>CM021106.1:90237539-90913387 GCA_007115665.2 Sequoiadendron giganteum | reverse complement strand
GTGATTGAGGGAACATGTTCTGGAAACTGCAAGGCAACTTTTCACAGCTACAAACTTTTCCTCCTTTTCTCTCCCTCATTGCGCCACAAGTCAAAAGTGGATCTGCAGCAATTGAATTGAATTGAATTGCCGTTGTCAATGAACGTCTATTTATAGATATTTAATTTTCAAATATTTACTACGCCGAGAGAAGGTCTCTACAGTCGCAGATAATGATCGGGAATAAAGGAGGTCATTGGTGAATAAAACTGTAAAAACGATTCTTTTAACACTCGCTTACAATATATACAGATTGATTTCTCGTAAAAAAGTCCCTCCACGAAAAGATTAACTTATCACAGACTGTTAGCAATTTTATTATTGGAGAGACTTGACATTATGAAAACTTTGTGGTCTGGAGAAATAACTGGGTCTCTGTTTTTTAACCTATATTTGATCTTGTACTACAAATTGGTACTACAGTCTACCCAGTCAACAATAATTGTATTGCACGAACTCTGACCACCTCCTGGGCCCATAAAACGTACAGATCAGAATACTAGGCGAGAGGAAGGGTAGACATGGGACCCATCGTAAGCATCTTCTCCAAACTAGTACATTTGAGTTGGTTTAGTGATGCAGAATTTCTTATCCTGAAAGAGAGGTCACAAGTTCATATCCTGTAGGATAAGGTTGGAGGTTGATTTAATGGTCGAGAACTTATAATCGTAAAAGAGAGGTCACAAGTTCTTATCATGTATGATAAGGTTGGTTTAGTGGTCGAGAACTTGTAATCTTGAAAGAGAGGTCACAAATCTTTCAAGATAAGGTTGGGTTAGTGATTAGAAACCTCTGCATATTGGAAGTACAAGATAGTCCCATATACTTTAAACCAAATAATATATATATATTTTTATGGGTTACACAATATTGACATAATATAATATATATTAGTATATTATTTATTATATTTATATGTAAATAATACAATATATTATATATATATTTTGGTTTAGTGATTAGATACCTTGCATATTGGAAGTACAAGATAGTCCCATTTAATATTTTTTGGTTTAGTGATTAGATACCTCTCCATATTGGAAGTACAAGGTAGTCCCATATACTTTAAACCAAATATTATATATATTTTTTGATGGGTCACAATTTTTTTGACCAGAGCTAATTGCACAAGTCTACCCTGCGGGGATTTGAATTTGATGGCACTATCAACAATGCCACAACCTAACCATCACACTGCAGGATGAACCCCCATAATTATATTATATTTAACTTTATAATTGATATTCAATATTATTTAAATCTTATTAAATATTATATTATAATTTAGTCATTAATTAAGTATTATTTATTATATAATTATTTTATACTTAAATTAGTAATTCATAATATGTATCATTTGAATTCTACTTAATATCACATAGTAATTTATATGCGATTTAATATTAATTTGTTATTGTAGAAATAATCTTCATTTTAGTTAAAGTTAAATTTATAAATAATTATAAATGTCATATTATACTATTTAAGGGTGATATTTTTATATTCATAATATATTTTATTTGGTTGTATCTTTGCAGCTAATGGTTTCAAACATTTCTATATTGAACATGAAATAGTTTTGTTAATTTAAATTAGGTTTTCTTTTCATAGATGTTATGCATTTATTGTTTCTATTTATATGTATTCATACATTTGCTATCTACTTTGATTTTATCATTTCAGTGTCTAGGAAAATGCACTTTTCATGTCTAGTCTAATTAAACATGCACTTATGTTTATGTGGTTAATTGTTGTGTACTTGTATATCTAAAGGCATTCAATTGCATATTATCATCTTTTAATACGAAAAAAATATTGTTGAAGCTTCTTACTATTTTTATCAGTTGTATGATTGTAGAGTATTTTTTTGGGTTTGTTCTAGAAAAAATTGTAACTCCATAATGTGGAAGCTCTCTAAAATTGTTTCTAAAAACTAGTTGCCAAGATAATAGATTAGAAAATAACAAATCTACCTAAATATTAAGCTAATTATTAAGTAGATGCAAACATTTGAAGTAGAAGTATACATCTTAATAGAATCTCATTTTGTGTGATAAAAAAGAAGAAATGAGGTGATATAGAGAGAGGACTCTCTATCTCTCCCCCCCCCTCTCTCTCTCTCTCTCTATATATATATATATATATATCACACACACACACTCATTGTATCTCCATCCCTATCTCTATCTCTATCTCTATCTCTATCTCTATATCTCTCTCACTCCCTCTCTCTCACATTCCCTATTTCTCCCTCCATCTCTCCCCCTCTCTCTCTCCTATTTCTCTATTACTTGTCTTTATCACCTCCTTTACCTCCCACTCTTGCCCCCTCTATGTCTTCATTCCTCTCTCTCTCTCTCTCTCTCTCTATATATATATATATATATATATATATATTACTTGTCTTTATCACCTCCTTTATCTCTCACTCTTGCCCCCTCTGTCTCTACATTCTCATCTCTCCCTCTTGTTCTCTATCTCTCTCTATCTCTCTTATTCACTTCATCTCTCTTGCTCTCTCTCTCTATAAATATATATATCACTTCTTCTCTCTCTCTCTCTCTGTCTATATATATATATATATATATATATCTTATCTCTCTATCACTCATATACACACACTCATTGTTTCTCCCTCCTTATCTCTATCTTTCCCCCTCTCTATCTCTATCTCCCTCTCTCTCTATACCTTTATATTAACTTTTCTTTTTCAACTTCTTTCTCTCTTTCCCATTTTATCTCTATCTCCTTATCTCTCCCTCTCCCTCTCTATCTATATCTCATTATCTTTGTACCTCTCTCGTATTCACTCCATCTCTCTTGCTCTATATCTCTATCTATCTATTACTCTCTATCTCTTTCTATACATATCTCTCTACCTCTATCTCCCTATAACTCTCTACCTCTCTATATCTCCCTCTATATATATCACTCTCACTTTCCTTCTCTATTTATTGAGCTATCTCTCCCTATCCCTTCTTTTCTCTCCCTTCTCTATCTATCTCTCTTCCTTTCTCTCCCTCTCTATCTCCCCCCTCTATCTATCTCTCCCCATATCTCCCTCCTCTCCATCTCAACCTCTCTCTTAATTTATACTTCCATATATATATATATATATATGTATATATATATATATATATATATATATATCTTTCTATCTCTTTCTCTTCTCATATATATATCTCTCCCTCTTTCCCTCTCCCTCTATATATATCTCCTTATATCTCTATCTTTCTATCACTCTATCTCAACATCTATATCTCTATTGGTATCTCCCTCTCTCTCTTCCTCTATATCTCTCTATCTCTCCCTCTCTATATTTGTATCTCTCCATCTTTATCTATCCCACTTCTCTATATCTTTATCTATTTATCTCCCTCTTCCTCTCTCCCTTTATATTCATCTCTACCTCTATCTTCATCTCTCCTCCTCTATGGATAAACATGTTTCACTTTCTCTATCCATTCATATCTCTCTCTCTCTCTCCCTCTCCCTCTCCATATACCTCTATACCTATAGCATTTTCCCTCTCTATCTCTATATCTCCATATATTTTTCTTCTATCTCCATCTTTGTCTCCATATTCCTCCTTGTATTTATCCCCTATCTCTATATCCTTACCCCTCTCTCTCTCTTCCCCCCTCATCTCTCCCTCTTTCTATCCCTATATCTTATTTTACCTCTCTCCCTCTTAATTACAAACTTAACATGAGCATGTTGATAATGGAGACCAATTATCTTCCTAAATTAGAGAATTTTTTCAATCATTTTTTTATCCTTTTAAGTGGATGCAAAGTTGATTTGAATCTATCCCTTCTCGATCAAAATATTTACTCCACAAACATCATTTGTTAAATGGGATACACATTGACCTCATGTACTACACAAATATATGAAAAATAAAACATTTTTCCCTAATTGACCTTTCAAACCTCTTCAGTGTACCCATTGCATACCAAGGTGTGATTGTTATTTTAATTAGAAATCCAATATTTCATGTGTTTCTTAAAATCTTTGTAACCATCAACTAAATAAGAAAATATTAGTTACATTTTAAAAAAATCTTTCAAATGTATTGTAGACACTTAAAAATTTCCTGAATGTTATTACATAGTTGAATCTGATATACTAACATCATTTTGTCCTTAAATCCATCCTCTTTTTTCCTATTTGATTTAATTAACCTACTTATTTAATTAAAGGCCTCATTTTCATCTATTAATCTAATTGATCTAATTAGGTTAATTCACCCCCTCTCACACTAACATTTCACCTTGTTTAATTGAATAAATCAAATTATTTAATTAAATCCTAAGTCCTCATATTTCCTTAAATAACCCTAAAACTATTTAATTAAATATCATATTTGCATCCCCTTTTCATTAAATAAATCAATAATTTAATGAATATCCTCACATTCTTCATCTTGTACATTCAGATTTAGTTTTAATTACTAAATCTCTAATTTCCCCTCCCATCCACTTGCATAGGGAATATTCGAAAGGAATATTCTCCTATTTGGCTCCAAAAAGGGAATGATTTCTTTCAAACAAAATTTGTAACAAACTTTAAAATTTGTTACAAAATGTGTTTGTTTGAATCATTCTCATCCCTTTATCTTTCGTTGATCCATTTGATCCATGTTTCCCCTTCATTCAATATTGACCATTAGTAGATCAAATCGATCTGAGCCCTTTATTTTTCATTTTCTCTCCTATAAATACATCATATTTGGAGAGAAATGGATTCATATTTTGATAGCAAAGTTATGATGTTGAAACTCATACTCACTTGCATCCATATTGAGCATTTATTATCATTTTAAATTAATCTTCATCCATATTAGATTAGGCATCCATTAATGGCTTCCATGTTAACTTAGTTTGCATCCATTTTACCATAGATTGCATCTATTTTATCAAGCATTTTAGCATTTAGAAATCATCTTTATCATGTTAAACTAGTTTCATACCATGTTTCATTCATATCTCATTGGTTTCGTCGGTTTTCTTCAATAAAATCGATTGAAACAAGCTCATATTCTCCAAGGGATTGGGAAAGGGTCACCAATCCACATCAATGTGACACCACTCCCCCAATGGGATAAGATTTGAGGTCTTAGAATAGATTTCCCTTACATTTTCATGTTGATTTCATGTTAGTTTAATGGGTTTTTGTTCTTTGCAATTTTGAATATCTTATTGGGATCATGGCTTAGGGGATTAAATAGGCTTTAAATTTATTTGGATCTACATTATTTAGTTCGTACTATGATTATAGTTACATTTTGGCGCTAGAAGGAGGGCTATACTAATCAAATATGATGAATTTCTCTTTAGATTCTCGTGTTTTTGATTTTGCAAATGCAACAACAATTTTGGAGGCTACAACGACACCATTGTTAGGCGTCACCATATAGAAACGCCTTTGCAAAAATTACAATGATTCTTAATTAAATCCAACAATGTCTATTAAATATAGCAATGCTAATACTTTTTGAAACTATCGTAAATTTGAAAATAATGACGCCTTTGATATAGTGATTCCTTTGTCATCACTGTATTACTATAGAGTGATGCTTTCAAAACCAGAGTAATGCCATTGTAAAGTGTCGCCATATAGCGACGCCTTTTTCAATTGCATCGATGCCTTTGTGATCAGCTATGCTTTTTACTGGTAAACAAAACAAAGAGTTAATTTTGGCATGTGCTTTAATTTTTTTGATTTCATATGCTCTCTTATATCTTACTAAAATTTGGTTTTGTTTTTTAGGCTAATTGGTTTTGCAGATTTGAAAAAAATCGAATTGAAGGAGTACACTATTGTTCGTCCATACATTGTAAAAAAGTGTTTTTACACTTATCAAAAAATTATAACCCATCATATGTTGCTTTGCTTTATTTTTTAGGACCAACTAAACTTCCATTAGGTTTAAAATTTACTTTCAAAGTTGGTTAAAACTGGACCCCTACATCCACGTTTTGTAGTATTGGCTTAAAATTGAACAAAACAAATACATACTTCTATTGGTGCTTAAAATGAAGTAATTTTTCTTTATGAGATTAAAATGAATGAGTTTTTACTTTTCTTGTGTATACTTGTAGTGTGTGTCCACTCCCCTTGCACTTCGTGTGATCTTGGGTGAAGAGAAACACTCAAGTGTACGTTTGTTGCTTGTGTGCACTTGTAGTATGTATCCACTCCCCTTGCGCTTCATGAGATCTTGGGTGAAGAGAAATACTCAAGTATACTTTCATGATTTGTGTCACCCTTAAGAGAGGGTTTACTATGAGATACATCCCACACAAAAAAGCTCATAGGCAAGTTCTTGAAGTATGTTTACCGGCGGGCTAATATCAAAGGTTATGAAATCATAAGAAAGTAACTTCAATCCTGAGACATCAACGTGTTGCATGTAATCCCTCTCCTTAATTGGAAGGGAACGGTTGAAGAGCCTTAAGTGGCCAATGGGTGGTAGTGAAATGATGGGTGTTCTCGATTTGTTGTCATTAAGAACCTTGTTTAGGTAGGGGCCAACTTTGTCCTTCCAAAGAGTTCTTTAAAGTGGTGCATTGGATCTTAGATTCCAAGAAGTTACTTGTCGTGTCTAATTTTAGTTGAAGTGTAGAGATTAAGAGTTCATTCTTAACATACATCCACACTCTTTCCTAAATTGCATGTAAAATCATCTCTTCTACTACAACAGACATGAGACAAGCCCACCAAGAAGAATGTACCCATTTGAGTTAGGAATGTTATTTCTTGTGAGTCATGTTTGACACATTGTTTGGTTCCAAAACAACTTCAACACACATCAACAAGTTTATCAAATTTCAAACCCTTTGGATTATGTATGGATACCTTTTGAAAAGTCCCAATATTGATGCTTGTCCTAAGGATTTTATCCTTAGAGACTTCTAAATATTTAGGCTTATATCTAAATCCACACTTTCCAAAGTTAACATAGGGAATTATGGCCTTAGCTTCATGATTTTTCACATAATGGAATTTGTGAAATGAAGGTTGCTTTGACATAGACATTTTAGTTTGAAATTTAAGAAAGACATTGTATGTGGTAAAAATAACTTCATTAATCCAAGATTAAATCAAATGAACACCCCACATTGATGTATGTTCAAAGATTGACTCCCCACAACAATCAAATTAAGACAAGGAAAATATTGCAAAACATTGAGTCCAAAATCATTGAGTTCTATTGTCAAAATCATTGGGTTCTATTTCCAAAATCATTGAATTCTATTTAAACAAAATCATTGAGTTCTTAGGGTTTTATCACTTTAGAGGTATAGCATGTTTCTCACTACCTTGGTCTTACAAAAAAAAGGTTAATTTTAGGTTAACATTTTGGGTCAAACATTTCATCCATCGTCACACATTTTACATCTCATTTTACCAAACATTAACCTTAGAAAATTTTGGACACACCAACACTCTTTAGACTTAGGCATGTATCAAACCAATCCCCTAACTTAGCTATGTTGTGTGTGAAATAGATCCTTTTCCATAAACTTAGTTGAGTTAGTCATCACAATTTTTGTGCTAGTTTATCTTAAAGGTCACAAGTCTACCTTAAAGATTTCCAAGTTCATTAAATACCTTTATTCATAGCATCAAAACATCAAACCCTTTTGTCTAAAAGTGTTGTCCAAAAGTTTAAAAATTTCATCCCCCATATCATTCACTCTTTTCATCATCCACTCACACCATTGGTACAAAACAACTTAGAGGGTCCCTTTTACCAAAATTTAAGTCAACTAGAGTGTTTCAACACTATAAATCTCAACACACCTCCCCCATTGTTGACCCACAATTTATGGTTACAACAAGATAACAACACAAGATAATCATGGAACAAACCAAAGTCACACCCACCACAAGTGATACTAACCCACAAGAATTTGATCCAAGGAGCCATTCTACCTCCTCACAACAACCAAAAAATCCGTTGGGACCATATGAGGTAGAAGATGTCACAAAAAACCCACTTGGGCTCACTAAGAAAGAATTCATTGAATATAAACAAGATCATCAAACCTTAGAAAATGTGGCTTCAGATTTTCTCGCACAAAACTTGACACAAGGGTTAACCCAATCTACAAATCAACCAACTCCATCCCTTGTGCCAAGTCAAACATTAAGTCCTAGTCTTGCAACTAGGATTGCCACGGATCTTGGTCACACTCTCCCTTTAGGAGGCAACACACTTTTGGGCACCCAAAACACCAATCTTCCCCAAGATACAACTTGGACACCAACATTTGGTTCCCCATATCATCCTTCCACCACCATTCCAGAACATCCCCTCCATCCATACAAACCACTTACATTCCATAACACTGATGGCCTTGAAATTTTGAGTGCAACCATCTTCATCCATCATCACAATTACCCAAAGTGTTACCAACACTACACAAGGTGATGTGAACCAAGTGCGTCTACTAGGACAACAAGGGTAAGATAACACCCTCATGCAAGGGAAACCCTTAACACGTGGTTACAACAATCCCATTGACACATTGAAACAAGTGGTTACCCAAACTACTCAATTCAATCCACCATCCACATTAGCCCCATCCATCATCAATCCAAATAAAAAAAACACATTGATCACAAACCCCAGCAACAAAGGTAATGCCTTGCTCCCACATCAAACACAACAAGGTTCCACCCTCAACACCTCGGTCAAGGGAACCCTTCAAATTAATTGTTCCAAGGAAAAAATGGACCATTGACATCACAAAAACAAATGGAACCACCATCATCTTTACCATTGGTCCCCAAAATCATGCAAAATCAAATAGGGTCCTTGAAAGGTGGAAAATGATTTTGCTTCCCTTCTAGGGTTTAGGACCTAAAAGGGCAATTTTCACAGACTTTCACTCAAGAACAAACCCTTGAGATCTAAATGCAAAAGAGAATGAGATCTTACGAGAGGGTTGTTCTAGGTGTTGAATAGGATCTAATGAGGGGTTCACCACCAATTTTACACTTGGAAAAGATAATGAAATGAAACATGCAATGCAAAACCCTAATTGAATGCAAAGTAACACTAAATGACCTATGAAAGTGAAGTAAATGAAACAAAAAAATTGAATATGGGAAGGTGTGTACCTAGAAAACTAGAGATGGTTGAATGGAGGTCTAAATTACTAGAAATTCTACTTTTAAGGCTGACTAGGATTCATTCGCCAAGCTAGGCAAATCAGTCCAGTTTCTGGAAAACTATGCAGGAACAAGAATCTGGCAAAAGTGTTGGGGAATACGGATTCGGACTGTCATCAAGATAGGCATCTAAGACAGTAGTGCCTTAGTGATTTCAATTCAAAATCACAACAAAGACACAACCAACTATGCTATAAAGCGGAAACAAGCACAGTTGATCCCCCATTGATCCTTTGAGAGAAGTGAATGCAACAAGAAACATATTCAACATAAATAGATACCATAAAAGACAAAAGAAGACACAAAGATATACGTGGGGAAAACCCTTTGAGGTAAAAACCCCACACTCCAAAAATTTGAGCCATTTTATTATTCAGCAACACAAAACCAGTTACAATACAATATCAAGCTCAAAGCCAATACAGGAGTTACATCTTGTTCTACAGGAGAAGTAATAGGTACCCGCAAGATTCCTTTCAGCTCCTTAGATGATTGTCATAGCCAGCCTCATGGCCAGCCCAGTCATTCGGCCTCCAATGATTCCCATGCCCAGATTCGAGAGATAGAGTGTTCACAGTTACATTGCCTAAGCAAACTGCTCGAACACCCTCTCCATCTCTCTACAAATCTCTTCACACCTTCGGCTCTCCAACCTACAAGTCCAACTGCTGCAATCTCGCATCATGCATCATGCATTATGCTTGCAGCCCCATGCTCACTCATTCACATGCCCGCACACCCTGCTCGCAGTCTCATGGTCACTCATTCAATTCACACATCTCGCACTTGCTTAGCAACCCACGACTCTTGCAGACCCATCGAACTTATATGAGAAATAATACATCTCTCATCCATATGTAACCGACACAGAAGAGTCCTACACAACATTGAAGTCCATCCTCAAATCATGCATCTAGTCAGATCTGACAGATCTCCCTACAATGAGCCGCCCAGGCATTCAATGCCATTCCAAAAATGGGTTCAGCTCTGCCAACCTTCATTGACAAAACATGTAGCACAACCAGTTAGGTAACCATCCAATCACTATTCAACCAGGTGCCACGCATCCAAGACCCATCAGCAATCATAGCTAACAGAGCAACCAAAACGGTCAAATAGACATCGGGCACGAACAAAACTTCAAGTCAATTCTAACACTGCCGAAGCCGGAGTCGGAATAGGACTCCACCAAAAATACACACTACCGCAGTCGAAGTCGGAGATGGAGATGGAACTGGAGTCGAAACATGACTCCACTGAAATTAAAGGTTCAAGAACCAATTCGGTTCCGCGTCCACCCACGGCAAAGGAGAACTCATCGGAAACAGTTCTGACCGAGTAAAGTCAACCTGGGGTCAAACCAAGACGGGAGCACAAAAGATCGGAGTCGGAGTCGGACTCGGGGATGGAACAGAAATTGAAACAGGACTTTACCAAAAGCCCAAGATCAGGAACCAAACCGGTTCCAGTTCCACCCCCACCAACTATAAGAAACATCAATCCAGAACCAGGACAAGGTGGAGGAAAACTCCCCGAGGAGAATCCAAACATCCAGAAGAGCCAGATCACAAAAGCAGGAGTCGGACCTGGGGAAGGAACAAAAACTGAAACAAGAACCTGGCAAATGGACATTGCCAACTTCAAAAACTGGTTCCACCTCTGCCAGACCCAAGCGAAGAGAAACAGACTACCAGAGCCAGAGCCGAAGCCGGATCCAAACCCGAAACATGACAAAAGGAACAATGCCAACTTCCAATCCAGTTCCACCTTCACGAGAAAAAAACTTCAAAGATCCAAGAAAGTGGGGAGCAGAGCTGGAGACGGAACAGGAACAAACTCAGAACAAGGTAAACGGAACAATGCCAAGTTCCAACCCAGTTCTGCCTCCGCCAGAACAAAAGACTTTGCCAAGGAAAACAAGAGAATTTGCCTAAGTCTTCAAAGGGGTTAACCAAAAAGTTGAGGCATAATTCCCAACAATCTCCCACTTGCCGAAGAGTTTCAGGCATCCTCCAAACAAGCCCGAACAAGGACCAACACATGCTCTCACACACCAATCAAGACCACTGCAACAACATCAGAAAGATGTCCACCACCTTAGGCAACAACTCCAAACACAGGAACACACCAAGGTGAAACAGCAACAGTCTCAAGAATGAAAGCAAATGATCCTCCAGTCGGCGAAGGCAAAAAACAGCAAAGTACCAGTCCAACCACCTCCAGAACAAGAAAAACCACCCATCTAGAAAAGCAACCAAGAACTGACTACCCTCATCCAACTGATCAAACCCATGTGACTGAAAACCAGCACCCACAGCTCATGCTGAAACATCCAACCACCCATACCTTAAAGGTATGACCTAAAAGTGAACTCATGCCATCAAAAGAAACCCACCCATCTCAGCAGCAAACAAGCACCCTGTGTCAACCAGTAATAGACCAAATACATCCAAGTACTCCCACTGCAATGGCACTGTCTAGATGAGTGCAAATAGAGCATCATCACAAATGATCCAAGCATACCAAGTCCACCAAAACCCAGCATAAAGAAATGTAACCATGTAGTTCCAAGGAACATCCACATTGATCTACAACATCTGCAACCACCTGTTGCAAGAAAAATTTCTCTCAACTGTCTTCCACAGTTCTTCCAAACACCTCCAAAACTGACTGAAGAAAGAAGCATAGGCACCTTCGTGTTATCACCTAGGTGACAACACATGACCACAAAGGAAACTCACATCTAAAGTCACAAGAGTAATCAGGAAGAATAAGACCAGATAAGAGAGAAAATGCAAATCAATAAGAAAAATGCCCTTCTACAAACACTTCTAAATGCCAACTGTGTCAAGAATGATCTTCTTTACATCCCAAAGGGAAAAGCCTTGACAACATCCAACAAAACATGGATGTAAGCTCCTCAAAGAAGATCAGAACTACCCATATAACCATCTCCTGATAGTCCTCAAAAGCAAAAGGAGATAGACTATGTTGTCCAACCTTTCATTATGAATCCTCCAGAATCTAAACCAACTCAAGATTAATGTCAAGAAAGATAAAGCATAAAACACCTGAAAAGTATAATAGGTAAATACCTTTCACAATGACACCACTGCCGAGCAGACCAAGAAGAAAAAAGAAACATGCTCATCCAAGATATACAGGCCATCATGGCTAACCTAAGAGCATTCTCATTCAAGGTCTCTATTGAATTTACATTCAACCAAAGTGCAGGCTTCTCAAACTTTTAGCTGTAACAGCAACATTCACTTAGGAATTCAAGCCTCACCTTTATTCTTCATGCATCCATGAGTATCAACACCTGTCATCTCATGCTAACTCCAAACTACAAAACTGCAATAACCATGAAGTCCTCCAGCATATGACCAATGTACTCAAAGTAAAAAGAAACCCCCAGACCACTATCAAAGTTCCATAACCTAGAACAGGAACTTATCATGACACCATGATCTACACATCTCCAAGGAAGATACCATGCTTCAAGTGAACTATCCATGGTCTTCAAGAGCAAAACAACATGCCAAAACTCTAATTGCACAAGCAAGAGTATACCATGACATAAAGCAAACAACTCTAAACCAACATCACCTATCAAGCACCACCAGCAACTCAGCCAAAGACTACCAAGGTCCTTCATGGCTCCAAAGTGCTACACATCTTCAAATAGTGAACATGCAGATGCAAATTCTGCAACACCAAAGAAGACACCAGTCATTGCTAAAGCTCCCACTGAAATGTGACACTGAAATTTCCAAGCACAATGACTGACCACACCATCATTGTCAAAACCTTACACTATGCCAGTGTACCCAGCTCTCCATGACATCATGATCCACATGCTTCAGGTCCCCATCACTGACTATTCAGGTACTCAAACGCCATTCCTCTTCTCATCTCAAAACAACCACGCCAATGCACAAGTGACCACAGACAAGGTCAGCTAATAGATCTGCACAACACGGTTACACCCTCGTGGATATAGACAATCATTTTCTGAGTTGTCTCACAACAAGCATGTAGGTAAGGACAACCTACAATATTGCACAACCCGTGGATGCAACCAAAAGTAAACCTGCAAATCTATCATTGCACTGGAAACTGCAAAACTAAGATAATCAAAGAGAACTGCCAAAGCAAACAATCATGACTCAAACACTAGATCACCAATAGATCTGATTTGCCAGTCACGTCCACAACCCAAGCACCAAAGTCTAGAAAACCATCAAAGCATATCACAAGAATGTTGAAGGAGAAACATACCAACACTCCCATGTAGAGAAGACAACACTCCTCAAAACCAGTCGAACTGCAGCTATCTCATCCAGTCACACCCTAGAAATCAGGATCTAGAAAAAATAACAAACAACAGTTCCACAAAACACAAGTTTTCCTTGACCATGCTAAACCTACAAAAAACCACAGTGTTTACAAAACACCCATGCACCTCCATATTCACTACTCATCTGGACAACTCAGGAGTCTGCACACAACCATCACAGTAAACCAGACAATGAAAGAACAAGAGGATGCACCGTAGACTTTTTAGGAAAATCTACACAAAACCCTCATAGCCAATGACATGAATTTGAACCATGCAAGTGCAAGAAAGAGGCACATAGGAAAAACAGGTCCGTTTCAGACCAGTTCCAATGCCACATTCATGCACAAGCACAAGGAAGAGCTAGGCTATCCAGAAGTTGCAGACCACCAAGGTCACCTCATAGCCTCCATGCAATCAAAGCATCAGATAAAATGCCTTCAGTGCTAAGTCAGCAACACCCAGCACAAGCACAACATTCCATAGCTGAATAACGACACAAGCTAGTCCATACCATCAAGGAGCCTCTCACATAGACGCCCAGTATGAACACCACGCTTTGCTGCAACACAACCATGAACACATCTCATGCCCTTTGCATCAGGAACAATGTTACCAGTCAGGAGCTTCAGATCATGTTGCCACAACATGACCCACTCCATACTTTTTCAGCGTCTTTCAAACTGTATGTTGAATCAATGAAGCACACACTTCCACTCACCGAAGGACCAATCACCAACCGATTTCTCCAGACTTCCACAAGCTTGCCAGGCTAAGAAATCACCATAGGAGAAAACCCAGAACTTCAGCAACCAGGAGAAGGCACTGATACCACTTGTTGGTATCATCAAGCCTCGACCTCCTCCAAACTAGCTCTGATACCACTTGTTGGGGAATATGGATTCAAACTGTCGTCAAGATAGGCATCTAAGATAGTAGTGCCTTAGTGATTTCAATTCAAAATCACAACAAAGACACAACCAACTATGCTATAAAGCGGAAACAAGCACACTTGATCCCCCATTGATCCTCTGAGAGAAGTGAATGCAACAATAAATAGATTTAACATAAACAGATACCATAAAAGACAAAAAAAAGAAGACACAAAGATATACGTGGGGAAAACCCTTTCAGGTAAAAACCCCACACTCCAAAAGTTCGAGCCATTGTATTATTCAGCAACAAAAAACCAGTTACAATACAATATCAGGCTCAAAGCCAATACAGGAGTTACATCTTGTTCTACTGGAGAAATAATAGGTAACCGCAAGATTCCTTTCAGCTCCTCAGATGACTGTCATAGCCAGCCTCATGGCCAGCCCAGTCATTCGGCCTCCAATGATTCCCATGCCTAGATCTGAGAGATAGAGTGCTCACAGTTACAATGCCTAAGCAAACTGCTCGAACACCCTCTCCATCTCTCTACAAATCTCTTCACACCTTCGGCTCTCTAACCTACAAGTCTAAAATCTGCAATCTTGCATCATGCATCATGCATTATGCTTGCAGCCCCATGCTCATGCATTCACATGCCCGTGCATCCTGCTCGCAGCCTCATGGTCGCACATTCAACTCGCGCATCTCGCACGTTGCAACTCACTGCTCTTTCAAACTCATCTTCAACTTACATAAAAATGTTGTATATCAACACTAACCCTAGTGCAAGTCAAACAGTAGTAAATGCCATTAGCCAAGTCCTGCAACGAGCCACCCAGGCCTTCAATGCCATTCCAAAAAGTGGGTGAGCTCACCACCCTTCGTTGACAAACGCAACTACCACAATAACTATCTTGGTATCCATCCAATCACTATTCAACTAGGTGCCATGCATCCAGGACCCATCAGCAATCGCAGCTGACAGAGCAACCAAAACGGTCAAACAGACATCGGGCGCGACTAAGACTTCAAGTCATAAATAACACTGCCAAAGCCGGAGTCGGAACAGGAGTCGAAACAAGACTCCATCGAAAAAAAATACATACTACCGAAGTCAGAGTCAGAGACGGAACTGGAGTCGAAACATGACTCCACCGAAATTATAGGTTCAGGAACCATTTCGGTTTCGCGTCTGCCCTCGACAAAGGGAAACTCATCAGAAACAGTTCTGACCGAGGTAAGTCAACCCGAGGTCAAACCAAGACGGGAACACAAAAGACCGGAGTCAGAGTCGAGGATGGAACAGGAACAAAAACAGGACTTTACCAAAAGTCCAAGATTAGGAACCAATCCGGTTCCGGTTCCACCTCCGCCAACGGCAAGAAACAACAATCCAGAACTAGGACAAGGTGGAGGAAAACACCCTGAGGAGAAACCAAACATCCAGAAGAACCAGATCACAAAAGCAGGAGTCAGACCCGGAGTCGGAACAAAAACCGAAACATGAACATGGCAAACGGACATTGCCAAATTCGAAAACTAGTTTTGTCTCCGCCAGACCCAAGCAGAGAGAAACAGACTGTCGGAGCCGGAGCCAAAACCAAAGCCAAACCCGGAACATGACAAAAGGAACAATTCCAAGTTCCAATCCTGTTCTGCCTCTGCCAGAAGAAAACTCGAAGATCCTAGAAAGTGAGGAGCGGAGCCGGAGATGGAACGGGTCCAAACTCGGAACAAGGGAAACAGAACAATGCCAAGTTCCATCCCGGTTCCGCCTCCACCAGAACAAAAGACTTTGCCAAGGAAAACAAGAGAATTCATCTGAGTCTTCAAAGGGAGTCAACCAGAAAGTTGAGGCAGAATTCCCAACAAAAAGGGTATCCAAATCTGCAAAAACGTGAAAACTAACTAAAACTGGGACTCATTCACCAAAAGTTGAAAATCAGTCTAGTTGGGCTTTTCTAAAGCTTTAAAGGTTGACCCTACTCTTCTCTGTCTACTATGTCCTTCCCGAGTGATTTACAGATCTGAATCTTTGAATTGCAACCTATAAGTCTTCTCTAAGGTTCTCCAAGACTTGATGACAAATTTGACAACTTTGAATGATTTGAAACTTTTCTCCAATCTTGCTTCTTAAGAAATATACAAACTAGACCTGCAAATCACAGACTAAGGACATAGAAAAAATTTGTGGGGTTAGTGGATAGGGGTTTTCCTTGGTCAAACCCCATTTTGGAAATCAATCCTTGAAATGAAATCTAATAAGAATGGATAATGATAAATGAACAAATAACAATGTTGCAACTCACCGAACCCTAGTAGTAAGGTGTTGCAAATATGTATGCAATGGCTCCAATGGATGTAGACTTTGATTCTTGCTTGAATGATGTCGATCTTGAATAAAACACTTGCTTGAATCAAAAAATCCTACACTGCAAGTGTTAGCTCTAAAATAACATGATGCACATGAAATCCTTGACATGTGATTGATGCTTGAAGAAAGCTCTTAAATGCTTGAAAATCTGCTCTTAAATACACTTGAATGCTCTTGAATACTCTTTTGAACACTTGATTGCTTATTATATTGCTAGGTTTAAATATGAGTGAAAGAACCTTGTATTTATACTCAATTATGCAAGAATTCTCGAAATTACAACACTACAAGCTGACATCAGATCTAGGAGAATAAAATCCTGCCAAAAATTTGAATTAATTTTAGTTTTTGGCCACACGGGACTCATTTGCCCAAGATGGTGAATGAGTCCCATCTGGCATAATGTATGAGACCAAAAATCAAAAGGGCTTGGAAAGGTGTAAAAATAGGTTTGAGACCCAAAAATCTAGGTGGGACCCATTCACCCAAGGTGGAAAATGAGTCCCAGATCACTAAATCTGGGCCATACAAGCCAGAAACGCCTGAATTATGATTAGGTACTGATTGGTGTCAGGATTATCCTAAAAAAGATGCAATAAGTAAGGCTTGTGGATGTAAAATAGGGCCAATTAAAGCATAAGAAAGCCCAATTATTAATGACAAGCCTAGAGAAGTGTGAAAGTGGGTCACAACACTTTACAAGACTTTAAATAAGGCAAGATAAATGTTTATTTTAATTAAAAAGGGGTTTATTATGTTTAGAACCTTAGAAAAGTGTGAAAGTGTGTTACAACACTTCACAACACTTTAGCAAGGTACAAATTTAAATCTATTAGTTCACAAGTGCCCAAGACCTAATGTGAATGTGCCAACCACATTACAATACTAAATCAAGGCAACATGATGCCCAATTTCACAAGGAGGGCCCAAACAAGTGTGAAAATGTCCCTAAAAAATTTTTTTGATACTACATTTAGCCCCCACTTTAGTGAGAGGATGAACTTTCTTCAAACTCACACTAAAGTAGAAAACACACATCAAGACAGGTTCAAATACACCAATGCCAATAAGATGGGAAAACGATCAAGAGGGGTGATCAAGCCCCCAAGATCAATATCACATGACAAACCAACATAGGCACAAAAGAACACACATGAGAATAATAAAGAACAACAACAAAGCACAAGCATACACTGTCAAAGACGAAAAAGAGAAAAGGTAAAAGATAAAAAAGAGTCGAATCAAGCTTTGACTATTTTTCCATCACGATGTGGATTAGATCTACGTTGTTTGTCCGAAAAACACATACTCACTCTAAGGCGAAAGAACTTTAGGCTGTTCACCTGGTAAGAAGTCCAAAAAGGTGAGAAACATACACTCATGGCCGGTATGCACTCACACACACACGTAAGTGGCTATGGGGAAAGTCATTCCTCGGTCGGGCTTCTCACTCAAACCATACCAAATTTATACCTCTTGATATCTTTAATAAGATGCCACATAGAAATGATTTTTGAGCTTCATGACACAATCAAAACTTTGTATTCTTGGAGCTCATGAACAAACATGATGGCTCCATAAGCATGCAAGGTGGCCATATAAATGCAAAATGCAACAATGAGGGATGTTCAAAGGAGTTTTTCTTAATTCATCTTAGGGAACATTATGCCTAATGTCTCCAAGAGAGGACTAATCAAATAATAAAAGATTCACAACTTAGGGGATGTAGTGCATCACATCAAGCCACTAAGAGGAATGTAATATGTTGAGAGAGATCACGCTCTTGAAATACATCACACCCAATGTCATCCACAAAGCGAAAAACACATTGTATGAAGTAAGAAAATTGCACCATGAACCATGAAAAAGAAAAAAGAAAAAAGAATAATGCTAATGTATGCCCCACTTTAAAGAAATTGCTAAACACCATGCTATGAGGAATTACTTTAAAGTAGAAAATGATAAATGCTAACAATAAAGAAGACATGCGAGCTAACTTGGAAAGACTTATGCCAAGTCATATGTTTCCAAGTAAAGCTGCGTCATGCAAAAGAAAAGGAAAAGAGAGGGGTTTCCCCCAAAATGAAAAACACCAAACACATAATAGATCTATGGATTTGGGGTCAGTATGTTTCTTGTTGCAATGTTTTTAGAGAGCTCGTAATTGTCATCATTCCCCAAATACACATAGAACTGGAAGAATGACACAAAGAGAGTGAAAACAAAGAAAAACGTTTTGGGTCAACATCGAAGAAACATGAATGTCTCGATGCCTTGCGGCATCCCCAAAAGGAAAACACAAGACAAATGAAAAGATAAAATGAAAATAAAAGCTTTTGGGTCAACATGGAAGAGACATGAATGTCTCGACGCCTTGCGTCATCCCCAAAATGAAAACACAAGACAAATGAAAAGAGATAATGAAAAGATAAAAGATTTATGACATAGAGAAGAATGAAGGTACAAATAGAGGAATGTCACAAAGAGAGAGAACATCAAATAGAACTTCACAGGGGATCACATCACACACATGCACTCACAAAAAAGAAAAAGAAAATGAAATAATGCAAAAAACTAGTAAGGCACATGTGAGTCAACCTATGAGCTGGTCATCCACATCCTAGTCTCAGTCTGTATAAGTGGAAGGTGAAAAATGAACCTAAGGGACAAAGACAAATGCATTTCTAGGTCAAGGCTATCTACTTCTTGTCCCCATTGAGTGCAAGACAAGAAATGAGCCGAGGTAGGTGATGGGAAAGGTCATGTAATAGTGAGAATAGAATGTTCTACAACTATTACATGACAATTGGACGGAAAAGGATGTTATGTAATCACTCGATGGCAATCATTTCCATCAAAGTAAAAATTGTTCAATACTAATTTGAATGCATGACACTCATCAGTACTATGTCCAAGAGTAATGTGGTATCGACAATGTGGAACTTTTGCATCTTTAGGATATAGTATGAGTTTTTCTTTCATTGGTGTTAGTGTTATAAGTTCTTTTCTTAGAAGTATTTGTAATTTCCTTTCACTTTCAGGTGTCGAGAAAGGGAACTTAGTTTTTGTAGCTTGTAGGGCCTCTTGTATTTTCTAGATTCACCTTCTTGAATTGAACATGGAGGAGGAGGACCTAAGGTGATCCTATCATCCTTGTCATTGTTATTAGTCATTGGTTATTCTTTAGGAAGACGAACATTCATATCGATATGAGAGTCTAAGATTACCATACCATCACTACGAAGCCTTAGGTTTTCTTTAGGAGGTCTTATGTTGTGAGGGGGATCTTGATATCCTAACCCCTTTGTGTTTTCATTGGTCGGTACTTTCTCTAGGAGTTGATGAATTTCATGTTCACTTGTCATATCACATCCTTACTTACTCAAGATTGTGAATCCTTTTCCATATGTCTCTTCTAGGTTGATGGGAATGTTTGTTACTTTGTTATCATAGAATGGTTGAGTATTTTCTTGTTTAGAGGAACTAGGTTCACCTATTGTAGGGAACTTAGGTTCAATTTTTGATTCAAGATGTAAGTAATCAAACATCTCAAGAGGTGGTATTGTGGGGAGATTTGGTTGTTTCATGGATGGATAAAAGGATGCATTAGCTTCAAGGTTGTTAAGACAATCATTTAGGAACTTATTCATGATGTCATCATCTTCTCCAATGATGTCAACATCATGAGGAGGACATGCATTAGGAGTTGAAGGAGCATGAGTTAGTTCAATTTCATTAGGGTAATTTCCAAAAGCACAACTTGACACATCCATTAAGGACTTTAAGGACATCCAAAGCTTACTAAAGCACATATCCATGATGAAAATTTCATATTCTAAACTATGCAACAATGTGAGATGAAATGCAATTTTAAATTTAAGCAATGCACAAGATGAAGTAATGTAAACTAGATTCAATGAATTTGATGAAATAGAAAATCTGTAAACTGAAATTGAAAGACAATAGCTAAAAATAGAGACTCAGAAACTAAACTTGAAATGCCAGAAAATGCAATGCATAATGTGTAAAGGGACTGATTCGCCCAAGGTAGTGAATGAGTCCCAATGATGATTTTTTTCAAAAAATTTAGAAATTTTTGATTGAATTTTATGCTTTTTCTATTTTCTAATATGTATCTGAGATGCAAATGCATATTTTGAATGATTTTCTATAAAATGAAATGGAAAAATGCAAGCTAAATGAGCTTTCACTAATGCAAAATTTGAAACCCTAGAATGCAAGTTAACCAATGCAAATCCTAATGCAATGTTAATGTAAGTTAGATCTAGGATGATAATATACTCCAAATTAGAAAATGAAATGTTCTAAATGCAGGTTCAGGGTATGTGCAGGATCATGATGGGCCAAAAAGTGGCGATATGTAAGTGATATGATGACCCATGTAGCTGACGACTTTTTTTCACCCAAAATTGATGAAACGAAAAGGGTTTTTAAAAGAGATTCTTAGCTTTCCACCAATATAAGTTATGCTTTACTTTGAATTTAATAAATAATTATTATTCATTTTCTATTTGAATTATGACTAAAGTTCTGATTGATAGGCTGATTGAAAAACATCTATAGCTTTCAAATGGTATCACATTTTTTAAATCCAAAACATGCGTCACATTCTATGCTTTGCATACTATAGGATTAAAAAAAACAAAATTAAATTTCATGAAGTTTTGACCAAGTTAAGGTGGTCACACATACGAGTTTTTATATTTTTAAAAAATTTTAATAGAAAATTCACAATTAATTATTTACTTGGAAACAAATAACAAAAAAATATGCATCAAATCGGGACATGAGTCCTCTACTTATATCTAAAATCTTATAAAAAAATATTATCGTTTTATTGTGGTTAGGGTGGTCAGACAGACACCTACTTCTTATTTTTTCCCTGAAATTTAAGTACTACTGCATTGAAATTTCAAATTTTCACCAAATAGATTTTTGTTTTTTTAAATAAACCTAGTAGTTTAAAAACTACATTCAATTTTATATAGATTCTATTCTTACATATTTTTGAAATAATATAGATAACTAATTCATTTTTTTACGTCAAGTTGCCTAACTCTGATTTTTTGAATTTTCATCGCAACTTAAGGGCGTGTTTTTTCCATGATGATCTTGCACATACCCTTCACCAAAATGAAAGGTGGAAATTTTTTTTGCTTCCCTTCTAGGGTTTAGGACCTAAAAGGGCAATTTTCACAAACTTTCACTCAAGAACAAACCCTTGAGATCTGAATACAAAAGAGAAAGAGATCTTACAAGAGGGTTGTTCTAGGAGTTGAATATGATCTAATGAGGGGTTCACCACCAAGTTTAGACTTGGAAAGGATAACGAAATGCAAGATGCAATGCAAAACCCTAATTGAATGCAAAGTAACACTAAATGACCTATGAAAGTAAATGAAATGAAATAGAAAACTAAAGATAGGAAGGTGTGCACCTAAGAAATTAGAGATGGTTGAATGAAGATCTAAATTACTGGAAATTCTACTTTCAAGGCTAAGTGGGACTCATTCACCAAGCTGGGTGAATAAGTCTAGTTTTTGGAAAACTATGCAAGAATAGGAATCTGGCAAAAGGGTATCCAAATCTTCAAAAACCTGAAAACTGACTGAAACTGGGACTCATTCGCCAAAAGTGGTGAAACAGTCTAGTTGGGCTTTTCTAAAGCTTCAAAGGCTGATCCTACTCTTCTTTGTCTACTCTATCCTTCCTGAGTGATTTCTAGATCTAAATATTTTAATTGCAGCCTATAGGTCTTCTCTAAGGTTCTCCAAGACTTGATGACAACTTTGACAACTTTGAATGATTTGCAAATTTTCTCCAATCTTTCAAATTAGGAAATATGCAACCTAGACCTACAGATCACACACAAAGGAGAGGGAAAAAATTTGTGGGGTTAGTGGATAGGGGTTTTCCTTGGTCAAAACTCATTTTGGAAATCAATCCTTGAAATGAAATCAAATGAGAATGGAGAATGATGAATGAACAAATAACAATGTTACAACTCACCAAACCCTAGCAATAAGGTGTTGTAAATCTGTATGCAATGACTCCAATGGATGTAGAATTTGATGCTTTCTTGAATGATGTTGATCTTGAATGAAACACTTGCTTGAGTCACAAAATCCTAGACCATAATTGTTAGCTCTAAAACAACATGATGCATTAAATCCTTGACATGATGATTGATGCTTGAAGAATGCTCTAAAATGCTTGAAAATCTGCTCTTGAAGACACTTGATTTCTTATTGTATTGCTAGGTGTAAATATGAGTGAAAGAATCTTGTATTTATACTCAATTATGCAAGAATTCTCAAAATTATAACACTACAAGATGACATCAGATCTAGGAGAATAAAATCCCACTAAAAATTTGAATTGATTTTAATTTTGGGCCACACGGGACTCATTTGCCCAAGATGGTGAATGAGTCCCATTTGGCATAATGTATGGGACCAAAAATAAAAAGTTCTTAGAAAGGTGTAGAAACAAGTTCGGGACCCAAAAATATAGGTGGGACTCATTCGCCCAAGGTGGCAAATGAGTCCCAGATCACTAAATCTGGGCCACACAAGCCAAAAACACCTAAATTATGATTGGGTACTAATTGGTGTCAGGATTATCCTTGAAAAGATGTAATAAATGAGGCAAGTGTAGATGCAAAATAGGGCCAATTAAAGCATAATAAATACCAATTATTAATGACAAGCCTAGAAAAGTGTGAAAGTGGGTCACAACACTTTACAACACTTTAAATAAGGAAATATTAATATTTATTTTAATTAAAAAAGGGTTTATTATTTTTAGAACCTTAGAAAAGTGTGAAAGTGTGTTACAACACTTCACAACACTTTAGCAAGGTACAATTTAAATCCATTAGTTCAAAAGGGCCCAAGACCTAATGTGAATGTGTCAACCACATTACAACACTAAATCAAGGCAACATGAAGCCCAATTTCACAAGGAGGGCCCAAACAAGTGTGAAAATGTCCCTGACGACATTTTTCAACACTACAGTCCCAAACCTACATTCCTCCCTCACAGTCGACAATATTACAAGGAATGATATCGCAAAACAAACCACAAATCACTCACCCCATGATCAACAAAAACCCATCTCATGTATCCCAACAACAAAACACTTCCATGTTATAAGTACAACAAGCTCACACTCTAGATTTGCAACAAGCAGAACAAGATTATCAACAAGTGTTGCAACATCAACAAGATCAAGCTCAAGCCCTTCAAGTGTAACAAGCTTATCAACAAGCCTCACAAAAAAATCAATCTCAACAACTAGCCTTAGTGGCACAACAACATCAACAAGCTCAACAAAAGCCTTAGTCACACAACAACAACAAAAAGCTCAAAAACAAGCCTTAGTCGCACAACAACAACAACAACAAGTGCAATAACAAGAATTTCTAGGACAACAATACTCCCAACAACAACAAGTGCTCACGCAACAACAACAACAACAACAAGGTTTATACTATAATCCCCAACAATACATCATTAATCCAAATGTGTTAGGAGCATATACACCTCTACCACCATCACCTTCGTAGTATCAAAATCCACCTTACACACCATACAACACCTCATCATATCAAAATCCCACTTACAGCTCATCCACCATCCCACAATACACAACATATGCTCCTCCACCAAACCCATAGGAAAATGTGTCATTACAGCTCAAGGCGCTCACACAACAGATCTAGGACATTCAAATGGGTAAAACAAAGAACCACATACACAAAAAAACTTATGTCCCTACCCATTCAATAGAAACATCGCAATGGTACCTTTCCCACTTGGTTTTGAGGTCCCTGAGTTTGATAAATACAAAGGGAGGGGAAATCATGTGGATCACATCAAAGAATTCCATGTCATGTATATGGAGGTTTCCTACAATGATTCCTACTTGATGTGCCTCTTTCCATGGAGTTTGGTGGGCCTCACCATTGATTGGCTTTTATAGTTGCCTCCAAGGATTAAGAACTTTCAAGAAATAATCGATAGATTCATAAAATGCTTCTCCTTCAATCTTGACATGGATGTAAGCTTAGAAGAATTGTACACACTCAAGCAAAAGAAAGGAGAATCCTTTGCTAATTTTTTGCAAAGGTGGAGGCAGAGAGCTAGTAAGAGCAAGTGGCCCATTCCCGATGAGCAACAGGTGGGGATTATCATAGAAAATGTTGATCCAGAGCTATCCTTCCACTTAAAGATGTAATGTATCACTACTTATGATGAGCTTGTCCCTAGGGCCCTCAACATCGAGAGAGCCCTAATCTCATAGGGAAACACACAAGTGTATAAAGACAATCACCCATATACTAGTTAAAATGACAAGCCCCATGTATGGGCTAAAAACAAGAATGTGATGAATGATGGCATTGTGGATGCTAAAGTGGTCATAAGTGCTCCTAGGAAAAATATGAATCGACCAACCAATGCACAACCAACTGTACAATAAACCACAACACCACCACAAAATAACCAAATCAATAACACCAACATGTGACAAAAAGGACCCTCCAACAAAAATAACTACCCTAAATGTAAATACACACCATTGGGGGAATCTATTGAATTTTTCATGCAAAAAATGGTACAATCCAACTTGATTATGATCCCCAATTTTTAGAACTATGAAGAACCTCAAGATAAACCACCTTGGTATAACAAAAATGATCTTTACGAATTTCACAAGATTAAAGGACATAAAATGTCAAACTACATGAAACTGAAGAATGTTATCCAAGATCTTATTGAGAATGGAACCATAACTATTGATGTACCAGTAGGTAACCAAGACCTTAAGATGTACAACATTCCAATGCTAGATCACAACAAAGCGAATGAAAATGGAAAGGGAAGAATTAAAAAGATGTGGGGCATGTTTATTCCAATGTGGTCACCTCTTGTGGTAATGTTGTAATAGTGATCACCATCTGAGGATCTAGTACAGAATGTGGAGTCACCACATGACATGGAAAATTTACCATCCAAGGAGCTTCATCTCAACTTAGGGAACAACCTACATTGTCGATGTCAAACCCTAGTAACTATAGTCTCCTAGATCATCTAAAGAAGACCCCCACACAAATATCTATCCCAAAACTATTGAGGCTATCCTCCGCACATAGGGAGATATTTGAAAAGGATTTATTAGTATCCTCTATCCATGAGAATATTGATACAGATCAATTTCAAGCTATGGTAGGGCATATCACTACCCCTCACCTTCTCACCTTCTCGAAACAAGACCTACCAACATAACCATCCCATAATTGCGCTTTACACCTTGAGGTCATTGTTCATAAGAAGAAGGTTAAAAGAGTCTTAGTAGATGGAGGTGCTAGTCTAAACATTTTCACCCTTCAATTGGTCAAGAACTTGGGTTATTCAGAGGATGCTATTGAAAAAGACAAAGAGTGCAACCATAAGGGCATATGACGATCAAGAAAGAGTGTCGCAAGGCATTATCATGCTACCTATCCAAGTGGGACCCATCATTGTTGAGACCACATGCCAAGTGCTAAATCTTGATCACCCCTATATCATCTCACTTGGTTGACCATGGGTTCATTCCATGCAAGCTATAGCTTCCACCTATCACCAATGTGTCAAATTTCCTTTTGAGGATAAAGAAGTTACTATTCATGGAGATCCTGAGCCTTTCTACTATTGCAAGAACCTTGAGGCTAAGTTCTAAAATATCTCTCAAATACCTAAGAATGATTAAGGCCCTACATCCTCATCCTCATTTTTTGACCCATGTTCCCTTGCATCCACCTCAAAATCCAAAACACCCATTATGCAAAATATACCCGATATCAAGGCAATTATCCAAGATAATGGTTGTGGAGATTATAATCTAAAGGAAAATTTTATGTTGGGTGAGTTACTTCTTTCCCCCAAATATCATGGAAAGCCCACACTTATCAACAAAGTTACTGAAACATTGAAGCTTGCATCTACTACTTTCACCAAGTGGGGAGACTTGAACAAAGAATATGTCAATGAGGAAGATGCATCTAAATTAATCTATTAGGACAACCTACCCATGCCCATTCTTCCCATGGAATATGATAATAAAGGTTTACAGCTAATGATGGGATGGGGATACAACAAGAATGAAAAGATGGGACAAAATGATAATGGTTTGCTAGAACCCACCATTCTTGAGAGACATCCAAAGTATATTGGCTTAGGATAAACTACTAGCAAGGTGACCATTCTTGGCAAGGGTAATTCTAATAAATGGGTTGAGGCTTCCTCTTGGTTACCAACATCACATGATAATACCCTAGATGAATTTCCCCTCAATATTGCTGACTTATTTGAGGATAACACTCTCTTTATGATATCCACAACATATTTCACCAAAAATAACCAAATCAGTGAATTAAGCCTAGAATACCCTCAACTCATAGACTGGGACCAATGACGACCACCAATTCTAGATATATTAAAAAATGATGAAGCAATCTCAGAATTCATGGGACTTCGTGGCAATTTGCCATGTGGAGATCACAAAGAAGGATTTGATATACAGCTAGACACACATGCATACTATGGGGAGACGATTGAATCCTTTAGTTGAAAAATTGATGAAATGAGAATAACGTGGTGATCTTTAAGTGAAAACCACACTATGGCACTTTTAGATCATAAAATAGTAAAATGAAAGGATGCATCCAAAGGTGAAAACCTCTCTGAGGTGCTCAAGGATGAGGGATTCAATCTCCCCCTTAGTGAAATGCATCTATAAAAATCAGTAGTACTGACAGAGAAGGCTACTCTAGTGAATGAAGGCATAGAAGAGGCACCTAAGATAACCTTTTATGTTGAATCATTGTTAGATGAAGAATAGAAAAAATTAGCAGCATTCCTGAAAGAGAGAAGAGAAAACTTTGCATGGTCATACACAGATATGCCAGGGCTCGATCTTGAAGTGGTTGTACATCACTTAGCAATCTATCCTAAAGCCAAACTAGTGAAATAGAAATTAAGAAAATGCATCCTTAGATAGCATTACTGGTCAAACTAGAGTTACGGAAGCTCCTTGACATTGGATTTATCTGACTCATTGACTATATTGAGTGGGTTTCCAATCTAGTACCAATCTCCAAACCCACTAGGGGCATCATAATATGCACAAATTTCAGGGACTTGAACAAAGCATGTCCAAAGGATTATTTCCCTTTTCCCAAAATTGACATCATTGTTAATATAACAATGGGACATGAAATTTCATCGCTCATGGATGGATTTTTAGGCTATAACCAAATCATGACTGCCAAGGAGGATCAACACAAAACTACATTCACTTTTCCATGCGAAAAATATTGTTGAAACATGATGTTGTTTGGGCTTAAATATGTTGGAGCAACCTATCAAAGGGCGATGACTCTAATCTTTCATGATATGATCCATAAAATAGTTGAATATTATGTGGATGATATTTTTGCCAAATCAAAAACAGGGAAGGAGCACATAGAGGTATTAGGACCCATCTTCGACAAACTTGAAGAGTATAAGGTAAGACTGAATCCAAAAAAGTGTGTCTTTGGGGTTACATCAAGCAAGCTTCTTGGCTACATCATGTCACAAAGAGCGATAGAGGTAGATCCAACAAAGGTGAAATCAATCTTAGAAATGGAGCCACCACAAACATTGAAATAGATGAGAGGGCTACAAGGAAGGTTACAATCCATTAGGAGATTTATAGCGAAGTTGTTAAACACGATCCATCCTTTCGTGCATCTTCTCCATAAAGTTATAACATATAAGTGGGATGATAAATGTGATAAATCCTTCTAGAAGATCAAAGACTACCTACTATCACCTCCAGTTCTCATGCCACTGATACCAAACAAGCCATTGATCCTATTGTTATGCCTTGCATAACCACCCCATCTTTTGTCTTGATCAAAATGGGTCCCCCTTTGTGTTTTTTTTTTAATTAGTTGTTTTTGGAACAAAATTTGGAGTATAGTTTTGTCAATACTTTGTTTTTCTTTGTTTTCTCTGTCGGAGTCGGAACCAGAGATGAATCGGGTTTTGAAAGATCTTTTGAGGTGTATTTTTGGTTCTAATCCCGACAGTCTTTTTCTTTGCCTTTGTTTTTGCTCTTTGGCGGAAGCGGAGCAGGAGTGGGAATTGGGATGGTTCTATTCAAAATTTGCAAAATCAAATTTAATTCCGATCCCGACTCTGCTCCCTTTTTAATGTTTGTTTGTCTCGGTTTTTGTGTTTTATTTTATTAGGTTGGTCTTTTACTTAAATTTTTGTTTTGTTTTTAGTTGTCGGACGCAGAGTCAGAATGGGGATAAGGTTTGGAAAGTTTATGATTTTAAGATCTTGTTTCCATTTTGGTTCCGCCCCCACCAATTTTTGTCGTTGACTTTTGACTGAAGTTGCACTGCAGACCAGTGTTCGTTCTCTTACAGTTCGGACTCCGCCTTTACTGCATTTTAATGCATTAATGGTGGTTGCCGATGTAGGCAGAAATTCACATATTTTTCTTTATTAAGGGTTAAAGCCAATTATTATTGTTATTATTACAAGTCTGAGAGCGCGAAGAGCAATAGCAGAGTTCGTTTGAGCAAATTGATCGAGATAGAGAAGGGATTGTGTGCGAATTAATTCAGAAAGTTAGCGTGGCTTTGTTTGCATTTGAGGTAGGTCTTTTATCTTTATTGTTCGTTGTTTTATTTGCGGTTGTGTTCGTTGTGTTTTTCTTTGTATCTGTTCGCATCAATCATTGTGTTTTAAAGGAATTTTATGATCATCGATGTGATTGAATGAGCAGGTTCTTGTTTTGGTTTGTTTTAGTTTTGTTTTTATCTTTGTTGTTTTATTTTATCGTGTCGCTTTCTTTCTATTTTTTGGTATTGTCTTTTTCACGTCTTAATCGTGATCGCGTTGTGTCGTTTTTGATTTGCAGTAGATTTAGATTAGATTAAAGGTTTTTATTATGGGGTGAGTTAGATTAAGAATTTACAGTGAGGTAGATTAGAGATTTTACAGTGAGTTGAGGTAGATTAGATTTATTGTTTAATTTAGGGTTTCGTTGTTTGGTAGAATGGCAGGGTTTTAAAACCCGTGCCCTAGTTTTATTATGTTTGTTAGATTAGGGTTTCGTCGGTCTCTGCAATTACTTTAAAATAAGATTTAAATAAATGGTTCTAAAATACAATTGTTCTCCACGGTCATATGAGGGTAGAGTTTTTAAGCTCTTTTGCCATTTTATGGCGACCTAGGCTTAATCATGAAGTTGGGATGAAAATGAATAAATTTGATGATGGCATGATTAGCATAGGCAGAGGCGGGATTGGAATGGGTATTCGCATGAGAGTTTGTTTTAACCAAAGTTATCAATTCCATTTCTATCTTGTTTTCGATTTCGAGTTCTAAAAAGGTTTTATTGAAGTATGTAATAATTAGCGGAGGCGGGATCGAAATTGATCTGAAACTTAAGAATTTTGTTTGTAAAGGTTATCAGTTCCGTTTTTATCCCGTGTCCGGGTCCGAATATGGTGGGAAGTCTTTTGTCGAAGTAACGATAACCAAATCGGAGGCGGAGGCGGAATGGAAATAGAATATGAAATGAAAGGAATTTGAAGAAAACCAAATCCCTTTTTCATTCTGATCCCGGTTCCGATAACTTTCCCGACTCCGACTCCAAGCCCATTTGTTACTAGCTAAAGTTCCTATATTGGGTTTTGCTCCGAGTCCGCCAGTCTTGTAAAAATGATTATTTTGTGTTTCTGTCCGACTCCGACTCCGACATATATGTAACAGGTATGTTTTTAAAACATATTTTATAATGATTTATTTGAAGGTCTAATTAGAGGTTTGCTTGTAGGAGATTTGAGAGATGTCAGGAATGTCAGGAGAGGCTGCTCGAAGGAATCAACCGGCTGGAACGTCAAAGCCTGCACCAAAGATCAAGAAGGTGAAACCAGAACAGCTACCTTATACATTAAGGTATGATCATAGGAATCCATGGTGAAGGCGAGCAAGGTGGAATCAAACTGGTCAGATATCACAGATACCAATCTGGGCCAGTATAGTTTCGAAGAATTACATGAAGAGACCTTTGCAAAAAGGGCAAACTTGACAGGGAGAACTCAAAGGATTGTTGACTCCGGTCTTGCACACATCACTATGTTTCCTTTGTCAGTTCAGTGTCCGGAGTTGATATATACAATGGCCAGTACTTATAATCCAGCTACAAGATTATGCATGGATTCACAGAATAATGTAATTATAGATCTTACTCCGTAGATGTTCGAAAACATATTCAATGTTCCTGATCCCAAGAATTTAGTGCAGTTAACCGAGGCTGAGGCATTGGAGAAATACAGTAAGCATAAAGACTCCAATAAGTCTCATTTAAACAAAATATGGTTGAGTACTGAGAAGAAGTCTTTGAGCAAACTAGTAGACCAGCCAAAGAGGGCAGACTTCAAGAAGGAGATATCTGATTTGATATTGATGCTATCTAGAGTGTTTGGGAAGAGGGATGCCTTCCATTTCAAGGAATGGATGTTTCATTTTATTCAAGTGATCTTTCAGGGTGATTATCAATTTGATTGGTCCATGATTGTTTCTGATGCCATACATGATCAGCTCACAAGGGTCAAACAGACCAAATATTTCCTCATGACTTCATATGTGGTTTATGCTGTAGCAAGATTGGGGATTTTCCCAAGATTAAACAGGGTAGGTATAATGGGAGTTTTGGATGGACAAAGGAAGGTATGGGAACACTATGATCAATTATCCCTTCAGGTTGCTGAGACTCACTTCAGAAGAGTCAATGATGCATTTTTATATGTGGTTATCAACCAATTGAGTGGAGATGCAGGATACAGGTTAAGTCAGGAAGCTATGGCTTTCATTTCTGAATGGGGAAGTTGGTACATCCAATACCCCAAATTTACATACTTCAGATTGTTTGGGTTTGAAGGTCATCCCCATTTACTTCCAAGATGCTATAGCAATAGAATAGTGCTTATGGAATTTGTATATCAAGCCATTGGAGTTAATGCTAGATTTGGGATGAAGCACAAGACAGGATGCCATAAGTTTCCTATGACACTGGGGGAATACGGCTGTCAACACTTGAAGGCAGCTAAGGTGGTTTGTAATGAGTTGATACAATTAAAATTGGGATTGTATACAGCTCGTAAGTATTTTGATCTGAAAAAGAAGATGTATACTTTATTACCTTTAGTATTTACTAGACACTTTAATTTGTTAGAGGATTTTTGGTGTGATAGGCAGGATGAATTTGACTTAAGGAGGAATAATTATGAGAGATTACCAGTCTCACTTATGGTAGAGCTGGGTATTTAAGATAATATTCCTGAAACTTTGGTGGATGACGGAGTGGTATTAGATCCCTCATATGAAGCTTTGAATATTGGCATTAAAAACTTAGATCCAATAGACTGGAGTGAAGAAGAAACGATTGACATTAAGAAATTGGGAAGAACAGTCTTGGATAGAAGTGTGCAATGGTTGATGATGAGGACTCAAGCTCCTCAGGGACCAATCCTCAAGAAAGGTAAAGGGTATAAGAGGATTAAACGAAAGGCACCTTCCAAGGAACCATTGGAATTCTTTCCTCCGGATGTTGAAGAAACAGAGTTGGAGGTGGTTGATGAAGAAGAAGAGACACCCGAGGGAGATGTTCCAATTGAATCTGTTGTTTCTATGCCCGCATTGGGTGAGTCATCTATACAAGCCCCACTCACAAGAAAGAAAAGCAAAGAAGTTCAAGGAGTGCTTTATGCCATGGCTGAAGCTACTAAAGGAAAAGAACTGGAGGAAGAGTTGGTAGAAATTGAGACAGATTCAGATGAAACTCTGTCAAAGAGGGACTTGCAAGAAAACATGCCTCTAGATCCTACTATTGAGTAGATTCTTACACAGGAGGAGCAATGGAAACAGTTTGAAGATGCTACCAGAGAATCTGATGCAAGCGCTGTTGTGGAGAAACAAAAGGAAATAGAGGCAAAGTTGCAATCTGATGCTCTACTTCAACAGCAGCAATCAAAGGAAAAAGAAGTTGAAATAAGGACAACAGCTAATACAATGGAGGAGCAAATGAGGCAACGAGAGCATGAGATCAAGGTCAAAGCTAAAAATGACAAGCTGGAATTGATACAGAAGATCCATGATCTCGAGGAGGAGAAAGCATGAAACCGAAGGGAAAAGGAAGCCCTTGTTGCTAGATTGAAGCTTGCAGAGGAGACTTGACTGAAAGAACAAGAGGCTAAAGCTCTAAGGAAAGAAAAAGAGGCTGAAGAGCTGGTAAAGAAATAGCAAGCTGAGAAAGAAAGGGAAAAGGCAGAGAAACTCATAGCCTTGGAAGTAGAAAGGATAGAAAAGGAAGAAATTGAAAGGAAGCAAAAAGAAGAAGAGGTCGGAGCTGCAAAACTTAAAGCTTTAGAGGTAGAATGGTTGGAAAGAGAGGCCTTAGAGAAAGAAAAAGAGAAGGATCAGATGGAAGAGGAAATATTGAGAAAAGAAGAAGAAGACAGGAAGATGCAGGAACAAAGAGATAGAGAGGAGGCTGATAAGTTGGTGCAGTTGCATGTACTGTAGGAGCAACAAGAAAAGGAAAAGGTTGATTCTCAACCTGAGGTAGATATTCAACCATCCTTTACAGTTGCTGCGTCCTCTTCTATGATGATGACTTCAAGTGCTCCTACATGGTTGAAATTAGATTTGCAGAAGAGAGCTAGAACACCTCCTCAACCTCTTAATTGGGAGGATGTGATGAAGGAGATTGAACAGGAAAGGCCTAAGAAGAAGGCTAAAATTTTGCATTCTACCAGACTCACAAATAAAGGGGAGATAGTTGCTGAATTTTCCGTGCCTATGATTGAAAAGGAGGTAGGGGATATGCAGCTCATAGACTATCAATTGAGTATGGTTAACTTGGGAAGACCCGCTAGAAATCAACAAATGAATTTGATTGATGTGGTGGCTTCAACGACAAAATCAAGAATGATCAAGGACAAACAAAAGAAAGATGAGCTTAAGGCTCAGTTAAATTAGTTACATTCATTTTTGAAGAGTGTCTCCTCTCCAAGGTCACAAAAGGTTGCAGCAATTGAGACTCCTGTTTTGCTAAGAAAAAAGGAGGTTGATGATTTGGTGCAGGTTAGAGGTAAGGCGGAGATGGTTGACAAATGGATAGACAAAGTGAACCGGGAGGTAGGTGAGGTTTTGGAAAAGGGATTTGAAACCTATAAGGAGGCGAAAGGAGTAATAAAAGAGATGCATTAATATATTGAGGCATCTGAAAAGTTAGAAGAGGAGTACAAAGAGTATAGTGAAAAGTTAGAGAAGATAAGTACATTTCCTCTAACTACTCTTTTAGAAGAATCTATACTCGAAGATGATAAAAAGATTTTGTAGAAAAGACTTCTCGTATCCTTAAGTTTAGGATTGGCTTTTTGAGCAAGCATAAGGATGAAATTCAGGGAGCAGTTAATAATTTAACTGAGCAGTTGGAAGAGTTGGAAGCGGTTATGGCTATAATAGTAGATGTGAATGTAATGACTAAAGATGGCATGCCGTTAAGTCAGGTTAGAGAGAAATGGAATGAAAGATTCCAAGGACTCATGCAGGATGATGGAGAAGACTTAGTGATAGATCAACTTGTAGAGGTCAAGGAAGAGATAAAAGCTGCAAGAAGAGAGTTGGTCAAGGTAAAAAGCATGAAAGAATTTACTGCAGTTGAGTTGGATCGCATCAAATTTGAAGATAACTGGATTGATGGGCCAGATATGGATATGCTACAACAAGTCTTCACCAGTTATGATGAGTTCATAGAGGATCCAGCTTCACATGCATAAAATCTTGCATGCATGATATTCTTTTCCTTGCATGATGCATGATGATCTTCTTCCTTACATGTTGCATGCATGCAGCACTGGCAGTCTTAAGGATGCATGATCTTCTTTTCTTCTATTTTCTATCTTCTATTGTTAGATCAAACTAGATGTATAATGTAAGAACTTAAGATCAAAGTTGATCTGAGTTTCCAAAACAGTTGATTGTTCCTAAAAGGGTGGAAAGCTTAAGATAGAAGTAAAGTTCGAACTTCTTTTTGTATTCTATAAATACCAGATGGGTATTACATTGTAAAGGTCGGCTAATTGAGAATTGGATTGGCTTACCTAGTGCTAGGAGATAGAATTTTCATAGAGCATTTTGCAGAGATACATTGTACCATATCTTGTTTTACAGTTAATAGAATTGCAGGTTTACGAAATATGGAGTTTGTATTGAATTGTGTTGTTTGATAAGGTTAATGAGTTATAATCCACTTGAATGCCAGTGATTGTGCTGAAGCATGATAGTTTCTTATGTGATGAAAGTCATTAGAAGAAACCAGGTTTAAAGATTATCTTGTTAAATTGTCATTGAATTAAGGTTATTAAAGTCTGTTGATCTATAGTTTTAATGATGAATGAATGTGTGTGGTTTTGAGATCTTGGAAATACTTGTGATAGGCGAATAGAGGAATTGAATTAAGCACCTAAGATGTATACGATGGTATAGTTATACTGTGGGTTGTGTCATGCTATGGTTTTTGTGATCGGTTAAGAAAACATTCATTGTTAAAAGTATATGTCTGGATATTAGATAAATTTAATTCATACTTACTGATTTACCCCTTGGATCTATCTTTTTCTTTTATTTTAAACCCCTTGATTTACAGGAACTATTTTGACAAAGAGATTCATAGCTTGAATCCTTTGTTACCAGTACAGGCCCCTTGAATATTACAGTTGCATGAACCAATTGAGTGACATCAGACAGTTGAGAACCAACTACCAGGATCTTGGAAGTTAGACCACTACATGTAGTCTTTCTTTTTCAGGAGAAATAGAATAGAAATATTTTGTTTTAATGTTGTTTGTGTCATTTTAACCATCAACACCTATATATCTCAACAACATCAGTAGCACTAGGTGCTCTTCTAGCCCAACATGATGAAACAGGAAAGGAAAGAGCTATCTATTACATCAGCAAGATCTTGGTAGAATATAAAATGAATTACTCATCCATTGAGAAGGCATATCTAGTATTGGTCTTTTCTTCACAAAAATTCAGGCATTACATGCTTTCCCACCGAATCAAGCTTATTGCTAAGATCAACCCATTAAAATATCTATTATCTAAAGCAACTCTCACTGGGCGAATGGCCAAATGGGTTATGATATTGATATAATATGACATAGAGTACGTGGAGCACAAGGCTATCAAAGGAAAAGCAATTATGGTTCAACTAGAAGAAGCACCCATTTATGCGAAGAATCCTTTGATATCTGAGTTTCTTGATGAATCAACCTTTCTTCTCAATGTAGCAAATCAAGAGAAAATATACTTCAATGGATCATATAACCAACATGGATCAGGGGTGGGCATTCTCTTTATCACCCCTCAAGGTGAATATATTCTGAATTCATAATAGTTATCCTTTCCATGTACAGACAATATTGCTAAGTATGAAGCTCTAATAACAAGTTTAAGAATAGCAGTCTAGTGGCAGAGACAAGAGTTAAAAGTCTATAGGGAATCATAGATGATTGTTAACCAAGTCAATGATGACTACCAAACCAAGGATGATAAACTCATTCCTTATAAGAAGATGGTAGAGATTTTGAAGGATATTTTCATTGATATAACCTTTGAGAAGATACCTCGTATGAAGAATCGAGAAAAAAATGTCGTAGCGACAATTGGATCTTTATTAGACATGCCACACAACATCTTTCAATGTAAATTCTTGGTAGAATAGCTTCTCGTACCAACTTTTGAAATTCTTGAATTTGCATTTGTGTGTGTGATTGTTGGCCCTAGATCCCCATGGTATCACGATATATTCACCTATCTTAGTAGAGGTATCCTCCCATCTGATATCACCTCAAATATTAAGAAGATCTTCATTAAAAAAGCATCTCGATTCATCATCTGAGGTGATACCTTATGCCATAGAAGCATTGAGGGGACATTGCTATGATGTCTCAACCAAGTGGAAGCCTTGATCGCCTTAAAACAAGTACACAAAGGCATTTATGGTTCCCATTCTAGTGGAATAACCTTATCCAAGAAATTATTGAGGACATGGTATTACTGGGCAACCATGAAAAGAGAATCTCACCAGTATGTGCAAAAATATGTTCAGTACCAACAACATGGAGATCTAATCCATGCTCTAGCTCAAGAGTTACAACCAATGGTCACACCTTGGCCTTTCTCGTTGTGGGGGCTTGACCTCATAGGAAAGATTACTCCCACCTCATCTAATGGCCATAAATTCATCATCACGACCACTAAATACTTTACCAAGTGGGTCGAAGCCATTCCTATGACTTACATAATAGGGAAGAAAATCTCTAAGTTTATCCTAAATTGCCGTATTTTCCACTATGGTGTTCCACAAGCCCTTATCTAAAATAATGGAACACCCTTCAAGAATCAGGATGTAAGAGAGCTATGCCAATGATTTAACATCCATCATTGGTTCTCTACCCCCTATTACCCCCAAGGAAATGGTCAAGCTAAGGCTACAAACAAGACCATTTTGAAGATCCTAAAGAAAATGATCAATGAAGTTGGTCGTGACTGGAATCTATAGTTAAAACCAACCCTATGGGCTTATAGAACCAGTATCTACATGCCTATAGGTGCAACCCCCTTCTCCTTGGTCTACGGATCAAAATACATCCTACCTATTGAGGTTGAGCTTCCTTCATTGCAAGTGTCACTACAAAATCTGATCACTGATGAAGAATATAGGGTATCTCAGCTGAATGAATTAGAATTCATGGATGAGTGTCATCTTGATGCCTTAAATCATTTGCAAGCGTACCAAAACTGACTAAAACATAGCTATAACAAGAAGATCAAGATTCGGTCTTTCTAGGTAGGGTATCTTGTCCTCAAGTAGAATCAGAAGAATGTTTTAGATTAGGATAGTAAAGGAAAGTTTGAGCCCAATTGGTTGGGCCCATTTGTGGTCACAACAAGCTATGGATCAAGAGCATATCAAATATCAACACCTAAAGGTGAACCCTTGCAAGATCCAATCAACATTCTATATCTAAAAACAAATTATGCATAGGCTTGAAGGGTGTAAAATCTGAAAATACAAAATAAATAAATAAATGATAAAAATCCAAAAAAAATAAGAAAAAGGATTGAAACAATAAAGAAAAAAATCATCCTCTAGTGAAAACCACTTCAGTGGCGCTTTGGGTTGGCAAAAAGGTGCCTTGCATAAATAAGCACCTCCATCTATCTTTGGCTCTTTGGCTTATCCTGCTTCACAACGCATCATTCATCCCTATTAATTCCATCACCCATTCACGTCCATATCATATCTTGATATTGTAAAGTACCATATTCCCTTTAGTACTACTTAGCACATTCCTAAGGTTAGTTTGTCCTCCCTATATTGAGGTAGTCTATCACATCACACTGGGGGCAAGTTGTTATGCATCGGGTTGGGTTCTTGTATATCTTAAGGTTATTTGAAATCCATCAAAAATTGCAAAACCATTCATAAAACCTCATCAAAATCACAGAACATCAAAAAAAATCAAAATCTTGTATAGCTAAAATCCAAAAACATTCAAAAAATTATAGTCAAAAATACCAAAACATCAAAAACACCTCAAAATCCCTAAACAGGTCAAAATATTAAAAAACCAATAACAATAACTTGTCAAGCTATGTTGTCTCTGAGCTTAAACGTAGGCAAGGCCATCACTATTAATGTGCCCTCAAGATACCCTAGGTCAGTCCTTTAGGAGTCTGTGATAATAAATTGACCATCCATCAAGTGTTCACATCTCATCAATAAACATGTTTGATTCATTCGAACTACATGGTCTATGTGTGTATAACATAGGCAAGGCTCATCTTTGATAAGCCCCCAAGGCCCCTGGGATAGTCTTTTAGGCTAGGTTCTTGGTCAAAATCTCAGAAAACTCCAAAAACATTAGAAAACTTACAAAAACACAAAAAACGGTTGAAAATTGAAAACCCAAAACATTAGAAAACCTTGGAAAACCTCAAACAACCTAAAATAATCGAAAACCAAAACATTCACATAAACTCTCAAAAAGACCAAAAATAGCCTCAAAACATTACAAAAACACCAAAAACATTGAAACATTCCAAAAAATCCAAAACCATCCATTCCATTTCTCTTTCACCCACAATAAACCTTCATCCCTAATAAATCAATTGTCATCTTCAAACTTTGTTAAAACAAATAGAAAACAAGTGTCGCAAGTCGTGAAGTAAGAACCTAAGTGTCAAAATCTAAAGTCTAGATCATAGGTAAACAATTCGGTAGCATTTGTATCAACGACCTATCAAAATACCTATTCTTAGTCAAAACATTTGTTAAACATGTCCTAGGATGCATCCTTCCTACAATGGTCAGGAACATTAGAAATCACCTTAGCTATGTTAAGTTGGCAAGGGATATAGATAACATTGACTATTTTTTTTTCATCTTTTCTTATGATTTATCTTATTAACCTATTCTAAGGACCTCTCGATGATGTCTCAATGATTTATAGAGAAAGGAATAGGACATTGATTATTATCTTTCATTTTTTGTGCTTGTGGGTATTCTTGTAAAATAATCTTGGTGCATACTTGCTTAGTTGTGTGTAGGGAGGTTGTTTGGAGTAGATTGTTGACTATTGTGTATGATTTGGTTTGATATATTCTAGACTTCTAAACTACATTCCAATGAGGTTTTTGTATGTCAAGGTGTGAACAAGAACTATCTTATCTATTTGCAGAGTCAATATCCATCGCACTAGATACAATCCCATCCTGGTTTTCAATACCATGATGCATCTTGTCTATGTGTTGTATCAAACATAAGGAGTGACGAAGAGTCCCAATCTCGAATATGAGCAAAATCATCCATCTCATCACAATAATCTAATAAATTCTCGATGAATCGTGGACTTGTTGGACTCCTGAATCAATCTCAAAATCAATGGTCAATCCATTCATCTTATTCTTCTATCTTTTTTTCCACGCTAACTTGGTATCATGAAAAAAAACCAAACAATCATAAATGAATCCATCCTACATCCACAAATAATTAGCATACATACATCTCGCATAAGCATATTATATCATCTGCATATCATAAATAATGACATCATCATATGGGAAATTACATAAAGAACGTATACCCATCTCATAACATGTCATAAAAAGCTACTGAAAAAAGAGAAGGAAACATCCATTGCATCCATATCATGCACATCACATCATAGACCATCTCAAATCACATGACATAAATAAAAAAGTACATCCATGCCATAAACATTTGCATCCATTGCATCACATATCATAAATGCATCACATCATAATCAAATCGGGTCATCTCATATATATCTTAAAAATGAATGTCATGATACATATCAGAATCAATGTGTGTAACTATCATCAAAGATACATATACATAAGGCTATCAAAAATGTGTCTAAAAAAATGAGGTAAGATCTATCCCCTACTACCCCAATCACCATGTTGTGCCTCATCCCCAAGCTGTCTCATTGAGGGCTAGCCACCTGATGCACTCGGATGCAATTGGCTCCTATGATCAAAATCTGGTTGCTAATGGTGAGGGGGGACATCCATGTAATAAAGTGTCCTATAATATGACACCTCCTCCCTCACCTACCCATAGAGGTGTGCTACCAATGTTTGTCCCACCTACCCCTGTGCCTACTATTCTTGCTACTGAGCCATAGCCTCTAGTTTTTATGTCTACCCTACCTCATAGGCAAGTTGTACATCAGATGTCTGTCAAAGTTGCCTCTCATGATCTCTCTACTATCGGGCCTAGTCCCACTCAATAATGACTATATGAAGCTGCTGACGAGCCTAGTTCTGCTCCTATGTCAAAGCCTAGGTCTGTGCATCCCTGGGATCTGACCCAGGTATCGCTATAATTATTTTTCTAAACAACATCGCCAGGTTTCAAATCTAAGGTAGTGTCACTATATGCAAAGGCGGTTCTAAAATTAAATTCCAAATCCAAAGAAGCGTCACCAAGTGCATTCACATTGTTGTAATCAATTGCAAACCCTAATTCTAAATCATGGGAAGCATTGCCATTTATAATGGCATCGCTAAAACTGGAAAAAAATCGTCGCCAAAATTCCTAAACCATTGCAATATAGCGACACCAGACTTGACCTAATTTTGATGCCTAATAAATTCATTAAAAATGAAAAGTACAAGGAAAGTCTCGATTTGTGTATCGGTGGTCCTATGCGTAGAGGATACTAGTACTCTCGAACTCAGTCAGTGATGTGTCGTGGAAGCACACAACGTGCCATTTCGTCAGGGGGTCAAATCTCAAAATGCAAAAAATATTTAACTGTGAATGCACAAATGAATTGAAAGTGGCCCTTTAGCACATATTTATGCCTAAAAATTAGGGTGTTTTGCCCTAATTTGAGAGGAATACTAGGGTTTTAGCATGTTTTACAAATTTTTGAGCTACACAACTTATTTTGAGACTTTTTTGCATTTTTGGGCCCGTTTTCACATCTTGGAGCATGTTTTTTGCACCTGAATCAATATTAAACCTTTGTCGCAAAATTAATCCAAAATTAAAAATTTCCACTTGATCTCTTGAGGGGGTAGGGTACCAGATTAATTCCTTCCACTGGGGCAACATGTGGCATCTAAAAATCAAGAATTTTTAATTTTTTGATCTGGGCAGTAGTTTTAATCCAAAGAGCGCCAGTCTTTGAACCAACGTAATAGGCACCTCGCTTCATAGAGGGGAAAAATGTAGACACTTAAAAATTTCTTAAATGGTATTACACACTTGAATCTAATATGCTAACATCATTTTGTCTTGAAATCCATCCTCTTTTCTCCTATTTGATTAAATTAACCTACCTATTTAATTGAAGGCCTCATTTTCGTCTATTAATCTAATTGATCTAATTAGGTTAATTCACCCCCTCTCACATTAACATTTCACCTTGTTTAATTGAATAAATCAAATTATTTAATTAAACCCGAAGTCCTCTTATTTAATTAAATAACCCTAATGTATTTAATTAAATATCATATTTGCATCCCCTTTTCATTAAATAAATCAATAATTTAATGAATATCCTCACATTCTTCATCTTGCGCATTCAAATTTAGTTTTAATTACTAAATTGCTAATTTCCCCTCCCATCCACTTGCATAGGGAATATTCCAAAGGAATATTCACTTATTTGGCTTCAAAAAGGGAATGATTTATTTCAAACAAACTTTCAAAGTTGTTACAAAATGTTTTTGTTTGAATCATTCTCATCCCTTGATATTTCCTCGATCCATGTGATATTTGATTCTCATCCATTGATGAGAATCCTTGATCCATGTTTCCCCCTTCATTCAATATTGACCATTGATAGATCAAATCGATCAGAGCCCTTGATTTCTCAAGTGCTCTCCTATAAATACACCACTATTTGGAGAGAAATGGATCCATCTTTTGATAGAAAAGTTATGTTGTTGAAATTCATACTCACGTGCATCCATATTAAGCATTTATTAGCATTTTAGATTAATCTTCATCCATATTAGAATAGGCATCCATTAATGGCTTCAATGTTAACTTAGTTTGCATCCATTTTACCATAGATTGCATCCATAGCTTATATCTTTGAATTTTGATTCCATTTATCATAGATTGCATCCATTTTATCAAGAATTTTAGCATTTAGAATTCATCTTTATCATGTTAAACTAGTTTCATACCATGTTTAGTTCATATCTCATCGGTTTTGTCAATTTTATTCAATAAAATTGATTGAAACAAGCTCATATTATCCAAGGGATTGGGAAAGGGTCACCATTCCACATCAATGTGACACCACTCCCCCAATGGGATAAGATTCGAGGTCTTAGAATAGATTTCCCTTACGTTTTCATGTTGATTTCATGTTAGTTTAATGGGTTCTTGTTCTTTGCAATTTCAAATATCTTATTGGGATCATGGCTTAGGGGATTAAATAGGCTTTAAATTCATTTGGATCTAGTATATTTAGTTTTTACTATGATTATGGTCACATTTTAGGGTACCAGCTTAATTCCTTCTGTTGGGGCAACAATGAGGCATCTAAAAATCAGGAAGTTTTAATTTTTTGATCTAAGCAACAGTTTTAATTTGAAGAGCGTTAGTCTTTGAACCAATGTAACAGGTACCTTGCTTCAAAGAGGGAAAAAATGTAGACACTTAAAAATGTCCTGAATGGTATTACACACTTGAATCTGATATACTAATATCATTTCATCATGAAATCCATCCCCTTTTTGCCTATTTGAGTAAATTAACCTAGTTATTTAATTAAATGCCTCATTTTTGTCTATTAATCTAATTGATCTAATTAGGTTAATTCACCCCCTCTCACACTAAAATTTCACCTTTTTTAATTGAATAAATTAAACTATTTAATTAAACCCTAAGTCCTCTTATTTAATTAAATAACCCTAAACTATTTAATTAAATATCATATTTACATCCCCTTTTCATTAAATAAATCAATAATTTAATGAATATCCTCACATTCTTCATCTTGCACATTCAAATTTAGTTTTGATTACTAAATTGCTAATTTCCTCACCCATCCACTTGCAAATGGAATATTCAAAAGGAATATTCTCCTATTTGGCTTCAAAAAGGGAATGATTTCTTTCAAACAAACTTTGTAACAAACTTTCAAAGTTATTACAAGGTGTGTTTGTTTGGACCATTCTTATCCCTTGATCTTTCGTTGATCCATGTTTCACCCTTCATTCATTATTGATCATTGATTGATTAAATCAATCTCATCCATTGATTCTTCATTTACTCTCCTATAAATACATCACTATTTGGAGAGAAATGGATCCATCTTTGGATAGAAAATTTATGCTATTGAAATTCATACTCACTTGCATCCATATTGAGCATTTATTAGCATTTTAGATAAATCTTCATCCATATTAGATTAGGCATCCATTAATGGCTTCCATGTTAACTTAGTTTGCATCCATTTTAGCATAGGTTGCATCCATGGCTTATATCTTTGAATTTTTTTTCCATTTAGCATAGATTTCATCAATTTTATCAAGCATTTTATCATTTAGAACTCATATTTATCATGTTAAACTAGTTTCATACCATGTTTCATTCATATCTCATCGATTTTGTCAGTTTTCTTCAATAAAATTGATTGAAACAAACTCATATTATCTAAGGTATTGATAGAAGGTCACCATTCCACATGAATGTGACACCACTCCCCCAATGGGATAAGATTTGAGGTCTTAGAATAGATTTCCCTTATGTTTTCATGTTGATTTCAGGTTAGCTTAATGGGTTCTTGTTCTTTGCAATTTTGAATATCTTATTGGGATCATGTCTTAGGCGATTAAACATAATTTAAATTAATTTGGATCTAGCATATTTAGTTCATACTATTATTATGGTCACATGTATTTATAATACGAAACTAACTATTTAAGAAAACTCCACGAAATTAGCCATGTAAGACATCATAAGATGGTTGAAGCTATTCTCCCTACAAAATGGCATGTCTTAGACATCATAACATTATGCCCCATCCCTCATATGATGAAATGATGGCAAGAGATTAGAAGAGAGAAGTAATACATACAAACATTTAGCCTCATGCTATTTCCAATAGACGCTCACATGGCCTCATATGTCATCATTTTTTAAAATGTTGGTATGAAAAGTGCCATGCTTTTATTTACACATTTGATCTATTTAAAGCTTTGTTTTCGGAGTTTAGAACCTGCTTTTGAAAATTAGAAAAAATTAGAGTTGGTTGGGTAGTTTAGGTGGTTAAGGAAAGGTAGTTTATTTTCCCCTTCTATTTATTATTTCTCCTTTAGTGAAGGGGTTTTTTCCTTTTGTAATTATTCTTGAGTTCTTTAGTTTTTCATTTAATAGAGGAAAATGCTAGTTGGATGAAGGAAGAGAAGAAGGGTAGAGGAAAGAATGATGGAAGAGAGGGTTTTTTTAGTCTTCTTCAACTTGGATATCAATTTTTATGGTAAGGTCTAAACCCCTTGTTAGATATTTGTTTTGATGTGTAAAAGAATTCTTGGAATGTGTTTCTATGTTTGTCAAATTTATGTGAAAATAGATGGTGAATCCTTATGGGTGTGTGCACCAATCTATGACACAATAAAGGTGCCACATTGGGTTAAAAAGAAAAATTATGCATTTGGTGAGCGCCAAATTAGGTGAGAACCAAATTTTGTGCTCGCCAAATGCCCTTCCAACTAGTGCTACCAAAAGGAGATCGATTTTTCCTTGTGATTATTCATAAGGATGCTTCCAAGACATCAAAGAGGTCGAAGAAATCGAAGAGGTATTTATTTATTTTTCTTTAGTTTCAAATTTGAATTAAAATATAGATTGAAATAGTTTGTTAAATAAACTTTGTTTTAATTTCTAGGAAATCAATCTCCACTTCCAAACACTGAAAATTCATAATCATCCCCTCACAAAGACCCTCCCGAACAAGAAGAACCTCAAACCCTTCCCTTAGTTTGTAGGCATCCACATGGAATGCAAGAAAATATTTTAAATGAAATTGAAAACAACAAAAGAGAGCTTGAACTGTTGATTGGAAGATTAAGTGAGCATTCTGCAACCCACCCTTATAGGAAAAGCATTTCCAAGTCGTTCAAATCTATTATATCACATGTAGGATAAATAAGTGAGAAAATCAATTTTTGGTCAAATAAGAGGGATGAATTAAAACAATTTTATGCTAGTGGACTTTCATATGCACAAGTGAAAAAAGAAAAAAATAGCAAAGCCGACTTGTGTGCCCTTTGTACAGACCCAAGAATGAACACACCTTTATCACATGCATGCAAGAGGTTCCCCATCCATTGATTCCAACATGAATTAATAAAAAATAAGTTTTGGGTGTGGTGATGGATGGTTTTTGACCAACCTCCATGCAATAACTATGAGGTACCACAATATTTTTTGAGGAAACTCTATTGTGAGTTTGTCCTCAATAAGGTGCCAAATTATTTTGACATTTTAGATTTTTAGGGTAGAGGTGGGGGCTCCACACATGATAGACCGAGTGCACAACATAATCCACAATTGGCACCAATACCCTTGGCCAAACCCATGGTGGAGCATGTCATCGTTCCTTTCGTTGTGGACAGTATCGAGGTGGAAACATTGGAGTCAATTAACTTGCCCACTCAAAGCATTGTATAGTGTGTGAGGCCTCAAGTAAAGCCTGATGTGGGATAAGACTTCTAGGCCCAGAGTTCCACCCCACCATTGTGGCTCTTGTAGTGTTGTTTGCATGTATGATGGTGAGAGTGCTAGGATGCGGCTACACAACATACATCACTTGCAGAGCAGATGGTTATTGAAAGGAAAGCAGAGCACTAAATATGCCTTCCTAATACTAATCTTTAGGAGAGAAAAGAAAATAAACTATTTAAAACTGTGCAATTATAGTTCATTTAAGATGCAAATATTAAAAAATGTGAATAGACAATAAAACATCAACACAAGATTTACGTGGGAAAAACCTTTCAAGAAAAAACCCACACACCAAAGCAGAGATCTCTTGTATAAAAGTAAAAACCAATATTACATACAAGTGCAGAGCTATACTCTTTCAGGTGATTTTCCAAAATGAAATCGACAACACTTTGTTACATTCACTCTGATATTAACGCACTATTCCAATGCGCTATGACATCACATAAATACTTCTCAAGCATTACAAGAAAATCGTCACTCCAACTTCCATACCAACCAAATAGTCATTATCTCTCTGAATTCCTCCTATCACCTCGATACGTCTATCATTCCATCGAAGGGACTCCCAAGTGAATCATTTTGATATGGTGAAGTCTCATCGATGAAATCCCATCGGAATTTCGAAGAGACGTTGTAGCAACTTACATCAATATAAGAAGGTTTTGTTGATGAAGTCCCATCGGAATGTCGAAGAGATGTAGAAACTCACACCGATATAAGGTCTTGCCGATATACCTTGTATCTTTGATTGAGTGGTCCCTACTGCCTACGTGTCACCCATGTCATCATCGTATAGCTAACATCATCAGTGTGACTTGATATATATCAACCAAACACTTGTCACTACATGTCCTACTGGCATCATCCTTCACGGTCATTTGGTCCCACCTTATTAACATGTTGAAGAGACTAATCATTTCATCCCACCGACATGAGCCTATCTCTTCGATGAAGCACTTATCACGATGTCGAGGAGACTAGCCACTAAGTCCTATCAACATGTTCCTGTTAGCCCAATGAACCTTTACTGCCAACCTACTAGCTCTAGTTTAGACTTTTGCGGTACTGCAGTGTAGAAGATTTTGACTCGGCTAAGTGTTTTTCTGATTTTTGGGAGCCTTAACCAATAAGTTTGAGACACTTTTTTCTCAACATTCTCCCACTTGACAAAAAACTTACTGGCTCCTAATCAATACTCGAAGTCACTATATTACTCTAGGCCTCAATGCCTATTGAATTTTCACACCATCTAAACTTCTCTATGCTCACTGGCTTTGTTAGTGAATCAACAACATTCACCGAAGTTTCAACCTTTTCCAATTTAACCTTTCCATCTCCCACCACATCAAAACAAAATGGTATTGCACGTCAATTTGTTTTGTTATGGCATGGAAAATTGGATTTTTCACCAAACATATGGCATTGTGGCTGTCAAAGTAGATAGTAATCCACCCTACATCAAAACGAACATCCGAACATGGTCTTCCAAGATAAATGACTTCTTTACAAGCATGAGTTGCTATCATGTACTTTACTTCAATAGTGGACAAAGTGACTACAGCTTGTCGCTTGCTCATCCAACTTATTGCACCACCAAACAATGTGGAAACATATCCACTGGTGGATTTTCTGTTGTCAATATCACCGCCCAATCAAAATCCACATATCCATGATAAATTCTTACTGAATGTTGAGATCCAGTAGAATAACCATGATAACATAAGGCATACTCTGAAGTACCCTTCAATTCCCTCCACCTGGGAATGTCCTTTCACGACCAACCTTGCTTTATGCTTCTCAACACTACCATCAAGACCTATCTTTTTCTTGAACACCCATTTACTTCCAACAGGCTTTCATCCTTTAGGCAAAGATACCAGATCCCATGTATCATTCTTCTTCAATGATGCCATTTCTTCCTTCATGGCTCCCAACTAGGAATCTACATCAAACATACCCATAGCCTCTCTAACATTCCTAAGCTCATCAATGTTAGCAATCAAAGCATAGGCACAACTGGAATCTAACATAGAATATCCAAACCTTTTAGGTTGTCACTTAGCATGTGTAGACATCCTCACAAGTTGAGGCTGAGGTTCTTCATCTTGTTCAAAAATTTCAGAGCTACTTGATCTCTCCTCATTAACAGATCCACCCAAAGTATGTAATTCATTTTTATTGGGTGTAAGAGGAACTTCAACTATCTCTTTTCTTTCTTCTTTCATCTCTGGTTGTAGATCAACTATGGAAGGTTTCAGCTCACAGAAGATCACACTTCTACTATAGAGAAACTTCTCTATAACTAGGTTCCAAAGCTTGTACCCTTTCACACCAATGCCATAACCGATGAAGATACACTTCACTGCCTTGTTCTCCAATTTAGATCTCTTTTCACTAGGAACATAAGCATATGTCTCATAGCCAAAGACTCTAATATGTCTCAACGAGGGCTTCTTACCAGACCACACTTCCATAGGTGTCTTATCAACAAGCGTCAAAGTAGGAGATCTATTAATTAGATAACACGTAGTGGCTACAACCTCAACCCAGAACTTTAGTTCAAGACCAGCACCACTCAACATACTCCTTTCCATCTCCATCAGTGTTATGTTCATCCTCTTCGTAACTCAATTTTTTTGTGGAGTATAAGGAGTTGTTTTATGTCTCTTAATCCCATGGTCCTTATAGAACCTGTCAAAATCTATAGAGCAAAACTCACCACCATTATCCATCCTCAAACACTTTATTTTCCTACCAATTTGATTTTATACCAAGGTTTTCAACTCCTTAAATTGACTGAATACCTCAGTTTTACTTTTGATAAAATATACAAATGTCCTTCTCGAATAATCATCTATGAATGAGACAAAATACACAGATTTCGATAACAAAGGAGCATTAACTAGACCAAACACATCAACATGAATATAATCCAGAATTCTAGAAGATTTATGAGAAATAGAATAAAAAGAAATGTGATGTTGTTTTCCATATATACAATGTTCACAAAAATCAAACTCGAGATTACAATCATCAAGACCATCAACCAGGATTTTATTCTTCAAGGCTTTTAAACCTTTTTCACCAATGTGGCAAAGCCTCTAGTGCAACAACATTGTCTTCTTTGCTGGGAGCTTCACCTCTAAAGAACTAGCACCCTCAGAAATAATGTCCTCCTTCTCTACTTGATCAGATGAAGAAGCCCTTTTCCCAAAATTCACAGAAGTACTATTGCACTGAACTGCACAAGAATCCAACTTATACAGAGTTCCAATTAGTGCACCCTTAGCAAGCACCATAGAACCTCTAGTCATATTACAACTACCATTCGAGAAAGATACTTGCACACCCAAATCATTCAACTTACTTACAAAAAGTAAATTTTGTGCCAAACCAGGGATATGCATCACACCATTGATTCCATTTATCCTTCCATCAGGAAACTGAATCCTGACTCTTCCATGACCAACAATTTCTAGGTGAGAATCATCACCCAGATACAACTTTCCACCAACATACTCTCCATATTTAAAAATCCAACCCCTATGAGAGGTTATGTGAAAAGATACACCTGAGTTAATTAACCACACATATTCTGATGCATGAGTTTCCAAGGATGCTATGACTGCATCCACATCATCTTGAGAAGATTCATTATTAGAAGAATTATCGTTTTTCTTTTTCTTCTTCTTTTCTTCTTTGCAATCTTTCTAGATATGTCGGGATTGCCCAAAACTCTAGCATTTCACCTTGGACTTCATACCAAGAGACTTTAATCTTCCCTTTGAATTAGATTTAGAATTCTTGTCCTTATTCTTTCTTTTCTCCTTTGATCTGCCTCAAATAGCAAGGGCCTCCTTGGCCATCTCAGAAGACTTCCTTCGCATTTCTTCTGACAACAACGAAGTAACCACATCTTCCATCTTGAAATTGGTTGTTGTACTCCCAATAGCCATTACTAGGTGATCCCATGTGTCAAGCAAAGAACACAATAGGAGCATGAAACAATCCTTGTCATCTATCTTCACACCAATAGACCCCAACTGAGTAATGATCATGTTAAATGCATTCAGATGATCTACAATAGACACTCCTTCCTCCATCTTCAAAGAGTATAACTTCTTTGTCAGGAATAACTTATTTACCAAGGATTTACCTTGATAAATGTCACCAAGCCTTTTCTAGAGAGTTTTTGTGGTCTTCTCTTCATGGACGTTCAAAAGAACAGAATTAGCTAAGCACAATCTGATCAAACCCTTGGATTTCTGTTCCATTGCATCCCAGTTAGTTTGTGAGATTGTTGATAGTTTGTTACTAGATAGTGCATCCCATAGATCTCAATCCATGAACAAATCTTCCATCTTGAGTTTTCACAACTCAAAATTACCACCATTGAATTTTTCTATTTCTATTCTTCTGAATGTGCTCACCATCTTAAATATGTAATAAAATTACAACCAATTTTCTTTCCAAAACTCCCATTGAAACCAGATCGGCACAAAAAAACCTTCTAACCCACAAGGATAAAAAATCTGGCTAATGGCTCTAATACCAAATGAAAGGAAAGTAGAGCGTGAATACGCCTTCCTAATACTAATCTTTAGGTGAGAGAAGCAAATAAACCTTTTAAAACTTTGCAATTATAGTTCATTTAAGATGCACATATTAAAAATTTGAATAGACAATAAAAAATCAACATAGGATTTATGTGGGAAAACTCTTTCAAGAAAAATCCCACACACCAAAGTAGAGATCTCTTGTATAATAGTAAAAACCAATATTACATACAAGTGCAAAGCTATACTCTTTCAGGTGCTTTTCCAGAATGAAATCAGTAGAACTTCATTACATTCACTCTGATCTTCACTCACTATTCCAATGTGCTACAACATTGCATACATACTTCTCAAGTGTTACAGGAAAACCATCGTTCCAACTTTCATACCAACCGAATAGTCATTGTATTTTCGAGTTCCCACTGTCACCTCGATATGTCTATCATTCCATTGGAGGGACTCACAAGTGACTCATTTCAATATGGTGAAGTCTCACCCATGAAGTCCCATTGGAATGTCAAAGAGACACTGTAGCAACTTACACCAATATAATAAGGTCTCGCCGATGAAATCCCATTGGAATGTCAAAGAGACGTTGTAGCAACTCACACTGATATAAGAAGGTCTCATTGATATACATTGCAACTTTGATTGGGTGGTCCCTACTACCTACTTATCACTCATGTCATCATCATACATCTAACGTCATCAGTGTGACTTGACATATATCGACCAAAAACTCATCGCCACATGTCCTACTAATGTCATCCTTCATGATCGTTTGGTCCCACATTATCGACATGTCGAAGAGACAAATCATTTCTTCCCACTGACATGTGTTTGTCTCTTCAATGAAACACTTATCAGAATGTTGAGGAGACAAGCCACTAAGTCTCATCAACATGTGCATGTCTCTTCAATGAATCGCTTATCGAGATGTAGAAGAGACTAGCCACTAAGTCCCATCAAGATGTGCCTATCAACCCGATGAACCTTAACCACCAACCTGCGAGCTCTAATTTAGAATTTTTTGGTACTACGGTGTAGAAGATTTTGACTCGGCTAAGTGTTTTCTTGATTTTAGAGAGCCTTAACCAGTAAGTTTGAGACACCTTTTTTCTCAACAGTTATGATAGATGCATTATTGAATGAAACATTTGGCATTGATACTCAGGTAAAATTCAGTAAGTTCATTTAATTTTTTTATTAAATTCTATTTTGAGATGTAAGAATAACTAAATTAGTAGAATCAATATGATAAAAATTTAGGGTTAGAGTGTTCATGATACATGCATCATTCCTATAAACCCTTATTTTCTTTTGATGTTGATTCCACAGGTATACAACTAGTATTAAAGAACTAATTATTGCATGTGAATGGTTGAATGATATTTGAATGATTGTCTCATAACATGCTTTGGATGTCAAACAGTTTGCTGGTGGAATTTCGACCTTGACACCTCGCTATTCATCTCCTCCAACAACTTTCACTTATGTAACCTTTATTCATTAATGGTGTTGTAAAAAAATGTTAGCTAGTTTTGGTAATTTTGCATGTACAAATCTAAAATAATGCTTGAAACTAGATGAACTTAGATACTAGGTTTTTTAAAGTGATGGGTGCAGGAGAATTCATTAGTATTTTAAATAATGCATCATATATTTTGGCTTTGAACTTGTCGTTTTCACTTTCCTTTCAGTCCCAAACCATTTCACATATTATTTTTTCTATCTTATAGCTTTGTCTTTGATGACAATGTCTTCTTTACGATTGAAAACTATTGTTTTCATTGTTTGAGATAAATCCATGTAGTTCATTCAACCGGTATCTATCTACATAGAAATAATAATTCATTATATTATGTGATTGTGTTTTCAGATCTCAAGGGCATGTCATAAGATTGCACATTCTCTAATACCATTGACATGGTTGCAACCTACTCCTATGAAAGAAGAACTACATACTCCTATTGGACCTAATGATGAGGAGAGTTTGAGAAGCTCCAAACGTTTTGAAGAATACGAAGAACCTCAACCTCAGTAATTTAGGAGGTCTACTAGAGATAGGAAACAACCTAATAGGTTTGGATATTCATTGTCAAATTCTAATTGCATTTTTCTTTGATTGCTGACATTGATGAGCCTAGGACTATTAGAGAGGCTATGGGTATGAGTGATGCAAATTAGTAGATGAAATCCATGGATGAAGAGATGGTTGCATTAAAAATAATAATACATAGATTTGGTGCCCTTCCCTAAAGGATGAAAACCCGTTGGATGTAAATGGATGTTCAATAGTGTGCATGTTGAAAACTGAAAACTAATTAAAACTATAACTAGATTCAAAGCATTTTCAACATCACATCAATGAAGTTTTTCCAAATGAATACAAATGCAAAATGTAAACTATGCAAAAACTAAAGCACATGCATTCAAAAGAAAATGAACTCCATTGTTCTCCTATTCACCAAGATCTTGATTTATGCATTTGGTGCTCTCAGATTTTCACAAGCACAAATGCAACAAGAAGCTATGATGAGTGGAAGAGAGGATTGTACGATCAAAATTGAATCTCGAAATTGAATGTATAGTTTCTTGGTGAGAAGAAAGGGAATTTATAGATGAATTCACAAGGCGAATTCAAGTTATGGGAGAGATGTGGGATAAAAGATTGAAGTGGAGAAATGCATATTGAAATTAATTGAAATTGATTGAAATGAGAAAGATAAATGAGATGATTTATGATACGATGTAGGTTTAGAATTATATTAAAGTGGGTTTTGAAACTAATGGATGAATGATTTAATGAATTAAATGAATTAAATAATTAAATGATTTAATATGCATGGATATTTTAATGATTAATACAAATGGAGTAATGTGAAATGGATAAATGATTGACTATGCAGATGGATAAATGCTTATGAATGAATAAATGCTTATAATATAGATAAATGGTTATAAATGTATTGATGAATGAAATAGAAGAAAGTATTTAAATGAATTAATTAAACATATAATAATATCCATTTAATTAATAGATGAAAAATAGGACGATTTTGAGGAAAAATTATGAGTGTACATTTTTCCCCTCTTTGATACAATGCAGTTTATCGCATTGTCTCAAAGAAAAAGATATGCCCCAGTGTAAGGAAGAATGATGAGGAGGTAGAGGTATGCCCCCTCGAGAGGACATGTGGGTTCAAAGAACACGAGTGTGGTCTCGAAATGGATGAGAGGACTGGAAGATGAAGGAAAAAAATGATAGAGGAAAATATATAAGGTTGATGAAGGAAAAATGAAATGATGGAGGAAATGGATGATGGAATAAATGATAGATGAAAAAAAAGAAATATGAAGGAAATGAAGGTGATGAAGCTTCTTGTACTTTACAAAGTGCTTTATCATCATAGAGTGGTAAAATATGACAAATGGAAAAAAAAACACCATGGTATGACATAGACCAAGGTGTGAAAAGTCATCCATTTATAAAATAGACAGTCACAAAAAAAGAATGTCCTAACTCATACTTAGGGAAAAGTTGCCCCTGTCTTTTTGTCAAGACAAACCACAGACAAAAATCAAATAAAAGACGAGTCATGAGACATCATCGCTCCTCTAAATCCTTCATGGGAAATCCTCAAGGTGGCTCGTAACATGACCGAAGAAAATCCAAAAGATAAGACAAAATATACCAACAAGGTCAACATCCATTCAGATTATTTGTCAATGTGTTAAGTGACGAAATGAGTGACAGGTGGACTATTTTGACATGGCTTGGTTTTAGGAAGACAAACATGTCGTATAAGACGTCAAGTCTAGTTTTGATCATGCAAATACCTATATAAGGCAAATGGAAAAGTGTAACAATGACAAGGTCTGGTTTCAAGGACACATCCTGTATAAGACCATTGGTTTGATTGATTTGATAAATGACCGATTTGACTTGTAGACTTGTTGGCTTGCTTGTCTTGTTAAGTCAGGATTTGTGTTTGAAGTTCAGATGATGATGTCGCATCTGAGTTGACAATGTCTGATTTATTTTGACTGACCTAACGAACCCTAAAAGATTGACCTAGGGGGCCTCGGGGGCACATTGACATATGGCCTTTCCTATGTAGCAATACACAGAGACCTCGTAGTTCGAACATGACCCTTGGCTTTGTTTCAATGACAAAGGACCGAATCATGATTTTATTTGACAACACCTAAATACTGACCTAATGCCTCAGGGGCACATCGACAAATGGCCTTGCCTACATCCAGTCGTAGAGGCAACGTAGTTCGACAATGACAAAGACTGACATGACTAACTTTGGCTCTGTTTTTGGGATTTTTTAAAAAATTATCTAAATGTTTTTGGGTTTTGACATGTTTCAATTTTTTTTTTGGATTTTGAAGTTCTATAAAAACAAAAAATTGGATTTTGTCGATATTTGATGTTTTTGGATTTTGAAGTTTTATAATTTTTTTGGATTTTGAAGTTTTATGAATTCTTTTTCTTTTTCTAATGTTTTGATTTTTTTGTCATTTTCAAAATGTTTTGATTTTTTTGGTCTTTTTGGAATGTTTTGATTTTTTTGGTCTTTTGTGGATATCTGTTTTTTTTCTCTTTTTGTGAATATTTGACTTTTTTGTATTTTTTGAATGTTTTGATTTTTTTGTCTTTCTCGAATGTTTATTTTTTTGTCTTTTTGGGAATATTTGATTTTTTTTTGTTTTTGAATGTTTTGACTTCCAATGACAAGTGTAGAATCCAATGAAGCCTGGTGTTAGAAAATTTCCCCAATCGGGTATAGGAATTAACCATTAGGGATGGGATGGGACAAGGATTTATTATGAATGAAAGATGGAGGAAAAAGGACTCAAGATGTCAACCGCTTGGAAGTCACGATAAAGATGACAAGGCCTGATGATGGATGTCAAATGGGGGATGATGGAAAGTAAAGGTGTTATTATGAATTAGGGTGGAAGATCAGATAGAGTGATAGTAGATGACAGAGCAAAGACTGACTACACATGGCGCCTGTTTGCCAGGTTTTCACCATGGTACTTATCCAAAGTGCCACTGACGTGGTTTTCACTATTGGATGAAATTTTTCTCTTTACTATTTTTTTGTTTTTTTGTTTTTTTTTTCAGGACTTTTTCTCATTTTTTGTATTTTTAAAGGACTTCTTCTCATTTTTTTGTATTTTTAAGGACTTTTTCTCTTTTTGTATTTTTTCAGGACTTTTTCTCATTTTTTTGTATTTTTTTAGGATTTTTTCCTAGCTTTTTGAAGCTAGGTATAGAATTGATAAATGCCAGATCCATAGACTGCCTTGATGATGCCCCGATCTTGTGTGGATGACTGTGTTGGATGAAAGGACATGATTTGGATGATGAGTGCAAGTGGCAAATATGATGGATGATAGATGTGATGGATGAAAGAGGCTATGGTAGGATCCCTAATGTGCACACTATGTGGGCCATCAGGCTTCAGATGAAAAGAAGCTTGGGTAACCGATGAAAGCTAGAGTACATGAAAGGGTCATCGTCAAAGGTCCATTGAAAAACATCACCAATGGAGGGATATGATGGATATGTGAATATGGATGGATGGAATGGAATATACGGTATGAGTGAGAGTGACATGGATGGAGACCTTAGATCAACAAGCTCTTTTTTTGACTTTTTTCCTTGATAGATGCCCCTAGTGATTTTTTATGGAGAGGCATACTTGGAGATCGACTTTTTCTTGCTTTCACTTTTGACTTTTATTTTTGATTTGTTCGATAGCTTTTTATTTTGGCTAGGGGACTTTTCTTGAACTTCTTTCATTTTTTATTTGTCCAATAGCTTTTTATTTTGGCTAAGGGACTTATTTTGATCTTCTTTCATTTTTTATTTTTCCAATAGCTTTTTATTTTGGCTAAGGGACTTGTCTTGATCTTCTTTTATTTTCATTATGTCTCTTGATTCTTGATCTCCTTTTAAAGATAGCTCGTTCATCAAAGATTTTCCTTTATTCTTCTCTTGAGATATAACTTATTGATCCATGTCTATGATGTGAGTGGACGTGAGTGAGATGGATGAAATAGGCGAAGTGACAGGAATGTTTAGTGGATGAATGGGAGTGGCGATGCCATCAACGAAGTCTTTGGGACTATCCTTTTCAGTACTGTTAACGTCAAATGAAGCTTGCACAACCTTAATGACTTGGAAAGATGGCTTAGTAGAGGTGACAATAGGAGATGCATATCCTAGCCCAGGGCAGGTGGGATGGAAGGATGATGATTGAATATCCTTAACAAGGTCATGATCAAAGAGTGGGTTATCATAGATGTCTTGGTCAAATAGGGGGTTGTCATGGATATGAAAAGTTTGAGCGGAAGTGGATAGCAAAGGTTGATGTATCATTAGGGTCCCAAAAGGTTTCAATCCAAGCACAACCATCTTTCTATGTTTCTTTTGCAACTATCTTGACATCAATGTTGGAATTCTAAACCTTCTCAGTGGCATTATCATTGTCATTTTTTGGTAATTTATCCATATGGTATTCTCCACGTCCCATGTCATGGACTTCGACCTTGGAGTGGATGAATTGGTCAATGAAGATGGATCGATGTAGTGAGATGATGAGGCCTCTTGGTTGATAGGCACTTGGAATTGAGTAGTCTCTCTTAGATTGTTGCAATATTGAAAGGGGTTGGGATCTCCTATGACTGTAATTTCAGCACCTTCATGAGGAAACATTAGACATTGATGGTATGTGGATGGAACAAATTTCATGATATGGATCCATGGTCGACCGAGGAGTGGCTTGTATGGTAGTTCAAGATTCAAGACTTGGAATATGGTATCTAGTACTGCACATCCAACCTTGATAGGTAGTGTGATAATGCACTCGAAAGAACGTTCTTCATCATCATACGATTTGATGGAAATGCTCTTAGTCATATCCACACATGTTTGAGAGAGGCCTAATGCCTTCACCAATTTTAAAGTGCAAATGTTTAATCCGGCTCTACCATCTACTAGGACTTGTTAGACCTTGTGTTTATTGATGAAGAACTCAAGGTGTAATGGGTCATTATGGTTTGACTTGAATGTAGAGTAATCTTTGTCAAAAAAAGATACATGTTGGGAGTTGGCCAAATATCCAACCATGGCTTCAAATTGGTTGACATCCAGATTGATAGGGACAAATGTTTCTTTTAGAGCCTTATCAAGGATAGCTTTGTGTTTAGGTGATATGCGTAGAAGCTCAAGGATGGAAATATGTGCAAGTGTCCCGCCCAATTGGTCAACAGGTTGTATTGGGATTCAGATTGTGGCTACTTTGGAGGAGGAATGGATATGGTAACCTTAGCCCTACAGGTAGTAACGGTGCATTCAAGTTGCTTCTTAATGGTGATTGTGTTAACATGATCAAGGACAGCTCGGATGTGGTTGATAATTGTGTAGTTGAAAGAGGCATTGGTATAAATGGCATGGTTGTCTATCTTTTGACCTGAACTGGAGGCTTTTCCATGGTCTTGCAATGGATTCTTGAAAATCATATGGTCTTTATTGGAATTTTTTTGTTGTCCCTCGACCTCTATGGTACCAATTTCAATTAGGTTTTGAATCATGTTCTTCAACTAATGACATGATGAGGTCTTATGCCCTTTGATGTGGTGGTAGTCACAAAAGGCATTATCATCCCACCAAGAGGGTTTGAATTGTCTTGGGTCATATGGTTTGGGCTCTTGGAGTTGTATAACATTTGATTGTACTAATTCCTTCAAGATAGATTCAATGGGTTCTAGTAAAGGAGTATATTGTCTCCATGTGTATTGCCTTGGTTGTCTTGGGGGTCCCCATTCTTGATTATTTTGTATCACGTTAGCTACTTGGTTGGAAACGTATGGTGTGGTATTTTTTGTGTTGGATGCTTTGAGAGTCAATGTGGGACTTGTTCTATTCATAGCTTTGGCATCTACAAATCCATCGTTTGTTACATTCTTGTTATAGGACCAAATCTTGCTTTTGTCATTAGAGGTATGTTGGTTGTGTGTGTTTGTTGCCATATGTAAGTTCACCTTGGGTGATTAGGAATTTTTCGAGTGTCATGCCTTTCTCAACTAAGTCTGCAAATGTGGCACAAAAATTTACTTGTAGAGGGTGTTTCAACTTTGGCTTGAGGTTTTCTACGAAAATGTCCACTTTTTATTTTTTAGGAACCTTGACAAGACATCGACTCACCATACTATTCCATTGTTGGAAGAAAGTAATAAAGTGCTCTCCTTCATCTTGTGTCAAGTGGCATAAGGTAGAAACCATGACATCATTTTCAATGTTATAAGCATAATTATCCGTGAATTTATTGGCGAGGTCATCCCATGACTTTATAGACCCTTTAGGTATCAGTGCAAACCATTCAATTGTCAGCCTAGTAAGACTTCTAGGGAAGAGTCTCAAAAGGTAGGAATGATCATAAGTGACATCCACACAAGCAATGGTGAATTCTCGTATGTTCTCAATAGGATTGCTCTTTCCCTTATACTTAGTGAAGGTAGGGATGATATACCTAGGAGGGAAAGGAGGCATGTATATGGTAGTGTCATATGGGTAGGGATGTAAATCATGTGATGAGTACATATTCTTGTTTGATAATTGCATCCCTTCTACTTTCTTTTGTAGGGAAGCCAATTGAGCAGTCAAGGTGTCTATTACGATATTGTTGGAAACATTGTTATGAGGTACTATATTTGTATTGTGTGGTCCAATATTTTGTTGAGATGACATGTTTTGGTTCAGAAAGTTGTGCGTATGTGGTGGATTTTTATTGTGTCCATGAGTATGAATGTGTGATGTGTAAGTTGGGATGTGAGAAGTGGTTGCGCTATGTTGCATTTGTTGGGTGTGTTGTCCGTGTATATTTTGGTTACCAAAAAAATATCCATGTGTGTATCCATATGATATGTTAAGAGGTTGTGTCATTTTTAATCCTTGTCCTTATTGAAAGGATTATAACCATGTGAAGTGTTTATATTTTGACTATATGGGGCGTTCATTTTTTTTCCTTGCAAGGTGTTTGTATTGACATGAGGACCTTGTGACATGGTGTTTGTGTTTGATTGAGGTCCTTGGATGAGAAACCTTCTTGCCTTAGGTCTACCAAGGATGTTAGATGTGGATGCCCCTATGCCATGAGATGATGACCCAAAAGGAGTAAATGTCTAGCCAAAGGGTTGCATTGTGAATAATGGTTGTGATGTGGTTTGTGTCATGGGTTGTGACATAGATTGTGTCACAAAGATGGATGAAGTGTTGGTAGTTATGGTAATTTGGGTTGTTGTTCCAATGGATATGGAAGTGTTATGTTATGGTATAGATTGTCTTTGGCTTGTTTGAGTATTGTTCTTGGGTGACACTACTGCTCGTAAGGTATTAACATCAAATGCTTGAGGTAGTTTAACTCCATCATGTAAAAGCTTGGCTAAATATCGTCTGGGGTCCAACATGAAAATTTTGTCCACAAGAGAGGCTACTTCGAGATTTTGTGTGGCAACCTCTACTTCTTCTATGAACACATTTACATCCTTGTCTCTAATAAGGAATTGTTCAAAAGGATTTTGTGTCTTTGGTTGTTTATAGGATGTAGAGCCCAAGTTGGCATGGTCATGACTCTCAAGGTTTGTATTGTTGTGAGGATCATTAGTGGTATTGTCAAATTTGAGGGTGCTGGTGTAATTATAAAGGTCATCATCATCATTAAAAAGATCCATTGCTTGATGTTTCTTTTGCAATCTAGTTTCAACCATTTAAGATTTGATCAAAATGAAGGTGGAAAGTATGAGACTAAGAATATGTTTTTGGTATTTTTGAAATAAGGTATGCCTAAAGGTAATTCAACTATTTTTGGGTATTTTTAGTATTTTGAGCATAAAAGATGTCTAATGTATGCAACAAGACTAAAATTGATAATGATAATGTTGGATGTTATGTTGTGGTATGAAGGATGCAAATGACCAAGAGGTGATGGATAGCTATAGTGAACTTGAGGGCTTAAATACTTTTGAAAGATGTAAGAATAGGATAACTAACCATTCAAGGGTAAACCAATGTTTCAACTAGGATTGTCAAATGGCATTTTTCTAGGACAAGTGAAAAGAATGAAAAAGGTATAGAGAGTTCTTCTATCCTAAAATCCACAAGGTGCCAAGCCTAAAATTCAAAAAAGGTAGCCTAATGTGATGTTGGGATATGCAAGTAATGAGGATGCTAAAGGTACCTAAAATGGTGACCTAATAATAGAATGATGATATGCAAGGTGAATGGAGCAAGTTTTTGGTTTTAAACAAGAATCACAACAAGAGGTTGGTCTAAAAATGGATCTCAAAGGTTTGAATTTGATTTTGGCAAGAGTTTGACTTGATTTTGATTGTTTTGTTTGAAAATGTTGCTTGGTCTGAAGCTGTGAAGTGTTGCAATTTTTAGGTGTAAGGCTTGTTTGCTTATTTTTTCGAAAGACACACACATAAAACACAATGTCTTGAGTTTTTTTTTTATTGGGAATGTTGTTTGATTGTTGCAATAAAAGAACATTCAAGTACAAATCCTAGGCTAGCAAGGACAATATTTGTTGGGTTCCCACTTGGATTTCTCTAGCCATACCTATTCAGAGCAGATAGCTTAGAAGTTTGGTGGCACTAGCTCCCCTCCATAGCACTCACTTCTCAGACACACCAAACTTCAAATTCTCAAAGACCTGAAGATCTCAAGAAATTTTCTATCTCAACTTTGAACTATGAAAATGTGGGATGATTTAGAGGTCTGACCTCCTACACCAACAAATAGAAATATTTTGGCTTCTAAAAACATGAGGTGTCTAGCAGGGGATTACTGTGAACAGAGAGCTCATCTGTAATAGCCCGAGAACTAGGAGGCCCACTCCCACTCTCATCACTAGCAAGTCTTGACCGATCGAGGGTCTCGCGACTTGGCTTCGAATGATGCTAGCCACTCCTTGGGGTACAACTTTCGTTCTCCCCCCTTTGATATAGCTCGTCAAAAAACGTGTTTGAGGTCAAACCCTGAGGTGATGAAATCCCCAAGCAAGCCTCTACTAAAAATAAAAAAGAGACCAATGTGTATTTATCGTCACCTAGGATCGCACAAATGTGCAAGGGGAGAGGATACGTACACACTAGCTTGGATAACACATAATGTGCAAACGCACTAAACATGACAAACAAAGTTCTTTTTAAGCACCAACCGAAATGTGATCTAATCTAAAAAAGAACACAATGTTTCAAAACTAGATTCTCTAACAATCGAACCTACAACACACCAATTACTAGAGTTTTTTTTTTTTTTTAAATTGAGTCTCTGACATTCGACCTTGCACAAAAACCCAATCAACAAAATTAGTCCCAAAATTAAAAAACTAAACTAAAAAGAAAATTAACATTTACTCTAGAATCTAATTAATCTAAATAAAAAATAATTCTAAACTTAATTAATCCTAAATTTAATTAAATCTAAATTTTAAATTAAATTAAAAGTTAAATCTAAACTCAATCTAAATTAAAATTTAAATCTAAAAAGTTAAATCTAAATTCAAATTCAAATCTAACAAAAAAAAAACAAATCCTAAATTAAAATTAAATCTAACTAAAAATTAAATCTAATTTAGAATTAAAATTAACTAAAAAATAAATCTAAATTAGAATTAAAACTCACTAAAACTTAAATCTAAATTAAAAATCAAATCTAACAAAAATCAAATCTTAAATTAAAATTAAATCTAAATTCTAAACTAAATCTAAATTAGAAATTAAATTTAAACTGAATTAATCTAAAATCTAAAGTTAATCTAAATTAATCAAAACTAAAATCAAAACTAAAACTAAAATCTAAATTAAAACTAAAATTAAAATCTAAACTAATTTAAAACTAAAAATCAAATCTAAACTAAATGAAGAGAGTAAAAAAACACTTCATGCAAAACATATATAGAAACCTCATGCAAAAATTGATCGCAAATTGAAATGACATGATTGCAGGATAAATTCAAATTGTGAGGAAAGTCGTGATTGCAGAATATATTCAAAATTGAATGTTGTAATTGCAAGATACGTTAAAAAATAAAGTGATTAAAGAATTAAATGACATGATTGTAGGATAATGCCTTGGTTGCACAAAATGGATTATTCTAAAAATGACGTGACTGCGGGATATATTCAAATGGGACGCTGTGATTGCAGGATTGCAGGATACGTTGAAAATGAAAATGTTGTGATCACATGATATGTTGAAAATGTAAATGATTGTGATTGCAGATTATGGCAGCAAACTGTGCACTTGTTGAATCGGCTTTAGAAACTAAGTTTCACATGCAAGTGGCAGCGTAAAAGCCAGACTCTGAACCTTTTGCGGGTGTTCCTCCTCTCTTTCTTTTAATGCCTTTTTCCCCCTTAAACACACTATGAATTTGTACAAAAAGGGTTTTATTTGTTACATTTCTTTGTCAACATCCACCATTCGCAGTCACAGAAAGAAATAAGTGATTGTAATACCAATTTTAAGGACAACAAAGGTTACTGCAGTACAAGTAGATTAAAGAAAAATGGACAATTCAAACGCTTCAATTATAATCAAACAATGCCAGTGAAAACCAATGTCAATTTCATCGAGTTTACTATGCATAACTCCCCTGTAAGCAATTCTACAAACTCTCAACTCTTACAGACCTGCATTTTTAGAAAACCCATTTTGCGGGGTTAAAAAATCCACTCTCATGTGCTAAGTGTGGAAGCTTTAAAAGCAGGACATTGTTTTTGGTTTTTAGAAATTTGTGTTTATTATTATTATTCTATCTATTTTTAATGGAAATCATGTTTTTTTTTTGGCAGCTTGACTATGCCACGAGGGAAAAGAGCACGCCAAAGAAAAGAAATACTACGCCAAGACTATATCTTCTCTCAAAGATGTGCTTGTAGAGCTTAGTTGAAATTCTTTTCAAACGATTGAAATATATGCACTGAAATGATAGCTTTGGAATAGACTAAATGATTGCAGTATATGCGCAAACACTTAGAAACTTTAAAGCATATACAACTCATGATTTAAACAGAAAAATCTTTGTCAAAGATTGAACGTCCGTTATAAAAGATTGCAATATCTCTGTGGATTTATTTTTTTATTTTTTTGATATTTTTTTTATCATATTGAATGCATTAAACTATCGATTAACAATTCACAGCTTAAAAATACAAGATCAAATAGTAGTTGTTTTTATTAACTATTACATGTAGAATGGCTAATGATTCACAACTGAAAATGATAAGCATAATGAAAACAAAAGTTAATTAGTTGTTTCACGCCGGTTTCATCATTATGTGCATGTTGAAAACTAAAAACTAATTGCAACTATAACCAGATTCAAAGCATTTTCAACATTACATCAACGAAGTTTATCCAAATGAATACAAATACAAAATGTAAACTATGCAAAAACTAAAACACATGCATTCAAAAGAAAATGAACTTCATTGTTCTCCTATTCACCAAGATCTTGATTTATGCATTTGGTGCTCTCAGATTTTCACAGGCACAAATGCAACAAGAAGCTATGATGAGCGGAAGAGAGGATTGTACAATTGAAATTGAATCTCGAAATTGAATGTATGTTTTTTTGGTAGAAGAAAGGGGTTTTATAGATGAATTCACGTGGTGAATTCAAATTATGGGAGAGATGTGGGATAAAAGACTTAAGTGGAGAAATGCATATTGAAATTAACTAAATTGATTGAAATGAGAGAGATAAATGAGATGATTTATGATATGATGTAGGTTTAGAATTATATTTAAAGTAGATAATGAAACTAATGGATGAATGATTTAATGAATTAAATGGATTAAATAATTAAATGATTTAATATGCATGGATATTTTAATGATTAATGCAAATGGAGTAATGTGAAATGGATAAATGATTGAGTATGTGGATGGATAAATGCTTATGAATAAATAAATGCTTATAATATAGATAAATGCTTATAAATGCATTAATGAATGAAATAGAAGAAAGTATTTAAATGAATGAATTAAACAGATAATAATATCCATTTAATTAATAGAAGAAAAATAGGAGGATTGTGAGGATAAATTTTGAGTGTCTACAAATAGAAAACCTAGTCTTGAGGTAGTGTTGATAAGCATAAGGCGTGATTGGTCTCTAAGGGTTATTCTCAAGTGGAGGGAATTGACTATGGTGAGATTTTCTCTCTTGGTATGAAGCTGGCATTTATTTGGTTTCTAGTATCACTTGCAACAATGCATGATCTAGAAGTGGACTAGATGGATGTCAAGATAGTGTCCCTTCATAATGACATGGAGGAAGAAATTTATGCCATAGCCAGAGTATTTCGTGGTTATAAGTAAAGAACATCTGGTATGCAACTTGAAAGAGTCTTTTTATGGTCTTAAGAAGTCTCCTAGAATATGGTACTAGAAAGTTGACACATTTGTGCTGTCTTTAATATTTTTAAGATCTAAATTAGACCATTGTGATTATTACAAATCTGATAATGGTTGCATTCTCATAATTGTATTGTACATAGATATGTTATTTTTTAGGAATTGTAAAACTTTGATTTCAGATTTTAAGTCTTAGTTGTCAACATAGTTTGAGATGAAGGATCTAGGTGTAATGAGGTATATTCTAGGGATGAAGATCAGAAGAGACAATGCTAACAAAAATCTTCAGTTAATCAAGAGAGAGTATGTGAATTTAGTGTTGGAGAGATTCAACATGATAAATTGCAAACAATTAGTTGTTCATGTAATGCAAGGGATGAAGATTAATTGTCCAAAATCTCCTACTAAGATGGAGGACATGACCAAAGTACCATATGTTATGGTCTATACAAGGCCAAACATTTCCCAAGTAGTGGGAACCCTTAGTCAATTTATGGCTAATCCTAGATGAGTACATTGGAATGCAATGAAGAGAGTGATTAGATATTTTTGGGGTACTTCCAACTATTCCCTATGATTTCATGGTTATCCTACAAGTCCTCGGCACTCAATGAGTATTCATGGATATGTGGATTCATATTTGGTAGGTGACATTGATAGCAAAAGATCCACTAGTGGCTATGTGTTCACGATGTTTTGTGGTGGTATCGATTGGATAAGTACACGACAAGATGTGGCCGCTTTATCCACTATAGAAGTAGAGTACATGGCATCTACTCATGCTTGCAAGGAATCTGTTTGGCTTAAGATATTCTTTTTTTATATTGGTTTTGGTGCGAGACAAATTACTATTTGTTGTGACAACCAAATTGTCATTTTCTTATCAAAGAATCCTACTTTCTATGCTAGAACAACACACATTGATGTTCAGTTTCATTGTGTTCGTGATATGTGGAAGATGAAATGGTGAAGCTGGAGAAGGTTGATATGTTGGTGAATGAGTGCTATGTGATTTCGACAATCCATAATGCTTTTAATTTTTCTATTTCTTAGGGTCCTTTAGAAACCCTCTTAAAGCTTATAGCTTTGTCCAAAAGTATTTATCTAATAAAAACAATTTAGGATTGATTTTATTGTTCAAGGACTTCAATTTTAGATGTCCTGATCGAAGTATCATGATATTATTTCTAATTTTTCTAAAGTTAAGTTTGGAGTTTTAAATTCACAAAAAAGTTGGATTATATTATTGCACAATCCAATGCTTCAAAGAGTATTTTAAATTTACAATTATAGAAATATTTCTTTATTAATGAAGGTTTGTGTGGTTAAACAATCAGTGAGGTTATAAATTGGAACCTCACTTTTATGAGGGGAAAATGATATTCAATGTCACTAGACAACATACAACCATGTATTAATTATAAAAATCATTAATATATTCATTAAGGAGAAATGAATGATTGATTAATATTTTTTAAATTTAAAAAATAATAATTAGGAATAAATAAATTAATTTTTATTACAATAAATTGGTTTTGATGGGGTCGTAACCCTATACATTAGAAATGATAGCTCAAAGAAAATACAACCACCTCCAAAATGGGAGTAAGACACAACTACAACAAAACTACCAAGCACAAACCAATAAGAGTCAATGGTGTAGAAGGAATAGGACTCACCAAAGTCTTGCCAATTCTTGGTGTAAATAGGTGTTTTACCTATCTAGGTCCTATTTACATGTTAAGTCCACTTAGGTCCTAGGAAGGAATCTTTCTAGAACTAAGCATTAGTTGTCACTTATATTATCTAGTTGAATTTTATCTAATGCTTGTGTCCTAGGTAGTTATGAGTTAGTTGCCTCATGTGATAGGATTAAGCCACTTGTACTGATCTTGTCCAATCCTATCTCACACCTTTCCTATATAAGCAAGGCATCATATGTACATTGCAAATTTATTTTGACATTCTTGCGTCCATAGTCTTAGCATGATATTTTTGTTGACAGATGGTCAACACTCCCCTCGGGATTTGTGACATGGACTAATCACCTCTCATGGATCCGTTAACTCTGGCAGTTGTATCAAGCATTAACAGGTCAATCTTTTGGTGCAATGACAACTATGGGCCAACAATTGGTATCAGAGCCAAAGATGTCGGGTTTGAATCCCCTCGGGTAACACTGAGGGGGAGTTTGTTGGTAGATGGTTAGCACTCCCCTTGGGATTCGTGACATGGACTAACCGCCTCTCATGGATCCGTTAACTATAACAGTTGTATCGAGCATTAATAGGTCCATATTTTGGTGCAACGACAACTGTGGGCCAACAATTTTTACTATTTCTCTCTTGTGAAAGTTATTTTGTCTTGCAAGTGATCTTGGGGTGTTGAGGTGTTCATCATAAAATCCTAAACCAATGACATGAGAAACCTCCTCAAGAACCATTAAGGGAATGGAAAGAGAAGTTTTAACATCTTGAGAAAACTCGTTATCTTGAAAGGAACCATCAACTAGAGAGTCAAAAGAATTAATAGTCATGTGACCTTCATGAGCACTTCTCCACCACATCGTTGTGCCCTTGTGCCGAGAGAGTGGATAGTCAAAACCAAAGTGATCAATGACAAAACATCATCTACATCTAAAAGGAAGATCCTTCTAGTCAAGTGGTTGAATTCAAGACTTATCCCCCACCATCAAAATAATATCCCCATGAAGATTCTTGGAGATATCAATGTCCACTATAATACAAACATAGAGTGATCCATGTAGGAATTTGTAGAGTCAACCTTCAAGAAATAACAAATAGCATTGCAAATGGCCTCATAAGAAGAATCTTCATAGAATTGGAGATGAAGATATAGAAGTTGAAACCACACAGGTATAACATTAAAATTTTCAAAAGGGGGGTTAAAGGATATAGACTAAGGCTTGACTAAGAGCGAGTGCTCTCTACACATCCGTAACCTATTGTCAAGTGTCAAATCCCTATCTTTTGAAGATGAAAAATATGCTATGAAGAAATCCTTAGCAGAAGGAAAAATCTCAATCTTCCCCTTGATAAGAGGTTTCCACGAATCCAAGACCAATTGTGTAAATCGAGCAAAGAAGTCCAAAAAATGTTTTGCAAACCAAACCCCTACATAAATAAAACTCTTCATTTTCAAGCACATCTTATCCACAAACCACCACAATGGGATATTGTGCATGGGGATGGGCCATAATTTGTCCCACAAAAAGTATGCAGCACCCCTGAAACCCATAATAGTTGCATAGAACCACTAATGGCCATATTTCAAAGCTACAAACTTCACAAAACAAACAACATGGCTACTAGGAGAATTCTCAATCATCAAAATAAAAACCAATGGGTTTGTGGCACCACTAACATCCCTAGAAACCAGCACCAACTTGAGCATGGAGATTAGATGCAAATTTTTCACCTAAATTGGAAAAAGTAGGGGTGGAAAAGAATACTTGTTAAATTCCATGAGTAAAGCAAGCATGATACCCACACCAAAGGCACCCAAATGCGACTAAAAAAAAGAAGCATTTGGTGAAGCACCTAGAGAAACAATAGGAATGAAAACACCACTTTCAAAACTATTAAGGTTAAGCATAGAAGCACTATGGCCATCAACATTGGTAGAAGGAAGGCCTGAAATAATTCAATCACAAGAACCAACATGTAAAAATTATCCCTCATTTACTACTATTTTTTAATTCAATTCCCAATAATTATAAACCTAATTGACAAAGCATTATCCTTCTAGCTTAGAAGTGTTGACTTCATAACTTCTCCAATCACCATGGTGGCAACAACTCAATTCCACCACTCATATGCTTAGACTCAAAAGTGATAAGCTCCCAATGTTATGGTCATCCCTAGACCTAAACCTAAACCTTGTGGGTTCATTCATGATGACCTTGCCTACCTATCCTTTTTGGGAATTAGAGGCTTTACAATTTGTACACTAATGATAGAGAGAGTTCAATTAGTTAAATTGTATGAGATCTTCAATCTCTCTTTTAAATCATGACTATTAATTAATATTATGCTTTTAAATTAGTCCAATTACACTAGAATGGTAATAACACATCTTGTCAAGTGTTGATCTATACCAATCATTAGTGTACAAACACACATAATACATTTATAGGGTTCATATCATTCCATAATCCTAAGTTCACATAGTGATTGGATCAAGTATACAACACTTATACACAGGGTCACTAATTCACACATACATCACATGTATAATAGTGACTAGCTCATATACCATAAATTCAACTTTCCAAAGTGTAACCCTATTTATATGGTTGATACACAAGAACAAATGTCTCACCTAAGAGAATATTAGAAAGAGATGATCCCATGGGCTTTCCATTTATGTCCTTTGTATAGCGATAGTGAAGAATAAACTAATCACATCTTCTTTTAGTGCTCTTTATCTATTGTGATCTAGGACTTATGGTAGAATATTTGGAACCAATCTAGTATCCATGATGTCTCCTTATTTTTATTTTGGGCTAATATTGGTTGACCTTCAACTTTACGTCCTTTCTTATGGCTACTTGGGATATTGCTCCTTTTCTCCTCTAGCAAATTTAGTTAGAGTGAAACTAGTGTATCTTCCAAGGGTGCCAAAGCATAGTCATGCACATTTGGCATAAGATTAGGAGTATGCTCAAGGAGACTATTGAGGCTAAGTTTAAAATTGATGATCATTTTTCTTATTCATGTGTATGAATTGCAAAACTCTTGGAGTTATTCCCTTTTGGTGCCTCACAGGTTTGGCCTAGTCATAGAGTGTTGCCTTTGAGGAAAGTTGATAAGTTTGATAGATGGTCTGTGCTTAGTGGTTTTTTTAAAATTAATTTTGATGGCTCTGCTCAAGGTAATCTAAGTGCAACAAGAATTTGTGGAATCACTCGAGATTGTGAAGGATTGGTATAATTTTTCTTCTCTAGTTATATGGAATTATACGCTCAAATAATTAGATGGAGGCTTGGGTCATTCAAGGCTTTGGAGAGAGCCTATTAGTTGGGCTAGAGTAAGGTCATATATGAAATGGATTTTATGATCTTGATTTCTCTGCTAAATAAAAGAAATATCCAAGAATCTTCCTAGAGATTGGCTTTGATGATTAAGAAAATTCTAAGTCTAGCCACAAACTTTGAAAAAATATAATTTGTTCAGATTCCTAGGGAATGGAATAAGGTGGACAATTGTTTGGTTAAATGGGATTTTGAAGTGATACATAATTGGAATGATTAGGTGGTATAAATTTGGGTTGATGGTTAAAGGAAACATAATCTTGATAGGAGTTTAGATTTTACCAAATGTAATATTGAGTGGTATTACAAGAACCCCCAATGGGTTTCTCTAATGTTGTCTATCTTGATGGCTATAACTATCTAGAAGTCCTTTTGGTAATATGTGATTGACTTTCTTTGAATAAAATTTGTATTCCCCTCACTCCAAAAAATAAGAGGATAGGTATAATTATCTTTAGGATTGATGATGGATAAATGGTGTTTATTTTGTTCCAAATAATTTGTCACTATCAAAAACTGCCTCAATTTGATGAATATCTCAAAATTTAATTTGGCATAAAAAATTTGCAAATCAATGATATACCCTTTGCAAATGATCTTGACTATCACAAAACCATTTTGACATGAAAAAGTAATTTGAAATGTAAAAATAGTTGATCAAAAAATGCTACTACAAATTTGAGAAGTTAATGTGGTCCATAGATACATCATAGAGGAGCTTGACAAATCAATAGGTGAAAAAGTTTTCCTAAATCGAACCCATGGGTTGACTTAATTAATAGCAATGAGAAAGATAAAAAATAGCATTCAGAAACATGTAGATTAGACCTTTACCATGATGATTCAAATTTGGTTCTTTTATTACCTTTTAAAATTGAAGTATGCTCTAATCCTTTATTACTTTTTAGAATTGAAGTGTGGTCTAATTTTTTCCTCTATGATCACTATATGTTTTAATGCATAGTGAATGTACTATGTCAGCTTGTAATGGCTAGTAAAAGAAGGTGAGAAAGTTTAAATTTGAATTTAATGCTTTAGACTTTACAGTTCGTTTTTGTTTTCCTCAAGAACAGATATCAGAATGGGAGCCCAGTAAAATCCAATATCATCCAGTTTATTAGTATATTTCATTAATAATATGTAGTTTATTACATTAATAACATTTCAATCAAAATGAACACAAAACTAATTTTAATTTACACAATTAAACAACTTAAAAAATCCTGACCTGCAGTTTTTGAAATTTTGTTGAATTGAGAAATTTATCTCTTGAAAATCTTGTGAAAAGTTATCCATTTGGAAAAGAACATCCAATAACTATATAAAATCTCTGTAATCACCATGACAGAAATTGAGATTTGCGTTTCGCAGTGATGTTGATTCTTCTTGCAGCGTTTATTATTGCATTCATATCGAAAATCTTATTTCACGAATCGAACAGAATATATAATGCAGACAAATTCAAACTATGGTATGCAATTCCACAATAATATGACACAGATAAAAAGCTCAAAAATTATCACAATTAGACAACATAGATTTTACTCAAAACTTAAATTGAGCTTGCCCCTGTTCTGCTCTCTCATGTGCTCTCAAATTTAAGATTAGAAATCCTCTGGTTGTCCAACAATTCAATTTGGTAACTGAAGATTGGGAAATTTGGTATAAATAATCAAACGAACAATTTATGTTTGCTATAAAAAATTGCTTGGTTCACATTTATCTTTGCTATGAATAAAGAGATGAGTTTGTTTCTATTCAGTATTTGTTTTGTTTCAGCAAAAGCGAACTACAGACAATACTCACTGAAGAAGCTGCCTTGGCAGCCCCTACAATCCATGGAGGAAGACAGAACCCAATGAACAGAAACAATATTCCAGCTGCTATAGGAGTTCCCATTACATTGTAACCCAAGGCCCACAAGTAGTTGAGTCTGATTCGTCTGAACATGACCTTTGAAAGATCAATGGCACTAATCAAGTCTTCTAAGTTACTCCTCATCAATACAACGTCTGCGGCTTCAATCTCTATATCTGTACCTGCCCCAATCGCCATACCCACATCAGCAGCCAAAAGTGTTGGTGAATCATTGATACCATTACCCACCATTTCCACTGTCATACCAGACATCTGCAGATCCAAGAGAGGACATGAACTCAACATCAATATTAAACACACTTTTGCAATTACATGGACAGGTACTTAAAAGTAAAAACTATAATCCTCATTGCAAACCGTTAATGACCTAAAAAGAAGTTTCTACCCCTTTTGGGTAGTTCATCTAAAATACTCCAGGGGGACTAATGATTGGCTAAAGCTTTCAAAACTTAAAAAAGGGTGCTTGGGACAAAAGTACCTGCAACTCTTTCACTTTTTCTGCTTTATCCTCAGGTAATGTTTCTGCCTTGACAGTCTCAATTCCAACGTCTTTGGTGATGGCCTTTGTTGTACCCCAGTTGTCTCCAGTGACCACTATACTCTTAATGTTCATCGAATTCAAGATGGATAGTACATCTCGTGCCTCTGGCTTAACTGGGTCCGATATTTCAATTATCCCAATTAATTCTCCATCAAAAGAAATCGAAATTTATTGTTCGAGCCATCTCTTCAGCCTCCCTCAAAATTTCATATGCATCTTCAGAAATAGTGATTTCAGAATGTACCATGAGCTTTGTGTTCATACAAGAATAGTCTTGTTCTCCACTAAATCCCTAAAACCATGGCCACTTATGGAAACGAAATCTTGAACTTCAGGCAACCATCTCAGAGCTAAACTTGCTGGTCTAAATTTTTTAGCATACTCAACAACAGCCTTGGCCAAAGGATGCTCACTGTTTGCCTTGAAACAATGCAATATTCAACTAATCAATCAGAAAAGCCCTTTCGAATCTTTAAGTGAAACAAATCAATTCAATGCAAATCGAAGTTAATGATTCAAATGATGTTATATTTGCAAAAACCAATACAGAGGAATACTTCTTTCCCCCGCCAAACCATAATCTATGCTACAAGAGCCAGTCACATTTATGAATTGAATAAAGAGATATTGAATGAAAAAGACATTTGTTTGCACAAGAAAGGATACCGAACAAACAAGCAGTAATCAGAGAAGGTTGGTGTTTAAGAAAGCAGGTTCCATCGGAGGCCCTACCTCAGCCGCAGCAACCAATGCATAGAAATCAAGTAAGAACATGGTTCTTAGGAGCTGCGTGTTAACAACAACAGGTTTTACAACAGTGAGTGTTCCTGTCTTACCAAAAACAATGCAGTTTACCTGCACACAACCAAACCTCAAAGTCATCAACTAAACATTTTTAACACATTTTAGACATCACTCTTTATCTTCCCCGAATTTAGTAACTTAAATTTAATGAGAAAAAACTCAATTAAATACATCGCTTACTTTATGTGCACTCTCAAGTGCTCCTCCCCCTTTGATGAGGACACCTTGGCTGGCCCCTACTCCAGTACCCACCATGACTGCAGTAGGTGTTGCAAGACCTAAAGCACAGGGACAAGCTATACCCATGACAGATAAGCCAAATTGAAGAGCAAGCTCAAACTCATACATTTTTCGACGGGATCGAAGACCGAGTGTATGAACCAATCTTTCCTGCTACAAACCGTGCTAGCCAGGTGGTAAAAGGAATTGCAATAACCTACATATACGGTACCAAGGTACAACACATAGTTACAAAGTAAACCAAAACAATCAAAACATCCATGTTGGCGGAGCCATTACGTATAGCTTTATATGCACCAGTATAAAAGCACCAACCAATAATAAATTGCATAGGAGATGATAATATTCACCTAGTTAAAATAGGGTAAAAATTTATTCAATTCAAAATAGATTGCATAGGAGTTGATAATATCCATCTTTTTAATTAAAAAAAGAGGTAAAAATTTATTCAAACCAAAATAGAGGAGTACAAAACAAGGGCACTACACACCTTTGTCAGTTTCCACTAAATGGTCCAACTTTTGTGAAGGTAATAAGGGTAGGGTTCCATTGAGGGGGGCTTCCCGAAAAGTTTCAATGGGTGCTGTTGAACATTTTTTTTTTAAATTCAAAGGTGGTGATCCCATGAACTTATTAATGCAGCTCAACTTAAAATATTAAGCTCCAAATTTTAAGGAAGCTGGTGGTCTCATGAACTTATTAGTTGTACAGTTCAGCTTAAAATTTAAGCTCCAAAATTTAAGGAAACTTAAAAGTTAAGATGCTTGACAAATGGCAAATAAAAATTTTAAACTATAGGGGCAATCTCGAGCCCCACTCCATTTTCACCTTCTCAAATTTGCAGTCTTAAAAGGTAGGAGCTGCTATTCTTAAGGGAAAGATTCCAATTAATCCTGTAGCAATTTTTTTTGACTTTGTGAGACCTTTTGCTCTTTAAAGATAGACCCTGAAGCTCCCCATAAAACCCCACCCTTAAATTTAATATCCACCTTAAAATCTCTCTAAGAATTAACATATTCACCAGTTTTAATTTTATCCCTCTAATTCTTAGAATATACATAAAAATCATGTGTAAAGAACTGGTAGAGTGAAAACCAAACTCCAATGAAGAAAGACTTACAGTAACTATGAAATTTTTCACTTCTGTCAAGGCCTATGGCTCTTCAGGCTGAAAGTTGAAACAAAGTTGACTTGCAGTTTCAGAACATGTCTCCTCAATCATGTATGTCATGCAACTAGATATGCAACTAGAGAAATTAGTTGTGACATGCAATCCAGAAATGACAGGACCTGGAACTCTCATGGAGATGATTGAAGAGACATGTTCTGAAAACTGCAAGACAACTTTTTCACAGCTACAAATTTCTCCCTCATTCGCACCTCAAAAGTTTCCTAAGTATACAAAATACAATAGAATTGCACAAGTCAAAAGTGGATCTACAACAATTGAATTGAATTGAATTGCCTGTCAATGAACATCTATTTATAGATATTTAATTTTCAAATATTTACTACGCCGAGAGAAGGCGTCTACAGTCGCAGATAATGATCGGGAATAAAGGAGGTCATTGGTGAATAAAGCAAACGTGAATAAAACTATAAAAACGATTCTTTAAAAATCGCTTATAATATAGATAGATTTATTTCTCGAAAAAAAGTCCCTCCACAAAAAGATTAACTTATCACAAACTGTTAGCAATTTTATCATTGGAGAGACTTCACAACCTAAAGGGAAAGAAAACAAATTAACCAGTATGATTTAAAGTGCCAAAAAGAGGAAAAAGTGAGATCACACAATATTTCCCTGTACTACTCAGCCATGTTCAAACTGTCATAGAACAGCAGGCAAACGCGAAACACAGGAAACTTTATACATCACCAAATCAAAGATATTATGTCCACTTTCAAGTATAGAATGATTGTAGAAGAGTAGCTAGCAATGCCAAAAGTTAAATAACTGGGTCTCTGTTTTTTAACCTGTCTTTGATCTTGTACTACTAATTGGTACTACAGTCTACGCTGTCTTTTGCAGTCAACAATAATTGTATTGTACGACCTCTGACCACCTCCTGGGCCCAGAATACATATAGATCAGAATACTAGAGGAGAGGAATGATAGACATGGGACCCATCGTCTGCGTCTTTTTTGAACTAGTGCATTCAAGTTGATTTGGTGGTGGAGAATTTGTATTTCTGAAAGAGAGGTCACAAGTTCAAACCATTCGAAGTAGGGTATATACATTTCATATTGTGGAGCACAAGTTAAGTACCTCTACATATTGGAAGTATGAGGTTGTCACATATACTTTAAGCCATATGTAGACCCAAAATAGATCACCTTGTATCATGCACTATAAAAGGATCTTTCCTTTTCTTTTTTCGATCATTTCCCTCTGCACTTTTATGCCTCGTCCCCAACACTGCCCAAAATAGATCGTCTTGTATCGTGGACTAAAAAGGACCTTTCTTTTTCTTTTTTTGATCATTTCCCTCTGCACTTTCATGCCTCGTCCCCATCATACCCTTTCCACACATCCCCTTTCAATGGATTTTGTGGCTTTTATGATTTTTCCACTCTAGTTTTATTTTTTATCCGTGCATTAGCTCTAGTGTTTTATATACATATGTAATTATAATTTTTTGATCATTAATGTTTAGGCTCTCGATTCTTGAGAATTATTATTTGTATAGTTTGAATTTTATTTATTTTTTATATTTAAAAATTGACATTTATTTCTTTTTCTATTGGTGTGAGTAGTTCTATAATTCATTTTTCTTTAAGAAAATTAGGAAATAGGATGACATAAATAAATAAAACAGATATTTTGACATTAAATGCAAAATGTGAGAGCTTTGCTAGCGGCTGGGGGTATAGAATCACTGAATGTATAGTTAATGCATTAAATGACATAGGGTAACTATGCATTAAATACCATGGAGTTCGAGAAGAAAACGTTGAATGACTACACATGTTCATTGTGCTTTGTTTAATATCAATTAATTGGATAGAAATGTAAAATCTTTCTATATGTTCATATAAACTTCAAACTTTAGACGCTCTTACTATTACTCTTACTCTGGAAATCCCCATAGATTCATGCGGTGAAACTATGTGTTTCCCTCTCATATTTCTTGGCTTGGGCTGCAATAAAGTATATTTAAGTTCATTCTTTATGAAAAAAAAAACAAGCTTTATCGTTTGTGCGATTCCGCATTTAGAGCAGGGCTTATTGATCGCTTCCCATTATGTTTTCTATTTCCTGACTCTTATTTCTGTTGGTGTTGTTCAGGAACCAATATTCTGACAAATGAAGAATTTGGCATTAAACTGGTAAGTTCATCTCCCTTAGCAGAGAAAAGCACAGTTGATAAAAATGTGCAGGGTTGATAAGCTCTCCAAATTTGTTGGATCTTCAAACTGCAAAAGGTCCCATCCAATTTACATATGTGGGTGTGTGTTTTTATTCACAATTCTTTTACACTGCCCCTTATCGATATTACTGTTTGCTATACATCCACAGCCTTGAATTGGTCTGGAATTTGTTCAGCAGTATCTGCAATAAACAGTCAATGGCAATGGTATCTTTCTTTGACAAGGATGCTGCAATGATTTATAATTGAGTGCTTGTTTTATTCAGACTTCTTTTTCACTGCCCATAATTGATATTAGCTTTTGCTATACATCCATAGCCTTGAATTTGTCTTGGTTCTAGAATTTCTTCAGCAGTGTATGCAATAAGCAGTGACTGTCATGGGGTCTTTCTTTGACAAACATGCTGCAACAATTTATAGTTACTCACTGAGATTGGCAATAATTTATTGTCTGTTTGGAGAAAAAAATGAAGCAGGGTATTGTAAGTTTTCTCGTCTGTAATGTCCATAGGCTATTCTAGTCTTGTAGGCAGCAGAGCTTGAAAGTTGGAAAGGACACTAAAGAACTGAGAATCTTTTGTAACTTGCTGCTGTGTCTGATCTGGTGAAAAGTGCATTTTCTATGAGATGCCACCTTGTTCAGAAATTTGAAAAGGGGGGAAATCTTCCATGTTTTGTTTTGGAAAATAAGCTTCAAATGTATGAATAAGGGTAAACATTATATGGTACTGGACTTAAACATCGTCGATGGATATAAATATTCATACAATGCTTGAGTAAATTATCCTTAAGCCTATCTACTCTTCTACACTCCAAAAATAAAAATAATATATTTCTTGTTACCATCTGCATTTTTATATCTTTGTAGGAGTCCTGTGTCTATTTTAATCCACAAAGTACATGACATCTATGTGATTTGTTTTTCTTATGTCAACAGTGGAAGAAGCATTCTGCCTTGTGTATCTCGATATTAGTTTTCTATGTGTGCAGTTTTTTAATGGTTTATGCATATTAATCTCCTATTTATATTCAGGCTTGGTCTGTATTCATTCATTTTTTTCTTACAGTTCTCTTCATTTTGATAATGGATCGTGGAGTGTGATCCGAAATGTTGATGCAAATAAATTATACACAGTTAAATCGAGAAAAAAACGCTCTCATGATTTATGCTGTCAAACAGAAAAGTGTGAAGCCTATATTTATATTTATATTCATAATTATATTATATTTAAATTTATAATTGATATTCAATATTATTTAAATCTTATTAAATATTATATTATAATTTAGTCATTAATTAAATATTATTTATTATATAATTATATTATACTTAAATTAGTAATCCATAATAAGTATCATTTGAATTCTACTCAATAACACATAATAATTTATATATGATTTAATATTAATTTGTTATTGTAGAAATAATCTTCATTTTAGTTAAAGTTAAATTTGTAAATAATTATAAATATCATACTAAACTATTTAAGGGTGATATTTGTATATTCCTAATATATTTTATTTGGTTGTATCTTTGCAAATAATGGTTTCAAACATTTCTATATTGAACATGAAATAGTTTTGTTTGAAATTAGGTTTTCTTTTCATAGATGTTATGCATTTATTGTTTCTATTTATATGTATTCATACATTTGCAAATCTACTTTGATTTTATCATTTTAGTGTCTAGGAAAATGCACTTTTCATGTCTAGTCTAATTAAACACACTTATGTTTATGTGGTTAATTGTTGTGTACTTGCATATCTAAAGGCGTTCAATTGCATATTATCATTTTTTAATATGAAGAAAATATTGTCGAAGCTTCTTAATATTTTTATCATTTGTACAATTGTAGAGTATTCTTTTGGGTTTGTTCTAGAAAAAATTGTAACTCCATAATGTGGAAGCTCTCTAAAATTGTTTCTAAAAACTAGTTGCCAAGATAATAGATTAGACAATAAAAAATCTACCTAGCTTCTTAATATTTTTATCATTTGTACAATTGTAGAGTATTCTTTTCGGTTTGTTCTAGAAAAAATTGTAACTCCATAATGTGGAAGCTCTCTAAAATTGTTTCTAAAAACTAGTTGCCAAGATAATAGATTAGACAATAAAAAATCTACCTAAATATTAAGTGAATTATTAAGTAGAAGCAAACAGTTGAAGTAGAAGTATACATATTAATAGAATCTCATTTTGTGTGATAAAAAGGAAAAAAATGAGGTGATATAAAGAGAGAACTCTCTCTCTCTCTCTCTCTCTATATATATATATATATATATCCTCCTCTCTATTTCTATATGTATCTCTATCTCCATATCTTTGTCTCACTCACACACACACATTCATTGTTTCTACCTCTCCATCTCTACTCTTACCCCCTATATATATATATATATATTACTTGTCTTTATCACCTCCTTTATCTCTCACTCTCCCCATCTATCTCTACTTTATAATCTCTCCTTCTCCCTCTCTATCTCTCTCTTTTCACTTCATCTCTCTCTCTATCTCTCTCTCTCTATATATGTGTGTGTGTGTATATATATGTGTATATATGTATATATATCTTATCTCTCTCTATCACTCATATACACACACTCCTTGTTTCTCCCTCCTTATCTCTATCTTTATCTCTATCTCTCTATCTTTCCCCCTCTCTATCTCTCTCTCCCTCTCTCTATATATATTAACTTGTCTCTGTCAACTTCTTTCTCTCTCACTCTTTCTCATTTTATCTCTATCTCCTTATCTCTCCCTCTCCCTCTCTATCTATATCTCATTATCTCTACACCTCTCTCTTATTCACTCCATCTCTCTTGCTATGTATCTCTATCTATTACTCTCTCTATCTCTTTCTATTCATATCTCTCTACCTCTATCTCCCTATATCTCTCTACCTCTTTGTATCTCCCTCTATCTATATTACTCTCTCTATCCCTCTCTATTTATTGAGCTCTCTCCCTATCCACTTCTTTTCTCTCCCTCCTCTATCTATCTCTCTTCCTTTCTCTCCCTCTCTATCTCAACCTCTCTCTCAATTTATGCTTTCATATATATCTAACTTTCTCTCTTTCTCCCTCTTTCCCTCTCCCTCTTTCTACCTTCCTTGATTTCTCTCTCCCTCTCTCAATATTTATTTCTTGTTGTTTGTATGTATCTCTATCTATCTATCTCATTCTCTATATATATCCTTATCTCTCTATCTTTCTATCACTCTATCTCAACATCTATATCTCTCTCGGTATCTCCCTCTCTCTCAGATTCCTTTATATCTCTCTATCTCTCCCTCTCTATCTCCTTATTTCTCTCCATCTTTATCTATCCCATCTCTCTCTATCTCTTTATCTATTGATCTCCCTCTTCCTCTCTGCCTTTATATTCAACTCTACCTCTATCTTCATCTCTCCTCCTCTATCTATATGCATGTCTCTCTCTCTATCCATTCATATCTCACCCTCTCTCCCTCTCCCTCTCTCTCTCCATATACCTCTATACCTATAGCATTTTTCCTCTCTATCTCTATATATCCATATTTATTCTTTTATCTCCATCTTTGTCTCCATCTTCCTCCTTGTATTTATCCCCTATCTCTATCTCCTTATCCCTCTCTCTCTTCCCCCCTCATCTCTCCCTCTTTATATCCCTATCTCTTCCTTTACCTCCATCCCTCTTAGCTGCCAACTTAACATGAGCATGTTGATAATGGAGCCCAATTATCTTCCTAATTCGAAAGGTTTTGTTTCAATCATTTTTTGATCCTTTTAACTAGATGGATAGTTTATTTGAATCTATCCCTTCTCCATCAAAATATTTACTCCACAAGTTAAATGGGATACACATTGACCTCATGTACTACACAAATATATGAAAAATAAAACATTTTTTTCCTAATTGACCTTTCACACCTCTTCGGTGTACCCATTGCATACCAAGGTGTGGTTGCTAGTTTAATTAGAAATCTAATATTTCATTTGTTTCTTTAAATATTCGTAACCATCGACTAAGATAAGAAAATATTAGTTACATTTTAAAAAACATCTTTCAAATGTATTTATAATACGAAACTAACTATTTAAGAAAACTCCACGAAATTAGCCATGTAAGACGTCATAAGATGGCTCAAGCTATTCTCCCTACAAAATGACATGTCTTAGACATCATAACATTATGCCACATCCCTCATATGATGGCATGATGACGAGAGATTAGGAGAGAAGTTAGACAGACAAACATTTAGCCTCATGCCATTTCCAGCAGACGCTCACATGGCATCATACGTTGTCATTTTTAAAAATGATGGCTTGAAAAGTGTCATGTTTTCATTTACACATTTGATGTTTAAAGCTTTGTTTTTGGAGTTTAGAACCCACTTTTGAAAAGTAGCAAAAAATAGAGTTGGTTGGGTAGTTTAGGTGGCTAAGGAAAGGTAGTTTCTTTTCCCCTTCTATTTATTATTTATCCTTTAGTGGAGAAGGGGTTTTTTCCTTTTTGAATTATTCTTGAGCTCTTTAATTTTTTATTTAATAGAGGAAAATGCTAGTTGGATGAAGGAAGAGAAGAAGGGTAGAGGAAAGAAAGATGAAAGAGAGGGTTTTGTTAGTCTTCTTCAACTTGGAAATCAATTTTTATGGTAAGGTCTAAACCCCTTATCAGATCTTTGTTTTGATGTGTAAAATAATTCTTGGAATTTTTTTCTATGTTTGCAAAATTTATGTGAAAATAGATGGTGAATCCTTATGGATATGTGCACCAATCTGTGACACAAAAATGGTGCCACATTGGGTAAAAAAGTGAAATTATGCATTTGGAAAGCACCAAATTTGGTGCTCGCCAAATGTACAGTTACATTAAAAAAAGGCTATTTTTACCTCATCTTTCTGCAACTTGCGACCATTTCTCTCATTTTGTGCCCTTCCAACTCACACTCGCCAAAATTAGATCATTTTTTTCTTGTGATTCTTCATGAGGATGTTGCCAAGATGTCAAAGAGGTCAAAGAGATTGAAGAGGTATGTATTTCTATTACTTTAGTTTCAAATTTGAATTAAAATGTAGATTGAAATAGGTTTTTTAAATAAACTTTATTTTAATTTCTAGGAAATCAATCTCCACCTCTAAACATTGACAATTCACAATCACCCCATCACAAAGACCTTCCTAAACAAGAAGAACCTCAAACCCTTCCCTCAATTCATAGGCATCCACAAGGAACATAAGAAAATATTTTAAATGAAATTGAAAATAACAAAAAAGAGCTTGAACTTTTGATTGGAAGATTAAATGAGAATTCTGCAACCCACTCTTATAGGAGAGGCATTGTTGAGTCACTCAAATCAATTGTATCACATGTAGGAGAAATGAGTGAGAAAATCATTTTTTGGTCGAATAAGAGGGATGAATTAAAACAATTTTATGTTGATGACTTTCATATGCACAAGTGAAAAAATAAAAAATTAGCAAAGCCGACTTGTGTGCCCTTTTTACAAACCCAAGAATGAACACACATTTATCGCATGCATGCAGGAGTTTCCTCATCCACTAGTGCCACCATGAATTAATAAAAAATAAGTTTTGGGAGTGGTGATGGATGGTTTTTGACCAACCTCCATGCAATAACTACGAGGTACCACAGTGTTTTTTGAGGAAACTCTATTGTGAGTTTGTCCTCAATAAGGTGCCAAATTATTTTGACATTTTAGACTTTCAAGGTAGAGGTGGGGGCTCCACACATGATAGACCTAGTGCACAACGTAATCCACAATTGGAACCGAGACCCTTGGCCAAACCCATTGTGGAGCACATCCTTGTTCCTTCCATTGTGAAGGGCAGTATCGAGGTGGACACATTGGACTCGATTATCTCACTCACTCAACACATTGTACAGTGTGTGAAGCCTCTAGTAGAGCTGGATGTGGATGAGACTTCTAGGCCCAAAGTCCCACCCCGCCATTGTGGCTCTTGCAGTGTTATTTTCACGTATGTGCTCGGGATGCAACTACACAGCATGCATCACCTATAGAGCAAATGGTTATGATAGATGCATTGTTGAATGAAATATTTGGCATTGATACTCAAGTGAATTTTAGCAAGTTCATTTAATTTTGTTTATTAAATTCTATTTTGAAATGTAAGAATAACTAAATTAGTAGAATCAATATGATGAAAATTTTGGGTTAGAGTGTTCATGATACATGCACCATTCCTACAAACTCTTATTCATTTTTGACATTAAGTCCATAGGTATGCAACTAGTATTAAAGAAAGAATTATTGCATGTGAATAGTTTAATGTTATTTGAATGATTGTCTCATAACACGCTTTGGATGTCAAACAGTTTGTTGGTGGACCTTCGAACTCGACACCTCACTATTCATGGCCTCCAACAACTTTCACTCAGGTAACCTTTATTCATTAATGGTGTTGTAAAACAATGTTAGCTAGTTTTGGTAATTTTGTGTGTACAAATCTAAAATAATGCTTGAAACTAGATGAACTTAGATAGTTCTAGGTTCTTTAAAGTGATGGGTGTAGGATAATTCAGTAGTCTTCTAAATAATGCATCATATATTTTGGCTTTGAACTTATCGTTTTCACTTTCCTTTCAATCTCAAACCCTTTCACATATTAATTTTTCTATCTTATAGCTTTGTCTTTGATGACAATGTATTCTTTATGATTGAAAACTATCATTTTTTATTGTTTGAGATCAATACATGTAGTTCATTCATCTAGCATCTATCTACATAGACATTATAATTCATTATGTTATGTGATTGTGTTTTCAGATCTCAAGAGCATGTCATAAGATTTCACATTCTCTAATACCATTGACATGGTTGCAACCTACTCCTATGAAAGAAGAACTGCATACTCCTATGGACCTAATGATAAGGAGATTTTGAGAAGCTCCAAAAATTTTGGAGAAGAAGTTGAACATCAACCTCAATAATTTAGGAGGTCTACTAGAGATAGGCGAAAACCTAATAAGTTTGGATATATTCATCTGAAAGGTTTGGTTATTCATTGTTAGATTCTAGTTGCGTTTTTTCTTTGATTGCTAAAATTGATGAGCTTGGGACTATTAGAGAGGCTATGGGTATGAGTGATCAAAATTACTAGATGAAATCCATGGAGAAGATATGGTTGTATTAGAGAAAAATAATTTACATAGATCTGGTACCCTTCCCTAAAGGATGAAAACCCATTGGTTGTAAATGGATGTTCAAGAGAAAACCTATCATTGAGGTAGAGTTGATAAGCATAAGCCATGTTTGGTCGCTAAGGGTTGTTCTCGGGTGGAGGGAATTGACTATGGTGAGATTTTCTCTCTTGTTACAAAGCTGACATTTATTTGGTTTCTATTATCACTTGCAATAGTGCATGATCTAGAAGTAGAACATATGGATTTCAAGATAGTGTTCATTCACAATGACTTGGAGGAAGAAATTTAGATGTCATAGCCTTGGATTATTTCATGGTTAAAAGTAAAGAAAATCTAGTATGCAAGTTGACAAAGTCTTTTTATGGTCTTAAGAAGTCTCCTAGAATATGGTACTAGAAAGTTGACACCTTTGTGTTATCTTTGAGATTTATGAGATCTAAATTAGGCCATTGTGATTATTATTAATCTGATAATGGTTGCATTCTCATAATTATATTGTATGTAGATGATATGTTATTCTTTAGGAATCAAAATTTTTTGGCTTCAGGTGTGAAGTCTCAGTTGCCAACATAGTTTGAGATGAAGGATCTAGGTGTAATGAGGTATATTCTGGGGATGGAGATCAGAAGAGACAGAGCTAACAAATGGTTAATCAAGAGAAATTATGTGAATTTAGTGTTGGAGAGATTCAACATGACAACTTGCAAACAATTAGTTGTTCATATAATGTAGGGGATGAAGATTAATTATCCAAAATCTCCTACTAAGATGGAGAACATGACCAAAGTACCAAATGCAAGTGTTGTTGGAAGTCTTATGTATGATATGGTCTATACAAGGTCAAAAATTCCCAAGCAGTGGGAACCTTAGTTGATTTATGGCTAATCTTAGATGAGTACATTGGAATGCAATGAAGAGAGTGTTCAAATTTTTGTGGGGTACTTCCAACTATTCCCTATGATTTCATGGTTATCCTACTAGACCTCAGCACTCAGTGAGTATTTATGGATATGTGGATTCAAATTTGGCAGACAGCAAAAGATCCACCAGTGGCTATGTGTTCAGGATGTTTGGTGGTGTTATCGATTGGATGAGTACATGACAAGATGTAGTCACTTTATCCATTGTAGAAGTAGAGTACATGGCATCTACTCATGATTGCAAGGAATCCATTTGTCTTAAGAGATTCTATTTGATATTGGTTTGGTGCAGGAAAAATTACTATTTGTTGTGGCAGCCAAAGTACCATTTTCTTAGCAAAGAATCCTACTTTCCATGCTAGAACAAAGAACATTGATGTTCAATTTCATTGTGTTCATGATATGGTGGAATATGAAATGAAGTTGGATAATGTTGGTGAATTGTGCTATGTGATTTCCACAATCCATAATGCTTTTAATTTTTCTATTTCTATATTGTGATTGTGTGCTAGTTTTTGTATAACATTTCGAATCACACTGAGTGATCCATCATCAGGATGAAAGAGAGCTCAAGGAGATTCACTATGGTTTGTTGCAGATCCAACTTGCTTAAAAATAAAAAGAGAGAGATTGTGGAAAGAGAGGGGACAGAGACATGCAACCCAAGAAGAAAGAGAAAAATTGAAAGCACGTAGATGAATGTTACAGATGCATTGACAAAGCTAGTGATCACTGATAAGTTTAGATGGTGCTCAAATTATATGGGCATCACATCATCTTGCACTATATTACAAAAATTACAAGGGGTAAATGTTGACTTTTAATCTTTGAAGTTTATCATTGTGCTACTCATGACACAAGCTCATATATAGTATCTCATTGATTTTGGATCTCATTTATTTAATTGGGAAATAATATGAAAAGAGAATAGATGGATCCTTCATCTTCATATTGACATGAGATGGCATTTACTTCCACATTTTCCTTACAATTCTTGTAGGAAATCTCATAGTCATATTCATGCATCTTTGTCACCCATTTTTATTATTTCAAGGAAGAGACTCTTTACTAAGAAATATATAAAAATCTATGATAATTTATTTTTACCTAGAATTTATATCCCAATAGGTAAGGATTCCATTATAAGATGTTAGCATGGATGATAACTAACATTTATTTTTACATGTTGATTCAACCAAATTAAATTGAGTAAGTTACTGGTAAATGTTAAGGGCCAATTATCTTGCATCAATATTGTACCTATGCCCATGCCAAATAATCACACTCCAAAGTGAAGGGATTCTAAAAATATAATAGGGCCAAAAGTAGAGTAGCTCATAAAAATTTTGAGTGCATTAAGGGCTGCCACTACTAATTTAAACCAATTTAAGTTATTTTTGAGGAAATTGGTTAATAGCCCAACAATATGATAATTATACATAAACTTTTAATAGTATCTGTGACCGATGATGTAGTATAGGTTAACTACACTTGATCCATATGAATTCAAAGCATATTTAAGCCACTATGCATTAGTCCCAATAAGATCATTCAATAAAACTAGCATATTAAAACATGAAAGCTTAATAAACATATACTCTAAGACATTCAAACTTATCCTATTTGGGGAGTGGTGTCTCATTGATGTGGAATGGTGACCCTTTCCCAATCCCTCAAGGATAATGAGCGTGTTTCAATCAGTTTTATTGAAGAAAACTGATGAAACCAATGTGAGATTTGTTGTAAAACATGATGAAAGCTATTTTAACATGATAAAAGCTAAGATGATCAATGTAAATGTATGCAAAGCTATTCTAAATGTGCACAAGATTCAAATATGCAAGCCATAGATTAAAAATATACTAAATGGATGTAACTAAGTTACCATGGAAGCCATTAATGGATTCTCTAAGCTAATATGATCAAGATTTAAACTAAAATGCTAAATATGTGCTAAATATGGATGCAAATGAGAGTGATTTTCAACAGCATAAATTTCTCTAAAAATGTGGATCCCTATTCAATAGATGCAAGGTCTATTTATAGAATAGGCAAAATAAAATCGATGGTCAAGATTGAAATAATCAATCAATGGCTAGGATGGAAAGAAAATGGAGGCATGGATCATGGATTCTCATCAAGGGTTGCGGATGCAAGATGATATTTAATCAAGGGCTTACATTCATCCAAAGAAATACACTTTCAAAATTTGCACAAGAAGCTTTGTTGAAAGTTTGTTTCAAAAAGGAATATTCCCTTTTTCAAATGAGTACATAAAAAAGAATATTCTATGAGAATATTCCCCTTTTTGGAGGAAAAATTAGCATTTAGTTAATTAAAACCAAATTTTAATGTTTTGTAATGTCTTGAAAAATAATGTGTATGAGATATTTAAATGATTTTTTCATAAAAAAGAATTTTTTATCAAAGCTAAGATATTAGGAGGTGCAAAAAATTGAGAATGAATAATAAATCATTTGGTACCACTTGTAGACACCTAAATTTGACCACTTTCATATGGTCATAATCCCATCATTTATTCATCTAATCCATCTATATTAATCAAATGACACATTTAATTAATATTGTCCCTTTTCCCTAACGTCCCTAAGGTATTTAATTTAATCAATTAAATACTTTATACATAAGCCCACTTCACCTCTAAATTAAATAAATGAAATCAATTTATTTAATTTAGTCAATTATTTTTATCATTTCTAATTCATTATTTCTCTCTCCTTGTCCCATCCTCCATAACCCTTTCACTAAACTGGATTAATAACTTGAAATGCATGTCTTTGATTTGGGATGTTAGTTGGAAATTCATCCTATCTTAGTATTAGGTATTTTTTTGGAAAAAAATGGACTCTCAAGGGTACACCTATGAAGTTTCCTAAAATGGAAAAATTTGACAATTTTTGAAAACTGCCAAATCTGGCAAAAGTCTGATTGTCAACACCTTACATCCTCTAGTTAAAACCCTTAGACTTGGTTTCAAATCAGCCATATCCTCTAATACAATCCCAATCTGATCCTTAATCCCACCATCTTAATCCAAGCTTTAATCTAATCATAATTTGGGCTTTCATCCAACCCAAATCTGAGCTTTAACACGATCCTGCTTCGAGAAGCTGTTCACTTGTTCTAGGAACTCGTTTTCTCATTCTGAGCACTGTTCCACAGCTTCCTACATATTTTCAACCATTTTGAGTAGTCTTTTACCCATTTTGTGAATCCAACTACCCATTCTGGAGGCTAGCTTTATCCGAGACCCCATTTGGGTATGTTTTGGTGTTTGATCGGTTGTTTTTGGCTAGGTCTTTTTTGTTTGGGGAGCCCTAACCTCTATTTGGGCGGCCTTGACTTCAAGGGGAGGCCTTTACTTCAAGGGGTGGCCCAGACCTCAAGGGGCGTCGTTGACCTCTATTTGGGCGGCCTTGACCTAAAAGAGCAACCCTAACCTTCAAAACAACCATTTTTAACCTTTGTTCACTAGTCGTTACCCTATCTCAGGAACCTGTTTCCCTATTCTGAGTGGTGTTCCCTTGTCTGAGGTACCCAACTATCCATCCTGATCATTTTCTCGTCTATTCTAAGTATCCATTTGCTCGTTCCAAGCGTCGTTGCCTAGTTGTTTGGCTTGTTCCAGTCAAACTTCAGCCAAGTCTTTTTTGTTTGGGCTGCCCAGACCACTATCTAGGTAGCCTCAACCTCTATTTGGGTGGCCCTGACCTAAAGGGGCAGCCCTGACCAGTCAAAAGCCAGCCAAGTCTTTTTTGTTTGGGCAACCTAGACCATTGTCTAGGCGGCTCCGATCTCTGTCTAGGTGGCTCTAACCTTTGTTTGGGTGGCCTTGACCTAAAGGGGTGGCCCTAACCTCTGTATAGGTGGCCTTGACCTCAAGGGGCAGCCCTGCCCTCTGAAACAACCTTTATCCTAACCCCGTTCAGCTATTTTTGGACTTTTTCTTCATCATTCTTGATTTGGGCGACCTTTCCCTCCAAAGGGGCGGCCTTTCCCTATAGAGGGGCATCCCTAACCTCTGTCTGGGTGGCCTTGACCTCAAGGGGCAGCCTTTCCCTCTGAACAACCTTTTTTGGGACTCTATTTCGTCATTTTTGGACTTCTTCCTCATCATTATTTGTTTGGGTGGTCTTTCCCTCCAAAGGGGTGGCCATAACCTTTGTTTGGGTGGCCTTTCCCTCCAAACGAGTGGCCTTTCCCTACAAAGGGGTGGCCCTAACCTCTGTTTGGGTGGCCTTGACCTCAAGGGGTGGCCCTGCCCTCCAAAACAGCCTTTTTCAGGACCCTGTTTGGTCATTTTTGGACCTGCTCCTCATTATTCTCTGTTTGGGCGGCCTTTCCCTCCAAAGGGGCGACCTTGCCCTCCAAAGGGAAAATCTTTCCCTCCAAAGTGGTAGCCTTCCCCTACAAAGGGGTGGCCCTGACCGCTGTGTGGGCGGCCTTGACCTCAAGGGGCTGCCCTACCCTCCGAAACAACCTTTTTTAGGACCTTGTTTGGCCATTTTTGGACCTGTTCCTCATCATTATTTGTTTTGGTGACCTTTCCCTCTAAAGGGGTGGCCTTGCACTACATATTTTTATCTTTGACCTCTATTTGGGCGACCTTGACCTCAAGGGGCGGTCCTGCCCTCCGAAATAGCCTTTTTTGGGACCCTGTTCGGTCGTGTTTTGACCTGTTCCTCATCTTTCTTGATTTGGGAAGACTTTCCCTCCAAAGGGGATGTCTTTCCCTCTAAAGGGGAAGCCCTAACCTAATTTTTGGTAGCCTTGACCTCAAGGGGCGGCCTTGCCCTCCAAAACAACCTTTTTCAACTTTCGTTCGTTAGTTGTTCACCTGTTCCGACAACCTGTTTTCCCATTCCAAGTGCTATTCCCTTGTCTCGAGTACCCATCCCGACCATCCATCTATCCAATGTGAGTATCCATTTTCTCATTCCAAGCAATCGTTCCCTCTTTCTGACCAGCTATCCACTCGTTCTGGGAAGCTGTACCCATTCCAGCAACCTATTTTCCCATTTCGGGTGTTGTTCCCTTATCTGGAGTAATCATCTTGACAATCCATCCATCTATTCCTAGTATCCATTTGCTTGTTCCAAGCAATTTTTCCCTCTTTCTGACCACCTGTTCACCCGTTCTGGGAAGCTGTCCACTTGTTTCGACAACCTATTTTCCCATTTCAAGTGTCGACCATCCATTCATCCGTTCTAAGTATCCATTTCCCCATTCTAAACATCTGGCCTCTCGTTCTGGGTATTCGTTTCATCCTCTTATCTAATCAATCATCTAATCCTATCATGTCCCATTATCCAAATCTGAGCTTTAATCCAATATCCCAACTTGAACTTTAGTCCACCTACACCTTCTTCCAATTTATCGTTCCATCATCTAGTTTCCTCCATCTTCTCAATTCATATCCATTTTGTAGCCATCATGAATCCTTATCCCCCTCTCAATGACCAATAATAGTATTCAAGGGGAATCCTAACTACGTTGACAATGATAATGAAAGTCTGGTTGATCATGAAGAGTGTTATATAGATCCCCTTGATGCAATTATTGCTAGAAATCTCTCTCTAATTGCCTCCCACAATCCAATCACTTCTCTGAACTATCCCTCCATGCCTTCATCCGCATCTAATAATAGTCCTTATGCTACCCTTGACAAGGGATATCCAATATCCTCACCATCGACATATTCATCATGTCCTCCCTCTCCACCTCTATCCTATCCAACATCCACATCCTCCTGTAGTAATCCACCATCCCCATACTCCTATCCTTATCATCACCTCTACCTCAATCCCACATCCCAATCTTCCCATCGTAATCCATCACTCACGCATTCCTATCATACTCTACCATCCCAATATTCCTCTTATCCTAATCCACCATCTCAATCTTCCTATCCTAGTCCATCATCCATATCCTTCTATGACAACCCACCATACATGGCTTCCTATGGTAGTTCACTACCACAATCTTCCTGTTCTAATCCAACGTCTACACCTTCCTATCATAATCCCCCATCCCAATATCCTTACATTAATTCCACATATTTCCATCCTAATCCTCCATCCGTGTCCTCCTACGAGAATCCACCACCCACATCTTCTCATCTTAATCTATCATCCACATCTTCCTACTATTACCCACCATCCCAATCTCCCCAACCTAATCCAACATCTGCATCCCCCTATCTTAATTCATCATCTACATCCTTTTACATCACTCCCCCTTTCACCGCATTATATCTTAATCCTCCCACCACTCCTAATCCTCCATCTCCTCCTAGTCCACCATCCAATACCATCCACCCATCTCATCATAATCATCCATCTAATCCACCCATTCACTCATCTAATCCTTCAATCCCTAACCCTAATCCTCCATCTCCTCCTAGTCCACCATCCAATCCCATCCACCCATCTAACCATAATCCTCCATCTAATCCACCCATTCACTCATCTAATCCTTCAATCCCTAACCCTGATCCTCCATCTCCTCCTAGTCCTCCATCCAATCCCATCCCCACGTCTATTCCTACTCCACCGATCCCTAATCCTAGTCTTCCATCCATCCTTGATCCTCCACCCATTCCCATCACCTTACCTAATCCTACATCCCTTCCAAATGTCACCCAAGGACTCATGATAGAAGAAATACCATGTAATGTCACTAGTGATGAGGCCCTCCTCCATCCTACACCTATCCCTCCTATTACCATTCTTGATACCGTCCAAATGATTGAGCCCGTCAGACCCATCAAATCCATTGAATCCCCATCTTCTACTACTGGATCCACCCAATCCATTGAATACATTCAATCCCCTCCTCTTAGTCCTAATATTCACAAACTTCAATCCCATGACTTTCATGAATCCTCCATCCTCCTATCTCCCCAAATTAAGGAGTCCCTCCAACACTCTTCCATCATCTTACATCCCACACAAGATGAGTCATGCCAAGAGCTTGATCTAAAGCCTATAGAAATATCCCCTCCCCCAATTCAAGATCATAACCCTCCATCCATCCCATCTCAGGATTCCTTTCCTCAACCGAATCCTGATCCTATCATCCCATCCACCCCATCTCAAGATCACCCTAGCTCATCTGCTCCATCCCATGATCCCCTTTGCACCCAAGATCCAATCACTCCATCTCATGAACCCTTATCACCCATTGCCACAAATCCGGATCTTGTCTTACCATGTAATCCATCTTCGGATCCCTTATCACCTCCAAATCAAGATGCAGCTATCCCCTCATCTCTATTACACAATCCTCCATCACCGCTTAGCTCCGCCATCGCAATGCCACTATTATATCACCTTGGTAACATTACACTCTTCCATGGTAGTCTTCTTACAGGAGAAAAACAAAGTCTATGCACCACCTTTCCTCCTCCACCTACTAACACACTTGCATCATGCTTCCAAAAGAATAAGCATCCTACCATAGATCACATGCTCGAGAACATGAACTATCAAGGAGAAGGTTTAGGCCTCCATGAGCAAGGAATGTTAGAGCCCATTCAGGACAAAGAACATCTAGGTGTGCATGGTCTTGGATATATCTCCCAGGACTCACAATCCAAAAATATTGGTACAACCTCCATACATCCTAAGAAAGCCTCTTCCAAAGGAATGAGAGGCACTTCCCGACACTCTACCAAATCCTTTGTCACCATTCCTCCTCTTCCATTGTATTACCGCAAAACAACCGTCCATCTTCCTCCTTCATCCTCTAAGTCCATTTTGGGCCCTTATGTTCCTCCATCCACCATCGCTCATCCTCCATCTACTCCATCCATTTTGGGCCCTTATGTACCTCCATCCACCATAATAACTCCTAAATTCATAAACCCTAATCGGGATCAACAAAGGCACCCGTCCATGCATGTTATCTCACATCCTCCATTCACACACCATCATCACAAGCCTACCTCTATCACTCCATCCATGTCTTCTCCATATCATCCATCTCCTCATATCCATCCCATTGATACTAAAATCACTTTGGATGCCAAAGCAACAATTCATAAATCCAAACATCCACATGAATCTAAAGCTCCTCATGTACCCTTCAAAAGACATGTTGCAGAAAAGAAAAATCAAATCCAAAAGCCAAATCAATCCAAATGGCCACAAAGGCCCACTAAAGCAAAAATCAAAACCATGTGGATCCCAAATTCAAAAAAGGCAATACATTCACATCAAAAATCCATGACGACATCCAAAGTTTCTATGCCCAAAGCTACTCATTTGCATCCTCTATCTCCTAAATTTGTTTTGGGTCCTTATGTCCCTAAATTCACTATCCCAATGCCTCCATTATCGCCACATTCTCCAACCATCAACCCTCCTCTCATTTCACATCCAACACATGTGCCAATGTTGGTCCTGAACACCTTCCCTCATCACACATCCACTCCATCATTCCATCCATACACCTTCCAGTATCCCATCCACTATCCCCCATATCTCCCCCATCAAATCCCTTTAATCCATCCATTCTAATAAGGTTGTACCAACATTTGAATAGTCACTTCAAACATGGGCTCTTATTACCTCATCTGGAACTTGATGTTTGAGTCCTTCATCCATCCACTTTATCATATGTCTTCTGATTCCATATCCTCATCCATCTTCACCCGTATCCTAGTCCAAAAAGTCAAAAAAGAGGAAAAACAAAAGATCAAAAAGAAAATAGTAAAGAGAAAATCATTCGCCCAATGGTGAAAACTTGGAAAAGTACCATGATGAAAACCTGGCAAATAGGCATCATGCATAAATCCCCCATCTAGTCTACTTCCACAATTGGGGATAGCCTCCACTTACACATTCCTTTCCTCCATCTCCTACATCTTCCTATCCTCCACATCCTATCCATCATATCCCATTTATCCCAGTCCCTCCATCTTCCTTCTGATCTTCATAAAGATAGGGGCACATATATATACATGCTTTGGACATATCTTGGCATACTTTCCCCTCATCCACTATCATTTTCCTTATCCTCCCCATCTACTTTTCTGATCCATGCATCCTATCCACATCCATCTACCTTCCTTTCCCACCCATCCTACTACGATCCATATCCATTCGCTCCTTTCTTTCCCCATCCTTCTATCTTCCATCCCTCTTGCCTCATCACACATGACACATCTAGAGTGGGGGCATCTCCTTCTTTGTGTCTTATTCCTTGGTGAAACCATCCATCTCCCTATCCTTATCTTCCTATCCATCTTTCCAAATACTTATCCCCCTATCCACCCATCCTAACATCTTTCTATTTCCTCATCCATTTATCCATCCATCCTGAAATCTCTTTCATCCTTCTAATCCTTATCAATCCATCCATTTACCTCTATTTTCCTTCCATCTCATCATCCCTTGTCATTTGTATCTAGCTACAGGCTACCCCCATGTAATCCAATGCCATGCTATCTCACTATGCATCACTCCTATCCATTTCCTACATCTTATTACTCTTCATCATTCATCTATACATCATCTCATCCTCCCAATTCATCTTCTAATAATCTAGATCACTATCCCATCCCTGAGCTTTAGAATAACCCACATCCAACATGTCGATCATCCCATCCGCACAACCTATCCTGGCTCATCATATCTGCTCCATCCTTTTATCCATTTATCTTGGTCATCTCATCATCCCTTATCCATTGTCTTTCATTGGTCTCTTGTCGAACTACAATGCCCCTGTGATTTCACGTAGGCAAGGTCGATCATTTGATCCACCCCCGGGGTTCTGTCTTTTATCTGTCTTGTCATCTTCCATCGTCTATCTTTGGCCTTGTATCGAACTATGTTGCCCTTGCGCTTTCACGTAGGCAAGGTCGATCATTTGATCCACCCCCAGGGTTTTGTCTTTTGTTTGTCTTTGGCCTTTTTTGTGTCGAACTACGTGGCCCCTGTGCTTTCACGTAGGCAAGGTCAATCATTTGATCTTCCCCCAGGGCATTTTTCTAGTCTGTTCCCTCCATCGTGGTCTCCATTTTCCTCTTTCCACTTTTATCATGGTCTTTTCCTGAACTATGAGGGCTCTGCACTTTCAGGTAGGCAAGGTTAATCTTTGATCAACTCTCGAGCCATAGGTCTTTAGGTTTTTTATTGTCTTGTGTCTTGTCATCCTGTCATCTTTTTGTGTTGTCAAGTATGTCCCTATCCTAGCTGGTGCTTATGGAAAAAGGTCATTAGTCTCATGAGGTTCAATCGGTTTCAACTATCCTACGTCATTTCAATCAACCAATCTATCCTCCATCTTTGGTCTCAACAAGATGTATCTTTCCTAACAAACCGCATCAACCCCATCCATCCTTTTGATCCTATGGCAAAGGATGTTTCAAACTTGATTGTGATTTTTTGATGTTTTTGACATTTCATTTATCATTTGAGCTCCCTATCATCACTTTTCAAGGCTTCCATGATCTCTCATATTATGGTGTGTTTTGAATGGTTAACATAGGGGCATATCTTGATTTTTCTTTTTGTTGTCTTCTTGGTTGACCCGCATAGTACCCACCAAGACCCCTAAGGTCTTGTGTTATGCTGGGGCATCCTTTTGTGATTGTGGTTATCTCAATACCTAGCCTAACAAAAGTCATTGTAACTTTTGGGTATTGGGATAGCCTTCTTGTTTGTTGTGTTTTTTTATGCATTAGACACTAATTCGCCTTGGTTCCACATACCATGGTATTTGGTGTCTTATGCTACAGAAAAAAATTAGTGCTTCAAAAATGGCAACTTGCATCTTCCATTGCATTGCATCTTTACCTCCATCATCTTCATCTCACTTCTCCATCCAATCCTAATCCATTCTATCTAGCACAAACCATCTTATCACATCTTTGGTCTTGTTCCTAGCCTTGCTACACGCCTTGACCCAATCCTCATCCTCATCATTATCATCATCAGTGGGATGTATCCTTCCCTATCTTTGTGTTGTTATGGGATGTATCCTTCCCTCATCAACAACACTCTTATCAGGATGTATCTTTCCCTATTCTTGTGTTGTTCGTGGATGTATCATCCCCTCATCAACAACACTCCATCCATCCTTAGTCCATCTTAGCTTGTAGCTTGACTGGGGCAACATCATATTTGTTCTAGAATCCATTTGGGCTTGCCTTTATCTCTTCATATCATCATCCTCTCTCATCCATCATTTTGCATCATCCTCCTCATCTACCTTTTCATTATCTCATCCATTTCAAGAGCACATCCATGTTCTCTTAACCCCACATGTCCTCTCGAGGGGGCATCCTCAATCCCTAATCTTCATCTTCACTCCCATCATTTTTCCTCCTAGTCACTCCTTGAATGACTGGGGCATCTAACCATCTTTTTCTAAGTGCTATATTTTAATATTCTTTGAAATGATGCTACTTCATAACACCATCTCAAAGAGGGGCAAAATGTAGACACCTAAATTTGACCACTTTCATATGGTCATAATCCCATCATTTATCCATCTAATCCATCTATATTAATCAAATGACATATTTAATTAATATTATCCCTTTTCCCTAACATCCCTAAGGTATTTAATTTAATCAATTAAATACTTTATACATAAGCCCACTTCACCTCTAAATTAAATAAATGCAATCAATTTATTTAATTTAGTCAATTATCCTTATCATTTTTAATTCATTATTTCTCTCTCCTTGTCCCATCCTCCATAACCCTTTCACTAAACTGGATTAATTTAATTAATCCTCTATTAAGATGTGCATATCCTTAATTAGGATTAATGTCACATCCTCCATAACTTTCCACTTGCTTCTAATCATCATTAATTAATCTAATCGCTTGTTTGCACAATCCTAATCCTAATCACTTACCCCTTTTAACATGTCCTTAAGTCAACCTTCTTGGTACTTACCTTTTTTAGGTTGACCTCTTCTCCATGTGAATTAAAAAAATCACACTTATTCCCCCATGCATTTGTCTTCCCCATGACATCTCATATGTCACATCGTACCCATGGGACAAAGACACCTTCTAGAAGGAATCTTGTCTTACCCTTTGGTTTCTTCCAAAAAGTGAATTAAAAATTCACTTTTATTCCTCCTTCAATCCCATCATCTTTCCTTCTAGTCACTCCTTGAATGATTGGGGCATCTAACCATCTTTTTCTAAGTGCTATATTTTAATATTATTTGAAATGATGCTACTTCGTAACACCATCTCAAAGAGGGGAAAAATGTAGAAACCTAAATTTGACCACTTTCATATGGTCATAATCCCATCATTTATTCATCTAATCCATCTATATTAATCAAATGACACATTTAATTAATATTGTCCCTTTTCCCTAACGTCCCTAAGGTATTTAATTTAATCAATTAAATACTTTATACGTAAGCCCACTTCACCTCTAAATTAAATAAATGCAATCAATTTATTTAATTTAGTCAATTATCCTTATCATTTTTAATTCATTATTTCTCTCTCCTTGTCCCATCCTCCATAACCCTTTCACTAAATTGGATTAATTTAATTAGTCCTCCATTAATATGTGCATATCCTTAATTAGGATTAATGCCACATCCTCCATAACTTGCCACTTGCTTCTAATCATCATTAATTAATATAATTGCTTGTTTGCACAATCCTAATCCTAATCACTTACCTCTTTTAACATGTCCTTAAGTCAACCTTCTTGGTACTTACCTTTTTTGGGTTGACCTCTTCCGCATGTGAATTAAAAAATTCACACTTATTCCCCCCATGTATTTGTCTTCCCCATGACATCTCATATATCACATCGTACCCATGGGACAAAGACACCTTCTAGAAGGAATCTTGTCTTACACTTTGGTTTCTTCCAAAAAGTGAATTAAAAATTCACTTTTATTCCTCCAAAGCTTTCCCCTTCCCCATTTGATCATTGAGAGATCACATTAGTCACATGCCAAGGTACTTGCAAGTACCTTGGGACCACATGACCTCTTCCATGTCATTTGTACCCCTTGCCACCTCACCTTGTCCTTTTGACAACTCACCCGCCACATGTCCAAATGTGAGGGCTTGTGAGTCCTCAACTCACCATAGCCCTCCATCTTGGCCATGGTGGCTCAATCTTGACCGTTGAATTCTCTAGAGAATTCAAATTCTTCTATAAATACCCCCCCTCTTCCTTCATTAAGGGATCTTACATCTTCTATCTAATCATTGCATCCTTAGCCAACTTATGATCTCAAGCCACTCAAGTCATTTCAAGCCATTTCTAACAACCTCTTAGCATTTGCACTTGCATCCTAGAGTCCATTATTGCATTCATCTACCTCCATTAATCCTTCAACCACCATTATTTCAAGCATATCATCCAAGGAGCACACATCAAAGTGATATCAAGAGCCAACCAAAGGATTAATTCGAGACAAGGTATAATTGTATTGTGCATTTTTATATTGCTTTGTTTTGAATCCAACTAGGCTAATCATTTGAGGTGTTAGGTGTCTTTGTGCTTCTTTTGCATTCTATTTTATTTTGCATTTTAGATTAGCACACTTTTTCCCCTTCACACCACTTATGTGAATAGTTTTGGGTTAGATTGCCAAAACACTTGTTGGAATGGTTATCAAGATGGATTTTCCAATGGAAAAATACTCATAGGTGATTTATTACATAAACCTAACCTAATTACTTAATTAAAGTGTTTGGATTCAAAATGGATATGTGTAGTAGAAGTATTTGTTAGAGGTTCTATTAATTCACACATCCTCCAATTCACAATATTAACCTTTTCATTAATCAATGAAGCTTGAAGTAAGTTCTTAACTCATTTATGCTACAAAATATTTAAAGATATGTTAGTCTAGGTAAAGACGTTAGCAGTAGATAAACATGTAGAAACTCTCTATGGAATAATTCCTTGTCATTATAGAGAATATCTAGTCAAAAGCTAAGATGAATTCATTTGAAGTTTATAGGCAATAACAATGTAAAATGCATAATGTGTCAAGAAAATTATGTGAAGATTAGAGAAGTTCAAGAAGACATACAAAGAACAAATGATGTGACCTGCAAATGTGAGAGAATTCATAATAAAGGTCTTTTGGATGTGTCATTTAGATGTGGAAGGTTTGAGCAATCATATGAGAAACTCAACAAGATGAATGTAACACTTGTGTATGTACCAAAAGTTAACACTATTGAGATTGAATGTATGTGGTAAAATGATTATGATCCAAGCTATCACTAGAACTATTTTATGTGTATATTCAAAAAATATAAGAGATTATTATAATAATTTTGAAGACATGTATATAATTTTATAGTGCATACCCTACAATAATAGACTAAAGAAACACCAAAACTTTTTGGTGATAAATGTGGTGATATTGTCATTGAAAATATCATTTCTAGTTTTAAATATTTTTCTCATATGAATTTTCAAGTGAAGACCAAAGCTATGTGAGTACCAAAAATAATTAGTTCCAATATATTACAAAATCTTATTGTAATTTATAAGTGAGGAATCTACTGGTGAAGCCTTGTACAAGGAACACAGACACATCTACACACTAAAAATCTTGTTAGATTTCCTGGAGGGTGAATGATGCCAATAATGATGTCTAAAAGATTCAACTATTTGCATTCACTCTTATAGGAAGAGCACAAGAAACATATTCTAACTTGAATAAAGTTGGAACTAAAATTAAACTAGAAAATATTAAGAAAAATGTCTCATAAAATATTGTTATTTTTAAATATGATAAGAAACTCTTAAGAGAGATTTGTGCAAGTACAATAAAAAATTTATGAAGTTGTGTTAAAAAATTATATAAGCAATTGATGATTTCATAAAGAGCCTATAATAGTTCATTGAATGATTAATTAGATAGATTCAAAGAGAACTCATCCAACACGTATTTCTTACACAAAAGAAGTTGCACTGGATGCTACATTATTCATGCAAATGCTTGGGGAACCATCATATGACTTAAACCCTAAATTCAACTTGCACAAATAGAACAAATGGTTGTTCGGTGGAATAAATAGATAGCAAATAAGAATAGCAAGAAAATTGTGGTGGACAAGATGCACAAGCGAGTTTCATATTGCAAACAATTATCTTGTGGTGAGAGCACAAGCAATAGGTAATACAATATTTCCTAAACTTCCACATATTCTTGAATGTGATATTTTTCATGACAAGCATTCTACATCATCTTGCACTCTATTACAAAAATTATAAGGGGTAAATTTTGACTTTTAATCTTTGAAGTTTATCATTGCACTACTCATGACACAAGCTCATATAGAGTATCTCATTCATTTCGGAACTGATTTATTTGATTGGGAAATAATATGAAAAGAGAATAGATGGATCCTTCATCTTCATATTGACATGAGATGGCATTTACTTCCACATTTTCCTTGCAATTCTTGTAGGAAATCTCATAGTCATATTCATGCATCTTTGCCACCCATTTTTATTCTTTCGAGGAGGAGACTCTTTACTACGAAATATATAAAAATCTATGATAATTTATTTTTACCTAGAATTTATATGGACCAAGAGGTAAGGATTCCATTATTAGATGTTAGCATGGATGATAACTAACATTTATTTTTACATGTTAATTCAACCAAATTAAATTGAGTAAGTTACTAGTAAATGTTAAGGGCCAATTATCTTGCATCAATATTGTACCTATGCCCATGCCAAATAATCACACTCCAAAGTGAAGGGATTCTAAAAATATAATAGGGCCAAAAGTAGAGTAGCTCATAAAAATTTTGAGTGCATTAAGGGCCGCCTCTACTAATTTAAACCAATTTAAGTTATTTTTGAGGAAATTGGTTAATAGCCCAACAATATGATAATTATGCATAAAATTTTAATAGTATCTATGACCAATGACATAGTATAGGTTAATTACACTTGATCCATATGAATTCAAAGCATATTTAAGCCACTATGCATCAATCCCAATAAGATCATTCAATGTAAACAAAATGAAGAAGCCATTAAAACTAGCATATTAAAACATGAAAGCTTAATAAACATATACTCTAAGACATTCAAACTTATCCTATTTGGGGAGTGGTGTCGCATTGATGTGGAATGGTGACCCTTTCCCAATCCCTCAAGGATAATGAGCGTGTTACAATCAGTTTTATTGAAGAAAACTGATGAAACTGATGTGAGATGTGTTGTAAAACATGATGAAAGCTATTTTAACATGATAAAAGCTAAGATGATCGATGTAAATGTATGCAAAGCTATTCTAAATGTGCACAAGATTCAAATATGCAAGCCATAGATTAAAAATATACTAAATGGATGCAACTAAGTTACCATGGAAGCCATTAATGGATGCTCTAAGCTAATATGATCAAGATTTAAACTAAAATGCTAAATATGTGCTAAATATGGATGCAAATGAGAGTGATTTTCAACAGCATAAGTTTTCTCTAAAAATATGGATCCCTATTCAATAGATGTAAGGTCTATTTATAGAATAGGCAAAATGAAATCGATGGTCAAGATTGAAATAATCAATCAATGGTTAGGATGGAAAGGAAATGGAGGCATGGACCATGGATTCTCATCAAGGGTTGCGGATGCAAGATGATATTTAATCAAGGGCTTACATTCATCCAAAGAAATACACTTTCAAAATTTGCACAAGAAGCTTTGTTGAAAGTTTGTTTCAAAAAGGAATATTCCCTTTTTCAAATGAGTGCAAAATGAAAGAATATTCTATGAGAATATTCCCTTTTTTGAAGGAAAATTAGCATTTAGTTAATTAAAACCAAATTATTTCTATGAGAATATTCCTTTTGGAGGAATATTCTCAAGGAATATTCCTTTTGGAGGAATATTCCTTTGCAAGTGGGAGGACTAGATTTAATTAATAATTTGATAATTAAAACAAATTATGCAAATTAGGGGAGTTATATGATATCTATTAAATAATTAACTTATTTAATAAAAATAGATCAAAATGGCATTTAATTAAATAATTAAGATTATTTAATTTAAATGGGAGGACTTAGGGTGTTAAAATTGAATATTTTGATTTATCCAATTTAACAAGATGAAAGGTTAGCATGAAAGGGGGATGAATTAACCTAATTAGATTAATCAGATTAATAGATGAAAGTGATGCAATTAATTAAATAGCTAGGCTAATTTAATCAATTAAGAAAAAAAAAGGATGGGTTTCAAGATTAAATGATGTTAGTATATCAGATTTGAGCGTGTGATATCATTCAAGACATTTTTAAGTGTCTACGATATCATGTTGAGCCCGCAAAACCATTCAATATTCTAAGGGATTTAAGACATGGGCACTCTTGCATTATTGCAATATTCTTGGGATAAACCTAGGCATCCAATTGTGAAATAATATGGCTCGAATACTCTACATATTGAACTCAAAAGGTGCACTTTGAGTTCCTGGAAAAGAGAGATTATCCCATAAGATCATGAGAGTTATCTCCACATGACAAAGACAATTAGTCTATTTTCTATTATAAATGAGAATATTATCAAAGAAGACCAAAATGAATATATAGAAGTAGCAATGACACATTATACTTATGAGGCTCTAAAAGTAGAGAGGGCATTGGATAAGATGAAGAGAATGACCAAAAATTCATTATAGTCTTTCTGAGTCCAAAAGCCAGTTTTAGGAATATCATCTTCTTTTATCTAAATTTGGTGATAGCCTTAAAAAAATCAGCTCAATGAAAAATCAAGCCCCTAAGAGGTCATTTAGCAAATCATCAATAAAAGGGATAGGGAAATTATCCTTAATGGTTAATTTATTGAGTTAAAAAAAATAGGCACATCCACAAACCCTCATATTCCTTAAGAACCATAATTACAAGAGAGGATTAAGGATTATTACTAGGGTGAATGATACCTTCCTTGTTGGCAACTGGTCAATGGTCCCCTCGAGATTTGTGACATGGACTAATTGCCTCCCATGGATTCATTAACTCTGGTGGTTGTATCAGGCATTAATAGGCCGACCTTTTGGTGCAATGGCAACTGTGGGGCCAAAAATTGGTATCAAAGCCAAAGGTGTTGGGTTCAAATCCCCTCGAGTAACGTCGAGGAGGATTTTGTTGGTAGTTGGTCAATGCTCCCCTCAGGATTTGTGACATGGAGTAATTGCCTCTCATGGATCCGTTAACTCTGGAGGTTGTATCGGACATTAAGAGGTCGACCTTTTGGTGCAACGACAACTGTGGGGCCAACATTCCTCTCAAGGAGCTCCTTGACTATTTTTAAATTTCATGTTATTTTTCTCAAAAGGGTACCAATAAGGATGAATATCAAGAGGATGGATTCTTAGAATGAAGAGATAGAAATGGTTATGGGACCTTAAAAATGAGCTAAGCCTTGGGGTTCCTTCAAAACTAGTTGATAAGTTTATCAAGGAGGCATAGAAAATTTGGCAAAGGAGAGGAAGGAAAAGGAGGTTGAACCTTGAGAGAATGAAATTGGGATACAATACCAAAACTCTCTTTAATAATTTTTCATATGATGGGATTGGACCATCTAAAATTATCCCACCTTCAATACATGTAATATATAAATTATTGGCCATCATAGTGAAATTTGAACGAAATATGGGAATAATCACAAGTGACTGGACCTAACGTTTGTAACCACTAGACACCCAATACCACATCTACACCACCAAAGGAAATGTAAAGTATATATTAATGGTCATTAATAATCCCCAATGTAATTCTAACGTTATGATGTATTCCTCCATATGACACTATTGTAGATTGGCCATCACAATATAAAAATAACTGCAAGTATGCACATAGCAATGTAGACCTAGTTGTCCAATTTTTAGTTGATAAATTTATGAGTGCTATCACTATCTACTAAGACCACTAGATTTTTCCTTTTGATATCGTCAATGACCTTAAGTGTTTGGGGAAAATAGAACACAACCAAGACATGAAAAATATGAGTTTTAAGCATGGATTGTTACTTAGGGGAAGCCAATTTTTCTTTTCAATTTAAAAATTCTTTAAAATTATTGATCAATATTATAGATTTCATGAGATACAAGCATTTCTCTCAACACTTGTGACTCTTTATCCATGGTTGATCAAAATTGTAAGATAACCCCTTATCCCATTTCTCACTATCTCTTTTAAAAGAGCCCATGAATTATGGTAGTTTTAGTGTCTCTATTGAATACTTATTTTCTTGATTTAAAAGAGGGAGTAGAAGGCTATATGAGGCCTAGGTATTGGAGCTAAATTATTTGTCACTTCACCATACACTTTATGATAAATCTATCTTAGCCAAGAAGGACAAATCTTCTATGGATATTTGAAAACCCTCATCATAAGGTTTCTAACCTAAAAAGAACAAAAATTACTTGCAAGGGGAATTTTTTTTGTGAAAACATGGGTAATAGATTTAGTTCAACTATAGCTATAACCACTTTATAACCACCAAGATCCCTCTAGAGGGAGGTTAGAGCATAGGATGGATATTTATAGATGACCCTAAATTAGTAAAACTACATATAACAATTTTACTACAAAGAGCTTTGATACCACTTGTAATGAACCTACAAGATAAAATATGTTGAATACATAGAAATATTACAAAAATGAGAGAAACAAAATGCTTTTATTATCTTCATAGTTCCACTTTGAGGGGTAACCTCTCCATAAATCATACACTTTGTTAAGTTACAACATTTTCATCAATAAAATTTATATTTAGTAAATATCTTCTCTTGTGTAACATTTTTATAAAAGAATTATTCAAAAAAAAGCCCCAGATCCATTATATAGAAACAAAAAAAGCGACAACCAATAGACAAGCCGCCTTAAATTAGAACTCAAGGTCAAATTCATCATTTTGTTTGATAGCTAATCCATCTTTTTCTTTATGTGTAATTTATTATATTTTTAAAACAAAATTTTACGTTTATTTGTTGCTGCATACAACCTCTAAAATTTATATTTATTTCATTAAAGAAAATTAAGAGAAATAGTCAAACATAAATACAAAAAAATCAAGTATGATAAAAACTAACCACCATGAACCAAAATACAATAAGAAACAATAATAAAGCCACCAAATCCAAACCATAGAAAAAGTTGGCTCTTGAAGAGCCTTATATGAACCTAAATATGGCACGGGCATCTTTCTGATGCAACACTTGATACACCAGCAAGAACAACCTCAAACAAGTGGGAAGGAAAATATTGATGTCATTCCCACATTAAAAAAATTAGCAAAGAAATTGTGACTTAATCATATCAAATATATTAATAAGAAACTAAAACATAACTAATTGATTAAAACTTTCAAATTTTAAAAGACTAAAGAATGAATTGAAAACCTAAATCAGACCAACCAAAACCAAACACCTGAATATTTGAAACTAATCTCACATTTCCTTAAACCAAGAAAAATCATCTGTAATAATAAAAATTAAAATACTTACACCTCTTAATATTCAAGATAAATAAAAATATAGAGTAAAAATTACCAAATAATGTTCAATATACAGTAAAAATTACCACATAACAATCATCAAATTGGATGCTTAGCAGAAAATGGATATCACTATCCATTAATTTGTACTGTCTATTATATCAGAACAACAAAGGGGTGATTGTTTATATATAGTGATACAAATTAGAAAAATAGACCAAGAAAACTATAAATAAATCCTTACAAAAACCATCCATATCTTGCATACAGGTCTACCATGTAAGGAAGCAAAGGTGTGCGGAATCGCTTCCTACGCTAATCTTGAGAGAATGAATATGCAAATTTCAACTTAACTGATTACAGGAATCTCAAGAAACATACAAGAACATGAATAAAACAATGAACACATAAGACAATGATTATCGTGGGGAAAACCCTTACGGGAGAAAAACCCCACCCTCTAAAACCTGCATAATGTATTATCAAATCAAAGAAGATTACAATACATTTGCAATGCAAGTTCTTACAAGAGCATCACCTCAACTCAAGCTTGGAGAGACACCACTAGCATCCTTCTAGCACCCAGCCTTGCAAACAAAACTCCATTATGTAAACTCCTCCCCAAGCCCTCCTTATATAGTGATTTACAACCTGGAAACCATTTGTGGTTTTACAAAACCATGGGCTTAACCACCATGCCACATGTTGCCCATTTTTGACATTTACATTTCCAAGATGGAAAAACAACCAGGTTAAAATAGTAATCCCGTCCATAATTTTGTCCTCTAGTTTAGACCCCCATAAAAGACATAAAACAAAGTAACTATGCTCTAAAAATGGCCCTCCTATATTCTACTAAGGACAAGGCACCTCTTAACAACTCATACACCTTTTTCCAATGCATAAACATGTGGAAAACTGCCACAAACAAATTCTGTAATTTTCCTGGAAAAGGATTGCAAGGTTGAGACATAGTTCTCAACATACCAGAGCACTTGCAACTATAGCTTCTGATAAAAAAATCCCCTTTCCTCTGATGGATGTCCATACCCTATTCCAAAGCTCCCATTTTGGCATAGGCAAGGAGGACGTCAGCAAAAGTTGTTGAGTCTGGCTTTACACCTACCAGTTCCATTTACTTGAATGTTTCTAAACCCTTTAACAAAATCCATTTTGTGCATTTCTTGCAGTCATTGCATTCCATACGCCTTGCACCTACAAAAAACAGCCATAAAACAGAGCAGATGCCTTGCAGTGTTTCCAGAACATGTCTCCTCAATCACCTCCATTAGAGTTCTAGGTCCTATCATTTATCGATTCTATGTCACAACTAATTTCTTTAGTTGCATATCCAGTGAAGAGAACTCTAAATTAATTTAATTTCATCGTGATTAGTACTAGGGAAGATAGGAATAAAGTTCATCACAAATTACAGAGAACTCTGAATTAATTTAATTTCACCATCCAAAAGTTTGCAATGAACTTTATTCCTATCTTCCCTAGTAGATAATCAAAGAAGCTTCTGTAAAATACGCCCCTCTGTGTTTCTCTTCCTCCTGTCCTTCGTCCACCTTTCCCATTTAATTTGAGTTGTCTCCTGTCATGAGAGGGGTAGATGGCTCCATAGATAACACCCTCATCATGGAAAATGTCATGACCTCCACCATTATTTTTTTCTTTGTTGACTATGACCACATGAAAGGGGTCCTTCTGACTGGGATTTCATCACAAACCCAGTGTCATCAATCACATCAATTAGGTGGTTGTAGTTAACTAGTTTGGGGTCATATCTATTTTTTTTCTTTATTCTTTTATTTATTTTGTTGACCATACCCACGTGAAAAGGGAGTCGGCTAACTACTAGACAAAATTCACCTATGTAAATTGAAAAACGCATGAAAAACATACATCAGAACATACATGGATACATACATAACATGACGAGACGTCGTAATGCGGGGCCCGCCAGATGCCTAAAATCGGTGGATGGGATGAAATGTTCGAGGGATTTTCAAGCGGGAGTTAACGGCACCATTAGGTGCATTTTCGCACCCGTTGCTAGGCAAAAAAGCAAGCGGGTTAGCTTCGTCAGCAAGTTTAGTTTGTCTGGCATGAGAAAAGTGGAAGGGAATGATGTGGGCCTTTTCAATTTGGAGAAAGCAAGGCGAAAATACTATTTATTTTGTTTCCTGTCTGCACGTTGAAAGGGAAAGCTGAAGGTCTGAATGCACGTGGACGACTTCGAGGAGAAGGCCTACCGACCAAATAAGCTGAAGTCTGGAGTGCACGTGGAGGATTTGTAGGAGAATACAGACGAAATCGAGGTGAGGGGTACATTTGTTGCAAGCAGAGGGTTTTACAAGATGTTTTAATTTGAAATTTGGGAAACGTAATGTGGAGTATTTCAGTTGCTTGAATTTCTTTAAAATCACACATTCCATTGTTGGGTTTAAATTTCGCACCATTGAAAAAAAAACCTGCAAAAAATAATTCCGAATGGGAAATGCAGTGTTGGGTTTCAATAAAAAACTGTAAAAAATAATTATAAATGGGAAATACAGTGCTGAGTTTCATTTATTTGAATTTCCTTGTTTAAATGTAGAGGGTTTTACAAGTTCTTTTAATTTGAAATTTGGGAACACAATGTGGAGTATTTCAGTTGCTTGAATGTCTTTAAAATCACACATTCCATTGTTGGGTTTAAATTTCGCACCATTTAAAAAAAAATATACAAAAAATAATTCTGAATGGGAAACGCAATGTTGGGTTTCAATTAAAAACTATACAAAATAATTCTAAATGGGAAACACAGTGTTGGGTTTCATTTATTTGAATCTCTTTGTTTAAATGTAGAAGGTTTTACAAGTTCTTTTAATTTGAAATTTGGGAACACAATGTGGAGTATTTCAGTTGCTTGAATGTCTTTAAAATCACACATTCCATTGTTGGGTTTAAATTTCACACCATTTTTTAAAAAAACTGCAAAAAATCATTTTGAATGGGAAATGCAATATTGGGTTTCAATAAAAAACTATACAAAATAATTCTGAATGGGAAACACAGTGTTGGGTTTCATTTATTTGAATCTCCTTGTTTAAATGTAGAGGGTTTTACAAGTTCTTTTAATTTAAAATTTGGGAACATAATGTGGAGTATTTCAATTGCTTGAATGTCTTCAAAATCACACATTCCATTGTTGTGTTTAAATTTCGCACCATTGAAAAAAAAATTGCAAAAAATCATTTTGAATGGGAAATGCAGTGCTAGGTTTCAATAAAAAACTGTACAAAATAATTTTGAATGGAAAACACAGTGTTGGGTTTCATTTATTTGAATCTCCCTATTTAAATGTAGAGGGTTTTACAAGTTCTTTTAATTTGAAATTTGGGAACACAATGTGGAGTATTTCAGTTGCTTGAATGTCTTCAAAATCACACATTCCATTGTTGTGTTTAAATTTCGCACCATTGAAAAAAAAACTGCAAAAAATTATTTTGAATGGGAAAGGCAATGCTAGGTTTCAATAAAAAACTATACAAAATAATTCTGAATGGAAAACATAGTGTTGGGTTTCATTTATTTGAATCTCCTTGTTTAAATGTAGAGGGTTTTACAAGTTCTTTTAATTTGAAATTTGGGAACACTATGTGGAGTATTTTAGTTGCTTGAATGTCTTCAAAATCAAACATTCCATTGTTGTGTTTAAATTTTGCACCATTGAAAAAAAAAACTGCAAAACATAATTCTGAATGGGAAACACAGTGTTGGGTTTTAATTTAAAAACTATACAAAATAATTCTGAATGGGAAACACAATGCTGGGTTTCATTTATTTGAATCTCTTTGTTTAAATGTAGAGGGTTTTACAAGTTCTTTTAATTTGAAATTTGGGAAACACAATGTGGAGTTTTTAGTTTTTTGAATGTCTTCAAAATCATACATTCCATTGTTGTGTTTAAATTTCGCGCCATTGAAAAAAAAATGCATAAAATGATATTAAACTACTATCTTATACTACTAATAAATAAGAAAAGAGACAAAAGCCATATTTTTTTTCACCAAAATAATAGACCAAGGCCTTAGTGTTATGCCTTGCATAACCGCCCCATCTTTTGCCTTGGTCAAAATGGGTCCCCCTTTATGTTTTTATCTTTTGTTGATTTTCAAACAAAGTTTGGAGTCTTTTGTTTCCAACACTTTATTTTTCTTTGGTTTATCCTATCGGAACCAGAACCAGAACTGAATCGAGTTCTAAAACTTCTTTCAAAACTCATACCGATTCCCATCCTAACAATATCTCTTTTGAATTGTTTGTTTTGTCTTTGTCGGAGCCGGAGCCGGAGTGGAACTTAAGTCGGTATTTATTTGAAGTTTCAAAATCAAAATTCATTTTGTCTCCGCCTCCGCTTTTTGGACTTTTGTTTTAGACTAAGTTTTTATGTTAAGTTTTCTTATTTCGGTCTTTTTGTTTTATTTTTGTGTTTGGTTTTGTTTTATGCTTTATTGGCAGAATTGGACCTGAAACGGGAACGAAGTTGGGAAATTACTCAAGTTTCCAAATCCATTTTCATTCTGATTTCGCTCCCGTCATTTCTTGGTAGTTGAATTTTTACTGAAGTCACACTACAGTGATGTGCTAGTTCTTCTGCAGTTCCGACTCCGCTTTACTACATTTAATGTGTTAATGGCATCTGCCATGCGTAGGTAGAAACTCTAAGTTTTACCTTGATTAGGGATTAAACGAGTGGTTATCATTATTATTGTTAAGAAATCGAAGAGGGAAGTAGAGCAGCAATGGAGCTTTTTCTGGAGTGAATCAATTGAAAGAAGAGGAGACAATTGCTTGCAGATTTCTTCAAAAGGTTTGCCTATTTATTTGCATTCGAGGTAGGGTTCCTATTCTCGTTCTTCTTTTATTTACTTTTGTGTTTTCTTGTTTCTATTAGATCGTTTTGCTTTGGCCAGGTTTGTGTTTCTCTGTGGGTTTGCATGATTAGTTTTTCTTTGTTTTTCTTTGTTTTTTGTTCTTATCTTTGTTTTTTTTTCTTTTGTATCTGGTTTTCTTTGTTTTAGGGCATGGTCGTTTTCATGTTTTTGTCGTGATCATGTTGTGCTACTTTGGATTTTAATTGCGTAGATTAAATTAGGGTTTTATAGTGAGATAGGTCAAATTTAGGTTCCACAACAAGTTAGGGTTTAGTAAATGGTAGTTTTTACTTAGAATCTTTTGCGCATTCAATCTGGTTAAAATATAAGGGTTAAATTTGTTCCCTAGTTTTTATATCGAGTTTGTTTTAGATTAGGGTTTTGATGCATTTCTGTATTCGCGTTTTAAAATTTAAATATGATGCCCTAAAAGTACAGTCACCTCATGGTCATATGGGCATGGTCTTTTCATGTTATATTTAAGCCTCATTTCATTTTAATATGACCTTAGTCCTTAATCATGAAGTTATGCATTAAACTGTTAAAATCATTTATGACGTCATGGTCAACCTAGGCGGAAGCGAGATCAGAATTGATTTAGATTTTAGGCGTATGTTATAATTAGTGTCAATTCCATTCGTGTCCCGTCTCCAACTCCACTTATAGTAAGAAGTCTTCTTTTAAAATAGCAATAACCTAGGCGAAAGCGGAATAGAAACTGAAACGGAATATGAAAATAGAAAATTTGAAAGAAACCGAATCAGTTTCCATTCCAGTTCCGGTTTCGGTTACCATTCCAGTTCCGACTCCGAGCCCACTTCTTGTTAGTGAAATATCAATAACATTTTTGGCTCTGAGCCCGGCAGTATGTTAAAAGGGGATTGTTTAGGATGTTTTTTTCCTAGTTCCACCTCCGATGTATATATGAAAGGTATGATTTTAAGACATATTCTGAGATGTTATTCAAGGATCTAACTAGAGGTTTTGTTGCAGGAAAGCTAAAGAATGTTGGGAACATCAGGAGAAGTTGTCCAAAGGAACCAGCATGCAAGAACATCAAAAGCAACAGCCAAGCCCAAGAAGATCAAGCCAGAGCAGTTACCTTATACCTTAAGGTATAACCACAGGAGTCCTGTTGCCATTGCAAGCAAAGTAGAATTGGATTGGTCTGACATAACTGATACCAATCTGGGCCAATACAACTTTGAAGAATCATATGCTGACACATTCAATGAGGATGTGACACCTAGAACTAAAAGAATAGTGGATTCCGATTTGGCTCACACCACCCTATTTCCTCTATCAATCCAATGCCTGGAGTTAATCATGATAGCTGCAAGAGCTTACAATCTGGCTACCCGACAATGCATGGATTCACAAGATAATGTAATCATTGATCTCACTCCTCAAATGTTTCAAACTATGTTTAGTGTCCCAGATCCAAAGAACTTGGTGCAATTAATTGAGGCAGATGCCCTAGAGAAATATAGCAAATAAAAGGAATCTAACAAGGCTCACTTGAACAAAAGGTGGTTAAAAACAGAGAAGAAGTCTCTAACCAAGCTCTCAAACCAACCAAAGAGGGCAGATTTTTATAAAGAAGTATCAGATTTAATAATGATGTTGTCTAGGGCCTTTGGGAAGAGAGATTCCTTTCATTTTAAGGATTGGATGTTTCCCTTCATCCAGATAATCTTAAATGGCACCCAACAATTTGACTGCCCGATGATTATTTCAGATGCCATTCATGATCAATTGACCAAGATAAGGGAAACTAAATTCTTTTTCATGACTTCTTATATGGTGTATGCAGCAGCAAGAGTAGGTATCTTCCCAGGTATGAACAAAGTGGGGATAATAGGAGAGGCTGAGGGACAGAAGAAGGTGTGGGATCATTATAACCAACTATCCCTATAGGTTGCTGAGACTCAATTCAAAAGGGTTAATGATGCATTACTATATGTGATCATTAACCAACTCAACGGAGATGCAGGGTACAGACTGAGCCAAGAAGCTATGGAATTTATCACTGAATGGGGATGTTGGTACATTTAATATCCCAAGTTCACATACTTCAGGCTAGCTGGATTTGAAAGTCATCCACATTTGCTACCAAGATGTTGCAATAATAGGATAGTGTTGATGAAATTTGTTTATTAAGCTCTCGGGGTTAATGCCCGGTTTGGATTGAAACACAAAATAGGATGTCATAAGTTCCCCATGCGGTTGGGTGAATACAACTGTCAGCATCTGGTGGGAGCAAAGGTAGTGTGCAGTGAGTTGATACATCTAAAACTAGGTTTGTATACAGCTCGAAATTACTTTGACCCGAAGAATAAAATGAATGCCTTACTGCCTTCTGTTTTTGATAAACATTTCAATTTGTTGGAAGATTTCTAGAGTGATCGGTAGGATGAGTATGACCTTGGGAAGAATAATTATGAGAGGTTACCCATCTCACTCATGGTAGAGCTGGGGATCAAAAATGACATTCCTGATGCATTGGTGGATGATGGAGTATTCAATGGGTGGTTCTAAGAACTAAAACTCCTCAAGGACCAGCTCCTAAAAAGGGGAAAGGATATAAAAGGATCAAAAGAAAGAAACCTCCCAAGGAGCCTTTGGAGTTCCTCCCTCCAGATATTGAAGAAATTGAGCTTAAAGCAACAGTTCAAGATGAACCAGAGACACAAGAAGGAGATGCCTAAATAGGATCTGTAGTTTCAACACCTGCATTAGGAGAGTCCTCTACTCAATTCCCACTTGTGAAACAACAAAGTGAAGAAGTGCAAAAAGGGACTCTTCATAATATTGTTGAAACTATGAAGGGAAAAGTTGCAGAGGTAGAGGTTCATGATGTTGGAATAGATTCTGATGAGACTCTATTAGAGATGGGTATACAAGAAAATATGCCTCTATAGGAGGATACTGAATAGGTGATGATAGAGGAGGATCAATGGGCGTTATTTGAAGAAGTCAAGAAGGCTGCTGATGATCAAGCACTTGTTGCAGCAATAGAGAAACAAAAGGTAATTGATGCCAAGACACAAGTTGATGCCATATTGCAGCAGCAACACATAGAAGCTAAATCAAAAGCTGATGAAATAGAGAAGCAGCATAGGCAAAAAGAGCATGAGCTCTAGGTTAAGGAGGAGAATGATAAATCAGAATTGATATAGAAAATTCATGACCTTGAGGAGGAAAAGGCAAGACATCAGAGGGAGAGAGAAGTTTTGGTGGCTAAGTTAAAGCTTGCTAAAGAATCTCACAAAAAGAAAGAGGAAGCAAAACAATTGCAAAAGGAGAAAGAGGTTGAAGAACTGATCAAAAAGCAACAAAAAGAAAAAGAAGATGCAGAAAAGCTTAAAACATTAGAGGAAGAAAGAAAACAGGAATTGGAGAAGAGAAGATTAGAAGAAGAAAGGTTGAAGGAGGAAGAAGATAAGAGAATACAAGAGGAAAAGGACAGGGAGGAAACTGAAAAGCTGGCACAAACAAATATGGAGCAAGAGCAGCAAGAGAAATAGAGGGTTGATTCTCAACCTCAAATAAATGTGCAACCTCCCTTAGCTATTGCCTCCTCTTCTTCAACCATGATGATTGTTACTCCAAGTGCTCCTACTTGGTTGAAATTAGATCTTCAAAAGAGAGCATCGACACCTTCTCAACCTCTCAATTAGGAGGATATGATGAAGGAAATTGAAAAAGAAAGGCCTAAAAAGAAGGCCAAGATCCTACATTCTACTAGGCTAACTCACAAAGGAGAAATTATGGTTGAATGTGCTATACCTATGATAGACAAGGAGGTAGGAGACATGCAATTAACAAATTATCAACTAGGCACTATGAATTTGGGGAGACCTACCAAAGATCAGCAAATGAATTTAATTGATGTGGTAGCATCCTCAACCAAGTCAAGGATGTTGAAGGATAAACAAAGGAAGGATGAGCTTAAGGCTCAGTTAGATTAGTTGCATGTTTTCCTTAAGAATGTTTCTGCTCCAAGATCACAACAAGTTGCTACTATTGAGACCCCAGTTTTGTTGATTAAGAAGGAAGTAGATGATTTGGTACAAGTGAGGGGCAAGGCGGAAACGTTGGATTGGTGGGTTAGTAAATTGAATCAAGAAATAGACAAGGTACTAGAAGACATTTTTGGGGTTTACAAAGTGGCTGAGGGACTAATAGAAGAGATGAATCAATATGTTAAAACATTGGAAGCACGAGAGGAGTACAAAGGATACAACCATAAATTGAAAGAAGTTAACAAATTGCCTAAAACTACCCTTCTAGAACAGTCGATACTGGAAGAAGATAATAAAGATTTCCTAGAAAAGACTTCTTGTATACTCCAGTTTAGAACAAATTTTCTATACAAACATAGAAATGAGGTTCAAGATTTTGTTAAGGATCTGAATGAACAATTTGAGGAGTTGGAGGCCATTATTGCTATTATAGTAAACGTTGATGTACCTGTAAAAGAAGGCCTACCTTTAAGCCAAATAAAGGAGAAGTGGACTAAAATATTTAAAGAGGTTATGCATAGAGGAGATGTTGGTGAAGATTTGCTGATAGATCGATTGATGGGAATCAAAGAAGAGATAAGGGCAGCTAAGAGAGAGTTGAAAAAGCTGAAAGATATGAGGGGGTTTGCTGCAGCGAAGTTGGAAAGAATTAAGTTTGAAGACAGCTGGGTGGATGAGTCAGAATTAGACATATTACAACAAGTCTTCTCCAGCTATGACGAATACATTGTGGAACAAACTTCACATGCATAAATCTCATGCATGCATGGCTTTCTTCTTCTTTGCATGTTGCATGCAGCACTAGCAGTTTTTGAAGCGCATGGATTTTTTCTCTTCTATTCTCTTTTTCTTCCAGTTTAACTAAGTTTCCAAAGATAACTGTAATCCCTAAAAGGGTGGGTTGACTTAAAATAGAAGAGGACTTCAAATTTTGTATATCTATAAATACCCTTGGGGTATCATATTGTAAGGGTCGACTAATAGAGAATAGAATTGGCCACCTGATATTAGGAGATAGAATTTTTCATAGTTGTTACAGAGATACATTGTTACTTCATTTTTACAGTTAAATAAAATTACAGGTTTACGCAATATGGTGTTAGAATTAAGTTTTACTTGATAAGGTTGATGAGTTATAATCTATCTATATGCCAATGATTGTGTTAAAGTGTGATTGTTTCTTATGTGATGAAAGTCATTAGAAGAAGCCAGATTTAAGGATTATCTCATTAGATTATTGTTGAATTGAATTTATTGAAGTTTGTTGATCTATGATCTTGGAAATGAATGAATGTGTGTTCTTTTGGAATCTTTGAAAATGTTGTGATATGCGAATTGTGATGTTAAAATAAGCACCTTAGATGCATGCAATAGTATGGATTATTCTGTAAATTGTGTCATGCTTTGGTTTTCTTGATCTGTTGGAAAACATTCATTATTGAAGATATATGTATGAATGTTAGATAGGTTTGGTTCATGTTTACTGATTTACCCTTTGATCTATCTTTTTCTTTTATTTAAAACCCCCTTTCTTTATTAAAATAGCTCAATGAATAAGTCATTGCTTGTATTATTTGTTACCAGCATAGGCCCCTTGAACATTACAGTTGCATGGACTGATTGAGTGACACCAGACAGTTGAGAACCAACTACCAGGACCTTGGGAGTTAGGCTACTATATGTTGTCTTTCTTTTTCAGGACAAATAGAGTAGAAATATTTTATTTAAACGTTGTTTGTTTCATTTTCACCATCAACACTTAGTACATGAAAAAATCCAATACCTACCTTGGACATCAATGAATTCACATGGACGTCATATGGGCTCAATCAATGAGACCCTAAATACAAAATAAAACCGCAAAGACATTTTTGACCCATAACTATCTTATGGATTAAATCCCTAAATATAGTTCTCTATTTTGGAGCCACTAACACATGTGGGACTCATTTTTATGATAAGATTCTCAACTTCTTCTTCTAGTACTTAAGAAAGGGAAAATACTTTAAATGAGTCTAAAGTCAAATGTAATATGAAAAATAATGCCAAGGTTACCATTAGAATATAAATAGAAGATACCTCTATAATTATACACTATAGGAATCCAAATTCACATTCTAAGAGTGTTCAAGATGCATGAGATAGAAATATGATTACAATATAAATAGAATCTTAATCCAAGAAATGTATTTGTACAATCCTTATCAAACAATCTCACTTTAATCTCAATTTTAGTAACATCCATATTCACCTATTTATGAATTTTCTCCATCCTTAATTTCATTCTCAAATTCATTCTTGAACCAGTTTAGGAATCTATGTTGAAGATTAAAACCATCATTGAGTGATTTCATTTTAGGCCATAGTCTCCTTGATATAATTATTATTCCTTTTAGTAGTTGTTTATATATTCTTAAATCTAGGGTTATCAATAAACTCAATTGAAGAACCAATGATATCTAGGTATTTTCCTTTTGTATTAGAGGGAGGGGAAATGATATCAATAGGGGAAACATTAGATGGATCACCTCAACTCTAAGATTAGAGGGGGTAGGACTTCTACTAATACTAGCTCTACCTATAGGTCTAATAAGTTTAAAGAAGATAACACTAGGAATAGTGAATATTTAGTGGGATCATTTCTAGTTTTCTCACCAAGACTATACCTCTTGTAAGATTTAAAAATATGGAAACTATAGGGAGAAATTTTTGTGATCACTTTTTTTCGGGGTTAGAGAGTCTTTTCCCACATAAAAGAGACTTGATTCTTATAAAATTGGAGCACTTTTTCATTAACAACCACCCTATGGTTGGATTTGAGAAGTAAGGAATTGAATTTATCACAATTATAGAGTTAAATTATAAAAACTTGGTGTAGTGGACCATTCTTTCTTACCTAGAATCTCATTCATGACTTATTTCTCGATATATAATGAAAGGTACAAAGCAAAGCATACTAGGTAATTATGCCTTATATTGTTTACAAAGGGAAAGTTATTTAACAAAAGATAGATAATTTATACTTCTCATTTAGGGTAAAAGATTTAATGAGAAAGAAGTTTAATTCATTTTAAGGAAGATCCTCCTTGAGATATCTTAATTATCATTTAATGAGCTTCTCAAAGCCTTTTGCGTAAGTGTCAATGTTTTCTTTTCTTTGACATTTGCTCGCTTGATGGGTCTTGACTCTTTTCTTAGACATGATAGCAACTACAATGTTGAACTCTTTAGAGTCTTAAAATTTCAGATCCCTCACAATAACCTTCTTACTCTTCCATTGTACAATAAAATCTCTATGAACCAATGGATCGTAACTATCTATGGATTATATAAATGGATTTAGCTCACCGTTCGCAAGGATTTCCAAATAGTAATTTTTTATTGTATTATTGACAATAATAAGCCTCTATTCATAGTCTCTCATCTCCCATGATAATCTTCCAAATGTACTAGTCCATAAACAAGTAGAAAATGATGAAATTATTAAGTCTCATTGGAAAAAAATGAAAGAAGTTGATTCCCAAAGAGGGATCAATAAGGAGATTGATTGATAGGTAGTATCCTTTACAAATAAAGAGAAATATGGTGGTATCATTGACCTCCAAGTTTTAGATTGTGATAAATCTAAAGGAGTAACCCAAATAAATATTTTGATAAACTTCAATTATTATCAAGTCATTCAATAATTTTCCCAAGATCACATAATTGCAATCAACTCCACTTCTCATAATTATTCCACAAGTAATTTTACTAGGAAAATATTTTCCATCATACCAATGTGATGTTTTCCATAAAACAACTCATATTGTCTAAAGAAATAGTTTTTCCACTACCTCCATAGTAGAGATGATCAATTGTTTCCTCATTTATGGAGTGAATTTTCTTATAGATTTTAATAATTTTTAAGATATTCCAAGAGGGGGAGAAAGGTAATTGAGGTAGTTTAAAATACTGAGGGAATCTCCATCCATCATTAAGGGTGAGAACTTGATATTTAGATAGAGTAGGTGAATAAATGTTCTAGAAAAATGTGAAAAATAGACTCAACATTATTCTCACAAAGATCACACCTATTTGGGATTGTAATGGCTCTATTTTTAAGATTATCAATAATCAATAATTTACTCTAACAAGCAATCTGCTAGATGTCATTGAATTTATGTAATATATTCTTGTTCAAAATCTTCATCTTTTCAAACACCTCAACATGTATATCATGTTAAAGGAGATAAGTAGATGCAATAGTACACTTACATATGGAAGAACCCAACCAAATGGTCTATTTTTTCCTATTAAAATAGACTATATAGAACTCTTTAACTTCTATATAAGGTAGCTAATAACCTCTTGATTGAGATGATTGAGAGGAGTAAATAAATTAATCAACTTTCTACATTAAGTACCATATTCCTAGTAATTAGCCACATAGTATGAAAATAAAGAAGAAAGACCATCCTTGATAGCTAAACAAGGGATTAAAAATTATGGAGAGTGTTTCCCAACCAAGAATCATACCGAAATCTAGCCTTCAACCCATTTCCTACATTTCAAATTGGTCTCTTTCTAATGAGTTATCTATAATTTTTTAATTTAAGTCATATAAGTAAGACATTATATAAGTTATCCAAATTTGGAAAATCAATAACAAGTAACCCGTTGAAGTATTTAGCCTCCACTATATTAGTTCAATTGTTATTCTCTTTTGCAAGTCTTCAAATAATTCTAAATGGGAAACACAGTGTTGGGTTTCAGTAAAAAAGCTACACAAAATAATTGTGAATGGGAAACACAGTGTTAGGTTTCAGTTATTTGAGTCTCCTTGTTTAAATGTAGAGGGTTGTCACATGGTGGGTTTCTTTCTTCTTAAAACCCATGGTTTTGCAATATGGAATGTTACAATACAGTATGACTGTCTTCCAAATCACGCGTTCCATTGTTGTGTTTAAATTTCAGTCGATTGATAAGAAAACTGCACAAAATAATTTTGAATGGGAAACAAAGTGCTAGGTTTCAGTTATTTGAATCTCCTTGTTTAAATGTAAAGGGTTGTCTCATGGCGGGTTGCTTGCTTCTTAACATGCACGGTTTTGCAACATGGAATGTTACTTGAATGTCTTCCAAATCACACATTCCATTGTTGTGTTTAAATTCTGTAACATTGAAAGAAAAAAAGTGTAGAAAAGAATTCTAAATGGGAAACACAGTGCTAGGTTTGAGTTATTTTAATCATCCACTTGAAATGTAAAGTTTTTGTTATGGTCGGTTGCTTGCTTCTTAACACCCACAGTTTTGTTAAGGTGGCATAATTTTCATCCCAGGTTTTCTTCGAGATGGTGCTTCCTAATGAAGTTGCGGAATGGGAAATCGAGCCAGTACCAATCATTCAACCTAATTTAATGTGGCTCAAGGAGGAACAACTCAACATTGTTTCTGAGCTACGTTCGCTTGCATGGAAGGAAAATTCAAGTTACGCCGAATATTGGAGGGTGATCTTTGTCTTAGATAGAGAGGAAGAGCAAGCTGGATTTAATAATTTTCTTAATGAAATGCTTGTGGAGATTTTATGGGCTTCGGCTCCTGCTCCTCTGGTTGTTTAACAAACTTGGTTTCTTTATGCAGTTGTCAACAAAAATGGTTTCTTTCGACAAAAACTGAATCTTTACTTTACATGCATGAAAATTTTGTAATTATGAATAGTGAACGAACTCCTAGGGTGTAATGGAAATAGTGTCTGTTTCTTAATGAATTATTGCAACCTTGGTCATTTTTAAGGAGGATTGCGAACAATTATTAGAGAAAAAAAAATTGGGAGGAAAGAAAGAGACGAAAAGGGGGGAGAAGGGCATTTTCTATTTTCAAACAATTTTGTTACACAACCATGGAGCCTTTGAACCCATATTTTGTATTGAGAAAAAAGGAAATAAGATTGAATCCTTGAGTTTGTTAATATTTTCTTGATCACAAATGTATTTGTGCTTCTGTGATCGTTCTTCAATATGATATTTGTTGAATTTGTGAATTCTAAAAGAAATCATCTTGTGAGTTTAGTCTATTGTTTATCTTTCCTTGTCTCAATATGGAATGTTACAATACAGTATGACTATCTTCCAAATCACACATTCCATTGTTGTGTGTAAATTTTAGTCGATTGATAAGAAAACTACACAAAATCATTTTGAATGGGAAACACAGTGCTGGGTTCCAGTTATATGAATCTCCTTGTTTAAATGTAGAGGATTGTCTCATGGTGGGTTACTTGCTTCTTAAAACCTAGGGTTTTGCAATATGGAATGTTACAATACAGTATGATTGTATTCCAAATAACACATTCCATTGTTGTGTTTAACTTTTGCATGATTGACAATATCACTTGGAAAAAAGAAATGTGATTTGGAAAACACAGTGTTGGGTTTCAATTATTTGAATGTCCATGTTTAAATGTGAAGGGTTGTCTCATGGTGGGTTGATTTCTTCTTAACACCTACAGGTTTGAAACATGGAATGTTACAAAACTGTATGAATGTATTCAAAATCATAGATTCCATTGTTGTGTTTGAATTTCACATGATTGAAAGAAAAGTGCAGAAAATTATTGTGATTCGGAAAACACAGTGTTGGGTTTCGGTTATTTGAATCTCCATGTTCAACTGTCAAGGTTTGTCTCATGGTAGGTTGCTTGATTCTTAACACCTACGGTTTTGCAACATGGAATGTTATAGGACAGTATGAATGTCTTCCAAACCACACATTCCATTGTTGTGTTTGAATTTCGCATGATTGAAAGAAAAGTGCAAAAAATAATTGTGATTCGGAAAACACAATGTTGGGTTGTTGGACTGTCCGATTTCCAGCATGTGTTTGTGTTATATTTTATGCGTAGCTCGATTGAATCTATCACCTTTAATTTTCCTCGGTTGAAGCTAAAACATCCTATTGGTTTGGCATGGGTGAGAGCAATGCAAGCACATTTTATCTATGTTTAATGAATGATTTTTTTATTTTTCTTCACACAATCCACACTAATTTTAAGTATTCATCCAATGTTGTGATTTCCTAGAATGGGGAGAGGTTTGAAATGGAAGAAGCTAGACGAATTGGAGGTGCAAGATGTACAAAATGGAGGCTCTCCTTTTTTGTCTTCCGATTTGGAATGGGCTACTATTTCCGTCAACAAGGATAAGGTCCTTGACCTTGTTGCAGCAATTCCTCTTATGAGACTTGATCAATTCATTCACGGTGAAATGTCCGTTGAAGGTGTAGAAACAAAAAATTTGGACAAGAAAATAAGAGAACCTACCACCTCGTGTCCCGTCTATGATAAAAATTATAGCAAAACAATTTTGTATAAGAGGTTTGTATATATTGACATTCATTTCTATGGCCGAATAATATTTTACTCTCTTGGTTGAACATGATGAGATGATGCCTTTCTTGTAGCTACTGGTGTCAATACGGTCCTAAAGACAATAGAAACCAGCCTCCACCATAGAAGAAACCCAATAAGATGTTTATACAAAAGTGAGGTTGTCAATACCACTTCATGGTAAAGGTTATGGAAGGAAAACCCAATGTTGCCTATATTATCTACAAAGAGATATTCCACGTAGATAAAAATAGTGAATTTTACCATGGAATTCATGAAACAAGTGGAGAGAAGCATTCTATTTTTTCCGCTAATCTATCCATGGAGTGCAAAAGCTATATTGAAAGCCTTTTTCTCATGGACGTCAGTGTCAACGCAATAATGGATAGACACATCAACGATCCTCTCTTATGTGGCATGATGTCCAAGAGAGAGAAATTCCTTACAAGAAAGGATCTAATGAATGCGTGGCGAAAGGTGCATTCTACTCACGCACAAAAACACAAAATTGATTCGACAAGTATTCTACTGTGGAGTGGATAGGACTTTGACAACTTCTTCTACTTACAGCGGTCGGATGGGAATAATACGCCTTTTGTTATCGGGGTTTAGAATCCATGGATGCTGGATAGGATGGTTAGCTGCTCGTACAATTCAGTCATCTCGATAGATTCCACATTTGCAACTAATAAATATAAGGTGAGGCCTTACAAACATTGACAAATAGTTCATCATGTTTTCAATGATCTTATTGGCTGTAAACTTCACAATGCTCACACCGAGTTGTTCTCTCTATAGTACCCATTGTATACTCTCCTCATTTACGATGAGCAATAGAGTGGTGTGCCAATTGCATGGGTAGTCTCCTCATGAAACAAGATTGAGGACATCTCTGCGTGGCTATGCGTATTGCTCGAATGTGGAAGAAGAGCCAGGCCCGACTGGAGAATCAATTCATTTTTGACCGATGATGTGACTACAGAGATCCAAGCCATACAGTATGTGCATCCCTTTCTTCATTTGTGTACCTTTCTCATTTGCTATTCATTTTCAATGCCTCTTTCTCATGCAGTCGAGCAGTAAACAATATCATTTTTATTGTCTATTAGGGTTGTCTTTCAATGCCATGTGCTTCTATGCCTTTGGCATGTCAAAAGGGCTTGGCTAAAGTATGTATAAAAGTATGCAGCCAAGGAAAGGGCAATGGACGTCTTCCACAGTCTTGGCAGGATCATGATGGAAATCATTGACACCGAAGATTGCGTCACTCAGCTATTGAACTCTTTCTTTGAGGAGTTCAATGATCAGGCATGATTCCTAGAGTACTTCAAGAAGACTTGGTGCAAAGGAGAAGGTCGAATTGGTGAGTTGACACTTTTCATCACCTCGCATGATTCGCACCATTCAAATTCTTTGATGTCACATCTAATACATTGTGGCTTACTTGACTATTGGATGTTTTTGTTTCCAGCCATGTGGGAAAAAAATTGCAGACTATTCCCACATGCCAACTAGGATATGAATGTAGCCATTGAGTCATACCATTGCATACTAAAAACTCAATACTTGTGTGATCATTTAAAAAAATGCAATAGGAGAATGGACTATTTGTATTACACACTTGTGTATAAAATGGAACCATTCTATAGGCAAAAGGAAAAGTTGCAGCATTATGGTTTTCTGACAAACAAAAAATATTTAAATATGTGATCTAGTGTGGAGCGGGCCAAGGGAATTCCAGACGATGACTGTATTCCTGATGAAACAGATCTTGGACGGTACTGGGTGAAAAGTCAAAGTAGGTCAATGCACTACCTTGTTCGGAAATTTGGGGAGCACCTTTTTGTTTGTGACTACCCTTGGAGTTTGGAGGGGAACACTTGCAAACATGTTGTCAAGGTTGCTCACTTGATTAAAAGATCATCTTTTGTTGAAGGGGTGGTCCATGGTAAGTGAATTTCAATTCAAATTGTGTTATTTTATTGGAGTCAATTGTGTTTTGCATTTTCTACAACCTAATACAAATTTCTTATGGGTCCTCATTTAGATGGGGGAGGTCAACCAATTGATACAAACATAGATTTGAACAAGACATTGTCAGAGGGGGGTGTAAAAGAAAACAATCCTAATGTTTTGACCCCTATGCAAGCTCCTTCTATGACTCATGTATATGATGAACATGTGGTGACAATGTCTCTTTGGAATGACACTAATGAGCTCTTGAAGAAAGTGATGCGTACACCGCCACAATCTCTATAATAGGTGCAGTCATATGCAAAATGAATGGATAGGTTTGTAGAGGACCTACAACAATCAAATGCATTTCCGTTTAAATTCATTCTGGATCCTGATCAAGTTGCAACTAGCACCGTTCGCATGCGTCCATGGTTTAGTGAAACTAGGGATCGTCTTCGACGTCCAACCCGGCGTACGAAGCATTCCGCACAACAATCAGATCACCGAACCCCTTTGGATGACTCCTTTTCGTTGTTCATGAACAATAGTTTGAATTTGAATGTCAATATGCAATGTCAGACTTCAGGTGCAACTACTATGGATGTGGCAGAGGATACAACATCTAATACGGGTGAGTATGAGAAAACCCATTTCAATTTCTTTATTGTAATAGGAAATGGTATTGCAGATTCCTTTTTCTAGTATGTTCTTGTACCACAGCATAAAATTTATGATTTCGTTTATGGCTTTTTTTGTTCACTTCAGTATTCCAATCTCGGGGAAGTAGTCCTCGTCAATGACTATCTTTTGTGGGTGTAAACTCAATGGAAGGTATGGTTTGAATTTAATAACTTTGCTTACATAAGTCCATTGTTTGGTATGACATTATGTAATTTAAGAAGTGTATTTGTTGAATCATGCAGGAGAAGCGAACCATTCAATGTTTGGTTGTTGATCTTTAGAAAATATAGAAGATTTCCAATGAAAAAGGATGTGTACAAGTTGGTAACTAAGGAAAGCGCATTCAAAGGGGCTGAAAGTTTGTTCCTAAAGAATGGGCAGACATTTCTAGACATGTTTCATATGGTGGTAGAGCATGGGAAGGTTTGGAATACAATATTTTATTAAAGCCTCGTTTGATAGAGCTTTTTTTGTGCCTAAAGTAAGGGTTTAGTAGATCAGCATTGGCACAACCCACTGTGTTTTCCATGATGCTACGGTTATGTCAATAATGTGTTGGGCAGATATCAAAGAAGAGTGTTTTTCTGAAAGTAAGGGTTGTTAAAAATTAGGAAGCTCGAATTCAATACATTGTCCTCTTCTTGCGTGTATAACACTAGGCGATGTCTTCTTACTATTTTTCTTAAAGTAAGGGGTGTCATAAAACAAGAAAGTGATGTTGAAAATAGTATTTTGTCACAATCCGGATAAAATAATAAGTGAGGCACAACCCACTATGTTTTCCATGATGCTATTTTTATGTCAATAATGTGTTGGGCAGATATCGAAGAAGAGTGTTTTGCTGAAAGTAAGGGTTGTTAAAAGTTAGGAAGCTCAAATTCAATACATTGTCCTCTTACTGTGTGCATAACACTAGTTGATGTCTTCTTACTGTTTTATTAAAGTAAGGGGTGTCATAAAACAAGAAAGTGAAGTTGAAAACAGTATTTTTTTACAGTCCGGAAAAAATAATAAGTGAGGCACAACCCACTGTGTTTTCCATGATGCTATTGTTATGTCAATAATGTGTTGGGCAAATATCGAAGAAGAGTGTTTTGCTGAAAGTAAGGGTTATTAAAAATTAGGAAGCTCAAATTCAATACATTGTCCTCTTACTGTGTGCATAACACTAGCTGTTGTCTTCTTACTGTTTTTCTTAAAGTAAGGGGTGTCATAAAACAAGAAAGTGAAGTTGAAAACAGTATTTTGTTACAGTTCAAAAATAATAATAAGTGAGGCACAACCCACTATGTTTTCCATGGTGCTACTATTATGTCAATAATGTGTTGGGAAGATATCGAAGAAGTGTGTTTTGTTGAAAGTAAGGGTTGTTAAAAATTAGGAAGCTCAAATTCAATACATTGTCCTCTTATTGTGTGCATAACACTAGTTGTTGTCTTCTTACTATTTTTCTTAAAGTAAGGGGTGTCATAAAACAAGAAAGTGAAGTTGAAAACAATATTTTGTTACAGTCCGAAAAAAATAATAAGTGAGGCACAACCCACTGTTTTTTCCATGATGCTACTATTATGTCAATAATGTGTTGGGAAGATACCGAAGAAGAGTGTTTTGCTGAAAGTAAGGGTTGTTAAAAATTAGGAAGCTCAAATTCAATACATTGTCCTCTTACTGTGTGCATAACACTAGCTGCTATCTTCTTACTATTTTTCTTAAAGTAAGGGGTGTCATAAAACAATAAAGTGAGTTGAAAATAGTATTTTGTTACAGTCCAGAAAAAATAATAAGTGAGGCACAACCCACTGTGTTTTCCATGATGCTATTGTTATGTCAATAATGTGTTAGGCATATATTGAAGAAGAGTGTTTTGCTGAAAGTAAGGGTTGTTAAAAATTAGGAAGCTCAAATTCAATACATTGTCCTCTTACTGTGTGCATAACACTAGCTGATGTCTTCTTACTGTTTTCCATCATGCAACTGTTATGTGCATTTTGTGTTTGGAACATATGAAGACATATTACAATGGAATGTTTTGTGAAAGAAAGGGTTGCCACAAAACAAGAAGGTGAACTTCAAGACCTTGTTTAGTTATAAATATTTAGAAAATAAAAATGTCAGGAACAACCCACTGTGTTTTCCATCCTGCAACTATGATTATTTGCATCTTGTGTTCGTAACAGAAATATATTTTCTACAATTCATTAGTTCAACTCATTTGATTGCAACAAATAAAATGCTCAAATTATTTTCCACGTTGGAAAAGACACCGTCCATACACAGTTACTTAGTTATGAAAATTTTTCTTTCACTTTCAATTTTTTTTAGCAACTGTTTCGTGTGTTTCTAATTAGAGAATGTTGTTGTATGTGCTGAAATTTTTTTTCTCTTTCCTTTCAGGCATTTTTCTTCCCACTATTCAAATCGTGCATTGCCATATGCCCATTGGAGATGCTACGTGTGTTGCCTCATTCAGTTCAAAACAATAGGTACAATCTCTTTAGTGGATACATTATCTACATAAGTCCACTTTGCTCGCTTAATTTTTCACTATTTCCATTGCATTGACAATGTCCTTCTAATTAGAGAATGCAGGTCTACCTTCTAAAAAAGTTGTTTTGTCTTTCATTTTAGGAATTTTAAAACTTGTTGTTGCAGTTCTATAGAAGATCTCTCATAGTTCTCAAGCATGGGTGGCTATTTGGTTGACCAACTACCACCCGTATTTGCCATGCAATATTCTTGCTCAAATTGAGGAACTCAGCCTCCCATACAGGTTGCGGAAAAAGATGTTTAGGAGAATTAATAGAAAAGGTCCAAACCGCATAGATTTGCAGTATGATAATTATGCTCACTTCTTCAACAATGTCTTTGGTGTATGGGCACATATGGGCATGGACGTTCAATATTACAATATACAAATAGAGATTTTCAATTTATGTGATTGGCCAATGTCTGTTTACCAAGAAATTTGAGACCTTTTCCTAGCTGGATGCATATGGAAGGTGTGCATTAGACAAACAATTATCATATAGAGGCACAATCTTACGAATCAACTGAGCATGAGGTTTATGAGATTCCTCAAGGGGGAATCTCTAATTAGGAATCACAAAGGTCCTGTAGAGGAATGGTTACTGGCCGTGTTCAAAATTCAACCACATTGTCAGGTTTGAGATCCACCATGTTAGGCCCTCCTTCAGGCTACTACATCAGAATTACGGGGTGCCAACATTGTATGCTGTCAATTCCACCTTGACAATTAGAGTGCGACAAATGATTTTAGATGCTGAGAACACAGAGATTATACCTATTCATAAATGGTTGGCATAGTCTTCAGTGTGACCAGTATTAAATGTGCATTGTAATTTTCTTCAGATTGTATAATATTGACTCGAAATATTTTTATATTTCATTGTCTGATGCATATTGTTCTTATAAAATTTGATGGTGAACTTGAATACACTGTTTTGTTACAGTCTATGTTTTCCATTCTGCAACTTCTCTTGTGCATCTTCTCTTCGAAATGTATAAGGATATTGAAATGGAATTTCAAAATATGTAACTTTTCTTGTCTTCTTACTGTGTGCATAACACTAGCTACTGTCTTCTTACTATTTTTCTTAAAGTAAGGGGTGTCATAAAACAAGAAAGTGAAGTTGAAAACAGTATTTTGTTATAGTCCAAAAAAAAAAAAAATTGAGCCACAACCCACCATGTTTTCCATGATGCTAGTATTATGTGAATAATGTGTTGGGCAGATATTGAAGAAGAGTGTTTTGCTAAAAGTAAGGGTTGTTAAAAATTTTGATGCTCAAATTCAATACATTGTCTTCAATACATTGTCTCATAAAATAAGAAAGGGAAGTTGAAAACATTATTTTGTTACAGTCAGGGATAAAATAATAAGTGAGCCACAACCCACTGTGTTTTCCATGATGCTACTATTATGTGAATAATGTGTTGGGCAGATACCGAAGAAGAGTGTTTTGTTGAAAGTAAGGGTTCTTAAAAATTAAGAATCTCAAATTCAATACATTGTCTTCTTACTATGTGCATAACACTAGCTGCTCTCTCCTTACTGTTTTTCCAAAGTCTAGGATAACCCAGTGTGTTTTCCATCTTGCAACAGTTAAGTAAAAAATTTGTTGGAAACATATGAATAGATAGTGAACAGGACTGTTTTTCTTAAAGTACAGGGTGTCATAAAATAAGAAAGTGAAGTTGAAAACAATATTTTGTTACAGTCAGGGAAAAATAATAAGTGAGCCACAACCCACCATGTTTTCCATGATTCTACTATTATGTGAATAATGTGTTGGGCAGATACCGAAGAAGAGTGTTTTGCTAAAAGTAAGGGTTGTTAAAAATTAAGAAGCTCAAATTCAATACATTGTCTTCTTACTATGTGCATAACACTAGCTGATGTCTCCTTACTATTTTTGCAAAGTCCGGGACAACCCAGTGTGTTTTCCATCCTGCAATAGTTAAGTAAACAATTTGTTGGAAACATATGAATAGATAGTGAACAAGACTATTTTTCTTAAAGTACGGGGTGTCATAAAACAAGAAAGCGAAGTTGAAAACAGTATTTTGTTACAATCAAGGAAAAATAATAAGTGAGCCACAACCCACCGTGTTTTCCATGATGCTACTGTTATGTGAATAATGTGTTGGGCAGATACTGAAGAAGAGTGTTTTGCTGAAAGTAAGGGTTGTTAATAATTAAGAAGCTCAAATTCAATACATTGTCTTCTTACTGTGTGCATAACACTAGCTATTGTCTCCTTACTATTTTTGCAAAGTCTGGGACAACCCAATGTGTTTTCCATCCTGCAACAATTAAGTAATTTTTTTGTTGGAAACATATGAACAAATAGTGAACAAGACTGTTTTCCTTAAAGTACGGGGTGTCATAAAATAGGAAAGAAAAGTTGAAAACAGTATTTTGTTACAGTCAAGGAAAAATAATAAGTGACCCACAACCCACCATGTTTTCCATGATGCTATTGTTATGTGAATTTTTTGTTGGAAACATATGGGCAAATATTGAAAAAGAGTGTTTTGCTCAAAGTAAGTGTTAAAAAACTACAACATGAACTTCAAAACATTCATTTCTCACAGCCTGCATAAAATAATAAGTGAGCCACAACCCACTGTGTTTTCCATGATGCAACTGTTATGTGAATAATGTGTTGGGAAGATATCGAAGAAGAGTGTTTTGCTGAAAGTAAGGGTTGTTAAAAATTATGAAGCTCAAATTCAATACATTTTCTTCTTACTGTGTGCATAGCACTAGCTACTGTCTTCGAACAAGCTTTGCAAAGTCTGGGACAACCCAGTGTGTTTTCCATCCTGCAACAATTAAGTAAATTTTTTATTGGAAACATATAAATAGATAGTGAACAAGACTATTTTTCTTAAAGTACGCGGTGTCATAAAACAAGAAAGTGAAGTTGAAAACATTATTTTGTTACAGTCTGGAAAAAATAAGAAGTGAGCCACAACCCACTGTGTTTTCCATGATGCTAGTGTTATGTAAATTTTATGTTGGAAATATATGGGCAAATATTGAAAAAGAGTATTTTTCTCAAAGTAAGTGTTGTTATAAAACTACAACGTGAACTTCAAAACATTCATTTCTCATAGCCTGCATAAAATAATAAGTGTGTCACAGCCCACTGTGTTTTCCATGATGCAACTATTATGTGAATAATGTGTTGGGAAGATATCGAACAAGAGTGTTTTGCTGAAAGTAAGGGTTGTTAAAAATTATGAAGCTCAAATTCAATACATTTTATTCTTACTATGTGCATAACACTAACTATCATCTTTGAACAAGATTTACAAAGTATGCAAGAACCCAGTGTGTTTTCCATCCTGCAACAATTATGTGTATGAACTATTATATAGGAACCAATTCAGGTTATATGGAGAAAATACTTCAGGATAAATATTTTTTTAGAAGTAAATTACCCTCCTTAAATGGAGAAGAGGTTTGAACAACTATGTTTGTAGAGGATAAACAATTCATAGAGAATGGCATTTTAGAATATTGAGACTTAAAACCTTACTTTAAAGGTTTTCTAGAAGGATAAATAGGGAAGTTTGTAGAGGATAAAAAACTCATATAGAGTGGTGTTTTAGAATATTGAGACTTAAAACCTTACTTTAAAGGTTTTCTAGAAGGATAAATAGGGAAGTTTGTAGAGGATAAAAAACTCATATAGAGTGGTGTTTTAGAATATTGAGACTTAAAACCTTACTTTAAAGGTTTTCTAGAAGGATGAATAAGGTTTTCTAATCCACCAATTTATGCTTTGCTTTTTCATTGGCATTTGGGTAAGGGTACACCATTAAAATGAATACTTTAACAATCACATTGTTGTCATTACCATATGGTTGAAGGTACATAATGAGAATCAAGGGTGCATTACTTGATTGAGATATTTTGATGGGCCTATTGTAATCACCTTTGCAATTGTTGACATTAGTCTAATTTTCATCATTCTTTTCTTGAGGCATTTCACTTGTTCATTTGGAAGTTGATTTGATCTTGTGAGTGACTCATGGATAGTCCTTATTTTTATGTTTCTAGGATTGAGACCCAACAAATTTTTTAGGTAGTTATATATATAATATGCATTACAAATGGTGCATTTCAAAAATTAGTATATCATTCTATCCACTTGTATGGATTATCACAATCCAAAACTAGATTACCGACACTTGATGGGTTTCAAATACCGTACCTCATGGATTTTTTTAAAAATAATATCTCAAATTTATTGATAAATGGTGGCATTGATTGTCCCCATACCAACCACTTTAGCATTAATAACCAAATGTAAAGTGCAAGCTCTAGAGAAATTTAGTTATCAAGCATGTTTGATGATTTTTAACATGTATAAACATAAAGACCATAACCAGATCACAGAGACTGACAACATTATAGAAACCAAAAAGCTGAAATATTTACAAGATAACATAATATTACAACAACTTTAAAATTGAATGACATATGATAAATAAATGAACATGAGGACCAAAATTTTCTTCATAATTGTTTCAACTCATATAATTGTATTTACATATAGTCACAATTTTAGATCCTTATCACAATATGTAGTGTACTAGAGTTGAAAAACACTTGTATGCCAAGTCAAGTGATTGTCAAAGAACTGAAATGAAGAGACCATCAATTGAATTACCAAACCAATACTGAATTGTTTACCAATCAAGAACATCTTATTATCTTATTGCTTTGACATTAATGCCAACACATGCCAGAGGGGAAAACACAAGATTCATGTAAAATTTGTGTTCCAAACATATGAACAGATAGTGAACAAGACTATTTTTCTTAAAGTTTGAGATGAAATGGATAACAATTATGTGTTCCAACGACATGAAATTAGTATATATGTTCAACATAATTGTACAGTAATAAAATAATTAAAGAAGCCCATGAAAAGTATCATATCAAATGTATAACCCATAGTGTTGAAACATATGCAAATGGTGTATCTCTACACCACAATTGTTCAATATTGAAATTATGAAACCCACAAAGCAGAACCCTCGCAAATGATGAACGTGAAATAACAGATTTCTTCATAGTTTGTGCTTTGTCTATGTCAGGTTTAACACCTTCACCCTATAGCAAACAATTAATAAGAATTGACGTATGCATGGAAACAATATATGCAGTATGATATATATACAGCAACCTATCGTTTATGTGTACCTCTGGAATAGAATGCTTCATCTCGATGAGTTGCCATATGACAAAGCCACCCACGCACTTTGTGATGGTCTCTGTACCAGGCATGGGAAAGGCATGTAGCATCGACCATCAATGGCCTCAACAATGCTGACTCTCACACAATTTTATAGGCGCCTCAAGCAGTGGGTGTGAGCGTTTATGGTGACAACATGTAGAATGCCTTTCACAACCCGTTTATGTCGCCTCCAAAGGTCGACGTGATCACTGACCTTAAAAGTTATGCCATTGAACTCTATCATTTGTTCATCCATCGGATTTTCCTACAATGGAAACATCATTGACGTGAAGCATAATTAAAGGCACATTAAAAGATTCCTAAATAAATAAGAACAGAGCATGGAAGTGTGTTGGGTCTCATACCGATATAGATGGCACATCTCACCTCTCCTCATCCCCATTTCCATCTTTATTGCCATCTCCCCCTTGCAAGTCAATGCTCTCCTCCTCCCCAAGTCCATCCTTATTACCCTCTCCCACTTGTAAGCCACTGCTCTCCCCGTCCCCATGTCCATCTCTATTACCCAGTTCCACATTCAAGCCAGTGTTCTCCTCATCCTGATGACCATCTGTGTTACCCTGTCCCACTTCCTAGCCAATGCCCTCCCCATCCATATGTCCATCTGTATTAGCCTCTCTCATTTCAATCGCAACGACATCGCCAATTAGGTCAAGGCCAGCACTTAGTTGTTTATCCTTGCCCTGTAATAGCAAGAAATAAAAGGTCATTTCAAATTCAAGTGCATGCAACCAATTCATTGAAATAATCAAAACAAACATTAAATAAAAGAATTGCAATTCACCATTTCTTCTAGTTCCTCCATGTCAAGGCACCTTGACACATTTGATGGCATATGCTCCTTCTTCTTCTTCTTATTCTTCTTCTCAACATTCTTAGATGGCGGGTTGGGAGAAACATCATCTTATGCTTCCATGGGCAATTGTTGACCACCGAAAATCACAAAAACCTACTCGAGGGCAGCAGTTCATTGTTCATCATTGTTGTGTAGTAGGAGGAATTGAAACATTGCACCAAACTCAGATGCATGCAACCAATTCATTCAAATAATCAAAACAAACTTTAGAGTAAACAAAAGATTTGGAGATCACCATTTGTTTTCGTTTCTTCTTTAGAGGGTGCCTTGAAACTTTCAACTGTGTAGGATTCTTACTCTGAATGTTAGATGCAGGGGTGGGAGGAACAACATCATCTTCACCTTTCGTGGGAATAGTTTCCTCTAGCGAATGAACCCTACTCTGTTGGGGGGAAGAAACCGCTTTTCGACCATCACCCTGTCATGTCACGTAAGTTAACGTTAAGTGAACCTTGTATGCATCCAAACAGAAAATTTGAAGCAAGGAAAATTCACATTTAATAGTTCAGTTCGACATTACCATTCCTTCCTTTCTCTTTCTCTCCTGCAATTGTAATATTATTTTCCTTCATCTCCTCACTATTGTATAACGCCATTTGCTTCTTCACCTCATCCTTTCCTTCTTGTGGAAGTTGAAGGAAGTTTTGTTTCCCATACTTTTGATAGACACATCTAATAACACGCTTCTGCTATAGCTGCTGCCGTATATTCATTCGGTACTTTGTATTTTCCACCTTCTTTAGATGGTACTCTTTCAATTTATCAAGGGGAGGAGCAGGTTGTTTTGGTTCCCCCCCAACACATCTCGGCCACGCTTTGGTGCCTCAAGAATAGGAAGGTGGTGATGCTGAAACCTATGCATGTTGAACACTCTCCAATCATAATACTTTCTTGTACATTCTTCTACAATACAATAATATATATATCTACCATTCACCATTTCTCTTCTGTATTCAGCAACAACCTACACAGCAAATCTGGAAAAGAAAATCGCTTAATATATTTGATATTCAAACAAATTGAATGCACAACATATACACACAGCCAAACGATGCAATAATTCAGTTATTATATCTACCTTCTCGTCCACCACATCACCCCGTGCTTCATTGGATCCCTCTCCATCTTTAGGGTCTCCCTCTGCACGCTTTTCCTTCCAGTCATGGACTATGGCAAGAGTGAGATCATCTCCCTGATTATTTTCCTAAATCAAAGGAACGATATATGCCAAAATTAGAATATTTGTAACAGACATGATATTTTCGAACTGAAATTAAAAAGCATTATGATTCACACATAGGAAGGGAAGGGCAATCGCAAGTTCACAATCAATTACCGAACACATCGCTTCCTTATGGTTGACTATTTTCGTAAACCGAGGGGACTTCCTCTATACTGCGGTTGCTGCCTCCTAAATAAAACATTCCCACTTTCCAATCAACCTCATAACCACTTATGAGAGATTAAAATTATACATTTGATTGCATCTTGTAATTACCAAATCTTACCTACACATTTTTTGAATGCGACCGCCCCGAAGAAGATGCGCTACTACACAACCTTTCAGGTGTGTTGTCCATGTCAATGACATTCTTCATTGTAGGAACCAATTTCCATCTTACAGCATGCATCCTTGGTTTCCTGTAAACTGTAAAATTGTTGCAAGTTTTGTGGATAGTTAAAGTTCCAAAATTTATTGCACAATTTTGCAATAATCAAGCATATATTTTTTCCAATGAAAAGAAGAATTTGAAATGCACAACCCACACTATTGTAAAATGCTATACAAGTAACCCATTGTGTTTTACAACATGCAATTATTTTGTCCAATTATTATTGTCAATCATGTGAAGATACTGAATTACAATTTATACCATAACTAACAGTTGTAATTTTTGGAGTTGCCATTTTTACATTCATACAGTGTAAATAAGAAAATATTTTCAAGACACTCAAACTATTATTTGAATTTTCAGGTTGGAAAACACAGAGTGTTATAAACCATGCAACCCACAAACTATTCAAAGACAACACTTTATGTTATGCAGACTGTAACAAAACATTGTATTGAATTTCACATTCATATTTTATAACAATCCATCACATGCATTAAACATTCCATTTGAATATCGTAATATGTTTCAAAGAGAAGATGCACAAAAAATATTGCACGATGGAAAACACACTGGGTTGTCCTACACTTTTCAAATCTTGTTCAATGAAAATAGTTAGTGTTATGCACACCGTAAGAAAACAATGTATTGAAGGTCACTTTCATATTTTATAACTGCCCTTGCTTGCAACAAAAGTTGCACAAAAAAATAAATAAAGTTACAGTATGGAAAACCTAGCGAGTTGTTCGTCGCTTCTCGAAAGCTTAAATAATTATGGCTATTTAAAAGCTTTAGGATCATTTAGGTTATATATAATAGGATTAAGCTAACTCCTGGACAAAATTCACATATGTATATAACATAGGATATGCTGGTTTGAAGTGTATTTTTGTGTCGAGGGTTTTGAAATTTTTGTTTTGTTTCCTCCCCGTATGCTGGTTTTCAATTTTTTCCATTTCCGAATGAAATAAGCAACAACCCATTGTAGAAATATGAGTGAAATTATTGAATAATTTTTGTAGAAAGCAGAATCTATGGGCTATGCAATGAAATGCTATATTTTGAAAATCATGTAAAACCGGGAATGTTGCCATTGTTCGCATAGTTTTTCGGAATGGATAGAAAAGGGCATAATGTGGCATTTGAAATCATAATTGGAAAATATCAAAAATCTCACATCCCATCCCATTTTTTCCGCCATTTTATACACTGTTGTTTTGGAGAACACACAGTCTCCTAAAACTCGGACTATTGTAAAACCCATTAACGATGTCTCCTCATGTTATGTATGTATCCACGTATATTCTTATGTATTTTTTTCATGCATTTTTCAATGTGCATAGGTGAATTTTTTCTAGGAATTTGAAACCGGCATATCGAAGTCGGCTAACTCCTAGACAAAATTCACCTATGTACATTCAAAAATACATTAAAAACATAACATACATGGATACTACACAACATGATGAGACGTCATAGTTGGAAAACACACTGTCCCCTCTCTGTTGTAGAGGAACCAACAAATCCTATGTTATATACATATGTGAATTTACGCCTGAAATTGGCATATCCTATGTTATATACATATGTGAATTTTGTCCAGGAGTTAGCTTGCTCCCTCCTTAACTCATGGACAAAATTCACGTATGTATATAATATAGCATGTGTGCCCATACCTCATGGAGAAAAGAGCCACGACAGAAGAGGTGGGACCCGCGGTGACAGAAAAGGTTGTCGGATGGAAGGAAAGACATGACGGTCAGACGTCTCATCCCCCGTGCCGTTTGTTGTCCCATCGTTGGGAAATCATGTCAGTGCCGGTGGTTTTTCAAAATAATCATTCAGCGTGGATGGACAAAAATCCAAAAACGTGGCATTCGAAACCATTATTAGCAAATATCAAAAAGCTCAGACAAGGTCCCATTTTCTCCATTTTTGGACAGTGACATTTTGGTGGATAGCAAGGGCAAGAGTTGTAGGAATGCAGAGCTCCTTTAGGTATGTATATCCACTCTGTGTATGCACACAGTAAGAGGACAATGTATTGAATTTGAGCTTCATAATTTTTAACAACCCTTACTTTCAGCAAAACACTCTTGTTCAATATCTGCCCAACACATTATTCACATAACAGTTGCATCATGGAAAACACAATGGGTTGTGGCTCACTTATTATTTTATGCAGGCTGTAAGAAATGAATGTTTTGAAGTTCACGTTGTAGTTTTCTAACAACACTTACTTTGAGCAAAACACTCTTTTTCAATATTTTCTCATATGTTTCCAACAGAAAATTTACATAACAGTAGCATCATGGAAAACACAGTGGGTTTTTGCATGTTATGATTCCTCTGACATGCATTCTTCTAGGGATAATAGTGATGTCCAATTGCAACACAAAAGCTAATCTCCCTATGAAATATAGTAAAATCAAGTTATTATCCCTGAAAAAACATGTGTTTGAAATCATAACATAATCAGACATAAATGATATCAATTTTCCATAATTTGTATTGATTATTGCTAGTTGAATTATGGATTTGATTGTGTAAGAATTCTTGCATCAACGTTTGGAATCACACTCCATGATCCAACATAAGGATGAAGAAGATAGAATCACTCATCATGATGTTGGATCATGGAGTCTCATCTGCAACATTGATGCAAAAATTCTTAGACAATCGAATCCACAAATCAACTAGCAATGATAAGTAGATATGTCTTATCCCTGAAGAAGGGCAATACATTGTCATGTGTGAGCCATGTCGCAAGGAGATCACCTTCTGCAATTGGGAGCAGGCTATTATCCCTACAAAAACATGTGTCACATGCATCATAACAGTCATCTTCTTTTCAAAATAATTGTTCGGCATGGATGGACAAAAAGCCCAATACATGTCATTGAAAACCATTATTTCCAAGTAGGAAAATGAGGTTCTAAGAATGTAATTAAATTGGAAAACTGAAATGGGATAATATTTTTTTAACACTGCAAACCATCTATAACAACACCGTGCCTTGCAAGTATTATGTTATGATACTTGCAAGGCACAGTGTTGTTATAGATGGTCTGCAGTGTTGAAAAAACACACTATCCCATTTCAGTTATTTGAATCTCCTTGTTTAAATGTAAAGGGTTGTCTCATGGTGGGTTGCTTGCTTCTTAACACGCATGGTTTTGTAACATGGAATGTTACTTTAATGTCTTCAAAATCACACATTCCATTGTTGTGTTTAAATTTTGCAACATTGAAAAAAAAACTGCACAAAATAATTCTGAATGGGAAACATGGTGTTGGGTTTTAGTTATTTGAATCTCCCTATTTAGATGTAAAGGGTCGTCTCATGTTGGGTTGCTTGGTTCTTAACACCCATGGTTTTGTAAGATGGAATGTTAGAAAAAAATATGAAAGTCTTCTAGATCACACCTTCCATTGTTGTGTTTAAGTTTCAAGTATATAAAAAATTGCATGCTTCATAACACATTGCATTTTTCAACCTCCACATCACAACATACCCAAGCCCTTTCTGGTTTTTAAACCAGTATATCTAGGTGTACACATTGGGTAGTGCATGTTGGAAAACATAATGTGTTTTGAAGCCTGACTTCACTTCATTATGTTTTGCAACAATTCATGTTGGAAACCCTAGGTGTTAAGAAAGAAGCAACCCAAATAGTGTTGTAAAACCCTCTGCAATAGTATTGGATAGTACCCATCACCTCAATTCGGTCGGTATTCTCCTCGAAGTCATCCATGTGCACTGAGACCTTCTACTTTCCCTTTCAACGTGCAGAGAGGAAACAAAACAAATAGTATTTTCGACTTGCTTTCTCCAAATAGAAAAGTCCCACGGCATTCCCTTCCACTTTTCTCGTGCCAGACAAAAGAAACTTGTCGAAAAAGCTAACCCGTCCACTTTTTCGCCCAGTAATAGGCAGGAAAACCCACCTGATGGCGTCGTTAACTCCTATGTAACCATCACCCAGACATTTGGTCTCGTCTGACCGTTTTGTCACTTTTTGTTTCCATGTATGTTGTTATTCTAATATCTCTTTTACAATTTGTCTATAATATTTAGGGCCAAGTAATGGGAGTAGGCCAAATTATCAATTAAGTTATTCCTACCCATTGGCTTTACGAGTTCTATTTAATACAGTGCATAGAACTATTTGGATTAGTCGCTTGTTATATGTGCACATCTTTTTGCAGTGTGGTGGTTAGATCAAAACATACTAAAAAAGAGCAGAAATAGAATTCTACAAAATTGCCATCAGATGTTGTTAAAAATGAACCATTTATAACTTACTAAATATTCTATACAGATAGCAAAATTGTAAAAATATCTATTACGAAAAAACTTATGAACCACATATAAACTCTTTTGGTGAAAGATCTCAAATTACCGCAAAACACTTTAGAGTGACATGAAAATGGCAGCTGAATGAAAACCCCAACATTTCACAATTTCAAACAAATCGGCACTTCTAAATGCATATTAAATTTTGGAAATTTAACTGTCCACTACACTTGCGATTCAAGCTATGGCAGCCAGAATCACTTGTACTTACTGCAGAAGGTTCACATCTCCTGAAGCATCCTTCTCAATTCACCTGTCCTTCTTTTGTTCAATTTTCTTTCATGGCCTATATAAACCACCTGGAAGAAAGACAAGTGTTAGCGATAGATTAAATTGGAAAATTAAAGACAATTGGTGCTAGAAATAATTTTATTTCATCCATATTTCCCCAATATACAATTTATATGTTCTGTTGAGTGCAAAATGCCAGCTTGCACAAACAGTAAACAAACATATTAAACTGTACATTGGGAATTTAATTTCCAATTTAAGCTATCGCTAACACTAGTATATATATCAGCAATCATATGTGTCATTTTCCCATTCTGCTAGAATTGTGAAGCAATGAACGTTCATTCTGTTGGATAAATTCATTTGTTCCAATCAGGAATCAGGAGAAAGCTAACTCGTAAACAAAAAGAACCTATGTATGTAACATGAGATAGAAATGGAATTTCATTTTCCTCATTTGATTCGACCAAATAAATACTCGTACTATTTGCAGTGTTGGAAAATACAATGTCTCCATATAAGGTGTTAAGAAACAAGCAACCCAAATAGTGTTGTAAAACCCTCTACAATAGAGAGGAGACAGTGTGTTTTCCAACTAGACGTCTCGTCATGTTATGTATGTATCCATGTATATTTTTCATGCGTTTTTTGATGCACATAGGTGTAATTGTATGTCTAGGAGTTAGTCGGCTCCTTAACAACCAAGCAACCCAAATAGTATTGTAAAACCCTTTGTGATAGAGAGGAGACAGTGTGTTTTCCAAGTGTGCAACTAATGAGAGAAATTGAATTATTCCAATTAGGAGAAAGCTAACTCATAAACAAAAAGCACCTATTTATGTAACATGAGAATAAAAAGGCATTTCATTTTCCTCATTTTATTTGACCAAATAAGTGCTCACATTATCTGCACAGTTGGAAAACACACTATCTCAATATAAGGTGTTAAGAAACAAGCAAGCTAACTCAAACAAAAAGCACCTATTTATGTAACATGAGATCAAAATGACATTTCATTTTCCTCATCTAATTCGACCAACTAAATGCTTCCATTATCTACACGGTTGGAAAACACACTGTCTGGATATAACGTATTAAGAAAGAAGCAACCCAAATAGTGTTGTAGAACCCACTGCAACAGAGAGGAGACAATGTGTTTTCCAACTGTGCAAATAATGAGAGAAATTCAATTGTTCCAATCAGGATAAAGCTAACTCATAAACAAAAAGCACCTACTTATATAACATGAGATGAAAATGGTATTTCATTTTCCTCATCTGATTCAACCAAATAAGTGCTCATATTATCTGCACAATTGGAAAACACACTGTCTCGATATAAGGTTTTAAGAAACAAGCAAGCTAACTCATAAACAAAAAGAACCTATTTATGTAAACATGAGATCAAAATGACATCTCATTTTCCTCATTTGATTCGACCAACTAAATGCTCCCATTATCTACACAGTTGGAAAACACAATGTCTTGATATAAGGTGTTAACAAAGAAGCAACCCAAATAGTGTTGTCAAACCCTCTACCTTTTTTCCTTTGTGAATTCTAAGTGCCAAAAGGTGATATTTTCCTTGTAAGAGGTGGTATGCGTAGTGTGGAGTCTAAGGTAATCGAGACAAACCCTAGGGAATATTGTGTTGTTCCTCCAGATACTATAATTTTCTATCAAGGGGAGCCTATAAAGCGAGAGGATGAAGATAGATTAGATGAAACAGGTTATGATGATGTTGGTGGTGTACGGAAACAAATGGCTCAGATACATGAATTGGTAGAACTTCCTCTCAGGCACCCACAACTCTTCAAATCAATTGGTGTGAAACCCCCAAAGGGTATTCTGCTTTATGGGCCACCTAGTTCTGGGAAAACCTTAATTGCTAGGGCAGTTGCAAATGAAACCGATGCCTTCTTTTTCTGTATCAATCGACCTAAAAATTATGTCAAAGGTGGCCGAAGAAAGTGAAAGCAATCTCTAGAAGGCTTTTGAGAAGGCTGAGAAGAATGCACCTTCCATTATATTTATTGATGAAATTGATTCCATAGCTCTCAAGAGGGAAAAAACCCATGGTGAAGTTGAGAGGAGAATTGTTTCTCAACTTCTTATAGTTATGGACGGACTTAAGTCTCGTGCTCATGTTATTGTGATTGCAGCAACTAATCAACCAAATAGTATTGACCCGTCACTCAGAAGGTTTGGAAGGTTTGATAGGGAAATTGACATTGGGTTTTCGGATGAAGTAGGCAGGTTTGAAGTGCTTTGTATCCATACGAAGAATATGAAGCTCTCTGATGATGTACATATTGTAGAACCTAAATTGTTTTTTGTACTTCTAGATCTAATGTCAAGCAGTTCTTGGATTTTGAGAGCATTTATTAATCTTTTTTTTCTTCGCAAGAGTATATATTAATCTTTAGGATTCTTGGTACAGGTTGATCTCGAAAGGATTGCTAAGGATACTCATGGATACATTGGAGCATATCTTGTAGCTTTGTGCATTGAGGCTGCACTTCAGTGTATTGGGGAAAAAATGGATTTCATTGACTTAGAAGATGAGACAATAGATGTTGAGATTCTAAATTCAATGGTCATGACTAATTAGCACTTCCAGACTACATTAGGCTCTAGCAACCCATCTGTTGTCTGTGAAACTGTGAGCTTTTCCAAACCATATCTAGACGTTCAATTTTTCTCATATCGATTAAGTAGGGATTATATTTTTAAACTATTGATTTGTTGGGCCCCTAAATTTTAAATTTCTAAGTTTGTTTGTTTCTGATGATTTTAATAATGGTAAATTTGCTTATGAATATTGGGAAAACATTGACAGGTTGTTGAAGCTCCAAATGTCACTTGGGAAGATATTGGAGGGTTGGAAAATATTAAGAGGGAGCTTGAAGAGGTATATTGAGATACATGTTTCACTATATTTGTGCCTTTCTTTTCTTTCAATGCAGAAAACCTACTTTTCAAGGAGATATCACCTAACAAAATTCATTATGAGTTTGGTGTAGACTGTTCAATATCCAGTGGAGCATCCTGAGAAATTTAAAAAATTTGGAATGTCTCCTTCAAAATAAGTGCTATTTTATGGGCCACCAGGTTGTGGAGAGACATTGCTTGCAAAATCCATTGCCAATGAATGCCAGGCCAATTTCATCAGTGTGAAGGTCCCTAAATTGTTAACAATGTGGTTTCGAGAGAGTGAGGCTACTGTGACATATTTTTGATAAGGCTAGAGGGTCAGCTCCTTGTGTCTTGTTTTATGATGAGCTTGATTCTATTGCTACGCAGGTGTGTTTCTTTTTTATAAGTAAAAGTTTAAGGTTGACTATAAATGACTGGGAATTTTGTTTGAACTTTTTGAAGTAGGCTCTAACTTGTGATGCATAATTGGTTTGCATGTTTCTAGTGTGGTAGTAGTTTTGGGGATGTTGGTGGTGCTGCAGAAAGAGTCCTTAATCAGTTGTTGATGGAGATGGTTTGTATGACAGCCAAGAAAACAATTATCATTATTGCTGCTACAAACGGGCCTAATATCATCGACACTGCATTGTTAAGGCCTCGCCAACTTGACCAACTGATTTATATTCCCTTACCTGATGAGTCCTCACATTATCAAATCTTCAAATCTTGCTTGAGAAAGTCACCTGTATCAAAGGATGTAGACCTAATGGCACTGGCCCGTTATACCCAAGGATTCAGTCTAACCGATATCACTGATATTTTTCAAAGGGCTTGCAAGTATGCTATTAGAGAAAATATTGAGAAGGTGAGTTCCAATTGTGTTGTCTTTTGCAAACTAGATTTTTTTATCGATTTCTAATGGTTTTTTTTTTACTGTTATGTAACTAATTTTTAAGATAGAGCAGTAGTCTACCTATTGAACTTACCTCAACTTGTAGCTTGTTATTTCAATTCTTCATACTAGCATGCATTTTGATTTTACCATAACCTTTCCCCACACTTTCAGTAAATTCAACGTGAACGAAAAAAAGCCGAGAATCCTGAGGCAATGGATGAGGATGATAGTGATGAGGTAGCTGAAATAAAAGTTGATCATTTTGAGGAGTCTATGAAATATGCCCGAAGAACTGTCAGTGATGCTGATATTTGGAAGTATGATGCCTTTTCACAAACACTAAAACAAGCTCAAGGCTTTGGTTCCGAGCTTCGATCTCCAGACAGACCTACTAGTACTCCTGCTGGGGTTTCAGATGTATTTGCTACAGCAGATAATAAAGATGACGATCACTTATACAGTTAGGAAACTTCATACAAAATCGTCATCTTAATGAAGAGACAAATGTGTCTGTTCTAGCAGAGACCTTATGCTGACAACTAGCCAAAGCTATTAAATTTGGCTCCGCTTTACCTGTATGAGTTTAATATTCATATGTTCTAAAATTTATTTAATTTAGCGGCCCTTTAGTAGTGGACTGAATACTCTTTAGTAACTTGTAAGTTTTTAGAGAAAGATCAACTTTATGGAAAATAAAGTTACTCAGCTATGGAAACCTTCGTTCAACTGGTAGATAATGCTATGGAAAATTTGCTTTTTCTTTATGTTATAAAATATTTTTTACTAAATAAAACTCTACAACAAAGAAAGCCTTGTTCAACTCTGGTAGGTATGCTATAGAAACTTATTATTCTAAAGCCTTGTTCAACTCTAGTAGGTATGCTATAGAGACTTATTATTCTAAAGCTTTGTTCAACTTTGGTAGGTATCCTATAGAAACTTATTATTCTAAAGCCTTGTTCAACTGGTAGGTGTGCTATTTTTCTTTATCTTGTGAGGAATATTTTTTCACTAAATCATTTTACAACAAAACCTTGTTGACCTTTTGTTTATATGCTATGGAATTTTGCTTTATACTAACCCTATTAGGATATAGTTTACAATAAAATTTTAATTTATGTTCTTACATTTATTATTATTAATATTACTATGCATCCACTACACATGATTCAAAATATCACCACCAGAATCACCTGTATTTACTGCACAAGGTTCACATCTCCTGAAGCATCCTTCTCAATCCACCTGCCCTTCTTTTGTTCAATTTTCTTTCCTAGCCCAAATCAACCACCTAGAAGAGAGACAAGTGTTAGCAATAGATTAAATTGGAAAATTAAAGACAATTGGTGCTAGAAATAATTTTATTTCTTCCAAATTTCCCCAATATACAATTTATATGTTCTGCTTAGTGCAAAATGACAACTTGCACAGACAATAAACAAACATATTAAACTGTACATTGGGAATTTAATTTCCAATTTAACCTATCGCTAACACTAGTATATATATATCAGTAATCATATGTGCCATTTTTCCATTCTGCTAGAACTGTGAAGCAATGAACGTTCATTCTGTTGGATAAATTCATTTGTTCCAATTAGGAATCAGGAGAAAGCTAACTCGTAAACAAAAAGAACCTATGTATGTAACATGAGATAAAAATGGAATTTCATTTTCCTCATCTGATTCAACCAAATAAATGCTCGCACTATTTGCAGTGTTGGAAAATACAATGTCCCCATATAAGGTGTTAAGAAACAAGGAACCCAAATAGTGTTGTAAAACCCTTTGTAACAGAGAGGAGACAGTGTGTTTTCCAACTATGACATCTCGTCATGTTATATATGTATCCATGTATGTTTTTCATGCATTTTTTGATGTACATAGGTGAATTTTGTCTAGGAGTTAGTCAGCTCCTTAAGAAACAAGCAAACCAAATAGTGTTGTAAAACCCTCTGCAACAGAGAGGAGACAGTGTGTTTTCCAAATATGACGTCTCCTCATGTTATGTATGTATCCATGTATATTTTTCATGCATTTTTTGATGTACATAGGTGAATTCTGTCTAGGAGTTATCTGGCTCCTTAAGGGAGAAACAAGCAACCCAAATAGTGTTGTAAAACCCTCTGCAACAGAGAGGAGACGGTGTGTTTTCCAACTGTGCAAATAATGAGAGCAATTCATTTGTTCCAATCAGGAGAAAGCTAACTCATAAACAAAAAGTACCTATTCATGTAACATGAGATCAAAATGGCATTTCATTTTCCTCATCTGATTTGACCAAATAAATGCTCACATTATCTGCACATTTGGAAAATGCAGTGTGTTGATACAAGGTGTTAAGAAACAAGCAACCCATATAGTGTTGTAAAAATTTGTTCCAATCAGATAAAGAAAGTGAAATTACATTTCGGGTGTAGCAAAGAGTTGTTAAAAAATGCATGAAAAACATACATGGAAACATACATAGCATGATGAGACGTCGTAGTGCAGGGCCCACCAGATCGGCAATCAGCACAAAATCGGAAGACAGAACAAAACATCCGGGTGATGGTCAGGTGGGAGTTAACGATGCTATTAGGTGGGTTTTCCCGCCTATTTCTAGGCAAAAAAGTGGGCGGGTTAGCTTTGTGGACAAGTTTCTTTTGTTTGGCGCAGCAAAAGTGGAAGGGAATGATGTGAGCCTTTTCTATTTCAAGAAAGAAAGGTGAAAATAATATTTGTTTCCTGCTATTGGGCGTTTTCTATTTCAAGAGAGAAAGGTGAAAATACTATTTGTTTCTTGCTATTGGGCCTTTTCTATTTCAAGAAAGAAAGGTAAAAATACTATTTTCTAGCAACAAATAGTCATTCCTTTCTTCAATGTTCATGGTAGAATGGAAAAATGGCACATACATAGAGTGGATATACATACCTGAAGGAGCTTCACATGCCTGCAACTCTTTCCCTTGCTATCCACCAAAACGTCGCTGTCCAAAAATGGAGAAAATGGGACCTTGTCTATGATTTTTGATATTTGCTAATAATGGTTTCGAATGCCACGTTTTAGGAATTTTGTCCATGTCGATAAATTATTTTGAAATCCTGCCAGAACTAACATGTTTTCTTGGCAATGGTTGCAGGTATTGGGCCTTTTCTATTTTGAGAAAGAAAGGTGAACATACTATTTGTTTCCAGTCTGCACATTGAAAGGGAAAGCTGAAAATTTCAATGCACATGGACAAGTTGGAGGAGAAATCAGACCAAATTGAGGTGACACGTACAATCCAATAGTGTTGTAGAGGGTTTTACAGCACTATTTGGGTTGCTTCTTTCTTAACACCAAGGGTTTTCCAACATAAATTGTTGAAAAACAGAATGAAGTGAAGGTAGGCTTCAAAACACATTGTGTTTTCCAACATGCACTACCCAATGTGCACACCTAGATATACTGGTTTAAAAACCAGAAAGGGCTTGGGTATGTTGTGATGTGGAGGTTGAAAAATGCAATGTGTTATGAAGCATGCAATTTTTTCTATACTTGAAACTTAAACACAACAATGGAAGGTGTGATCTAGAAGAATTTCATATTGTTTTGTAACATACCATCTTACAAAACCCTGAGTGTTAAGAACCAAGCAACCTAGCATGAGACGACCCTTTACATCTCAAGTGAATGATTAAAATAATTGAAACCCAACACTTTGATTCCCATTTACAATTCTTTTCTGCACTTCTTTTTTTCAATGTTACGAAATTTAAACACAACAATGGAATGTGTGATTTTGAAAAAAAATCATACTATTTTGTAACATTCCATGTTGCAAAACTATGGATGTTAAGAAGCAAGCAAGCCACCATGAGACAACCCTTTACATTTAAACAAAGAGATTCAAATAACTGAAACCTAGCACTATGTTTCCCATTCAGAATTATTTTGTGCATTTTTTTTTATCAATCGACTGAAATTTAAACACAACAATGGAATGTGTGATTTGGAAGACATTCAAGAAACTGAAATACTCCACATTGAGTTTCCCAAATTTCAAATTACCCCTCACCTCCATTTTGTCGGTATTCTACTCCAACTCCTCCACGTGCACTCAGACCTTCAGCTTTCCATTTACATTTAAACAAGGAGATTGAAATAAATAAGAAGTGAGCCACAACCCACTATGTTTTCCATGATGCTAGTGTTATGTAAATTTTCTGTTGGAAACATATGGGCAGATATTGGAAAAGAGTATTTTTCTCAAAGTAAGTGTTGTTAAAAAACTACAACGTGAACTTCAAAACATTCATTTCTCATAGCCTGCATAAAATAATAAGTGAGCCACAACCCACTGTGTTTTCCATGATGCAACTGTTATGTGAATAATGTGTTTGGCAGATATCGAATAAGAGTGTTTTGCTGAAAGTAAGGGTTGTTAAAAATTATGAAGCTCAAATTCAATACATTGTCTTCTTACTGTGTGCATAACACTAACTATTGTCATTGAACAAGATATTTGCTAATAATAGTTTCGAATGCCACATTTTTGGCTTTTTTTCCATCCACTCCAAACAATTATTTTGAAAACCTGTCAGTGCTGACACGATTTCCTGGCAACGGGACAGCAAATGGCACATGGGATAAGACGTCCCACCCTCAAGTCTTTCCTTCCCATCCGACAACCTTTTCCCTCGCTAGTCCCACCTCTTCCATCGTGACTCTTTTCCCCATGCGGTATGGGGGGCATATCCTATGTTATATACATATGTGAATTTTCTCCAGGATTTAAGGAGGGAGCAAGCTAACTCCTAGACAAAATTTGCATATGTATATAACATAGGATATGCTAGTTTCAGGCATAAATTCACATATGTATATAACATAGGATATGCCAGTTTCAAACTCCTAGACAAAATTCACCTATGTGCATCGAAAAACACATGAACATACATAGATACATACATAACATGAGGAGACATCATAGTGAAATAGTGGGTTTTACAATAGTCTGAGTTTTAGGAGACAATGTGTTTTCCAAAACAATAGTGTATAAAATGGCGGCAAAAATGGGATTGGATGTAGGATTTTTTCCATTTCCCAATTATGATTTTGAATGCCACATTATTCCCTTTTCTATCCATTCTGAAAAACAATGCGAACAATGATGACATTTCGGGTTTTACATGATTTTCGAAATATAGCATTTCATTGCAGAACCTAAAAAAAATAGTAGTGGAGAAATAAATTATGAATATAGCATTTCATTGCAGAACCCATAGATTCTGCTTTCTACAAACATTGTTCAATAATTTCTCTCATATTTATACAATGGGTTGTCGCTTATTTCATTCAGAAATGGAAAAATTTGAAAACCAGCATACGGGGAAGAAACAAAACCAAAATTTCAAAACCCTCGACAGAAAAAACATTATCAGAATTGCATTTCAACAAACTTCTAGACAAACTTCACCTATGTACATCAAAAAATGCATGAAAAACATACACATGAACATACATGGATACATACATAACATGAGGAGACGTCGTAGTGAAATAGTGGGTTTTACAATAGTCTGAGTTTTAGGAGACAATGTTTTTTCCAAAACAATAGTGTATAAAATGGCGGAAAAAATGGGATTGGATGTGGGCTTTTTGCCATTTCCAAATAATGATTTTGAATGCCATGTTATGCCCTTTTCTATCCATTCCAAAAAACAATGCAAACAATGACAAAATTCTGGGTTTTACATGATTTTTGAAATATAGCATTTCATTACAAAACCTAAAAAAAATAGTAGTGGAGAAATAAATTATGAATATAGCATTTAATTGTAGAACCCACAGATTATAATTTCTACAAACATTGTTCAGTAATTTCGCTCATATTTGTACAATGGGTTGTCGCTTATTTCATTCAGAAATGGCAAAATTCAAAAACCAGCATACGGGGAGGAAACAAAACCAAAATTTCAAAACCTCGATAGAAAAAACATTATCAGACCTGCATTTCAACTATCTACTAGATAAAATTCACATATGTACATTGAAAAATGCATGAAAAATATACACATGAACATACATGGATACATACATAACATGAGGAGACGTCGTAGTGAAACAATGGGTTTTACAATAGTCTGGATTTTAGGAGACAGTGTGTTTTCCAAAACAATAGTGTATAAAATGGCGGCAAAAATGGGATTGGATGTGGTATTTTTTCCATTTCCCAATAATGATTTTGAATGCCATGTTATGCCCTTTTCTATGAATTCCAAAAAATAATGCGAACAATGGTGACATTCCAGGATTTACATGATTTTTGAAATATAGCATTTCATTATAGAACCTAAAAAAAATAGTAGTGGAGAAATAAATTATGAATATACCATTTCATTGTAGAATCCATAGATTTTGCTTCCTACAAACATTGTTCAGTAATTTCACTCATATTTGTACAATGGGTTGTCGCTTATTTCACTCGGAAATGGCAAAATTCAAAAACCAGCATATGGGGAGGAAATATAACCAAAATTTCAAAACCCTTGATGGAAAAAACATTATCAGACCTACACTTCAACTAACTACTAGAAAAAATTCACCTATGTACATCCAAAAACGCATGAAAAACATACACATGAACATACATGGATACAAACATAACATGAGGAGACGTCGTAGTGAAAGAGTGGGTTTTACAATAGTCCGAGTTTTAGGAGACAGTGTGTTTTCCAAAACAACAATGTATAAAATGGTGGAAAAAATGGAATTGGATGTGGGCTTTCTACTATTTCCTAATTATGATTATGAATGCCACTTTATGCCCTTTTCTCTCCATTCTGAAAAACAATGCGAACAATGGCGACATTCCGGGTTTTACATGATTTTTGAAATATAGCATTTCATTGCAAAACCTAAAAAAAATAGTAGTGGAGAAATAAATTATGAATATAGCATTTCATTGTAGAACCCATAGATTCTACTTTCTACAAACATTGTTCAGTAATTTCGCTCATATTTGTACAATGGGTTGTCGCTTATTTCATTCGGAAATGGAAAAATTTGAAAACCAGCATACAGGGAGGAAACAAAACCAAAATTTTAAAACCCTCGACAGAAAAAAAAAATTATCAGACCTGCATTTCAACTAACTCCTAGAAAAAATTCACCTATGTACATCGAAAAATGCATGAAAAACATACACATGAACATACATGGATACATACATAACATGAGGAGACGTCGTAGTGAAACAGAGGGTTTTACAATAGTTCGAGTTTTAGGAGACAATGTATTTTCCAAAACAACAATGTATAAAATGGCGGAAAAAATGGGATTGGATGTGGGCTTTTTGCCATTTCCCAATTATGATTTTGAATGCCATGTTATGCCCTTTTCTATCCATTCTAAAAAATAATGTGAACAATGGTGACATTTCGAGTTTTACATGATTTTTGAAATATAGCATTTCATTGCAGAACCCATAGATTATGCTTTCTACAAACATTGTTCAGTAATTTTGCTCATATTTGTACAATGGCTTGTCGCTTATTTCATTCGAAAATGGAAAAATTTGAAAACCAGCATACGGGGAGGAAACAAAACCAAAATTTCAAAACCCTCAACAGAAAAAGCATTATCAGACCTTCCTTTCAACTAACTCCTAGACAAAATTCACCTATGTACATCCAAAAATGCATGAAAAACATACACATGAACATACATGGATACATACATAACATGAGGAGACGTCATAGTGAAACAGTAGGTTTTACAATAGTTTGAGTTTTAGGAGACAGTGTGTTTTCCAAAACAACAATGTATAAAATGGTGGCAAAAATGGGATTGGATGTGGGCTTTTTGCTATTTCCTAATTATGATTTTGAATGCCACGTTATGCCCTTTTCTATCCATTCTGAAAAACAATGCGAAAAATGGCGACATTTCGGGTTTTACATGATTTTCGAAATATAGCATTTCATTACAGAACCTAAAAAAAATAGTAGTGGAGAAATAAATTATGAATATAGCATTTCATTATAGAACCCACAGATTCTGCTTTCTACAAACATTGTTCAGTAATTTCACTCATATTTGTACAATGGGTTGTCACTTATTTCACTCGGAAATGGCAAAATTCGAAAACCAGCATACAGGGAGGAAACAAAACTAGAATTTCAAAACCCTCAACAGAAAAACATTATCAGACCTACATTTCAACTAACTCCTAGAAAAAATTCACCTATGTACATCCAAAAACACATGAAAAAATACATAAGAACATACATGGATACATACATAACATGAGGAGACGTCGTAGTGAAACAGTGGGTTTTACAATAGTCTGAGTTTTAGGAGACAGTGTGTTTTCCAAAACAACAGTGTATAAAATGGTGGAAAAAATGGGATTAGATGTGGGATTTTTTCTATTTCCCAATTATGAATTTGAATGCCTCATTATGCCCTTTTCTATCCATTCTGAAAAACAATGCGAACAATGGCGACATTTCGGGTTTTACATGATTTTTGAAATATAGCATTTCATTGCAGAACCTAAAAAAAATAGTAGTGGAGAAATAAATTATGAATATAGCATTTCATTGTAGAACCCATAGATTATGCTTTCTACAAACATTGTTCAGTAATTTCGCTCATATTTTTACAATGGGTTGTCGCTTATTTCATTCAGAAATGGAAAAATTCAAAAACCAACATACGGGGAGGAAACAAAACCAAAATTTAAAAACCCTCGACAGAAAAAACATTATCAAACCTGCATTTCAACTAACTCCTAGAAAAAATTCACCTATGTACATCGAAAAATGCATGAAAAAAATACATAAGAACATACATGGATACATACATAACATGAGGAGGCGATCATGGGTAAAGCGATTGGGTTTTTACAATGAATGCGAGTTTAGAAGGCAGGTGTGTTTTTGAAAACAACGGTGTATAAAATGGCGGAAAAATGGGATTGGATGTGGGCCTTTCCATTTCCCAATTATGATTTTTGAATGCCACGTTATTCCCTTTTCTATCCATTCAAAAACAAATGCAAACAATGGCGACATTCGGGTTTTACATGATTTTTGAAATATAGCATTCATTCACGGAACCCTAAAAAAATAGTAATTGGAGAAATAAATTATGAATATAGCATTTCATTTATAGAACCATAGATTACTTCTTTCTACAAACATTGTTCGATAATTCCGGCTCATATTTGTACAATGGAGTTTATTAAGCTTATTTCATTTAGAAATGGAAAAATTAGAAAACCGACATACAGGGGCTCAATACCAAATTTTCATACTCAATGAGAAAAAAGAAACATTATCTAACACGCATTTCAAAGCTAACTCCCTAGATAAATTCACCTATGTACATGAAAAATGTATGAAAAATACATAAAACATACATGGATACATACATGGCACATGAGAGCGTCGTAGTGAAGCATGATGGGTTTTACACAATAGTCCGATTTTAGGAGATAGTGTGTTTTCCAAATATGAGTATAAAATGGTGGCAAAAATGGGATTGGATGTGGACTTTTGCCATTTCCCAATTATGATTTTGAATGCCACGTTATGCCCTTTTCTATCCATTCCAAAAAACAATGCGAACAATGGCGACATTCCAAGTTTTACATGATTTTTGAAATATAGCATTTCATTGCAGAACCTAAAAAAAATAGTAGTGGAGAAATAAATTATGAATATAGCATTTCATTGTAGAACCCACAGATTCTTCTTTCTACAAACATTGTTCAGTAATTTCGCTCATATTTGTACAATGGGTTGTCGCTTATTTCATTCAGAAATGGAAAAATTCGAAAACCAGCATACGGGGAGGAAACAAAACCAAAATTTCAAAACCCTCAACAGAAAAAACATTATCAGACTTGCATTTCAACTAACTCCTAGACAAAATTCACATATGTACATCAAAAAATGCATGAAAAAAATACATAAGAACATACATGGATACATACATAACATGAGGAGACGTCGTAGTGAAACAGTGGGTTTTACAATAGTCCGAGTTTTAGGAGAAAGTGTGTTTTCCAAAACAACAATGTATAAAATGGCGGAAAAAATGGGATTGGATGTGGGCTTTTTGCTATTTCCCAATTATGATTTTGAATGTCACGTTATGCCCTTTTCTATCCATTCTGAAAAATAATGCGAACAATGGCAACATTCTCGATTTTACATGATTTTTGAAATATAGCATTTCATTGCAGAACCTAACAAAAATAGTAGTGGAGAAATAAATTATGAATATAGCATTTCATTGCAAAACCCATAGATTCTTCTTTCTACAAATATTATTCAGTAATTTCACTCATATTTGTACAATGGGTTGTCGCTTATTTCATTCGGAAAGGGCAAAATTTGAAAACCAGCATACGGGGAGGAAACGAACAAAAATTTCAAAACCCTCGACATAAAAAAACCCTTTCAACTAAATAGTTTCTTGGGTAGCCCCAAAATTTTAAAACCAGAGACGGGAGGAGACGAGAAACTAAAACCCTCAACTAAAAATAACAAACCCTAAAACTTGGAACGAATGCCCATTCATTTCTTCATTGTTCATGGCATAATGGCAAGATGGCACATACACAGAGCGGATATACATACCTAAAGGAGCTCTGCATGGCTGCTATTCTTTTTCTCGCTATCCACCAAAACGTCGCCGTCCAAAAATGTGAAAATGGGACCTCGTCGGCCCTTTTTATTATTTGCTAATAATGGTTTTGAATAGCCACGTTTTTGGCTTTTTGTCCATCCACGCCAACTGATTATTTTGAAAAACCACCGACGCTGACATGATTTCCCAATGATGGGATGGAAAATGGCATGGGGGATGAGATGTCCGGCTGTCATGTCTTTCCTTTCGTTCGGCAACCTTTTCCATCACCGTGGGTCCCACCTCTTCAGTCGCGGCTCTTTTCTCCATGCAGTATGGGCGCATATGCTATATTATATACATAGGTGAATTTTGTCTAGTAGTTAGGTTTCACCCGTGAAAAGAGTCCAGATGACCGGGATGTCACAGCTTCAAACCCATTGTCATCAATCACATCATTTAACTGCTTGTAGTTCCACCCCCTGGACCTTTTCCAAGGGATATTTTGCAATTCTAGAACATGAAGTGTATGTCATTCCTTCTATGTGATGCCCTCAGACAGCTATTATAGATACCTCATCATCAATTTTAGTTAAGATGGCTTCAAAACCAAAAGTGCATTAGAAACTATGATTATTTATACCAGGTGCTAAAAGTACTTGTGATGAAGTATGCTGAAAATGTTACATTTAGATAGCAACCTTTAGATTCAATTCCAAATAAGTACCTTTGGTGTTTGTAGGACAAGTGTATGTTTTGGTTTTTTCTTTTCTCATTTATATTTATGTTTTGCATGATTTCATAAAATGTGAAAAGTAGTTTTCAATGTATTTATTTATATCTGCATATGCTTAAGGGTGAAATAAGAGAGATTCATTATTTTATTGAAAAATAATTGAGTTTCTACAATAATGAAAGATTTTATTGTGTTGAGTTTTCTTATTCAAAATATTTTCCTACCTGAAAATATTGCATATTGTCTTTATACACTACTATTATACAGAGTTATTGGACTTCTTTTTCTCCACAGTATCAAAGCATCCCATACAAACCCCTCATAAAATGCATGACAAGTATAAAAAAGAGATTACAACTAGAGTCACTTTGAAATATAAGCTGACAATGTTAAGCATGTAATCCTAGTAGCTATGTTTTCCTAGCTTTGTCATTTTAGCTTTTCTATTTTTTCATTTTTTTCGATTTAGCTTTTCTATTTTTTCAATTTTCATATTTAAATTTTGTCTCCTGCATAGCTCAATGAAAAGGAAAATAGCAGTAAGAAAGAGTTCAAATGGCGAAGACTTTTTTCCATAGAGATATAAGATAAAGCCTATAACAGATGGTATAAGAGAGTTGATGCTATGGCATGAAAGAACTCTCCCAATTAAGAATAATATAGCTAATAAAAAGAAAGGGAGGGTATATAGTCAATAGAGTGAAATGATTCTTTAATAGAGATTGGACTCAAAGAACAATCTAGACTCCAAACTATAGACTGCAAATGGGCTAATGCACGGTGTTAGAGAACCCTAGCATGCTAGTCAGAGGGTCCTAAACTTAAATTCTAGTTGATCCATAAAAAATAACATGATATCAGAACAGACTAGGATCACCAAGCAAAAAGGTGTGTCTTGAAAGTGCTATCAAAATAATATTTCACATTGAAGATTACAAATAGCACAGTATAAGAGAGTTGATAGTATTGCATGTGAGAGCCCCCTCAACTAGAATAAGAGGGCTTTAGGAAAATTCACCGATGAAAAATTCACCATCAACAATTCACACGGGAAAATTCACCCCAAGTAAAATTCACCACCAAAAATTCATCACCATGGATAATCAACCGTATTAAAATTAATTTGATAAATTTTCCATAGTGGTGAATTTTTCATGGCGAAGAATTTTCCAGCGGTGAATTGTTGGCGGTGAATTTTGTTGGAAATAATGGAGAAATCCAGAGTCTTCTAGATTGGTAGAATTCCTAGGTAACTTACGTTGTCATTGGTTGGATTGTGTAAGATCCCATGTTGGATTAGTTGTTACGAGTTATGTGTGATCTCATAACTAGCAAATATATCATTATTGGTGAGCTATATATGTAATGGTTTGGTTGATTAATATTCATTCAGTTTTGTGTGGAGACATTTAGTCTCATATGTGTTTTCTTTCCTATCTAATGTTCTTATTAATTCTAAGTTGGTATCAGAGCTGAGGAAAGGAGATCACAGATTTGTGGTGATCTGTGGAAAGCTTGAGATCACCTCTATGAGAAATCAAGCTTCATTACTGCTATGTGAGTGTGATACCTACTTGCATCAGCCAAGAGAGATCGTTGAGCTACCTAGTGGTGACATCATCTAGGAAAGTGAAGAGCTGAAGGTGATTTGTTTGCAGATATTTTTCGTTATGGCAAATCCTCTAGTTGATTCCTATTTAAATGAATCTACTAAGCTTGATGGTGAAAATTATGTTAACTGGAAATTTAATTTGATGACAATATTGACAGCTTATAATTTATTGTCAATTGTGAGTGGGGGTGAGTCCAAACCCACTAATACTACCTCTATTCCAAAAATTGGGATAAACGGGAAATGAAAGAAAAGGTGCTGCTATGAATGTCTGTAAAGGACAATATAATTCCACACATCAAAGATTGTAAGACATCCAAAGAAACATGGGATGTGCTCAAAGGTTTGTATGAAACAACAAACTCAAACATGATCTTATTTTTGAAAAGCAAGCTTTTATATATAAAAATGGAAAGACATGAAAATATAAGCAACTTCATTTCCCATGTCAAAGATCTAAGTGATAAGTTAGGGGATATTGGTGAAAAATTATCTAGTACTGACTTGGTAACCATCACATTAAAAGATTTAGTGGAAGATTATCGAGTCTTTATTTCAAGTCTTTCAGCTAGAGAAAATCCCCCTACGTGTGATGAATTGATAGGGATTCTTCTACAAGAAGAAGAGAGGATGAAGAACTTTGATCAGGGCGCTCATAGTTCAGATTTGGAATTAGTAGCCAAACGTAAACAACCATATAGAGGTAAATCATGGGACAACAACAAAGGAAGCAAGTTTCAAGCAGTACAGAAAGGTATGACACAATCCAAATTTGATACTCATGATAAGAGAAATGATGAATGTTATTATTGTGGAAAACCTGGTCATCACTCTAAAAAAAATTATAAAAGAAAATATCATGAATCCAAACAAAGAAATAGAAAGCATAATGGAAATTTTGTGGACCAAGACTCCTCAATAAGTGATGGATTTAAAAATCTTAAGTTGTTTATTTCTGATGTTGCATTGTCTGCTAAAACTGATGATATGAATGCTTGGTTTATTGATTTTGGTGCTTCAATTCACATGTCTTATAACAAGGATTGGTTTGATTCATATTGTGAGAACATTGATGATACCCACATCTATCTAGGCGATAACAGATCACATAAAGTTCAAGGTTGTGGAGTAGTAGGTGTGAATTTTCCTAACGGACAAGTGAAATAGATCCATAATGTGATGTATGTTCCTAGCATCAAAAATAATCTAATATATGTTTCTACTATTGTTGATCAAGACCTAAAGGTGGAATTTGTTAAGTCACAATGTTTTATTAAGAAAACTCAAGATCACTACAAGGTCATTGCAACAGGTGCCAAAGTTGGAGGTCTATGTAAGCTTGATGTGATCAGGAATGGACATCAGGCATTGGCATCTACATCACTGCAAACAAAATATTTATGGAATCAAAGGTATGGACATTTGAATCTTAATGATTTAATGTTGCTTCAAAGGAAAACAATGGTTGAAGGTCTTCTAGTTATGAAGGATAGTTATATTGAATGTGAAGCATGTGCTTTGGGTAAACACCACATAGAGGAGTTTCATATTCATAAAGAGAAAATACCAAAGGAAATACTTGAATTAATTCATTCTGATGTATGCGGACCTATGCAAACTAGATCACTCGGTGTTGCATTGTACTTTCTTATATTTATTGATGATAGATCTAGGTATACTTGGGTCTATTTTATAAGAAAGAAAAGTGATTTTTTGAGTACTTCAAAGAATTCAAACCTATGGTTGAAAAACGGATAGGAAAATGCATAAAAATACTCAGATCTGATCAAGGTGGAGAATATACATCAAGAGCATTTAGTCAATATTGTAAAAGTAATGGGATCCTTCAACAATTCACAGTGCCACTGACACCTCAGTGAAATGGAGTTTCTGAGAGAAAGAATAGAACACTGGTGGAATGTGCTCGTAGCATGCTTCAAGGTAAAAATATTTCTAATGGTTTTTGGGCTGAAGCCATTAATACTGTTGTTTATTTAAAGAATAGGAGTCCAACCAAAAGTTTAGATTTTAAAACTCCTTTTGAAGAATTCCATGGTTACAAACCAGAAGTTAGTCATTTAAGAATATTTGGATGCAAGGCATTTGCTCATGTTCCAAAGGATGAGAGAAGAAAACTTGATGCAAAATCAATTAAGTACATATTTATTGGTTATTGTGAGGATCAAAAAGCATACACGTTGTTTGATCCCAATTCACATAAATTGCTTGCAAGTAGAGATGTGGTGTTTCATGAGAATGCAGATGAAGGTAATAATACTGGTAAATGGCATGTTTCTTTTGATAATGATGATCATGTCAAAATAGATACAAGTGTTGAAGACGGAAGAAGAGCAGGTGTAAGGTTCGATGGGTGAAATTAGCATGGACCGTCAGAAATCATGGCACCAGAAGGAGAGATACACCGCTGAAGCAATAAAACACTAAAGGAGGTCATCCAACGTCTCAAATTCAGCCACCTACAGGTATAAATATTATGCATTATTGAAATCTCATGTAATGAATGTTGTAGAACCTTCAATTATGAAGAAGCTAAAGAATATAAAGAGATGGAAGTGAAATGAATGAAGAGCCATAACTTCTATAATGAAGGAATAAAGTTTACATGGGATCTGAATGGTTGTACAATCGAGTTTAATGTAGATGGTAGTATTGTTAAAATTATAAAGCTAGATTATACTACTCACAAAAGAGATAGATTATGAAGAAACTTTTGCCCTATGGCAAAGACTACTCTCACAAAAGGAATAGATTATGAAGAAACTTTTGCCCTATATTAGGTGGATACCATTAGATTGATGGTTGCATTAGAAACTAAACATGATTGGAAACTTCATGTGACTGGATGTGGGGTTGCTTTTCTAAATGTTGAGTTGAAAGAAGAAGTTTATTTGAATGCGTACGAAGGATTTATCTGAGGAATATAAGAGAATTATCTTGTTTTTTAAATTGAATAAAACCTTATATATGGTTTTGAAACATGCAGGGTCATGGTATGAAAATTTTGATTCTTTCTTTTTTGTTCTGAAGGTTTTGTTAAGAAACAAAAAGTAGACCCTAATTTGTATATAAAGAAGAAGGGAGTGAACAAGAATGTTGCTTTGATATCTTTATATATGTGGATGATCTCTCATTGTAATAGGGGAGTGCATTCAGTTGATTGATGAAATCAAAGGCCAGGTTATCACCGGTATTTATAGGATGAAGTACCTTGGTGAACTACGTGTGTCTAGGAGTCTTGAAGTTTGGAGGAATAGTTTAATGTAGATTGGTTGCTAAAGACTACTCACAAAAAGAGGGAATAGATTATGAAGAAACTTTTGCCCCTATAGCCAAATTGAATACCATTAGATTGATGGTTGCATTAGCAACTAAACATGATTGGAAACTTCATCAGCTAGATGTGAAATTTGCTTTTCTAAATGGTGAGTTGAAAGAAGAAGTTTATTTGGTGCAGCCTGAAGGATTTATACAGGAATATAAGGAGTATCTTGTTTTTAAATTGAATAAAGCCTTATATGGTCTGAAACATGCACCGAGGTCATGGTATGAAAAATTTGATTCTTTCTTTTGTTACGAAGGTTTTGTTAAAAGAAAAAGTGAACCTAATCTGTATATAAAGAAAGATGAAACAAAGAATGTTGCCTTGATATATTTATATGTGGATGATCTCATTGTAATAGGGAGTGCATTCAAGTTGATTGATGAAACCAAGAGCCAGTTATCACAAGTATTTGAGATGAAGTACCTTGATGAACTACATTATTGTCTGGGTCTTAAAGTTTGGAGGGATTCTAGTAAGACACTGATCACACAAAGCAAATACATAAGAGAAATTCTTAAAAGGTTCAATATGAGTGAATGCAAAATAGTGTCTACTCCTTTAGATTAGAATGCTAAGTTGTATAATGATGATGGAACTAAAGAGGTGGATGGTACTTTGTATCGTCAGTTGGTGGGAATTTTTAACTACCTCACCACTACTCGACCAAATATTGGATATACAATCAACATCCTTAGTCAGTTTATGGCTAAGCCTTGTGAAAGTCACTGGAAAGCAGCGAAGAAGGTTCTACAATATCTAAAAGGAACCATTGGTTTCGGTATTATGTATACTGATGAATGTGATGTTGAGTTGGCAGGTTTTTCAGATTCAGATTGGGCTAGAAATCCTGATGATAGAAATTCAACATTAGGATATGCATTCAATATTGGACTAGCAGTCATTTCATGGATCAGCAAGAAATAGACAACTATTTCTTTGTCATCAACAGAAGGTGAATACAAAGCCTTGACCAGTGCATGTGAAGCCATTTGGTTAAGATGAATTCTTGAAGATGTACCTAAGAAGAACAAATAAAGCCAACTATCCTCAAGTGCAATAATCAAAGCTCTATTAAATTGGCACACAACCCAATTTATCATGCCAGAAAAAAATATATTGAAATTCAGTATCACTTTGTAAGAGAAAAGATATTGTTAAAAGGAATTGACTTGGTATATTGTAATACAAGTGAAAATGTGGCTGACATCTTTACCAAGCCTCTTGGAAAGATGAACTTTGAAGAATGTAGGAAGTAGTTAGGTGTGATAGATAATTCATTTCTCCATTAAGGGGGAGTGTTGGAAATAATGGAGAAATCTAGAGTCTGCTAGATTGGTAGAGTTCCTAGGTTTAGGTTGTCATTGGTTGGATTGTGTAAGATCCCATGTTGGATCAGTTGAACTATGAGTTGTGTGTGATCTCGTTACTAGAAAATATATCATTATTGGTGAGCTATATATGTAATGGTTTGGTTGATTAATATTCATTCATTTTTGTGTGAAGACATTTGGTATCATATGTGTTTTCTTTCCTGTCTAATGTTCTTATTAATTATGAGTAATTTTTCATCGGTGAATTGTTGGTGGTGAATTTGTCATATGTCGAATAAGAGAATAATATAATTAATAAAGAATAAGGGAGGGTATATAGTTATCAAAGTGAAATGATTCTTCAACAAAGGAAACTAAATTTGAAGAACAGTCAAGACTCCAAATGGGTTGATAACACAATGGTAGAGAAACTCAACATTGGAGGTCCTAGGCTTGAGACCAAGTTGGTCCATAAAAATAATATGACATCAGAGCCAGACTAGAATCCCCAAACAAAGAGGTGTGATTTGAGAAGGTTGTGAAAATAACACTCCACACTAAAGACTACAAATGAGACAGTATAAGGGAGTTGATGGTATGGCATGTGAGAGCTCTTCCAAATAGAATGAGTGAATAATATATATAATAAAGAACAAGGGAGGGTACATATAATCATCAAAGTGAAATGATTCTTGAATAAAGGAGAGTGGATTTGAAGAATAGTTCAAAATCCAAATTACAGATTGCAAATGGTGTCAATAGCACATTGGTAGAGAACCTCAACATGCTAATTGAAAGTTCTGAGGCTTAAGTCAAACAACTCCCACACCATTTTTCCAAATGAAACCTGCAAATTCAATCTCTAAACAAAAGAAGAAAAAATATACCAATATATTTACATAGAAGGTGTTTCCTTATTTGAGCTTTCAAAGCTCATTTTTCCTATGAATGGTGGAAAACGAAGGATAGGGCTTGGTTGATAGGAAAAAAAATCACAGTCGTCCATCATTTTTTGCCACTTTTTTCGGTTGTTTTTCACCATTTTCCAGCTATTTTCCATCGTGTTTTTTTATTTTCGCTGCCACTATTTTTGCCATGTATTTTTGCTTTCCCCGATACTATCGGTTTTGGTTTCCCCACTGCTATCAGTTCGCTCCTCCAAACCTTTCACCTCTCTAATTTAGTGAGCTATAGCCTGAAAATGAGTTGCACCTGAAAAATAAAGTTTCAATGAGGGTTTTAGAGTATGTTTATTTAAATAAAAATTACGGCCAAGATCTTAATAATGAGCACATTTAGGTTTTACAATAAAATGAAAATTATGGCCAAGATCTTAATAATGAGAACATTTAGGTTTTACAATAAAATGGAAATTACGAAAAAGATCCTAATAATGAGAAAATGTAGGTTTTCAAATTACAACATCCTTTACCCTACGTAGTTAAGTATAAATTAGCATAATTAATATATAATGTATATTTTATATTATAAATAATATAATTATATTACTTATTATGTATTCAAATACATATCTATTAGGTTTTAAAATTTCGGCATCGTTTACCCTACATAGTTAAGTATAAATTACCATAATTAATATACAATGTATATTTTATATAATAAAAAATCAATTATAAATAATATAATTATGTCACTTATTATATATCTTATTCTTTAACAAAACTATCAAATGTATGTATATTAGGTTTTAAAATTTTGACATCATTCACTCTACATAGTTAAGTATAAATTAGCATAATTAATATAGTATGTTTATTAAAATCAAAATTATGCCCTAATAACAAGCACATTTAGGTTATAAAATTACATCCTTTCCCTTATAAAATATAATTAATAATTAATTTTAAATATATAATAAATAATTTGGTTTTTAATATATAACCCTATATTATATAACAATATAATATTTAATACAATAGTTAATACATAAATAATAAAGATAATATAATAATATAATAATAAATACATAAAATAATGACATAAATAATAAATATTTATATAAAAAAAAATCCTCCAATGGCTCGCTCTACTCCGAAAATCCCCAAAACCCCTCATGCATTTAACTGTGGCGCACCTTCTCCACTCGGTGCTCCTGCGTTTGGGGCTTCCTGCGATTCTGAGGCTAGAAGACCTGTTTCGGTGGCCTCTCCTGCCCCCCTCCAGCTCAATTTTAAGGCGGCTTTGGGCACTCGGGATGTGATTGCAGACTTGCCTAGCTCCTGCACTTCGCTAATCGGTATTGACAGTCACCCTCCCCTCCACCCCCAGGCCCTTCTACCACCCTTCCGTCGCTCTGCTGCAATTCTTGAGATTTGCCTGGATGACACTGCCTTTGATAGGGAATCTTACCTTCAAGAGCATGCCCTAATTTGCAAATTCATGCATAGTTGGCCGAAATTGCACGATTTGCATTCCTGGATTAGCGAAAATTGGAAAGCACTCTTGGAAGAAGAAATCTGTATCTATCCCTATGCCAGGGGGTTTTTCATTCTTGAATTTGAATCGTTGGCTAATAAGGAACTGATTCTTAACTCCAGCCCATGGTTCTATCAAGGTGACTTCCTCTGCATCAAGCCTTGGCACCCCTCCTTCGATCCTTGGTTGGAATCATTTTCCTCTGCCTTTCTCTGGGTAAGATTGCCCTATTTACCTCTACAAATCTGGGAAATTGAGAGTCTGAAAGCTATTGCCAATGGTCTTGGAAAATACCACAGCATCTCTAAAGAAACAATCAATTTTGAAAGCTCTACATACGCTCGTCTATGTGTCGAATTCGACCTTTCCAAAGGTTTACCGGCTGAAATCTCTCTGAAGATTGGGAACCGAAGTTGGTGTCAACCTGTAGATTATGAAAAGATCCCATTCAGGTGTAGAAATTTTTTTTCAACTACTCATTGCTCTTCACAGTGCAACAAGAAGTTGTCCTATTGGCGTGGAAATGGTGCCCTCAATCAACCCACTTGGTGGATTGGGGCTGAATCTAGCCACTATGTTGTTGATCCGAATGAGAATGTTGACTTTCCTGCCTCAAAAGCTTCTAATGAGTCTAGCTCGCTCCCCCATGCCCCTACTCATGGGTGTATGTCAATTTTGTGTGCTAAGGATGGTGGTATCACTCCTTCCCCCCTCAAGTAATTTGTTCCAGTTTCATTGGACCTCTCCTCGTTGGCCTCTACTCCTGAAGTGGTCCCTCCTGCTCCCTCGATTGGTGGCTTGCCAATGTCGGTTAATTGCATCAATCAAAATTCCATTTCTTTTCTTGAACAATAGTGGACTAAGGTTAAAAGGAAAAAATCTACTTATCCCAAATCTATCAAGCATGGTGTGAATTTTTGATGCTAAGTTTCTTGGTTCACATCCTTTCCTAGGTGGTTGTTGGTTTTGGTGTTTATTTGGTCCTTTTGTCTGGTTTGTCTTGTAGGTTTGTGGTCAAGGTTGGCATAGCCAACCCTTGGTTTGTTTATGTTGGATTTCTGGATTTCTGGCCAGTGTTGGCTTAGCGCATCCCTTGTGGCAAGGGTTTGTTTTCTTTTGTTCTTTTGATCATTTAAAATGGGAGCTACCCCCTTGGTAGCACTTACCTATAAATATATATATATTTATATGATAATATAATAGTTAATACATAAAATTTTAAAAATATATATAATTAGCCGATAGGCTATTTATTGTGGGCTTTGCCCACCGGAATTGTCTCATGCCGAAATTGTTCACACCTAAAAATAAATTCCGGCGTAAACTCCGCCAAAACAGATAAAAGACAGTTTTCCCTATTGGCCTCTTCGTTCGCCAAAATTAATATAGTGAAAAAAAAAATCCGGCATAAACTCCACCAAAATAGGTAAAAGTCAATTTTCCCCGTTGGCCTCTTCGTCCACCAAAACAAATACACTGAAATATAGTCTGAAAGGACATGTTTAAACCGAAGCATCGTTATCGGTGGTCCATTGAAAGCCAACATTTGGGGTTTTTATTTTGAGCGACCATAGGGAGGTTCATTGCTAGTCTTTATTCATGAAGAAGATCGGAGTCAGTTGTTTAAGTCTATAATATTTTTTTCGAGAAAGTTTTAAATATGCAAGAGAGCGACCGAATTATTGAAGAATGGGAAGCCATTATGATAGAAATCTGTTCGATCCAGAGGAGGATGCCAATCCTTTCTCGGCTAGTATTCATCAAAGTTTTCGATTGTTCTTTTTTTTTTCCTCTCTTTTTTGGCATTTTATATGATCAAAAGAGAATGGGTCCTAGGCTCTAAACCTAGGGAATCAGAGCCTTAGATCCAACATTAGAGGACTGCAAAAATAATTTTCAAATCCCTATACAAAGACCCATTCGCCCTTGGGCGAATGAGTCCTAGTAAGATACTTTGTAGAATTTTTGGTGATAGGTGCAAAGTATGTTAACCTTCTCATATCTACCAATTGATTGTTGTTTCTGATAGTGTTATCATAATACTTCATGTTTCAAGTGTTATATCTCATAATTTTTATTTTTAATGCACTTTTATTCTTCTCTCAAAACTTCTTTTCAATCATATTTTAGTGTTTTCTAGCATAAGGAAGTTAAGGCAACATAGTGTTCAAACCTAGGGTTGACTCACCTTTAAGGTTTGTAGGTCAATTCTAACCATTTTTCACACCATCCCTCTTCCTAATGAATATTGGAAAAGTGGATTTTTGATTAGATGGACACCCTTTTTTCTTTTTGGCATAGGCCCCTCATTTCTAGGTCTTCCTATTTCACCCCTACACTACTTTTTCTTTTATTTCATTTTGGTGAACCTGAGTTTGTACATCTTAAATTATGATTTGGAGACATTCAAAACCCTAGATGTAGGTTTTAATTAGTGTGCTTTGCATTGTATTTAGGGTTTATTTTTGCATGCTTACATTATTCAAATTCATAAAAAATCAAAAAAATTGCATTCATTTTTCATACATCTTGCATTGTAGTTACATCAAGAGTGTCCTCCAATCATTTAAATTCAATTTTAGTTCAAAATTTTATTCCAAAATTTGTCATTTTTCTCACTATTTATCCCTAATTGCACTTTCATTAAGACACTTGAAACAAGAAAAAATTGTCACAAAATTCACAATCTACAACCTAAAATAGAAAGTTCAAAAATCAAACCAGAAACACAAACTTGATTTTTTCCAACCCCTATACAAAGACCCATTCGCCCTTGGGTGAACCTATCTTTGTATAGGTGCTTTTTTAAAAAATTGGGCATCACTTTGTCTTTGTTTGCTTCATTTCATTCTACTATCAGATCTATGTCTCAATTTCATAAATCAAAAAAAATTGTACTTTCTTGCATTAAGTTCAATTGGTCAAATTAAGTGCATTGTTTGAAATCAAAATTGGCATGAAAAAGACATCATTTTTAGGTTTTTCATAGCATAATCAGTAAATTATCTTGTTTCAAATCTGAAAATTGCAAAATATTTTTACATTTGCATTGTGATTCATACTTTTGGGTGTTTATTGCATTTACATAGTGCCTTTTCTTCATTTTGGATGCACTTTGGTTTGGTGAAACTTGTATGAGCTTCAAACTTGGTGTCCTATTACCAATACTTTAGTGAGACATAGTTCGAGACTCATTCCATTCTACGCTAGTACATCCACCATGGATCTTGAGTTTTCTAGCTCTTTCACTCATAGTGTTCACACTAGTCAACCCATTATGGATCATAGCTTTGTAACCACATTTCCCATTCCCACCTTACCCACAACCAATGTAACTGATTTTGACACAATGGTTTCTAATTTCCCTCAAGAAAAACTAAAACAAATGGATGAAACCTTAGAAAAACTGTAAAACTTTGTGTGTTGAATACATTGTTGGTACTGTGGTTCCTATCATAGATAACATGAGGAAAATTCTTGATAATGAACAAAGAATAGAAATTGTGCATAGCCTAGCCCATATTATTGAAAATCATGTTCCTAAAATGGCTATTTGTGCTAAAACTTTGGGATACACTCAAAGTCAAGTTGGAAATCAAATTCCTCCTACAGTTGTGGCCTCTATTCCTACATACACTCATCCAATAATTACTACAACAAGGCAACCCATTAGCAATGTCAATACAACCTTAGGTATTTCCACTGAGAATCCCTTTAGCTTTGTGAATTCAAATCTCATATCTCCTAACCCATCACCCTTCAAAAACTTGCAATTCACTTGTCCTCCAAATACATATATACACCCCCACCTTATTCATCTCCATCTCACAACATAACCAATGATTTTGTCCTCAACCAACTCTTGCAAAATGTTTCATCCCTCCAACAACAAATTTCCACATTAAACCAAAATCAAAATGGACAACCTTCACAATATGTCAAAAGAAACCCATTATCCTTGGAGATATTGAGAGAACAAATACCACAAGGCATAGAGATTCCTAGATTTGAGAAATATAGTGGTAAAGGAGATCCTAGTAACCATGTCTTAGCATACACAACCTTATGTAGTGACTTCATTTTTTAAGATAAGCTCTTGGCTAAAATTTTCCCTAGGTCTTTGAAAGATGCAGCCTTGGAATGGTTTTTCTCTTTACCAAATCCAAGACAAACTTGGGATGATGAAATTTCTCTCTACACATTTGTGCATGGCTCTCTATGACTATCAGAATTTGGATAGTCATCATGAAACAAAAACTCCCTCTAACCACCCTGAGAAATTTGAGTCTTCCAACCATTCAAGAAACAAAATAAGATCTTTTTACAAACAAACTCACCTCAAACAAGTCAACATGCGGAGTCTCAAGTGGTTACCATAAAAAAAAAAATCCATATCAAGTCATAGAGCGCAATAGAAAATCTACCCCATTACCTAATACCCTCTATTCCATCATGTTGCAACTTTTGGGTAAGAACCTAATTACCTTACCTCCTATTAGAAACCTTGATCCTACAAAGCCCTTACCTCTGAATTATAATGGCAATGCCTTTTTCTATTATCATCGATAAAATGGACATGATACAGAGCATTGTAAGTGTCTTAAACACATCGCGCAAGACCTCGTTGATTCTAATCACATTCAAATTGATGGTGTTAATGATCAAGGAAATAACTCTATTGCCCCACCTAGCCAAAATTTGCAATTTTTTACTAATCCCATGCCAAATCATAACATCTCTTTTGTGAAAGCTAATGATGCCAAGAATGATGTGATGAATGTTGACATGACTAATGATAACATGAATGATGGTAATGATGAATATGATAATCTGGTAAACTTCATTGATGGTCAACCTCATAAGGGCCAAACCATCTTGTCTAAGAACGTTTCTTTCTGATGCAAAGAAGCCTTCACTTAGCACAACTTGACACAAGTGAAACAATGATCCATCACCAACAATGACAAAATGCAACCTATTTCACCTTGGAAGGCATAGCAATAATGGCCTAATGGCACTCAACAAAGAGGGCAGCATGAAACCTTGTGAATCTTGAGTTCTACAGACCTTCTACAACACTCTTCAATGGTTTTTCATCCATTCACAAGCAAAGAATGAATAGATGTGTTTAATCACCAAGCAACCTAGTGCACCTTGAGACATTGAAGCTGCAACATAAAGGCGTTCAATAATGAATATAGCATGTAACATGAGGTTCTTGACTTTTGTAGACCTCTAACAACATACCACCATGATTCTTCACCCTTCCATTAATAAACAATGCATAGATCAATTACAACAACAAAGACCCTGGGGATTTAGGACTGTTTACACCCAAATGCAAGCAAACTATCATTAAGAAATCCATCAAAATTGAAAACTATGAACTCTCCTCTAAATTTTTTTTAGATACCCTCAATAAAAAACTTTCTACCAATTTTCATGACTTTTTTATGGTGGGAATCAAAGATATGAAATTTTCTAGTTTGCTAGAAACCCTAGGCAAAATTTAGACCTGCACTCACCAAAATTGCAATATCTTGCACAAAACTTGATTAAAATATTCAAAATCAAAAGCATTCGAAATCTAGAAGCCTTCTCCACCTTATCCAATTATTTTAATGACTGTACCATACAATACCAATCCATACAATGTGTGTTTCAAACTGCAACTTTTCAGAAAAATAAACTTTACAGACCTGCCCTCAATAAAAATTTCATATCTCACTCAAAACTTAATGAAATTGATTCAAATAAAAATAATTGTAATCATAAAAAACATATTCAACCTTTCCAACTAATTTCATGCATGTACTATATCATACAAATTCTTTCCATCAAGTTACAGGTTGTCTCACACAAAAAATGAAAGCAAAAAATGGCAAAATGAAGTATTCTCATTCCAAACTTTTATCCAGCCTTTGAGATCAATGTTACATGAAATTTTTAACATGTTACAATAATTTTCAACTAAAAATCTGACCAAAAACTCCTTTGTTAACACTAATGACAATATTTGCAAGTATTAACAACATTTTGACAACATTTTGCAACTTTTGACAACATTACTCGAAAACATTACACAATGGATTTAAATGACTCCAAATGACTCCAAATGGTCTTACATGACCTTATTGAGCCCAACCAAACCAAATTTTATCAACATGACAACAATTTTCCTCAAAAGGTGCATCAAGGATGCCCCTGCATCATACTCCCCAAAGAGAAAAATTTGATGCTCCGGGTCAAATGTTTCTTTCACTTTTTCCAATCATAAATCAATGTTGAAAAAGGATTTCTTCCACATATTCCTTGTTCAGTTTCAATATTTTCAATTTGGATTTAATTCCCCCCATGCTTTTGTTGCTTCTTTATAGTTTGCTGTAAAATATCGTTTATTATCTTCTTCTTTTGAACCTTTGTGTTTGCTTATTTCTCAATTAGTTGTATCTCCTCAGTCAATTTATCATTTCGTTGGTTCTTTGTGTCAACCACTTCATCTACTGCACCTATAAACACATACTCACAAATATTGTTAGAAATAAAATGTTGAGTCTCAATGGAGTCATTTTCTTCATCTTTTTCCTCTTCCTTGGATGGATTTGGCTTGTCCATCATCTTGATTAATTTTGTTATCTTTCTTCTCAATTGCTACCTCTTTCTTCTTTTTGTAATTTCCTTTATCAGCCACTTGAAAATTTTGTTAATGGTGATATTCCAACTCCGCACACTTGTTACTATACTCTGTATTCTTTCTTCAAATTTTTGTATTTGTTCCAATGCTTGTCTTAGTCCTATTATCTCTTGTTGAATATTTATTTATTTTACCTTCTCATCTTTCTTCTTCATCTCACTTCTCTTGCTTCTCATCACTTGTTGCTTGCTTGGCAACTTCTTACTCTCCAAGTCTCCATGGACTATTCTCCTCAACACTTACATTCTCCTTTTGCAAGCAAGTCTCTTTCACCTCGCTTCTTCTCAATGCTTCTTCTTGTCTTCATGATACCTCACTTGAGGCTTCTTTATTTTCCCCTAGCCTAGTCTTTTGGTATCCAAGTTCTTCTCTTCAACTTATCAAAAATAATACACAAACTTCCAAATCTTGTCTTGCCTGGATCTCTAGGCTCTCATATCAAAAATGATGTAGAGAATCCTTCACTTAGCACAACTTGACACAAGTGAAACAATGATCCATCACCAACAATGACAAAGTGCAACCTATTTCACCTTGGAAGCATAGCTATAATGGCCTAATGACACTCAACAAAGAGGGAAACATGGAACCTTGTGAATATTTGGTTCTACAGACCTTCTAGAACACTCTTCAATGGTTTTTCATCCATTCACAAGTAAGGAATGAATAGATGTGTTTAATCACCAAGCAACCTAGTGCACCTTGAGACATTGAACTGCAACATAAAGGTGTTCAATAATGAAAATAACATGTAACATGAGTTTCTTGACTTGTGAAAACCTCTAACAACATACCACCATGATTCTTCACCCTTCTATTAACAAATAGTGCATAGATTAATCATAACAACAAAGACCTTAGGATTTTAGGACTGTTTACACTCAAATGCAAGCAAACTGTCATTAAGAACTCCATCAAAATTGAAAACTATGAACACTCCTCTAAAGGGTTTTTAGATACCCTCAAAATAGAACTTTTAACTAGTTTTATGAATTTTTGATGATAGGAATCAAAGATATGAAATTTTCTAGTTTGTTGGAAAACCTAAGCAGGGTTAAGACCCACACTCACCAAAATTGCATTATCTTGCACAAAACTTGATGAAAATCTACCAAATCAAAAGAATTCAAAATCTATAAGCCTTCTCTACATTCTCCAATTTGTTTCAAAATTGTACCATTTAGTTCCAATCTATACAATGCATGTTTCAGACTACAACTTTTCAGAAAAATAAACTTTACAGACCTACCCTCAATGAAATTGCCATATCTCACTCAAAACTTAATTAAATTGATTCAAACAAAAAGAATTGTAATAATAAAATATATTTAACCTTTCCAATTGATTTAATGTCCATAATTTACCATACAAAGTTGTACCATCAAGTTAAAGGTTGTCTCACATAGAAAATACAAGCAAAAACATGGAAAAAATGAAGTATTCTCATTCCAAACTTTTCTCAAACCTTTGGGATCAATGTTACATGGAATTTTAACATATTAAAATCATTTGCAACTGAAAAACTGACTAGAAACTCCTTTTTTAACACTGATGACAACATTTAGAAGTTTTAACAATATTTTGACAACATTTTGTAACTTTTGACAACATGACTCCAAAACACTACACAGTGGATTTAAATGACTCGAAATGGTCTTACATGACCTTATTGACCCCAACCAAACCAAAAACCAAATTTTAGCAAAATGACAACAATTTTCCTCAAAAGGTGCATCAAGGATGCCCCTACATCACTTTCTCATAAAATGGCATAATTAAACATGTGCACTTGATGGTCCTCTTTACATCGCTGAAAGAATTAGTGAAAATCCTACTAATGGGATACTAATTGATCACATGTGTGTAGATAATGTGATCACTGAGGTGTTCTTATTTTTGCATGAACTTTATCAAGATTATTATGAGTAATTGAAAGCATGGATCAAAACACATAACAGTTTTGCTTGCCCTATTATAGGTTTGATCTGTCTTCCTTTAAAATTTGGACCAAAACAATTGAATGTCTCATTCTCCATCATCCCATTTTTGGACCAATTTTGTGTGAAGCTTGGTTATCCATGACTACACTCCATGGATTTCATCCTGTCGATAGTGCATAAATGCTTAAAACTTCCATTTGTCAATGACATTTTTACTCTGCATCATAATAGCTTTAATCTAGTGTCTTCCCGTGGGAATTTCTCATTGGATTTCTTTTGGCCTAAACCCATGGAACCTATTAAGCCTCATGAGGGATTTTTTTTCAAATCTTACCAAAAATTCAAGGCAAAGCACATAACAAAATTATCCCTTAGCAACATTCCTCCACCCATTATTAGCCTCTTATTATTGACGAATCCATGATTGAACCAAAATTCCTTCCAAGTAACCAAGACCAATCCATGACAAATCCTCCACCTATTCCCTATAAGAGACCAAGATACAATTATACAATTCTTGTTATGCCCCCCAAGATCAAACAAGTTTATAAAGTCAAAGAGATAGTGGTTGACCAACCCTCGATGATTCCTTTTGTTCCTCCCTTGTGGGAAGAAAATAAACCTATGGTTGATAAACCCTCTCCTACAAAATCATAAATTGAAAATCGTACAAGAAGAAACAGAAATGCTAAAGAGCATAGGTGTAGACATCATGATATTGCTCGTCTATTAGAAGAAAAGAAAAAAATAGAAAATCAAGACCAAACACCAACTCAAGCAATACATGATGATTCTCCACCTTTGCAACAACAACAACATGAAACTTCAATGAACATCATCATTAGGCCTCCTATTATGATTAACTTGGATGATGATGATGAGATTGCTAAGATTGATGAGGAATTGTGTAATGATATAAATTTATTGTTTTCCTCTTCCATGAGCTTAGATGATAACAACCATGATGATCCTCCTATTACGACACTTGTCATTGTCCCTTTGGCTAGTTTTCAACCTTCCGCATATGATGAAAAAGTTTGGGATGTGGATGACCTACTATAGGTTGACTCATATGTGCCATACTAGTCTTATCTTTGTCTTCTTTTCATGTTCTTTGTGATTGCATGTGTGTAATGCGATGCCCCATACCGTGTTACTTGGAGTGTCTTTATGTTTGTGATCCTACTTTGGATGACCCTTATCACTTCATTTGTGTAAGGATACAAAAGAAGCAAATCTATCATGACATTATTCTATTTGTATCTACATTCTTCTGTATGTTGTAAACCATTATCGTTTCTCTTGTCTTGTGTTTTCCTTTTGGGGATGATGCAAAGAATAAAGACACTTAGGTCTCTTCCATGTTGATCCAAAATTATTCTCTTTTTTCTTTTCTCTCTATGTTTCATTCTTCCTTTAAGCCCGTTGTTCCATGAGTTATTTGGGGAGTGATGATGATTATGAGCTCGATTATATCACTCTAGCAAAGACATACGTTGACACAAAATCCATGGAGGGGAAACCTCCTTTCATGACATAGCTCTACCTGGAAATATATGTTTTACATAGAGCTTTCCGAATAAAGCTCTCATGTATTGGCATGTATCATGTTCTACTTTAAAGTAATTGCTCACAATATGGTGTTTAGCAATTTCCTTAAAGTGTGGGCATGTGGGTCCCCGCTCATTTTTTGCTTCAAAGTGTGCTCTTCTTACTTCACATTATGTGTCTTCTTGGTGTTGACATTGGTTTTGATGTCCTTCAAGAGTGTGACCTTTCTTGGCATATGGCATTCCTCTTGGTGGTAATGTTATGGCTTGCATTCCCTAAATTGTGAATCTTTTACCCTTGACTATTCCTCTCTTGGTGACAATAAACATGGTGTTCCCTAAGGTGAGACCTTTCATGAACTAATAAAAACTCCTTTGACTATCCTATCCTATTGCATTTAAAACATTGTCATGGCCACCAAGCATATAACACAACTTGCTTGTCAGTGATGCCTTTTTGTTTTTCATGAGTGTCTAGCATAATACAACTTGCTAGCCTTGTGGAACCTTTGACCATATTTTTTTTGTGCCTTATCAAATTTATCAAGAGGTATAATTTTTGGTATGGTTGACGTATGGGGAGCATATGGACCTGGCAAGGCTTTCCCATCAGCCACCTTTTTTTTATTTTTTTATTTTTTTTTAGGGGGGGGACTCACCTAGTGGACACCGGGTTTGAGTATATTTTGTTTTCATAGTGGACAATGGGTTTTCACTTATAAAAAAAAAATTAATAGACAACAACACAATCGTGGCTAGTTCATCTTTCTTTTTCTTTAATTTCACATCAATTTTGACATTGTGTGATTGTGCATCTTGTGTTTCTACTACAAGCATGTGTCTCTTTTGTGCCTTTGGTTTTCCATGGGATCTTGATCCTGGGGACTTGGCCACCTTCTTGATCTTTGTTGTCCTATCCCATCAACACTTGTACAATTATACCTCTCTTGACTTATTTGTCTACTTTAGTGTGTGTTTGAGTGCAAGTTCATACTCTCACTAAAGTTAGGGCTAAATGTAATGTAAAAAAATGTACATCTTTACATTTTCACACTATGTTTTCATCCCCTTGATTAACTGGACTTAATTAACCCCTTAATTGGCCCAATTATGCATTAACAAGCCTAATTAATTTTGTTTTTTGAAAGGGGGACCACATTTAATCAATTCCTACACTTAATTTCACATCTTGGAAAATTTGTGTCCTAGGTTTAGGGCCTAGGACACATTCACCCAAGGGAGAATGGTCCTCCTTAAGTCTCGGGGCCCATTTTTTAATATGTTGTTGAAGACATTTTAATGATCTAAACTCAAATTACAAAGGTTGGCTTGTGATGTTTAATTGTTGGGTAATTAAGGAAACACCTATAAATACAAGATCTTTTTATCAATTCAAAGATAACAAGCTAGAGGTGAACTTCATAAGAGAAAATATTATTGTCAAGAGCATTGGAGAGTAGATTTATCAGTCATTTATTGTAGTATTCAATATCCTATCATGATGTCAAGATTTATGTGTGTTCGTGCATATTTTTGAGCTAACATTATGATGTAGGTTTCAAATTTTTAAGCATCAAATCAAGTGTCAAATCAAGCATCCAATCAATCCATTTCATGCAAGATCTAATCCTTGGAGTGATGTGTTATAATGTAGTCCTCTAAGTTCATCCATTAAAGGGTTTGGTGAGTTGCAACAAGCTAGTGTTCATTCATCATTCCTTCCATTTATGATTTTATTTCATTATCAAGGTTTAATTACCAAACTAAGGTTTTACCAAGGCAAACCCTTATACACCAAAAATAAAACAAACATTTTTCTCCTGTGCATTCTTAAAAGTTCCTAGCATTCATAATAGAAGTAGTCACTTTGCTCTTTTCGGTGACATTCTTGGTTTTTGGTCTATATGAGACACCAACACACATCTAGGACATTAGCGTGTTGTGTTTTCATGTGTGTGTTGTGCTTTTGTCCTTGACCAAGAACTTGACAACCAATCCAAAAAACCTCTATGATCTACTCTTTCTAATTTTGGAACTTTCACCTTTTTATCCTTTTTAGCATTATTCCTTGAGGAAGTTGAGGACCATTTTCTCCTTGTAGACTCTACTTTTCCTGAGACTCGAGGGTTAAAAATCTCCTCCTCTACAATAAAAGATCACAAAAATTCAAAAAATTGCATATCATATTGCATCATAGGTTGTTGTAGGGTTAGTTTCAATTATTTAGGTCAGATCTACATTCACAATTTCCATTTATCATTACACATTTTCTTTTTAGCTACATTATCTTACATTGAGTAAGTTCTAGAGAAATATTGACTTTCAGACCTATTTGCAAATAGACACAAAACCCCTAGGAAGTCTAATAAACATTAAAAAAAAAAAAAAATTTGAAGCCCTATCAAGGATATAGATGCCCTTAGGTGCCTTTATCCTATTACTAGTGGCTCAAAAAAAATTCACACAAATCTTTGTCTCTGTATTTTTCAGTCTATTTCCACTTGCAAATGTCTGATTTTAAATTTTGAAAAGATGTTATTGCATGTGCAAGAAAGGTTTCATTTTGTTTAATTTGTTAAAAAAATTTAAAAAAAATGTTAAATTTCAGTGTTGGAAATTATCATATATGTAGAACAATTATTTACATCATGTTCTTATTGCAAAAATCTTGTGTTATCATAATTCATATTCTATTATCAAATCTTGTTAAGCATTTCAAAGAATTTAAGTTGCAAGCATGTAATAATGAGTTAATTTCCCCTCTTTTGTTATTTTTCGTTGATCCCTCTCCCACTATCTCTCCTATGTGTGAGGTTATTTTGGTGAAAGAGAATACAATATTTGAAAATCATGACAATCATGTTTATTCTTCTCTCAATACCTCACCTACTTGGGAAGAAGGTATCTTGGTGTTAGAAGATCTAATCATTGAACATCATGATAACCTTGTTTGTTTCTCTCCCCTTACCTCTCCTACTTGGGAAGACATTTTTTGACAAGAGGATGAAATCATTGATACATTTATGGATTCCATAGATGAAGATGCTAAGGTGACATTAGATTCCCCCTCGATAGAAGATCATCAACAAGAAGTTAAATCTATTGAGGTTATGAATGCACAATTGGCTATTAGATCTCCTCTCATTATTGAACCTCCTAAACCTCCTTTTGGACCTCCTAAAAATACTTTACTTATTGGACCTCCCAAGTCACCTCTCATTATAGGACCTCCTAAACTTCATGGCCATATCCTAAGTTTTACAAAACAATTTGCTAGTAATCAGGTGATGAAGCAACCAAGTTATCATATTGTTGCTTACACATATAATAATAGGAATAATAAGCAACCAAAACAAACACCAACATCCATCCCATTTCCTCAACCATACCTCCCCCTACACCTAGCATTTTGTAACGTAGTAGTAAATAATTTGATCTTGTTGAGCATTTTTGTAACACTCCTAATATCTCCTTGTGGGATTTGATTCAAACATCACCTGTTTATCATGGCATGCTTCAAAATTCTTTGCATAAAGTTATTGTCCCTCCTAGTGCACAACCAAATCATGTGGTAGCCTTGATTGAGAATATAAATTCACCTAGTATGGACATTTTCTTTCATCAAAGTGAATTACCCCCTTTGGAAACGTAAAAAAAAAATGAGACTTTGATGGTAATGGTTGTTATTAATGTTTGCGGTGTGAACCTTTGGATAGAGAAGATAAGACTAAAATTCAACTAGATTCTTTGTCTATTTGTGGTTTTGATAATGTGTGAAAACAATCATTAGGTTTAATAACATTACCTGCCAAAGTTGGTATGGTTTTCTTGCAAACCCCTATCCATGTCATATCCCATGATCTTTCGTACAATATTCTCTTGGGTATACAATGGATTCATGAAATGAAAGGAGTTCCTTCAACACTTTATCGTTTAATGAAATAAACTTACAACAATAAGGTTTACATGATAAAAGTTGATCCAAAATCTAAAACTTGTTTACAAACTAAAACAGGAATGAAGAATCATCTTAGAACATTAACACCAACTGTAAAAGTGGAGCGTTTAGAAATTGAGGACAAAGATGAATGTCTTTCATCAGTGATAAAATTGTCGGATGATGTTTGGGGTTCATTAGAATTTACACTTACATTCATGGGAGAATACAAGCTTACACAATCAAAAACAAGAAAAGAGAAAGAAGATACAATGGTATCAACACAACCTATCATGGAATCATCAAAAAAAATTGATTCCACAATTTCTAGTAATGAGAAAAACACAAACTACACATTTCTTCAAAAGAAATGGAATCCATTTATGGAAGAGGTTATCAAATTTTAAAACAACTTGGATATAATGGAAAAGGATGTGGTGTAAAATAACAAGTTATTCATGTCCCCATAGATCCTAACATGTAAGAAACAACAAAAGGTCTTGGTTATTATCCTTCAAAAATAACGAAAATATCTTCACTTAATAATACAAGAAACAAATAGCATTAGTTGTTGTTCCTTGCCATGTGGTAGTTGTGGTATCATAGCATGCTCACTACCATGCATGGAGGTATAAACTTGGCTTTATGCAATCATTTTTCACTTTTCAAGGAGCAATATATCATCATCCATTTTAGACTCATCTTTTTCCCTACACTTGGCAAGCAAGGGGTTAGGTAGCCTTGTGTTAGGTGTATTCCTTCTAGCAAGGTATCTCTTCTTTATCTTCGTAAAAAATTAGTGTAGCATGTAAACTAACATTTTAAGGGGCATATGGTCCCCCACTCATTGTTTGCATGTGAAATGGTCCCTTCTTAGTAATGATAGCATACAACTCCTAAGAAATGTGACCTTATCAATAGAAGTGTGGCCTTCTCAATCTATGTTGTCTCTCCTTTTTGGTGATGTTGGCCTTGAAGTCCTCTAAGTGTGTAACCTTTCTTGGTGTATGAAATCCCCCTTGGTGTTAATGCTATGGTTAGTATTCCCTAAGGCATGAATTTCTATTCCACAACCAGTCCTCTCTTGGTGGTGATGCCATGTGTGATATTCCCTAAGGTGTGACCTTTCATGTATTGAGCAAATCCCTTTGTTTTTTTTGTAAATTACCTTTTGTTGTGGTGTTGTTATAACACCCTTTAAGGTTTTTCTCTTATCTTTTCATCATTTATGTGCTTCCTTAAGAGAGTTTGTGCAACTCCTTATGTGAATTTGGCATTTTTGATTCACTTTGTTCACACGCGTTTGACTTAGTGGTGTGTTGACATTGACATTTTTGCTTCACATTTTTCATGCGTGTTGAACTTAGTGTGGCATTGACATACAATCTTGACCATTTTGTAGCACCTTATCAAGGTTATCAGGGAGTATAACTCTTAGTAAGGTTATGGGTACACACCTAGTGAATATTAGACTTCACTAGCCCATGTTACCTTCTGATTTACGATTCACCTAGAAAATATTAGACTTTTCTATGGTGTGAGTAATGAACGCATTTTAACATGACCACCTAGCATAACACATTTTTATTTTGAGTAGAGCTATGTAAGTTATAAGTGTTTAGCATAACATAGCTCTTGTGGAACCCATCATATTGCATGGACACCTAGCATAACATAGCTTGCTAGACAATAGATCCATGTGGCTCATGAGTGATTTGACATAACACAGCTTGATAGTCCTCATGAGAGAATTCCTTTATTCGATGGATGAGGTTTGGTATTTGAGACAATTTAAGACTGAGTTCTCTTTGCCTTACAAAATCAAATCCCTTTTAGTACTAACCTTGTGTTTTTTTTTGTGTCTTTTGTGTGTCTTCTTTGTGTCTACATTGTGTTTGTGTTCATTTTATTTTCATCTATATGTTATGTTATTTTATATTTTTTTGTTGTGTATGCTTCGTGTTTTCCATCATGTATGTATGTGTATGTTATCTTGTTGTATTTCATACATGTTTGTTCCTTTTTCCTTATTTTGGTTAGTCATGGGATTGCATACTAGGGTCTTGCACACTCCCCCTAGATCCTTAGTCATCATATATCTTCAACATTTGGACAATCGAACCCCTCCTGACATATATTTTCTAATTTAGTGTGAGTCTAAGTGTAAGTTCATACTCTCACTAAAGTGGGAGCTAAATGTAGCATCATAAATTGTCACCCTTGATAATTTCAAACTATGTTTTGCTCCCCCTAAATTATTGATCCTATTTGACCCCTAATTTCCTAAATTATGCATTTCATAACCTATTTTTATCATATTTCAAGAAATTGCAAGCATTGAACAAAAGCATTTATTTAATGTTTTATCCTTGACACTTAAAATCTTGGAAAATAGGGCCAGGACTAGGATGCCCTTGGGCATCTGAGCCCCCCTATTTTACCAGGATCCAAATTTGAATATGTCAATATTGATATTTTAACATTTAAAATTCAAGCTACAAATATCAACAATCGAGATTTTATTTTCAAAAAATTAGAGAAATGCCTATAAATACCTAGTTATTACATCATTTGAAATATAATAGAAAATCAAGAACAAGAATTATTGTCAAGATCACTATCAAGCAATTCAAGAGAAAAAATTTAGAGCTTTATCGTAGCAATTCAAGATCTAAACATCATGTCAAATACTATGTGAGTTCATGTGTGTTTATGTTATCATTGTTTGTGAAGGCTAACCCTTGGTGTAGGTCTCCAAGCAATCAAGAAAGCAAGATCCAAGACCTTTAGGTCATTTACATGACTTCAGTCCTTCAAGGAATCCATTGAAGGGTGGTAAGTTGTATCATTTTGCGATTTCATCATTCCTTCCTTTCATTTATCCATTTAATCATTAGAATTTCCATTGTGGAAGTGGAAAAACTAGCACAAGGTTTGACTAAGGAAAGCCCTTAAATGGCATAGTAGTTCTTCTCTTTGTAAATGTGCATATTTTAGGTTTAAAAAGGATTAAAGGAAGTTTGAAGATCATTCATTCATTATTGCATTCAAAACCCTACACCTTATCAACCCATGAAAACTCACCTACATAATTACCCAACAATGATCTGACAAGTCTACAAGTAGAAATAGAGATCTCAAATCTGTCATCAAAGGACTAAAAAAGCACAGCAAGACACCCCTACAAGGACCCAGATGACCTTGGTCGAGTCTATCCTCCTACAGTGACTGACACCAAACTTTCAAGATAGGTACACATCACTCTAACCTTCCCAGATCTACCTCAAATCTCTGTTTTAGTTTGTCAATTATCAAAAGCTTGTATTTTTCATATTAGGGCACATAGTCTAATTAGGTTAATCAAGGAAAATCAATCTCAATCCATTCTGAGACTCTAAAAGATGCAGATCCAAGTCTAATTGGCTCACCTTCATGGTTGAAATTCAATGTAATCACCTTGTTGCTCTCCATCTTAATGAAACCCTAAAAAAAAGGAGAAATTGATCCTAGGTTCTTTTCATTGGATCGAGGGTCCTTTTTTTCTTCGTTTTAGTCTCAAAATTCCAACAATTAGTTTCATAAAAAAATCAAGCCAAGTCTATTAATTTGTTAAAACCCATTGTACAAGGTTGGGAATCTCAAAAATTAATCAACATAGAAGTTGTTTAGGATATAAAGGTAGTAGGGTGATATATTCTTGATTATTTTAAATATTTTCAATATGTTTCGAGTGGAACTTTAAATCTTATTTTTTTTAAGTTTTCAACTATGAATATGAGTGAAGTCGGATGGATTGAACCCAAATTGTGTTTCTATCATATTTGTCATAGTCATAAGTTAGTTTCTTGTTTTGAATTACACCCATGTTCTTCATGTGGTCATCATACTCATGTTTCTTTCTAATATTTTCAAAAGGAAGTTTCCACACGTGTTATGTGATACAAATCCCTTGTTTGAGTCAATTATTGAGGAGACATCAAAAGCTTATTTGGATCATTTAATTATGAAACCTATGAGAAGATTGTTCCAAATGATAGTAACAATTATCTTCTTCAATGAGTTATGGATTCAATATATATTCAGTATTCCATTGGTGATTTGAACTTTTTGTGATTTTACAATGCAATTATCCCAAAGGATTGATATTAGTCCTTTTATAATTGATTTTTCAAGTGTGCCTCCCTTGCCAAGGGAGCCTTGTTAGTGTTCTACTCCTTCATCCACTAGGGGGAACCTTGTGTGTTACAAATTCAAGTGGAGAATTCATAAATATGATTATGTATGCTTTGAATGTTTTGTAGATTTGTTGCTTATGTGGAATTTTTTACGTATTTCAGATTTTGGCTAGTTGTTGATCAATTTTTAGATGCATTCTTGGTTGGTGTAATTAAAATAATGATGGCTTATTATTGACCACTAAGGATGTTAGAGTAAAGGTTTTAACTTAATTATGTTGATTAAGTTACCTTTATTCCCTTCTTAAGATTTCACTTTAGTTTGATTTTTTTTTTTAAATAAGCCCAATCGCGCTTTTGCGGTGACGGCCATTTGGCCATCAAATTTAAGCTCATCTTTTTGCTGCAATGGCCGTATGACCGTCAAATTTAATGCAGCACCGGCTTTTTTCCCCTTTGGAGCTATTTTCTTCTAGAGGCCGTAACTTGGGCATATGATATCATTTTTTGGAAAATGAGATATCGTCGGAAAGCTGGTTCTGTCAACTTTCCAGTGGTGTGGATTTCATTGCTTCATTTTTCTGTTGGTACATTCTATAGCTAGTTGAAGTCAAAGGAGCTTCTTTCAGTCCCGAGCTCATAACTTTTGATCTATTTCTCCATTTTTTGCGATCTTAGCGACATTGGAACCATATTTTAGAGCTCTTCAGTTGCATCCATGCAATTTTTCCAGATTTCACTCCAGGTATATTTTATTCAATTTTTTGTGTTTTCACACTCTGGTGAATTACCTGGACATATTTTCTCTTGGGAACTTTTCTTTTGCATGGATACTTCTTTTTTGGCTGTTCTTCATGTATTTCCAAGTTTTTGTCCTTTGTGGGAATTTTGAGCATCATTTGTAAGCAATCTTTTATTTAAACGCACTGAGATAAAGTGCCACACAATTGTACATGTATTTTGGAGATTTTGCACATAAGGTTGTGCCATATTTTGTACTCGTGTTGTTTTATAAAGTGCCATGGGGGGTTGTGTAGTGCCTTTGTTTTGCCATCACACCTTTTTCCGGTGAGTGTCCCTCCATGATGACAGTGGATCCATATGATTCCAGCCTCATGCATGTGTGCTTTGTTTTGCACACCACTTTTTTAGTTGTAGGTGCTTTATTGTGCACTTTCAAATGTTGTTTCTTCTTCTTCATGCACTACAAGGCGTTACACACCATTTTAGTGGATCTATCAAGCTCTCCCAGTTCAGCATTATGGGGGGGGTATCATATTGTTCGTGCTTATCCTTCCTTTGTTTTTCCTTGGAAGTAATCTTCCATTCTCAGTTAATCAATGTTCTTCAAACTATTGGTACTTGTGCCATTTGTATCTTCGTTCTAGGTGTTTGTCTTTGTTTTCCATCTGATTCGAGTAGTGTTGTTTGGGGCACTCATGCAGATTGTTGTCTTCTTGATCCTAATCATCCTATCTTCAGCGGAGGTTCTTCAACACCATAGCAGTCATCTTTCGACAGTTGTTTGTAGCTTCTTCTACTTCAATGATGTTCTTCTTGGCTTTTTGCATCTCTTTTTGGAGTAGAGTTTTTCCCATGAGGTTTTCTCTATTTCTCCATTTTACAAAGATTTGGTTGTATTTGGGCACCTGATCTGGCCTAGTTGTCGGGACCCATGTTTACCTTCTTGCATTTGTTTGTAGCTGCACTTTTGCTCATCTTAAGGGGGGGTGTTAGAGTAAATGTTTTAACTTAATTATGTTGATTAAGTTACCTTTATTCCCTTTTTAATATTTCACTTTAATTTGCATAAAGTGACATTTAATAATTATATTAATTATTAAATGTTTTCCTATTAGGGCTTCTTTTAGGGTTTTTCCTATTAGGGTTTCTTTAGGGTTTTCATGATCTCCTTTTATAAGGATTGATCCCATTGTATATTCATAACATTGAATTCCCTTTTCTTCTGATAAGATAATTTCTCCATTTTTCAGAGCTTCAAACCCTTGTTTGTTTTCTCCATCCATTATCTTCCTTGTGATAGGTATCCATTTGCATGCAGGTGATCTTGGAGTCTAAAGTTGGTTTTCTCAACTCCTACAAAGGATTGGTTAGTTTTTTATTTCAATTTTTTGTGAGGATTTGTCCTAGATGTGGTACTTGAAGACCACTCATATTGACCATCATAGATTGGTCATTTTTTAATGTAGATTATTATTATTTTTAACACATGATAGATTTGGGTATTATTCGGTCATGATTATTTCAAATTAAAGGATGGTTCATGTGACAAGCTATAGGATTATAGACATCCAATGAGTGATGATCAAATAAGTGACTGATACATCAAATATACATAATTTTTTTCAAAGATTAAGGTTTTGAGATAGAAGATTATAATATTTTGGACACTATAGATATGAGAGAGATGATTATTCTAATGATCATGATGGACCTATTACATCATGATTTGGATTGAGCACTAGTGATGAGAGTGATGCATTGATGGTCAACTATAGATTGATCATATTTGATTGTAAATTGATTGCATCAATGATTGGAGAATGTAGATTCTCAATTATTTGGAGAAGGTGAGTGACAAGAACTAAGCCATCATATTTGGATAAAAACTTTTTTTTTCTAGAAGATAATTCTTTAATATCAACATGTGACTTTATTAAGTTTGAGATCTTTACACACTAGGTTGAGTTCACATTTTTAAATAGTGATCAAACATAATTTTGGGGTTTTTTGGATTACTTATCTACATGAGTTATCTATTTTTTCTCTCTTTGTAACATGGTTTATTAGGGAACACTAGAGTGGATGTGATTCCTTATTTATTTGAAAATGGATTACATGTAGTGATATCATCATTATTTATACTTATTTAGAGTCTTAAGACTATAGTTACATTAGATTGGCAACTCATTAGAGCCTTCACATCAAAGGAGGGTTCTTGGCATGTTTGCATTTGCAAGTTAAAATATATCAATGTTAATCCTTTATCTATATTGACTTTGTATCACCAATGGGATTGTTATATATAAGGTCACTTTGGTTTAATTCATTTCCTTATGTATTTTCCCTATGTTGTATATCATATTTTTATGGTTAACCACACATAATTAAGTGGTGATTACTTGGGTGATTGGAAAATGTGATTACACCACATCTTTTTATTTATATGCATTATTATTCATTGGTTTAATATATTATAGAATTATGGATTTTATTGTATATCTATACTAGTTATTATTCTTGTCTCTATTATAAATATTTTAATGTTCTTTGCTTTCAAAACCATTGTATGCACTCTTGTGGAATTTTTTTTCTTGAAATTCATACTTGATTTTTTATTCTTATTATGTTGAGTAGGGTAGGTTATAAGATGCAATGGTGGAATAATCTACCATCATTTTCAAGCACTAATTCATTATAATTTATTCTTGGTCTTATTGAATTATTATTATTAAATATTCAATTATTAGTATCATTGACTAGATCAAAAGAGATTGAACACTTGAGTGCAAGGGTATGGGTAAGTGCACAAAGTTGGGGGGTCAAAAAGTAGAAAAAAAAAACACTAAAATATGACTATAAACACTCACACTACAATGAATTAATGTTATGGCTCAAAAAATTTAAGCCATAATGTTGTGTTATAGCTTGCTTGTATTATATTTTCCTTAAGAATAAGCTAGTTTATTATAATGTTGATAAGTTATAACTTGAATGTGTTTTATTTACATTTTCTTTGGAATCCCACCCTTAGGCTTGGAGTTAACTTAGATATTCAAGCCAAAGGGTTGGGCCTAAAAGTAAGGTGTGTTGGTGCGAATAAGGTGTTTTACCTAGCTAGTTCACCTAGTAGGTCATATTTGCACGTTAAGTTTACTTAAGTCCTAGGAATCTTACTCGAAGTCTTAGTTGGCATGAGATCTTATCTTATCTTATGCCATTTAATTCTTGTGTCTTAGGTCATTTAATATTAGTTGTATCATCTCATAGGATTAAGACACTTTTCATGATATTTTCTAAACTACCTCTCAACCTTTCCTATATAATTAAGATCTTATTTTTATTGTATATTGTGTATAATTTATCACAATTGAACTTAATATATTTTTCATCCATTATTGCAAATTTATGCTCTTTCTTTTCTCTCTTGTAGAAAGATACTTTAGTTGCAGATGATCCTAGGAGCTTGAGTCATTGAGCAAATCTAACATGGTATCAGAGCTTTAGATCTTAAAATCCCTTCTCAAATTTGAGAGTGATTTATGTTTGAGATGTTGCAAGGTTGAATATTGTTGTGGATGTTGAAAAATTGAGAATGCTCTTATATTGCATCATATAATGACCTGGAGAATCAGAAAAACCTGATAAAAATATCAAATTTGGGGGTTTCCTCTTTGTTGCTTTGTATTGCAGGTTCATTTGGAACTTGTTGGTGCAAATTTGAGCTCACCATTGAGTTTAGGGTGTTCAAAAATTTGAAGCATTTTGGGTCAAAATAGACCCTACCATTGCATCTAAGAGGCTAAAGAGCACAAAGATTTACTATCAACTCACCAAAACAAGAGTACTTTTCCCCATGTCCCCAAGGAAATTTTTGGCCAAATGTCATTAATATCATATGATCATCCACAAGACTATATGATTGCAGGTCATTGTCACTTGTGTAGGTCAAAGTAATCGTTATGTTTTAGAAAAAAATTATTAAATATTCTATTTTTTTAATTTTTATAACTAAAAAAATCTACAAGATGTACCTACTTGCGTAGGTATTGTGCCTCTATAGTGTACCTCATAGAAGCATACCAACCTAGTCAAACATCACCATGCAGTGACATCGAGGCAAGCCATCTACCATGGTGAACATGCCACACAATTTTTCCTACCGCCAACTAAAGAGAATATTTCAATACTATTAATGCCAAAATTTGACAAGGTAACATCCTTTATGGGTAACTCAATTAAAGTGGGGACCTATTGCACTGAACTAACTAACCTCCAGATATTAAAGAAGTTGACTTCTTCTATAACTGAGGTTTTGAATGGGAAAAGGAAGCAGATATAAAAATAAAAGATTCTAACTAAGGTGATGTGCCAAGATTTAGATGTAAGGCACAATAAGTCTATCTTTTGGATGTGATTTAAGGGCTCATTCAGCAATCTGCTATGCCCAAAAATAACAATCATCAAATAGAAAGACTTGAATAGTTCATTTCATAACATAAAATAATTTGTATGGAAACTTACTGAAAAAGAAGAGTCAAAATACATGGTCTTAAATCAGTATTCTATTCAAATCATTGAAGTTGTAAATAATCAATTCAGTAACAACACAATATAATTTTTTTCAAATGGTTGAGAAATAGAGAGGCCAAATTACAAGGGGTCAATCTATGAGTCTTTACAATTATCAAAAAAAATAAGAGGCTCAGTGTCTTCCTAATCCTTCTGTATGTATCTTTTTCAACCTCGTGCAAGGTTGAGAGAAGCAATATATATAGCTAGAGGCTTTCATCACTTGTGAGCCCATAATAGAAAAGATTCTCGATCATGAATAATGATTCTCGCAGCAATGACTCATCATGACCATTGTAACAGAAAGATTCTTGATCATAAATACAGTCATCCGCAAACCAAATGCATTCCCTATGAATGATGGCAGTGGCCCCATCTTTTGAAAATAGCTAAGGCTTAAGCAAGCACATTTCGTAGCCCTATAGAGTTAGTTAGGGCATGTTGCAGGATATCGAGGCCCGAATTTTGCTCCATCCTTTATGTGAATGAAATGCTCATTCTGAGGACACGTGGAGGAGTCTTCATCGTATCGACACCACTATGGGGCCTACTTAGAAGTGTATGCGGACGGATGCGACGTGGCATCCGGTCGAGGCCTGAAGGAGAAGAGAAGGGAAACTCCCCTTTAATGAGAGATTGTATGACATGTGGCAGCAGCAGGCTGAGCTCATTAAGAGGGTAGCCAGGAGACTTCAAAATCATCGGGTGTAGTCGAAAACGAAGAAAAATATCAAAACAACCCAAAGGGAGCATAGGATATATTTAATATCCATAGCTTTTGGTGACTATCAAGGGAATTTCACTTGTGGAATGATGAACCCAAAATCTTTGGTATCATAGACATGGCCTTATTCATTGAGCATTAGAGTCAGATCTTAGAAAATGTGATCTGCAAGGACAGCCAATCGACCTTGGAAGGCGTTGATATGGTGCACAGATTCTCGTGCACCTCATGTAGATTGATTACCTCTTTAAAGGGAAACATCATAGATATTCCAAACCCAGCCTCAAGCTAAAAAAGTAGTCGTGTGATCTGATGAGTGACACCTTCAATATCCCCAGTAGTAGGAGGTTGGTTGAAGTTCTGGAAAGCAGATAAATTATGCTTCTTCTCCTCGATTTTGGTTGTAATTTTCTCTGTGGTGGCGACCGATTCATCAGAAAGAAATGGAGAGGGCAAGCCCATCTAGGTTACTTGGGAAAACCTTTCCCGCATGCTATCCATAGTTCATCCCAATGTGACTGAGCAGCGTTGAGCATGAAGGGTGGCTTCATGGAAGCGCATAAACTCTTTTGTGATCCTAGCGACTGACCTCCAATTTTCAATACCTTCTCACACCATATCCTTGCTTGGCATGGTGTATAGCCTATCCAATAGCTTTTCTGCTTCGAGAACCTTTTCCCCTATGAATTGAGGGAATTGTTCCATTGCATTGTGAACCTCCCTGCATAACTTTGCCACCTCTTCCATAAACTGAAGTGTGGGTTGGAGAGTCGGACATAAAGCCTTGACTCTTTCCCAGTAGGAAGCATATAGTTGTTGGGCTACTAAGCAGAGGTCTGACTATGGAGAAGGATTTTGAATGATCTTCTTCAAGAGATTAATCTCTGCATCCTTTGTCCCAATCTCTTGCGTCAACCCCAAAATTTGTTCTGCAACCGTGGAGATTTTCTCCTACAAGGCCCTTTGTTTGGTAAGCCATTTTTTCTTAGTTTGGCCTCAAGTTGTAGACTCTTCCACTAGGGAAAGCTTGATCTTCTGGGGGTCCTCTTTAAACTGAGCCTATATGCTTTCTACATCTATCTCTTTCAATTGTATTGCTTTCTCCAATTGAGCGCACAGTCGTTGCAGCTCTTCATTCTTTTGCTGAACTTCCCTTTCTGATTGGGCCAACCAGTCTTGTAATTCTTGATTCCTTCACCGCAACTTAGCCACTTGATTTGACTCCTGGGACTGGAACCTCTTGAGCTCCATTTGCAGGCCAGCCTACTCAGCTTGTGCATTTTGTGCAAAGAACGCTCTTTCTGCCTCTCATGCTTTGTCCTTGGCTAATAGGACTTTTATCCTTTCTTTAACGGCCTTGAGCTCATCCTCTGCCTTCTTCAACTTGTAGCCAAACTTGAGAAATTCAATGGTCACTAGTTGTCATGTCTCCTCCATTAGCTTGACTTTATCCTGTGGTCAAGCAACATGCAAGTCAAGTCTGACGACATAGACGTCATATTCATCGAGCTGCATTTCTCCTTGTAATTTAGTAAGATTGGGGTGCATGGTTGCAAAATGCAATGACTATTGAGCCTCATTATAAATTGTTTGGACTTTATGCTTTGTTGGCTTCCTAGCATCCTTTTCTTTTTATTTTTGGAGTCAGAGAGCTTGAGCTTGCTTTGTTGTATTGCTTTGTGACAAGAATTGAGTCGACGATCTAATGCATTCGCCTACAAAGGGTGTGTCGGGAGGGACAATGAAAGGGAATGAGAGGCAGGTGACCTAAGATTTTTTCTTCTTTGGAAGGGAAACTGTGAGCGGAGAGAAGGGAGGAATACTCCAATTCCTAGGTGACGAAGGCATGGGAGGACTTATCGGAAAGGGTAGTGGCAACGGAGATGCCACGGGCTCCACTTGTTGCAAAGGTTGGGTCAGTGTTGAATCAGCGAAGACCAAAGGGATGACAGTTTCGAATGCCAAGGGGGTATTAGCCATAGATGTGGATAGGGAGGAAAATGAAGAGGCTGACAGGGCTCCAGCAAAAGATGAAGTAACTCTGGGAGAAGTTAAAGCCATCTGTCCAATATGGGAAGATTGGGAGAAACCTCCTACAGTCATTACAGCAGGGACAAAGAAAGACAGGCTAACAATTGGAGTGATGGATGCCACAGAGGTAGTGGAAGAAACAAGAGACTGTGAGCCAAGAAGAGGGGGAGAGAAAAATACCTGAGTAGCAGATTTCGTCTCTGATCCTTGGCCCACTGCAACCTCCTACGAACTCTCTCCTGAAGTAGCATCAGTGTGTTATCTTTTTCTTGGTGGAGAGTGCTCCACATCTACTACTTTTGTTGATGGTTGTGTTCCCCTAGGCTTTGTTACTGCCCAAGTTCAAGACTGTGAAGACCTTGATCATGAAATATTTATCTACAAACTCCTAATAGTTGCACTAGGTTGTGATCTTGATCTCTTAACCTGCCTGGCTACATCCTCTCTTGGCTCCTTTTGTTTTTGCTTCCCCCTATTAGAGCATTGTGTGGCCTCTTCAGGGTTGGCCTCTTCCAAATCACTTGCATCGAAATTAGAATGATCCCTATTCTAGAGAGTATCAAACTAATCATCGGTGTTGAAGATGGATGGGTCCCAGAACACAACAAGGGGGTACTTGATCTCCTAGCGATAGATCCAAAAATCATTGATCTTTTTTGACTTCCAGCCCTATTCCCTTATCACACTATTTCAAAGGGTAGCATTCATGCAGAAATTTCTGTCTACCTTCCCCTTAGGGAGATAAAACTCGAGCCATGATGGCCTCTAATTATCTGTTGGCATGCACGCCAAGTTGACCCATAGCCTGCTAATATCATCCAGAGGGTTTTGTCACACTTCCCAGTAAGGTTGAGGTTTGTGCTTTACCTTAATGAATGTGTCGCTCAAATCATCCTCAGGGTTGTAGTCCCACTTATCAGAAATAAACACCAACCCAAGATGAGCCAGCTTTCCTTCTAGAAACTCAACCAATTTCTTTTTTACCATGACCATTGATTTGTAGCTCAACGAGAATTCAAAAAACCCTCTCTTCTTCTTCTTTGGGTTAGAGCAAAAGGTCCAATCCATAATGGCCAGTTATTAGAACACTTCAAGGGCCAAAAACCGATCGATGATAGATGTTGGGAGTTGGATTGGCTCTTTTTAAAATCCATGCACTTTAACACATGTGGAATCCTCCCTGAGGAACCAATCACACTTGGGGAATAGGTTTTGCATCCAGCTGGTTTGGCCGGCTGACAGGCGATAGTGGTAACCATCCTCACTCAAGTTCAACGAAATCATAATCAAGAATTTTTCCAAAAATGAATAATAATCATAGGTGGAAGAGAGGATATGAGTCTATGCCGAAACTAGCTTTCGATGCCTCTTCTCATCAAAAATTGATAACTCTATTTTTTCCTTGAAGAAATCGAGGTTCTGATGTAGAAACACATAGGCAAGAAGATACGAGGTCGGTCTTGAGATGCTTGACACACTCCTAGTGTGACACCTCAGTCTTCGGCCTGGGTTTACCCACTATTAGTGACCTCTGGAAAAATGTTGAGGAAGATGCAGTGGTGCCATGGGTGTCATTTCTTGATGGTTTTCGCCTCCAGACGCAGGCTGAGCACCGACAGAAAGTTACCCACGCATGCCATTTATTATTGCATGTCTACAATGTGGTACTATTCTATGATGTAGAATGGTATACTGATTTCAGGAATTTGGTATTTCCACCACCTCTCACTGTTACTGCTGCCAACTCGCCCCCTGATAATGAAGATGTTGTCATTGTTGATGTTCCTGCTCCTATAGCCATGGATGAAGAAGTTCCCATTGCTGCCTCCAACTGAAAAACCACCTTATATCTTTTGTATTTAAGCCTGGAAAAGGCTTCCTTCATATATAGCTATATATATGTAGATATACTATGAAAAATGGCTTTAAAGCCATTTTGAAGCTTGTAAAAATGAAGCATATCATACTTTTGAAATGAACACAATTTTTTGCACTATTTTATCTCTTTTCATTTCTGCTATCATCTGTTATGGCTCATTTTTTGTTCCGTTGAATTTTTTATCCTTTGTCATATGCGTTATCACTGCATCATAATGTTAATCTTTGTTGTATCACAATGTTAAGAAGACTGATCAAACAAACAAAAGAACACAAGGGAAAATAACTACAGTAATTACATATTTACATGGTAGAAATGTTTTATTAAGCTCAATAGGACAATTTAAGGAAGAGTCTGTTAATAGGAATCCCTAGCGCTTCTCTTTCCATGTTTTCTAATTCAAATGTACTATGTTTCTTATACTTAATTATCCCAAATGGACATCCCCATAGGCTATCAAATTTTTTGTGTTGACTGGGTCTTGCGATCCACTCATTAAGCTTTAATACTAGGTCCCTGCATTTTAGACCTTGGTTTGAAACCCTTTCTTCAAACCACCCTTTTATCATGGTTTGGCGGTTGTTCATGGCCAATAGGGTTCTTTCTCTTTGCTCTTGCACTTTTATCATGTATTTGTGTATACTAGAATGCACGATATAAATTATTGCAAAACCTTGCTTCTTGACGAAGTCGCAGTTCATCTTATATTCCTTCAAGATTCAGAAATGAAATATTGTCAAATGTTCTCCCTTCCTTCATCATCTTTCTGAATTGAGATAGTAGCAATGCTTGACTTACTACTGAATACACACATCATGAAATCCCTTGATAAGTCTAGGTTGACCAGTACATGAGCTAAGGAAATAGCACCCTTCTCAAAGTTTCCTCTGGCTTCTTCAGCCCACATGAAAGCCTGGTCTTTCCTTTTAATCGGGTTGATTAGCTTAATTATCCCTTCCAAAATAGAAATAAATTTACTTACAAATTTGACCCTTCCTAAGAAATTCTAAGGGCCTTTTTCATTGATCAGAAGCAGAGGTTCTTTGATCGCTTTCACCCACTTAGGATTAATTGAAACTTCTTCTTTAACCTAGGTTTGATTGTAGTCTGAAATGGTCTCTAACAGAGAAAACAACTTTGAACCCACTATATTCTGCAAGATTAGTTCTATGGTGGGCAATGGGTAATGATCCTTTAGCGATGCTTGGTTTTAGTTGCGAAAGTTGAAACATAAGCGGATATCTTTGTTCTTATTTTGGACCTGGACTAAGTTTAATACCCATGTGCCATGCTTGATTGAGAAGACAATATGTGATTGAAGTAGCTTGGTTAACTCTTGCGCCAACAGTGCTTTAATCTCGGGATTCACTGGCCCCTATTTTTTATGAATTGGTTTGGCTCCTTTATTCAACTTTATCATATGTTGGATGATTTCGGGATCATGTCCCCTGAGGTCATGATATGACCAGGCCACTACCCCTTTATTTTTCCTCCAAAGGTTAATGAGCCTTCCCATACCTTGATGTGGGGCGTCCTTCTCGACTTCGGGTTTTTTGCTATATTTGATATGGAAATCAGCATAATCACTTTTTTTCACTAAAAATTCCCTCTAATTATTGCTTGCATCATTAAAATAAAAATAATCTTCAAGGGTGATGAGCCCCTTCGGAAGCTTGTTTGGTCTTAGCTGAATCTTTTGTCCATCGTAGGCTTCAGTGGTCCTTGGTCGGAATTGGTTGGAAAATTCTCTTGTTTGTGAGCTAAACGAAACGATGTGTTCATCACTATCAAATATCTTCCAACTCTGACCATTATCTAGAATTTTTGGTCGGACTATCACCCACATAGAGTTTCTTTTATGCATTAGGTCAGAGGTCAGTTCGAATTTGGGTCTGATTATAGCCATGTGGTCCACATCAGATCCTCATTTTTGAGGAACAGTTTGGATATTGAAAAATTCAAAGCTCTTAATTAGATCCCATACTTTGTTTCTATAGGATCTCATATGGACACTCTTCACTATGTTGATACCCTAAACTTGATTGATGATTAGTTTGGAATTCCCAAACGTCATTATTGGCTTGATCCTCGTTCGTTCTACTAGGTTTAAACCTAGCACGAGGCCTTCATATATAGTTTCGTTGTTTGAAAAGGAAGACTAGAATCAGAGAGATCTGATTGTCTTTTCATTGCTTGGGGAATTCAAGCATATCCCAACTCTTGCACCGACCATGCATCTATCACCATCAAAGTGTAGTGACCATAGCTTCATGGCTGAAACACCATCGAGCTCTTTTGTCACCCTCGAGATGGCTTGGTCTTCATCATAAATGACATAAGTCCCTAGTCAAGTGGAATGATAATTTCCAAAAGGGTCTTTATCAATGAACTCACTCAAGAGAACCTCCTCTTGATCGGTCTGATCTCTGGTGATTTCTTCATCTTCTAGAAGCTCACTGCAATACATCTCTTCTTTGTTGATGGAGGTGGGAGCGGATTCAAATACTATCTTGGCCTTGTCTGCAACATGTTCTAAATGTAAAGGTTTGGACACCAGCTTTATTTTAGCTCTATGCTCGGTCCTTACAATTAGGTGCAATCAATCTAAGGAGAGGTATCCACCTAGTTTAGAAGTGAATTCCCTGGACAAGCACAAACCGAATATGGGAGGAACATCAATGATCACAGTATATTGCTTGACCATGATACCGAGGCAGGAAAATAGAGTTAATGGAAGGTATTTAATGATTCGCATAGTGTTAACCATATTCCCATCTAATTGCATAACTCCTTTATTTAAAGGTTCATAGCTCAGTCCTAGGGATTTAGCTATTTGCTTGAGCATTACTGTGGTGCTAGCACTAGAGTCAATCATGGAGTTATTCAACATTTTTTTCCCCACAATAAGGGTCAAAAAAATGGCTTCAGTTTTGGTTTACACTTGCTGACTTTGACTGTGGATTCTTCCTCTTTGTTCTCAGAAGAGGCCTCTTCAGTAGTATTCGCGAGAAATTTTTTCAGAGGTGATTGATCAATAGCTTCCCCCTTAAGTGATTGCTCCTTTGGTCCAATGATCAGATCTTCTTGAAGAGCCTTCTGTAGCAATGTCTTTTGTTCTGAAATAGCTAAGATATCCTGCAAGGACACATTAGCAGGTAATTTTTTCAATTGTTCCACCACATTGATCGGTGGTAGATTTGGAGGCTTTTGCTCCTTAGCTTTTTTTATTACAATTTCTCTTTGCGGTGAACATTGTGTCACCACTATGGAGGTACCAAGGTCGTAGTCAGAAGCATTCTTAGGCTACAAACTGATTAATTGTAGGATGACCGATTCGCTCGTGAATCTTCTCTTGGAGTGAGTGTTGTAATCAAACTACACTTGCGGGGTTTTCGAAGTGGATGCTTCGAATGTGAACATCGCTTCATCTCCTTCCATCCATGAGAAGAGAGCATGGTCAGAAGTTATGCCATTTTCTTGCTCCAGAGACATCCCTTGCATTTGAGTGATGAGTACCACATTTTCTATTTGTGGAAAGGCATATACATAACCCCCATTGTCCGACATCGTGCCTTGGTTGTGCTGCTCTGCCACCTTCTGTTGTAGATTTCCATGCAGGCAGTTTCAGGGCATATGTGAATCATCACAAGGGAAACACTAGGGGTTGGCGGCATCGATTAGGTTGTTCTATCTTGCAGTCAGCTCTCTGCTTGTACTTGTTGGAGAAGCTCCTAGTGAAGTCAATACCGGTACTATTTGGTTATTTGTCTGAGTTTTTAGATTTGTGTGCGGCTCCTTGGTATTGATTTTGTTGGTAGGAGGGCCTACTTCCTTGATAACTTTGGTAGGTTGATCTCAGTGAGCAGCCTGGTTGTGCTTGATGGCAGTTATCTCATTATCCATAACTTGCAACATTTCCATTATGTCTCTCATCTCATCTCTCTAGGTACCGAAGGTGGGAGCAACGTTTTGTGGTATGCTTGCATAGGTTTACATGGATTGAGGAGAAGCAACTGTGGTGGTAGGTGGTATCACTTGGGTAGGAACTAGTAACTCAGAGAATATAGGCATGATGGGCCGAGCCGACAACTTTCCAGCGTCAATTAGATTGTTCTCTACTTTAATTGTGATGTTATATGCATCTGGTAGAGTGGTTCCACCGAGTGACTGGATCATCATTGAGATTTTGGTGTTGGTGGACTTCAGGTAAAACATGAATTCCAAGTCAGGTGGCGAGTGGATTATAGCCTAAATCCTTTGCCAAGTTATGTGGAACTGGGCGTTGAAGTCATCCAAGACCTCATATGGAGTCTGCTTGATGATCTCTAGCTGGTGATACTAGGAAAACCTATCTCCATCGTTCAAGAATCTTTCATAAAAATGATCCCCGAGTCAATCCCAAGGGTCAATAGTGTTAGCTGACAGAGTGTGATACCAATATAATTATTTTCCTCTTAAAGAAGTTGTGAGCAACCTCAGCGCTATGTTCTTATCTATAACTTTGTGCACCAAAGACACATCTGCCACATCTTGCAGATGTTCAAACAATGCTCTTGAGCCATCTCTAGTAAACTTAGGAATAGCTTTGAGGGAAGACATCAGGATAGGGGCCCAAAAGGTGGGTGCAACTAGGGTTACAAGGGGACTTCTGACATCCCATGCCACACAATTTTGGTTAGTGATTGGTTAAAGATTCCTAAGAGGCTTCCCATGAGTCATTATTATGAGCATCATTATTCATGATCAAGAATATTTTATGTTATGTGCTCGCAAGTGATGAAAGCCTCTGCCTATATATAATGCTTCTCTCAAACTTGCACGAGGTCAAAAAATATACATACAGAAGGATTAGGAAGACATTGACCCTCTTGTTTTGTTAGATAATTGTAAAGACTCACATACTATGCCCTTGTAATTTGGCCTCTCTATTTCTTAACCATTTGAAAAACATTATACTGTGTTGTTACTGAATAGATTATTTTCAACTTCAATGATTTGAACAGAATACTGATTTAAGACCATGTCTTTTGAATCTTCTTTTTCAGTAAGTTTACATACAAATTTTTTTATGTTATGAAATGAATTATTTAGGTCTTTCTCTTTAATGATTGTTATTTTCGGACATAGCAGATTGTTGAACGGGCCCTTAAATCACATCCAAAAGATAGATTTATCATTCCTTACATCTAAATCTTGGCACATCGCCTTAGTTAGAATCTTCTTTTTTTATATTTGCTTCCTTTTCCCATTCAAAACCCCAGTTATAGAAGAAGTCGACTTCTTTAAAATCTGGAGGTTGCTCAGTTCAGTACAATAGGTCCCCCCTTTAACTGAGTTTCCCATAAAGGTTGTTACCTTGTCAAATTTTGGCATCAACAGTATTGAAATATTCTCTTTAGTTGGCGGTAGGAAAAAATTTGTGGCATGTTCACCATGGCAAATGGCTTGCCTCAGTGTCACTACATGGTGATGTTTGACTAGCTTGGTATGCTACTATGAGGTACACTATAGAGGCACAATACCTACACAAGTAGGTACATCTTGTATATTTTTTTAGTTATAAAAATTGAAAAAATATAATATTTAATAAAAAAATATAAAACCATAATGATTACTTTGACCTGCACAAGTGACAATGACCTAATCATATAGTCATGTGGACAATCATATGATATTAATGACGTTGGACCAAAAAATTCCTTCGGAACATGGGGAAAATTACTCTTGTTTTGGTAAATTGATAGTAAATCTTAGGGATATTTAGCCTCTTAGATGCAATGGTTAACCAAGTTTGAGTTACTCTTTAACCAATCGCTAACCAAAATAATGTGGCATCTTTAGCCCTAAGATTAACTCAAACTTAGTTAACTCAAACGACATCCCATGACCTATTGTGCAAGGTTGAGAGAAGCAGTATGTATAGCCAGAGGATTTCACCGCTTGTGAACCCATAATAGAAAATATTCTCGATCATGAATAATGATGCTCACAAAAATGACTCATCACAGTCATTGTAACAAAAAGATTCCCAATCATGAATACAGTAATCCATGAGCCAGATGTATTCCCTATGAATGATGATGGTGGCCCCAGCTTTTGAAAATAGTGAAGGCTTGAGCAAGCACATGTCACATCCCTATAGAGTTAGTTAGGGCGTGTTGTAGGATATCAGGGCCTGAATTTTGTTCCATCCTTTCTATGAATGAAATGCTTGTTTTGAGGACGCGTGGAAGAGTCTTCAACATATCAACACCACTGTGGGGCCTGCTTAAAAGTGTATGTGGGAGGAGGTGATGTGGTGTACGATCGGGGCCTGAAGGAGAAGGGAAGGGAAGCTCCACTTCAATGAGCGATTATATGACACATGGCATCAGCGGGCTGAGCTCATTGAGAGGGTAGCTAGAAGACTTCAAAAGCATCGGGCGTAGTCGAAAATAAAGCAAAACATCAAAACAACCCGAAGGTAGTATAGTATATATTTAATATCCACAAATACTTTGAAATATTACATTCAACAAAATATTATAACATATATTACCTAAAAAAATTCCATTGATTGGTTTTTTACACAAGAGAATATTGTTAGCATCAAAAGATTTTGATCAGATTTTATGGTCATCAAAAGAATAATCTAAGCACTTAGAGTTATATTTTTTCAAATGATATTTTGATGTCATCCAACCTTTCCAACTAGCCTCCCTTCACCAATAGAATTTTCAAATTTTCAATTCAAATTTGAAGGCTCACAACTCAACCATTTGGCCTCCATTTTTCAAGATTTTATTATTATTTTAGAAAAAAAATTGTGCGCTTTAGGGTCGTGCGATCAATTTTTTATATTAGTGTCTAGTTTTTCTAAGAATTATAGATACTCAATTGTGTTGTTGATCATTTCTCATTTTGGGAGCTTATAGGGCTTTGTTTGGGCTCCTACAATAACATTTTTTGGTGCAGTTTTTTAAAAGTTCATAATTTTCATTGTACTTTAGAGTGTTATGATTAGATTGATACCATTCTATCTAAGAATTATAATTTTCTTATGTGATCAAATTTTGCATCTATATGCACTAAAGTCAAGTCAATTTTATTGTTTTTGTCAAGTGGTGCACATGTAATAGCACTAAATATAAAGTGTCAAGATCATGCGGATATATGATTGTGTAATTTTGGGGTGATCTTATGCTTTTATTGGATTCAGTCTATTGTGTGACTAAAGTTGAGGATTTTATCATGGCTATAAAAAGGCGCCATGTTGTAATCAGATTGGATAGATGGAACTATAAGTAATTGTGAAATGGAATCTTGACACATTGTAGATGGCTTAATATTTTTCCATATCTTTATGGACTAGTTGCTAAACCATCATCAAATTGGAAAAGTATTGTGTGGGACTTAAAGATTGAAATTCCTAGGAGTAATTAGTTTTAATTGTGATATTGACACATAAATGGCCATTGATGGTATTGAGTGCCCTCGTGACCTTATGACCAAACTTTGGGATATCTATACATACTCAAATTAACCTCCATTCCTAGAGGATCTTGATTTGCATTGTCTTGTTCCATTTGATGAGTTTTGACCATATGATCATAAAACAATTGTATTGCTTTCTGAATGGGAGATTTTTGGTTGCCTTAATAAAAAAGAGACTTTCATAAATTCCCCTTCTCCTCCTATAGAGACTTCCATTAAGACTTCAATTTCTATGGATTTTAATCTAAATTTAGAGGGTTCATCTTCTTCATCTATAAGTCAATATCTTGAGGCTAAGGAATCTAGTAATCCAATATTGGTATATCCATTTGGTACATATTAATGCATCTAGTGTGGAAATTTTTGAGGATATTTGGTATTCTCATTTCAATCTTGACATTCTTTCATCTACTAAGGTTATAGAGACATGTGTTGATATTTCATCTCCTTCATATATTATTGCTTCTAATGAGACTAGTGTTGCTACATCCATGGATTCTTATGATTCTATATAATAAGCCATACATTGTCTTCCAGATATAGCTTCTTGGGGTGAGTACTTGACAAAAATTTCATGTTTTTATGTGAGTCCTATCTTGAAAACTTGGAGGACACTATTAAGGATATACATATCCTCTTTGATGTTACTTTACATGAAGTTGCATCTTCTTCAGATGTTGTGTGGGAATATTTAGACCCTCTTTTTCCTTCTCTTTCTCATCATTTTTCACAATTTTGCATTTGTGTGTAGACTTTTGATAAGCATTTGGAGGAGTCATCTTTGTATTTATTATGTTTTACATCCATCTCCATTAGGTTTTGGATAGTCATTTTCTTGAATGTAGCTTGGAACAACTAACTTTCAATTGCAGTATCTTTCAACATGACATGGAGACACTTGAATAGAACTCAAAGACTTCTACATCATCCATACACCTTTGGTTTTGTTTCTTCCTAAGGGAAGCGACGTTTCTCAAGGATTGTGGACTATCTTCTACATTTAGTTCTGAGTGTCTACCATTGGTATGAATTCTACATTGAGGGGGTTCCCTATGGTCTCTCTTATTCTCTCTTATGGGGGAAATTTTTCCTCACATGGGGTTTTGTTCTTCTCATCTTATAGTGAGAATTTTTCTTTTTTTTTCTCTCATTTGGGGAGGAGTTTTTTCCTATTAGCTTTTATCATTTTATCTATTTGTGAGAGATTACATTTGTACATGGGTACCTAACATGACTTGGTAACCAAGACCCATCATTTTTTTGCATAATTTGTATTTTTTCACTTCTCCCTAAGTTGAACTTAAGGGGTGTGTGGGTGTAAATAAGGTGTTTTACCTAAGTAGTTCACCTTGTAGGTCCTATTCACATGTTAAGTTTACTTAGGTTCTAGAAATTTTACTAAAAGTCTTAGTTGACTTGTGGTCTTATCTTTATCTTAAGTCATTTACTTCTTGTGTCTTAAGTCATTTAATAGTTGTTGTATCATGTCATAGGATTAAGACACTTATCTTGATCTTATCTAATCCTACCTCTCAACCTTTCCTATATAAGCATGGTTTCATTTGTATTGCATCTATTGCACATCAATTATCACATTTCATCTAATATATTTTGAATCCATTATTGAAAATTTATGATCTTGCTTTTCTCTCTTGTAGAACTATATTTTGATTGCAGGTGATCTTATGAGCTTGAGTCCTTGAGTGACTCTAAAAGGGTGCACAAAAATTATGTTTTGTATAAAACATACAAAAAAAAGAAAATATTAAGTGTGCTCTCCATCAAGTTTATACTTTTTAAGATAATATTTTTAAAATGGCATGATATCACCAAGGTCTCTCTTATGTATTTAACCATGTATTTTTTATACAATTCAAATAAATTAATGTTTTAATTTTCAATTACTTTTACTAGTGTCATATTTTTTTACCAAAAACCTATGTATATCTTTCTTCATGTAATTTTTTATCTACACATCAAAATTTGAAATAAATATTTTCTTATATTCTAAACTCCATTTTATACGCATTCAAAATAAATTGATTTTCAATTAGTTTTCTTGGAATTAATGGGGGAGCACACTCAATTTATCATTTTTCAGGATGTGTTCACTTTGAAAATTACTAAAAATTATATATATATTTATTAAAAACTTAATAGAAAAATTTATCATAAATTGCATGATGTTAGCTAACTTACTACTAAATGGATTTATGAAATACTTTTTTAAAATTCAACATTTTAGGGGGAACACAATTGACGCTATGTTACATTTTTTGAAAAAAATAGGACCACTTTATGTGCTCCCCCTATTTGAATCTCCTAAGCTCTACCACTTTTTTTAAATCAATAGAATAGAAAATAGATTATGAGCACTACTATTCTTGTTCTTATCGCATCTTAAAATGTTGAGAATTAATATCTTGAATTACTTATTAAAGATCAATTGACCTATTTCAGGAAACAAGTGGCCAATTTTGATCCCCCTTTTGCCCCTTTGTTTCCATGCACATACCCATATGGATCTATTATTTTATTTGAATTCATAATTTGGTGATAATATTTTTTAGAACTCTACCATATACAATGAAGATCAAATAAAATTATTACGGATTTTAAGATATAAAATCTCATAATTGTTATAATATTGAATGGGACCTCTATATTTCTTCAAATATTTGGTGGACGTAGATATAAAATTTTCATAGGATTTCATTGATGTACTTTATTCAATTTTGGATTGTCTACTTGTCTTGTGAACTCGTATAAAGAACAATATTGATAAATTCTCATAGTACCATAACAAAACACTAAGTGTTTGTGCTTAATCATACAGATGTTGTTGATGGATATAGAATGTTATGTGAATTTAATTTGAGTGGGATTATAAGTTTACAATGTTGTCTATCATAAATAAATAAGTGAGTTAGACTTATATTATTTATCAAAATAGTGTTAAATGGAAATGAAAGGAATTTCAATTCTTGGATTATGTTTTAGCAATGTATATCAAAAAATTGAAACCTTGTGATTTTTTTATGTATTTACCATTCTAGGAAGGATGGTTAGGTGTCATGGGAAAATCACATTGCACCTTACCATCTCTCCAAAATTTCAAAACTATTCAAAAAGAGTCATGACAAATATCATTTGTAACTTGATTACTAAATAGGTATTATGGTAAGTGTTAAACTTTTCTTTATATTTAATAACTTAAGGAATGGAAAAATTGAATCAAACAAGTAAGCAACACAATTTTTTACTCTATAATTATGGACTAGTAATGATAATAACTTAATCTCAATTATTAATTGTTGGGTCCAAAACTAAAATTTTGTAACAATAATTTGCTTAATTGAGCTCTATGTTACCATATTCTAATATATGATATATCTTGTGTGAGCCTAGTATGAGATAGGTTTGCTATCACATCATGCTTAGAAGGTTTTTAGTAAGTTGGAAATGAAAACTAAATGACAAGATAATTGATAGGTATGACATGCCTTAGTTAGAGGAACAAAGAGATAGGAGCTTAATTGAAAATTTATTCCAAATCCATAAATAGACACTATTATATATAGAATTTGGAACAATCTTAATATAAGATGAATTTATTAAGGTAACTTACATGACTAAATATCCTTGAAATCCCAATTGTATCACATATGAAAAAATAATGAAAAATAGGTTATTAATTGGAATTAGAATAAACCCTATTCTTTGATATCATATATTCATAAATTATTCTTCTACAATGGTCAAATTCATAAGAATTGGTATTTTGTAAAGGATAGAAATATCAATAGTAGTGATAAGGTTGAAAGTTACTATGATAGTAGTTACGCTAGGCTAGATAATGTTAGGATTAGGAGCTTTCAAAGGTAGAATCTTATGAATTGGGAGTTGTAATCTATGTCAAGATTATTATCTACTCACAAAGGGACATTGGAATTAGTCCATGATTTTTTTGAAACAACAAGTGGTTTAGAAGATAGAAAAACTCTATAAATATTATTTGTATAATGCATCGGCATAAGTTCAATTGTATAGAAATATTGTGGGTTTTGAGTTTGAGGCCAAGTGTCAACATGTTTTCTAACTATTGACACAAGGATACATCATTAAGGGGAATTTTTAATCTATTGTGATTATCTTTACATAATTTATCAAGGTTTTCTTTTGGTAATACTTTTTTACCAAAACCACATATTTGTTGTGTTATGTTTTCTTTAAGTCTACATTTTATTTACTTCTCTCCTTCTAAGTTATATCAAGGCATACCTTATTTAGATCAACAAATTTCTTTACTTTTCATTGTTCCTAGTTGAAGCATAAAAAATATAAAATTAATAAATGGTGAATGGAACAATAGGTCTTAGAGTTGAAACTTTCAACACATTATAAGCTATTTTTTGGAGACATGAACATTAAAATAACAACCCTATCCAAATGATGGTATGTTACAATTATTTTTCATTATTTATTAAATATTTTATCATTTATAGAGGTTTATGATTGATCCATTTATATCTAGTTTTCATACTTTATGCAATATATATATATATATATATATATATATATATGTAGTGCAGGAAATTGTATACCTTTACAATTTCACACTATGTTTGGGTCTCTTAATTAACTGGACTTAATTAAGCTTCTAATTTTCCAAATCATGCATTCCAAAGCCTTAATTTACCCATTTCCCAAAAGGGGAACCTATATTTAATTAATGCAAATAATATTTTAATTACCCCGAAATGAATGTGTCCTAGAATTTTGGATCAGGACCCATTCACCCAAGGGTGAACGGGTTCTCCTTAAGTCCTAAGTGTTTATGTGTGTTTTAGCAATGCTCAACACAGACAAATTACAAGTACTCTATCTCTCTTGAAAAGCAATTTCTTTTAGAAAACTTCATAAAACAACCCCAAGGTCTCTAAGGTCGGGTCCTGATAATGCACAAATAACTCAATGATAATGTGATTTTTTGGTAATCACAAGGGGCATTTGTGGTAAAACAAAAAATAAATCTTATGGATCTATGACAAGGGTTTTGCAAGATCTGAAACAAGGATAAACCCTAGGTGCAATTTCCAGATTTGAGGTATGAAAAAATGCTTTCATCAAATATAGAAATTTAGTGATGCTTTCAATCCTATTCTAACTCAAATTTCAAAGAAACATCAAAAGAGATAAGGGTTTAGAAATATATCTAAATCTAAAACCTAAGTGTAATCATGTAAACAATGCAATATGTAAGGTGGACAAATTCCCAATAACTAATTCCTGCTTAACCATGATAACATCCACGGTATCACAAAAATAGTGCAAGCTTCAAAGGAATATAAAGATTTTCATATTGTGTAACATTCAAACATATACTCAGATATGAATAATATGCAAAAACATCCACAATTGAACTAATGCAATACTTGGCTCAGACTAACTTTACACAACAATTTACCATTTAGCAAACCACCAAAAGTATGAGTAGAGGATTCATCAAACACCTTCAATACTTCATCACCAACATGAAATAACTATATCTAAATCTGAAAGTGATTAACTGAAAAGCTTGGAAACATAGGAACCATATGCAATGAAAATAACACAAAAAAGAACACCAATTCAATGTCTTCTCATGTATTAACTTCACCAAGAGTTTGCAAAAATTATAGAATCCAATCCTTTCAATGAGGAGATACCCCACATTTATAGATTTTTATACAAGCCTAGAATTAAAATCAATTGTCTAGATTACATCAATATGGATGCCCAACTAGGTCGACCAAAAATAGGTCATCCTTGTACTAAATTCAAAAGATAACATTTAAAATCGTTTTACATTAAAATATCATTTGAAATATTAAATAAGGCTGCTTGGCACTATTCTCAAGGTAGCCAAATTGCATTAATTTGTTGATGAAGAAAGGGGTACAAAACTCGAGGAAAATTGGGCCCTTACTCATCCTCTTTATCCATTTTCTACCTCCTGGAGAACTCTTGAGATTTTTTTGACACTTTGTTCAAGTCATCCTGGTTGGGAGTTGGAATGAATTTTAATCTCAAAAGAATGACTCCAACTCATTCTCATATTTTTTCAATATCTTGTCTAAGTCTATCTTTGATTCCTGGTATTTATGCATAGAGGTGATGTACATGGAAGCGTCTTCTAAATGATTCTCAACTACTACTCCATCTTTAACATGTGAATAAGCATCATTCCACCATTTCTTTAACGTATCAATCTTCATATAATCTTTACTGAGCTTCTTCCTTGTCATTACTTTCAAAAATATAGTGCAGCCATGGATGATGTGACTCAGATCACTCTGCATTTTTGGTACCTATTCAAGGCCTCCATCCATTACCTTCCTCTTGAACGTGAAAGCTTCAATCCACTATTTAGATCTATCTACCTCTTCAGCAGCAATAATATCTTCCTTTACCAATACATCTCCAGGAACCTTGAGTACCTTCACAAGTCTAACCATAGATTTTTCATCGAATGCCTTGCACTTTGTCGTCATTTTTTGTATAGTGTCCTACAAAGAAACTATTTTCTCATACAATTGCAATATTTCTCCAATCAATGGGATACCTTTTTGGTACACTCCTACTAGACCCAATCCTGAGACACTCGGGTTCATGTTTTCATTCTCCAATTCATTAATTGTGTCCTTAGACAAAATACTCGGCTGTATAGATGTACTAGCTTTAGCCTAGGATTGTAGACGCTTAACAAGATATTGTATATATTTCCATATTTCCTCTACTTATCTTTGCAAATTTTATTTTGCTTTAACCTCTTTTTCCAATCTCTTCAGAATAGCATCCATTGATCCCTGTAAATCTTTTGCTTCCTGCTTTTTGGTGGATGGGCCCAAATTAATTGTTTGTACACTATAATTAGGAGTGGCCTCCTCTTTATTCTTTTCTACTATTGTGGTCACAATATGCAACACCCGATTATTTGCATCATCCCTTGTAATCATGGATATTACCTTAGCTTTCTTCTTCTCTCTTGGTTTATTCAACCCAACCAAATAGTTGTCCCAATCTGGAACTACATCTTCTATTATCATGGGCTTATGCTTGAGACTCTCCTTCAACCAATCAGGAGTAGTCGAAACTTTTGAATTTGTGTCAAGGTCAACATTATTTTGTCCTCGAAGGTATTCTCCCTTATTAATTTCTTCATCCTTTTGAGGTTGTTCTTCCTTCTTATTTGTCTCGACATCTTTATTTATTTCATCCTTTTCTTCTTCGTGAACCTCCTTAGTTTCAACATTAATTTCTTCTTATACTTTCTCTTGTTCCTTTTCTCTTTCCATTTCCTCATAAAAATTTCAAAATTTTTTGAGGTCCCCATCCTTAGGAGTCTCTAGCTCCTCCTCTAACTCTTGTTCCTTGGAAGCATCTTCAAATCTTAAATTTTTTATTCTTGTTTCCTCTTCTATATTAGAAGGAACATTCTCTTAATGTGACTCAAGAGGGATGTCATATATGATTATCTCTTCTATTGTTCCTTTCTCCTTATCTAATTGGGATGCTTGTGTGGCTTTCTTCAATTCTTCGGCAATTTTTCTATATTGGGGAATGGAATTCCAGCCCAAGGAGAAGCCTTAATTCTTGAGTAACTCTCTACGTTAATGCTCCTTCTTGAGTTCCCCCCTCTATAGCCCATTGATCTTCTTCATTATTCTTACCTTTTTCTTTTTCTTTGAAGGAGAGTCACTCGAAGTACCTTTAACCCCTCCTCTAATCAGTTTTCTTTTGGGAGGTTGAGGCTTAGGAGATGCTTCCTCAGTCTCCTCAGTGATGTACTTAGTTGGCTTCCTTTTCTTCTGGATGGGATGACTTTTGGATTCCTCTATCTTGGCCTTAGCCTTTTCTCCACCCCTAGTTCTCCTTTTGATAACCAGTGACTCATCTTCTGACTCTTCTTCTTGAACATCAGGAGCCTTTTCCTCTTCCTTGTCTGATTCATCACCCAAAGAGGATTGTGTTGGAAAAAGTGCCTCAATGCTTACTGGCATGGAACTCCTGAAAGAGCAGTACCGGTGAGACCCTTGGAATATCTTTTCTACAAGCAGTTGTGTTCTAAAGTCTTGGAGGGATCAAATCGTTGTGACCTAGGATTTGTCTTGCCGACAGAAGTCATCGGGGTGACATGAACTGTCGAAGTGAGATTCTAAACTCATTCCGACAACATAATCTAGGTGATATCAGTGTGACCCCGTGAATGTCTTATCGATAAGAATCATCGGCATGACTAGAGCAGTCAGAGTGAGATTTCTAACTTGTTCTTATGGCAGATGTCTGGGCGATGAAGATCATCAAGGAGACTCTTGCCGATGGACGCGTCGAGGAGACTTGAGTTGTCGACGTGACTTCCTGATCTCTTACCAATAATATTACTCTTGTTGATGGATCTGCTCCTGATGAACGATCGGTGTGACTCTGCGGATGTGTGTGGTCTTGGTGTTCTTTAGGACATCAGGGAGAATTGAACCATCGGTATGACTTTCCAGTTTGTTTCCGATAGCATTGGTTTTGTCGATGGTCTTGAGATCAGGGAGACTTCACCAAGTCTGAGTGATAGACTAGTAGAAGTTGGTGTAGTGTGTGATGGTCTATGGACAGTCTGGCATCGGTGAGACATGGTCTATTGTCTCGTTGATGAGTGATACAGTTGAAGTCTTTTGACCAAGTGTTTGTCCTGCATGGTTTGTTTTGAACCAATGAGAGAAGCAGAATGCCAGCCAATTGGCAGTTGAATTGTTGTGACCGTTCACTTGTGGGAAATGAATAGACCGCTTGAGTATGAATAATAGTTCGGTCGAGGGTCTGGTTGGTTGGTTGGTCGAATGCTCTGGTAGTGAATTTCATTGTATGCATTTTTCGAAAGCATTGTAACATTGATATTTTGTGCAAGGTTAATCATGGAAATTTTGTTGCTATAAATTTGACATTTGAAAAGAAGTGTTTGTAACATGTATGTAAATAATTTACTGTAATACAAGTGATCTTCTTTGGTTTTTCTCCCGTAAGGGTTTTCCCACGTAAATTTGGTGTCAATTGTGTTTGAACTTATTTCTCTATTCTGTTATTTCTTTCATGTGTGTCTTAATGAATTGTAATTGTAAAGAATAAAGGAATATCTTCATTCTCCTTTGAGTCTTTGACACTAGGAAATTTTGTTCCGCAATCGAATTTCCCCTAAAAAGTGGTATCAGAGCCTAGCCAGTTGTGTTATCCTTGTGAGTAGGTTGGGTTTTTTGTGTCAATTTATATTTAGTGGGAGTCTTGTAGAAGTCTGGTAATTTAAATTATAGATTGAGATGACAATGACAAGTATGTCTGGAAGGATTGAAATTGACAAATTCAATGGCAGCAATTTTGAGTTGTGGAAACTCAAAATCGAAGATCTGTTGGTTGATCTTGAACTTTGACTTACCGTGTCTGGAAAAAAACCTTCAGGCATAAAGCAAGAAGAATGAGAACTGGTAGATCAAAATACAAAGGGGTTGATAAGGCTCTATTTGGCAGATTCAGTTCTTCTAAATGTTCATGAAGAGAAGACTGTATCTTCTTTATGGAAAAGACTAGGAGATATTTATCAGGGCAAGTCCTTGGTGAATAAGTTGTTCTTAAGGAAGAAGTTGTACTCTTTGAAAATGGAAGGAGGAACATTTGTTGTTCATTAGTACTCTTTGAAAATGGAAGGAGGAACATCTGTTGTTGATCATTTGAATAATTTTATCATGTTGATTGCTCAATTAACATCTGTAGGTGTGAAGATTGATGAAGAAGATCGGTGTATGCTCTTGTTGTGTTCTTTGCCAAATTCATGGGATCACTTGGTGATGGCTATTGGTAGTATGAAATCCACCTTTAAGATGAAAGATGTTGTTGCTTCTTTTTTATCAGAAGAGATGAGAAGGAAATATTCTAGGATAGAAAAGGAGGCTCTGGCTGTTCAAGGAAGATCAAAAGAAAAAGGAAAGAATAAGGACAAGAAGTCCAAATCAAAATCAGAAGGGAGATCAAATTCTCCTGGCAAGAAGTCCAAGGTGAAGTGCTAGAATTGTGGGCAGCTTAGTCATGTCCGAAAGGATTACAAAGAGGAGAAAAAGAATAAGAAGAAGAACTCTTCCAACAATGATTCTTCTCAGAGTGAAGCAGATGCCTTCATTGTAGCCTTGGCAACTTAGGTAGTAGATGATTTCTGGATAATTTATTCCAAAGCATCTTTCCACATGACATCTCACAGAGACTGGTTTACAAAGTATGAAGAATATGATGGTGGAAAGGTGTATTTGGCAAGTGATTCATCTCTGGAGATAGTTGGTCATGGAAGAGTCAGAATTCAATTTCCTGATGGTACAATTAAGGGAATTGATGGCATAATGTATATACCAGGTCTGGCTCAAAATTTATTTTTTGTAAGCAAGTTGAACGATGTTGGAGTACAAGTCTTGTTCTCTGGAAATGGTTGTAAAATTATTAGAGTCTTGATGGTGTTGGCTAGGGGTGCCCAAATTGGTACTTCGTACAAGCTTGACACACTAGTTGTTCAATGCAATAGTGTCTCTGCAAAGCCACAAAAGGTTGTTCATAAAGAGAAGAATGAAAATGTTCCTATTGGGTAAAATAATTTGGAAGTTAAACTTCTATTAGAAAATACTATGCTCTAGCATCAAAGGCTCGATCACATTGGTGAAAAAGGTTTGAAAGGCTTGAAAAATAAAAACCTGGTTGAGGGGCTTGATGATTGTAACCTGGAATTTGAATTTTGTGAACACTGTATATATGGAAAACATCATCATGTTTCATTTTATTCTAGTCCTCATAAATCTTCTGGTGTTTTGGATTATATTCATTCTGATGTGTGTGGTCTAGTGGATGTTCCTTCATTATCGAAGTCTAAGTATTATGTTTCTTTCATTGATAATTATTCGAGAAAGGCATTTGTGTATTTTTTTAAAAGTAAATCAGAAGTGTTCAGTCATTTTAAGGAATTTAAAACCCTTGTGGAAAATCAGACTGGAAGAAAAATAAATTGTTTAAGGACTGACAATGGCGGTGATTTTTGTTTTGATGAGTTTGAAAGGTATTGCAAAGACCATGGGATTAAAAGGCATAAAACAACACCTTACACTCCACAGCAAAATAGAGTTGTTGAAAGGTTAAACAGGACGTTGATGGAGAAGGCAAGAAGTATGTTGAGCAATGCTAGTCTGGAGCAGAATTTTTGGGTTCAGGTTGTGGCTACAGCATGTTACTTGTTAAATCAGTCTCCTTCGTCAACACTTATTGATAAAACGCCTATGGAAGTTTGTTCTGGTAAGAAGCCCTCTCTAAGACATATTTGTGTCTTTGGTTGTGAAGCATATGTTTATGTGCCGGATGTAAAGAGATATAAATTGGATAACAAAGGCGAAAAATGTATCTTCATTGGGTATGGCCTTGGTGTGAAAGGATACAAGCTTTGGAACCCTATGACTAAGAATGTATTGTACAGCAGAAGTGTAATCTTCTAGGAACTGAAACCTTCTTCAATGGATCTACAGTCAGGGATGGAAGAAGATAAAAAGGATAATGATGTTGTTGAGATACCTCTAACTCTAGAAAAAGAGGAACAACACATTGAAAGTGTACCTGATACTAAGGAGAGTTTGAGCAGCTCTGAGAGTTCTGAACAAGAAGAAGAACCACAACCTCAACCTCAGCCTGTGAGAAGGTCTACATGTGAAAAGAAACAACCAGATAGGTATGGATTCTCTATGATAGATTCTAGTTGTGCCTACGCTTTGATTACTAATACTGATGAGCCTAGGATTGTAAAAGATGCAGTTGAAATGTTTGATTCAAATTCCCGGTTGGAAGCCATGAATGAAGAAATGGCATCATTAAAGAAAAATGATACTTGGGATCTGGTCCCATTGCCTGAAGGTAGAAAGACTATGGGTTGCAAATGGGTGTTTAAAAATAAAATTGGTCTAGATGGCTATGTCAAAAAGTATAAAGAAATATTGGTTGTGAAGGGTTATTCCTAGGTAGAGGGAATTGATTATGGAGAAATTTTTTCTCCTGTAGCTAAGCTGACATCTATTAGATTTATTTTGTCACTTGCAGCAGTGTATGACTTAGAGATTGAACAGATGCATGTGAAGACAGCATTTCTTCATGGTGATCTTGAAGAAGAAATCTATATGTCCCAACCTGAGCACTTTGTGAGAAAAGGTAAAGAAAATTTAGTTTGCAAGTTGAAAAAATCTTTGTATGGATTAAAACAATCTCCTAGAATGTGGTACCAAAAATTTGACACTTTTGTTTTTTCATTGGGATTTGTAAGATCAAAATCAGATCATTGTGTGTACTACAAGACTGAAAATGATCACGCTCTTATTATTTCCCTTTATGTTGATGATATGTTGTTCATAGGCAATAGTAAGTTAATGATTTCTGATCTAAAATCATAGTTGTCTGCAAAGTTTGAAATGAAAGATCTTGGTGCAGCCACGTATATTCTGGGGATGGAAATAACCAGGGAAAGAAAGGGTAGAAAGCTTTGTCTTAGCCAGAGTAAGTATATTAATACTATTCTAGAGAGATTTGGTATGAATGATTACAAGCAACTAGTTATTCCAATTTTGCAAGGGACGAAGCTATTTGTTGAAGATTGTCCAAAATCTCCTACTAAGATAGAGGACATGGCTAGAGTACCTTATGCTAGTTTAGTTGGTAGTTTAATGTATGCAATGGTTTGTACAAGGCCATACATTACCCAAGCAGTGGGATTTCTTAGTCGATTTATGGTGAATCTAGGAAGGACACATTGGGATGCTGTGAAAAGAGTGTTCAGATATCTTAGGGGCACTTCAGAATATGCTCTGTGTTACCATGGAAATTTGGTTGGATCACAGAGGACTCTCAGCATTCATGGATATGTGGATTATGATTAGGTAAGGGACATTGATAGTAGAAGGTCCACTAGTGGATATACTTTCATGTTGAATGGTGGTACAATTAGTTGGATGAGCAAGCGACAAGTTGTAGACGCTTTGTCCATTATGGAGGCTGAGTACATGGCAATAACTCATGCCTATAAAGAAGCAATCTAGTTAAAATTTTTGTGTTCTAACATTGGGTTTGATGCAAGGAAAATTATAATTTACTATGACAGTCAGATTGCTATTTTCCTGGCAAAAAATCTTACTTTTCGTGCCAAGATAAAACATATTGATGTGTAGTATCACTTTGTACGAGATATGGTGGAGGATGGAAAGGTCTCTTTAGAAAAGGTGGATACTCTAGAAAATGTTGTAGATGCATTGATGAAACCAGTGAGCACGGACAAGTACAGGTGGTGTACCAGTTCGATGGGCCTTGGTGCCCATGAATCTCAGTAGTTTTTTTGTGCTCTAGAGGTGTTAGTAAGATCTTTGTCAAGTGGGAGATTGTTGGAAAAAGTTCCTCAATGCTTACTGACATGGAACTCCTGAAAGAGAAGTATCGGTGAGACCCTTGGAATTTCTTGCCAACAAGCAGTTGTGTTCTAAAGTCTTAGAGGGATCATATCATTGTGACCTAGGACCTATCTTGTTGATGGAAGTCATCAGGGTGACATGAACTATCAGAGTGAGATTCCAAACTCATTCCGACAGTATAAGTCTGGGTGATATCAGTGTGACCCCATGAATGTCTTGTCAATAAGAACCATCAGCATGACTAGAGCAGTCGGAGTAAGATTTCTAACTCGTTCTGATGGCAGATGTTTGGGTGATGAAGATCATCGGGGAGACTTGAGTTGTCAACGTGACTTCTTGATCTCTTTTTGATAGTATTACTCTTTTTGATGGATCTCCTCCTGATGAATGATTGGTGTGACTCTTGCCGATGTGTGTGGTCTTGGTGTTCTTTGGGATATTGGGGAGACTTGAACCATTGGTATGACTTTCCAGTTTTTTGCCGATAACGTTGGTTTTGTCGATGGTCTTGAGATCAAGGAGACTTCACCAAGTCTAAGTGATAGACTAGTAGAATTCAGTATAGTGTGTGATGGTCTGTGGGCAGTCTGGCATCAGTGAGACATGATCTATTATCTTGCCGATGAGCGATACAGTTGAATTCTTTTGACCAAGTTTTTGTCCTACATGGTTTGTTTTGAACCAATGAGAGAAGCATAATGCAAACCAATTGGTAGTTGAACTGTTGTGATCGTTCTCTTGTAGGAAATGAATAGGCCGCTTGAGTATGAATGAATAGTTCAGTCAAGGGTCTGGTTGGTTGGTTGATCGAATGATTTGTTAGTGAATTTCATTATATGCAGTTTTTGAAAGCATTGTAATAGTGATATTTTGTACAAGGTTGATTAGGGAATTGTTGTTGTTGTAAATTTGACATCTGAAAAGAAGTGTCTGTAACATGTATGTAAATCATTTACTATAATACAAGTGATCTTCTTTGGTGTGGTGGGTTTTTCTCGCATAAGGGTTTTCCCATGTAAATCTGGTGTCAATTATGTTTGAGTTTATTTCTCTATTTTGTTATTTCTTTCATGTGTGTCTTAATGAATTGTAATTGTAAAGAATAAAGGAATATATTCATTCTCCTCTGAGTCTTTGACATTAGGAAAAAAAAATTTGCAATCAAATTTTTCCTAACAGATTGGGATTCCAAATGTCCCTTAACTCATATGTTGTCTTGATGCCATCTACTTCCAACTCCATTATTTTATGCTTCACCCATTGTTTTGAATACTTAAGGACTGGAACAGTCACTTGTGTCAAATCTATCATCTCTTCCTCAGCCCAATCTATTGGTGGGAGAGGCTTATTGGAAAACTCCATATAATCATGGTATTGAATTACCTCTTCATCATCTTCAATTTGATCAAGGACCTAAGCGGCTCTGTACAACCTTATCATTTTCAAGGAAAATGTAGAGTATTTCCTTTTGAACACCTCAAACTCATCTCTACAATTATCCCAGTAGTCCTCAATATCATCCATGTGTTTGTAGTCTCTGGAAGCTACCTTTTTCATTGTTCCATGAGGGTCAAAGTAAGCTCTAAAAGTGTGTGTTCGTAGATTGAGATGTGCCATCTTAGTCTTAGAATATTGAGCACTCTGGAATGAAGTACAAGATTCACATCCATTAATTGCTAGAGAAAATTCCCCTCCAAACCCTTTCTTATGCATTTTATTCAATATTTTATCAAAGGAAACCAATTGCCTTGTCACTTCCAATAACACAGATTTATCTATAGGGTACCTTGGGCGTTTGTATGGCACTAAGGGGCAGCCTTGAATCTTGATGTATGTAAATTTTGGGAATTGTAGAAACCAATACCCATACTTCTTCACAAGCTCCATAGCTTGAGCTAAGATCCTCACGTGCAAAGACTCCTACAATGTCCTCATGATATACATAGTGAATGCATCATTCACCCTTCTATAATGTGAGGTATTGGATAGATGAAGTTGGGGATAGATTTCATATACTTTATTTTTTCCTATGACCCCCTTACAGCTTAATCCTTGTACTTGAAGTTCCTTGTCATCATAAAGAAAACATAGGAATTCATTGTGAACTTCCTTGTATCCTAAATTGTTCTTAGTTATTTGTCCAAGTTGTCACTAATTAACCCTACCCAATGGTAATTAATACCTTTCTCTATTTGTGTAATCACATAAAACATCCAGTCCTCAAAAATGGATTCCTTCTCCAATCCCATCACTCTACCGAGGAGAGTGATCATATCATTATACTCCACCTTAAAGTCACTTCTATGTAACAATTTAGGTTAGAATAATGTGACCTAGGCTTGTCAATCCATTAAGCATTGATCATTTCCATAGCCTTTCTTATGATTATCTATGTATAACTTCTTTACTATATCAATATTGAACTTGGTCAATTTATTGTGAGAAGGAATACCAAAGACCTCAGCCAAGGATTCTTCAGTCAAGTTGGCCAATTCTCTGCCCTAAGGTCCAACTATCCTCCTTCTATCAAAATCATATTACTTTGATCACTCTACTATTAGTTCTAGATATTGGATGAATGGAGAAAACCTTTCTACCTAAGCCAATCCAGTGTGCACCAACCTCTTGGCCAACTCTATAGGAGTATAGCAGTTCATTCTTTGCTTCAAATCTTCCAAGTGAACATACCCCATGTTAGTGTCTCCAACTCTTGCATAGTAGGAAGTTATCTTCGACTCAAGGAGTCTTCCCTCAAAATAACACTTCATCTTCTCGACCCTAGAAAGATCTTCCTTCATCGGCTCAGTCTTCTTTCCTTTGCCTGATTTAGCCTTGCTTGACTCTACCTGCATCTTTAATTGAAAACTAGAAAAATAAAAAATGAAATAGAAATCTCAAACCCTAGACATCGATGGAAAAATCCACACGTCCAAATCACCAACACCCTATCTCAAATTACTCTACATAATTTTCTCTTCAATCACTCAAGTTTGCAAGTGCCAAAACACAATAGAATGAAGGAATAATGAATGAATAAAGTTTAAAACCATTCAATTAATCCCATTAATGCTCTTGTATGCATTGTAGAGTGGAATTAATCCTTTACTTCGCATTTATGCAGCATTAGACAATCCAAACACTTCCAGAGTCTGTGATGGAGCAGAGAATCAAAGAATCCAAGCTCCCAAGGATTTAATGATAAGAATACGATCAGGGAATCCAAGAAATTTTGGATTCCACGAAACAAATTATCTCAAGGATTCCAAGGCCTCATGGAATCTATGAACATGCTCCAAACTTATCCATTTGAAGGACTTAATGGTATTTCAAAGGTTCAATCATGGAATTTATGGTTGCAAACAGACTCACCTCAAACATTTTGACCATCACTAAGCTCAGGAGGTGATATCAAAAAAATTCAAAGGACCTATCCCTTAAGGGAAAAAGGAAAAACCTAAGGCAAAAATCAAAAAGAGGGGGTCCCTACTTTTCGGTGGGGTGTGTGTGTGAAAAAAGTCACAACACTAGGTACCAAATTTTAATATATTTTTGGCGGTGTTTTAACTATTCAAATTTCATATGCAATTGTCAGCTTTTGGAATCTATTTTTCAAGAAATTAGATAAACACCTATCAATACATAGTATTTTTATCAATTAAAAAAAACACACTTTTTGGAGAAATTTATATGAGCAAATATTATTGTCAAGAGAATTCAAGAGTGGGCTTTTCAATCAACTATTGCAGCATTCAAGATCTTATCATCATGTTCAAGCTTATGTGTGTCCATTTCATCTTATGAAGGATAATATGCATTGTTGATCCTAAAGCATCCAATAATTCATGTATCCAATAAATCAAGAAAAGAAAGATCAATTTCCTTGGAGTGATGTATCTGACTTTATTCCTCTAAGGGAAACAATTAAATTTTTGGTGATTTGTAGCAAGCAAGTGTTCATTCATCATTCATTCCATTTATCAAATACACTTATTTTTCTATCAAAGTTTAATTACCAAACAAGGGGTTTGACTAAGGAAAACCCCCATTCAAAACAAACATTTTTTCCTCTTTGTATGTGTAGATTACAGGTGAAAGGACTAAAAATATCTCAAGGAGAAATTTTGCATTGCTTTCAAAGTTTTCATCATTGTTGTGAAGTCGCAAAAACTCACTTGCAAATTTTATTTATAGACTTTCGATAGTGAAACCTAGACAAAATAGAAGCTAAGATCCAATGCTTGAGGATTGCCAAAATTAATTCTGGATACCCTATCCAAGACCCATTTGCACTAGGGCCAACTTGTCCTTCTACAATGTTCAAAACTAAATTTTTATGCTAGGTACATGTGTCTAGACCCTTCTCAGATCTACCTGCAAACTATCATTTTGATTTTTGTAGCTTCGTGAAATTGCATTTTATCATCTAGGTCATATAGTTTCACTAGTTTAGTTGCATCAAATTATTTTTAGTAAATTCCATTTAGTTCCAAACCTCTCATTATCCATAAGGAATTGAGATCCAAGTTTGATTCGCTCACCTAAGGGTTGAAATTAAATCTTTACACCTTGTGATCTTAATTCCCAATAAAATTAGGGAAGAGGGACACCCTTTGAATGTTGAGGATACTTTCCTTAACATACCATTTTGGGTTCAACCCCCCCTTTTTCCCTACATTTCACTTTGGTTAACCATCAAAAGATACCAAGGGATTAGGATACCAAGATCCTCCCCCTCCATAACAACCAATTGTCCAATCAAGTAGGAAACATAGGCCTTATAAACTCAATAAATTAAAGTTCTCTTGTTCTATTTCCAAGAATGAAATGATTTTGCACACATTTCTTAATCAATAACTTATAACATTGCCACCTATCAACAAAAAGGAAAAAGGAAAAAGTACAAACATTTCTTATTGTGTGTATCATAGATCTCTTGTACATCTTACTGACAAATGTCATGTGTTATAGAAGATCGTAGATAAATTTGGTATCATTGATATAATTGGATAGCATGAACAAACTTTGCTCATTTCCATGTGATAGTTGTAGAATCATAGCATACTCACTATTATATGTATTTCACTTTATGTAAATCATTTTTCATATTGCAAGGAGCACCTTCTCACCACTTATCTCGACTCATCCTTGTCCTATATTTGACGAGAAAGGAAGTTTGATAGCCTTGTCCTAGCATGGAGCTTGTTGTTGCCCCTTTATCTAGTTATCCACCTTTTGTATATGATGAACAAGATTTGGATGTGGATGACCTGCTTTAGGTTAGCTCACATGTGTGATACTAGCTTTTCCTTTATATTTTCTTTGTGATTGCATGTATGTAATGTGAACCCCCATATCGTGTTGCTTGGTGTGTCTTTGTGTTTGTGAGATTTATTTGGATGACCCTTGTTACTTTTTTGGCGCAAGGATACAAAGGAAGTGAACCCATTGTAGCATTCTTCTATTTGTATTTATATTATTCTATATTTCATAAACATTATCTTTTCCTTTTGTCTTGGTTTTTTCCTTTTTGGGGTGATGCAAGGCATCAAGGCATCTAAGCCTCTTCCATGTTGACCCAAAAGATTTTTTATTTTCATTTTGTTTCTATCATTCCTCCTTTGTGCTCGTTGCTCCATGAAGTATTTGAGGAATGATGATGGTTCCAAGCTCTATTATATCACTGTAGCAAACACATGTGTTGACCTCAAATCTATGGATCTTGTATGTGTTATCCTTAGATTACATGTGGGGGCAACCTCATTTTTCATGAAAATTCTTTACTTGGAAACATATGTTTGCCATAGGGCTTTCCAAATAAGCTCTCATTGCCCTTTTATCAATTGGAATATATCATTTTCTACTTTAAAGTAATTGCTTACAGTATGGTGTAGCAATTCCTTTAAAGTGGGAGCATACATTGGCATTTGCATTATTAAATTGGCATTATTACATTGGAATTATTTCGTTTTGGCACTCATTTTTTATTGAATTTTGATGCCAATGATGGGAAATGATGAATTATACGCTTGAGAGATTCACTTCTCATGCTCTAATGAATTATTTTCTAGTGTTCCCATCTTTAATTTTCATTTGCATTTTATGGCACCTTAGGGAGTATAACTTTTGGTATGGTTGATGTATGGAAAGCCTGTAGACTTGGCATGACTTTTCCATTTGCCACCTTTGTTATGATTTCACACCTTGTAGACCTAGTGTGTGTTTCTCATTTTCTTTTGATCAAATAGTTGAGGCTTGATCCAATCCAGTTGGACAAATAGTTGAGGCTTGATCCACCTTTTTATTTTCTCCTTTTTGCATTAGCTTGAACATTTCATGCTTGTGTGTCTTGTCTCGTTGCACATATCTTACATATATTTTGTGTCCCTTTGTCCTTATGTTGGTTTGCCATGGGATCTTAGATCTTGGGGGCTTAATCACCCTCTTTGATCTTTGTCATCATATCTTTCTAACATTTGTACAATTAGACCCCTCTTAGCGCATACTTGTCTACTTTAGTGTGAGTTTGAGTGAAATCTCATACTCTCACTCAAGTGGGGGCTAAATGTAGCATAGGAAATTGTATACCTTTACAATTTCACACTATGTTTGGGTCCCTTAATTAATTGGACTTAATTAAGCTTCTAATTTGCCAAATTATGCATTCCAAAGCCTTAATTTACATGTTTCCTAAAAGGGGAACCTATATTTAATTAATACAAATAATATTTTAATTACCCCAAAATGAATGTGTCCCGGACTTATGGGCCAGGACCCATTTTCCCAAGGATGATTGGGTCCTCCTTAAGTCCTAGGTTCCAAATTTTAATATGTTTTTGGCAGTATTTTAATGATTCAAATTTCATAATTTTTGGCTTTTAGAATCTATTTTTTTGGAAATTAGATAAACTCCTATAAATACATAGTCTTCTTATCAATTCAAGAAGAACACGCTTTTTGGAGAACTTTATATGAGAAAATATTATTGTCAAGAGCATTCAAGAGCAGGTTTTTCAATCAATTGTTGCAGCATTCAAGATCTTATCATCATGTTCAAGCTTATGTGTGTTCATGTCATATTGTGAAGACTAATATGCATTGTTGATCCTAAAGCATCCAAGCATTCAAGTATGTAATAAATCAAGCAAAGCAAGATCAAGTTCCTCAGAGTGATGTGTTTAACTTTAGTTCTCTAAGGGAAACCATTAAATCTTTGGTGAGTTGTAGCAAGCAAGTGTTCATTCATCATTCCTTCCATTTATCAAATGCAATTATTTTTCTATCAAGGTTTAATTACCAAACATGGGGTTTGACTAAGGAAAACCCCCATTCAAAACAAATAATTTTTCTTCTTTGTATGTGAAAATTATAGGTGAAAAGGAGATTGCAAATATCTCAAGGAGAAATTTTGAATTGTTGTCAAAGTTGTCATCATTGTTGTCAAGTCATGGAAACTCAATTATAGATTTTATTTCTCACCTTCTGAAAGTGAAACCTAGACAAAAAAAAATCTAAGCTCTAATTTTTGAGGACAACCAAAAATAATTTCAAATACCTTGTCCAAGACTCTTTCGCCCTAGGGTGAACCTGCCCTTATACAATGCTCAAAACCAATTTTTTATGCCAGGTACATGTGTCTAGACCCTTCTCAAATCTTCCTAAAAACTGTCATTTGATTTATGAAGCTTTGGTAAATTGCATTTTATCATCTAGGTCATATAGTTTCACTAGTTTAGTTACATCAAATCATTTTCAATTAGTTCCATTTACTTCCAAACCTCTCATTATCCATAAGGAATTGAGATTCAGGTTTGATTGGCTCACCTAAGGGTTGAAATTCAATCTTTACACCTTGTGATCTTAATTCCCAGTAAAATTAGGGAAGAGGGACACCCTTTGAATGTTGAGGATACCTTCCTTAACATTCCATTTCGGGTTCAACCACCCCTTTTTCCCTACATTTCATTTTGGTGAACCATCAGAAGTGATGTAGGAGCATCTGGGTACATTGTCAATCAACATCAACTAAAAACAAACTTCAGGTTTGAATTTAGTTTTGGCGTGTTTTGAGGTCCATTTGACATCTCTTGGCTTTGGAAAGCTCTTGGTGTGTTCAAATTTGCATAGTCATTTTTTATCAAATCGTCATTTTAAGGCTATGCAAGTAGTTTTCAAAAATTATTTTTGGAAAACTCGTAAGGATTGGAGTATAATACTTTGATAGGGGAATTTATGGAGGTGGCATGTTAAATATGCAAAAATAATTAAATTCATACATTTTTCAATTTGGGAGATTTTAAGGCCGAAAGTTTGTAAAAAATATTGTTAGCAATTTATGAAAAGTTTAATGTCTCATGATTTTGGAGGATTGGTGTAAAATCCTTTTTCAGGGGTCCATGAGGTACTATTCTATGCTTGCACACCAATTTTTGTGCGAATCAAGGGACTTTCATTTTTTTTCACCTCTCAACACCCAATTCGACACTTCTAGAGTACCAATTTGATCAATTTTATTGTGGAAGGGTATTATAAGGGTCATGTAAATTAAATATAAGTTTTAATTCCTTCAATAACTATTTATCTATTGCATAAATAATGTGGGGGCGTTTGGAGAATAAAAGAGACAAAAAAATCAAGATTTTAGATATTTTAAAATGCCTGAAATAGAGAAAAAATGCCTCTGGGTGTAAAGACACTAGGAGTAAAGACAACACCTATAGGAGTTAATGGAAGATTAAAATGACTCATTTAATGCTGCATAAAATTATAATATGGATAGCTATTCTTGGGGAGAGTGGGGCACCCATTCTGGGGCAATAATTGATAATTTTCAATGCATTTTTTCGAGGTTTTTGAATAAAAACATCAAAAGAATTTTGTGAGGAATGGGAAGGAGGAAAATACCTCTATAGAGGTATTCTTTGGGGGTTTTTGTTATAGGTTTGAGAAACACCAGTGAAGGAAAGACAAGGCACCAGTGTGTGAGAGGTGCAAAGATTTTGGAGTTGTGTGAAGGTCTGAACAGTAGCAAAGAGAGCTTTGGAGCAGCAAGAAGAAGCTACATGGAGAAAATTTATGGAGATTTGATTTCAAAAATGTATTGAGAAATTTGTATTTGTATAAATTTGAATGAAAGAAGTTTTAGATTCAATTTGAAATGGATTCTCTTTGTTTAATCTCTTTTGTTTTGTGAGTTGTGGCTTGGGGTGGTTTTTGTTTGCATCAAAAAGATACCAAGGGATTAGGGTACCAAGATCCTCCCGCTCCACATCAACCAATTGTTTAATCAATTAAGAAACATAGGCCTTATAAAATCAAGAAATTAAAGTTCCCTTGTCCTATGTCCAAGAATGAAAGGATTCTACACACACTTCTCAATCAAGAACTTATAACATTTCCACTTATCAACAAAAATAAAAAAGGAAAAAGTACAAACATGTCTTATTGTGCATATCATAGAACTCTTAGGCATCTTACTAACGAATTTCATGCTTTACAAAAGATCATAGATAAATTTGGTATCATTGATATAATTGAATAGCATGCACACACTTTGCTCCTTGTCATGTGATAGTTGTAGAATCATAGAATACTCAATATTACATGTATTGCACTTTATGTAAATCATTTTTCCATATTACAAGGAGCACCTTCTCACCACTTATCCCAGCTCATCCTTGTCCTAAATTTGGGGGGAAAGGAGGTTTGATATCCTTCTCCTAGCATGGCACTTGGTGTTGCCCCTTTAGCTAGTTATCTTCCTTCTATATATGATGAACAAGATTGGGATGTGGACGATCTACTTTAGGTTGGCTCAAATGTGTCATACTATATTTTCCTTTATATGCTCTTTGTGATTGAATGTATGTAATTTGATCCCTCATATTGTGTTGCTTGGTATGTCTTTATGTTTGTGAGCTTTCTTTGGATGACCCTTATTACTCCATTGGTGAAAGGATAGAAAGGAAGTGAATTTGTTGTGGAGTTTTTCTATTTGTATCTACATTCTTCTATATTTCATAAACATTATATTTTCCTTGTGTTTTGTGTTTTCCTTTTGGGGATGATGCAAGTCATCGAGACATCCAGGTCTCTTCCATGTTGACCCTAAAATTTTATTTTATTTTTCATTCTTTATGTGTCATTCCTCATTTTTTCTCATTGTTCCACGAAGTATTTGGGGAGTGATGATGATTCCAAGCTCTATTATATCATTGTAGAAAAGACATGTGCTGACCCTGAATCTGTGGATCCCTTATGTTTTATCTTTCGATTTCATGTGGAGGAAACCCCCTTTATCATGATGCAGCTTTATTTCAAAACTTATGTTCGGAATAGGGCTTTCCAAATAATCTCTCATTTCCCTTTTATCAATTGGCATGTATGTCATTTTTTACTTTAAAGTAATTGCTCACAGTATGGTGTAGCAATTCCTTTAAAGTGGGGGCATACATTGGGATTTGCATTATTACATTGGCATTATTACATTAGCATTATTACATTGGCATTATTTCATTTTGGCACTAACACTTTTTATTGAAGGTTGATGCCAATTGTGGGACATGATGAATTCTACACTTGAGAGATGCACTTCTTATGCCCTAATGACTTGTTTTCTAGTGTTCCCATCTTCAATCTTGATTTGAATTTTATGGCATCTTATCATAGTCATCAGGGACTAGAAATTTTGGTATGGTTGACGTATGGAAGGCCTATAGAGCTGGCATGAATTTTCCAACTACCACCTTTGTTATGAGTTCACACCTTGTGGACCTAGTGTGTTTTTCTCTTTTTTTTTGGACAAACAATTAAGATTTGATCCATTCTAGTTGGACAAATAGTCAAGGCTTGATCCACCTTTTTATTTTTTCCTTTTTGTATTAGCTTTAACATTGAATGCTTGTGTGTCTTGACTTGTTGCATATATCTTACATATCTTGTGTGTCCCTTTGTTCTTATGTTGGTTTTCCATGGGATCTTAGATACTAGGGGCTTAATCACCCTCTTTGATCTTTTTCATCCTATCTTTCTAACATTTGTACAATTGGACCCCTCTTGATGCATATTTTTCTACTTTAATGTGAGTTTGAGTGAAAGCTCATACTCTCACTAAAGTTGGGGCTAAATGTAGTGTAAGAAATTGTATACCTTTACAATTTCACACTATGTTTGGGTCCCTTAATAAATTGGACTTAATTAAGCTTCTAATTTTCCAAATTATGCATTCCAAAGCCTTAATTTACTTGTTTCCTGAAAGGGGGACCTATATTTAATTAATGCAAATAATATTTTAATTACCCAAAAATGAATGTGTCTTGGACTTTTGGGCTAGGACCCATTCACCCAAGGGTGAATGGTCCTCCTTGAGTCCTAGGTCACAAATTTTAATATTTTTTTAGTAGCATTTTAATGATTCAAATTTCATATGCAATCGTCATATTTTAGAATCTATTTTTGGGGAAATTAGATAAACACCTATAAATAAATAGTCTTTTTATCAATTCAAGAACACACTTTTTGGAGAACTTTATATGAGAAAATATTATTGTCAAGAGCATTCAAGAGTAGGTTTTTCAATCAATTGTTGTATTATTCAAGATCCTACATCATGTTCAAGCTTATGTGTGTTCAAGTCATCTTCTGAAGGCTAATATGCATTGTTGATCATAAAGCATCCAAGTATTCAAGTATCCAATAAATCAAGCAAAGAAAGATCAATCTCCTTGGAGTGATGTGTTTGACTTCAATCCTCTAAGGGAAACCATTAAAGGTTTGGTGAGTTGTAGCAAGCAAGTGTTCATTCATCATTCCTTCCATTTATCAAATACAATTATTTTTCTATCACGGTTTAATTACCAAAGATGGGGTTTGACTAAGGTAAACACCCATTCAAAGCAAACAATTTTTTCGTCTTTGTATGAGCAAATCATAGGTGAAAGAAGAACTAAAAATATCTCAAGGGGAAATTTTGGATTGTTGTCAAAGTTGTCAACATTGTTGTCAAGCCATAGAAACTCAATTGCAGATTTTATTTATGGCCTTCTAACAGTGAAACCTAGGCAAAAAAAAAGCTAAGATATAGTGCCTAAGGACTGCTAAAATTGATTATGGACACCCTATCCAAGACCTGTTTCCCTAGGGAAAACGTATCCTTCTGTAGTTCTCAAAACCAAATTTTTATGCTAGGTACATGTGTCCAGACCCTTCTCAAATTTTCCTACAAACTATCATTTTGATTTTTGTAGCTTCGTGAAATTGCATTTTATCATCTAGGTCATATATTTTCACTAGTTTAGTTGCATCAAATAATTTTTAGTTAATTCCATTTAGTACCAAACCTCTCATTATCCATAAGGAATTGAGATCCATGTTTGATTGGCTCACCTAAGGGTTGAAAGTCAATCTTTACACCTTGTGATCTTAGTTCCCAATGAAATTAGGGAAGAGGGACACACTTTGAATGTTGAGGATACCTTCCTTAATATCCCATTTTGGGTTCAACCCTCACTTTTTCCCTTCATTTCAATATATATGTTACATGTTTTTCATATTGTAATGCCTGAAGCTTTTGCCCAATATTAACCAAAAAACAAAAATTTCACCATACAAATATGGCAATGTCATTCCACATTACACACCTATATGCACAAAGTGTCATGATACAACACTAAGATAATCATGATATGCAAAATTGATGCACTAAGCATGATGGCATAAGTAGAAATTTTTTTACTTTAGTTACTAAGTTCTTAAAAAGGTGTGGATTTTCCATGCAACTTTGCAACTCCAAAAAATTCCTTCCCAAACTCTACTTTCCACCCCACTCCTTGATTTGAGGAACAATAAACATCATGTGCATAATTATAAATTTTGCAAGTTACTTATCAACCTCTCATTTTCACAAGCAATGTTCAAAAAAATCCAACAAGATTTGAGCAATCATGGTGTCCAAAAAGAAGAGATATTTTAAAGCATAGAGACAAATTTAAATAACATTTGAAAGACAAATTTTAACACATCCAATGGGACACATGAAAGGTGGTTTTCTTTGGTAGAAAATTCAAGTTAAAACATAGGATAGAATATTATTAAAATATTGAGTCTTTGAATTTATGTTGTATTTTTGTTCTTTCTTTTGTTTTCATCATATATTTGGCTGGTGAGAATTAATTTTAAATGATAAGTGAAATTGATAGAAAAATATGCTTATTATTGAAATTGTGAAGGTGGTATTTTGTATACATTTAGAAAAAAATATAATCATGCTTTAAAAAGATGCATTTCTTTTGTACTAGAAAAATAAGTTAAGTTTAAGAACACCTAATTTAAATTGGTGTAAGATGTATTCTATATTGAATAATATTTATATGTTGCCACTATTATTACAACTCTCTAGTCATGGCTTATGACCTCTTGGACAATGAATGGTTTAATGTTATTATTGGTTCTACTTATTATAGTTGATTTTAGTGTTGGAATAAAATCATGATAAATGAATAATTATCATTGTCAATTTTGGTAATAAAGAAGTTATATCATATGCACCTACAAATGATTTAAATTGTCTATCCAGTATTTCTTTTTAATGCCATATCTTTAAGGAAAACTTTATAATCATTTCCTTATTATTGATTTGAACTTTGTAGTTTGATTTAGGCGCAACTTTTTACTTTTCTCTAGCAAGTTGAAATTTTTATTTCTACATTGTGGTGATGTAATATCATGATAGACTTTGAGTCTTCCACTAATTAATGGGTGCTTGTCTTCGTAATTGACGCATGTATGAATGCGTTAATATGTTGTCACATTCCTAGCATGTGTGTTTGCATCATGTTATTTTTTGTTTCATAATTAAAAATATGTATCTTATCTGTTCATTAATGTCTCAATGTAAAAATATCGACATTACACATATTACATAATGCATAATAATAGTAATTGATTTTTTTATTATGTGAAGTTAATTAACGAATAAACTATTATTAGATGAAATGGATAAATATTATGCCATTGATTAGACTCGTTAATTTTTATTCACCCTCACTATAACACCAATAAATAAATTGTTAAAACAAATAATAAAATAACATTTATTATTGTAGCTATTAACAATAAAAAATTATTTATTTTAATTATTAATTATTAATCAATTGTTATTTACATATTCTAACATTGTAGATAATATCCCACCAATTAGTGCAATCTCATTGATTAATCATTGTAATAGCATTATATAATTTGTTGTGATGGAATAAATTGATAATTACATATGCTATGTAATTCATATAATATATTGATATGTTATAAAGTAAATTGTAATTATTAAATAGATTTAGCATTGTGAAGGTTTTCACAAATATTAGCATACAATGTCCCCTCTTCAATTATTATGAGTTTAGCTCCATCCTCTCATTAGCAAAGCCCTTATTTACTAAGTTACTTGTCATTATATTGAGCACACCATTTAAGCTTAACTTTAGCCACCATCCTTTCAGAGAGGAACCAAATTTATTTAAGAATTTAGAAATTATTATTGTAATAAGAAAAATTGTATATTATGTTTTGGATTGTTTTGATTAGAATGTTCTAGATGTAGTAATTATTTATAAGTGAAATTTTTATTATAAATTCAATTTAGGGTGTTATATTCTAATCTTGGTATTATCAATTTTCAAATATTTAATCTTGATCTCTAAATCTCGCATCCATTACCTTCGATCAAATTCACAAGTACAAATGACTCATGTCATTTTTGCAATTATTGATCTAAATCTTGACTTATTAAATTTTGAAATTCAAATATGAAAATTATCGGCCAGTTTACTAGTTGTTGCAAGTTAACCTAACAAAAAATGTGTTTATAATTTGTGTGATATTTAAGGACGTTCATTTACTCATTTGAAAACATCAAGGGCTTTTATCTAGGAGTGTGTTAGAGTTTATTAATAGATTATTTATGAGAAGACTCTAGTAACATTTATCAGTCTTATCAATGCACATCATCCTAGGTCCATTACACATTTTCTTACTAGCCTTGATCTTGGTGCATCATCATTGAATCAATCCAACTAAGTGTTTAGTTAAGGAGAACTTCACCCATTTAATAGATCTCCAAAAAGTGTTCTTAAGCATCCCCAATACTCACACATATTTAAAAATAAAAAATAAGATGTAAGAAAATTCCAACAATCCACATTCTACTTGTTTAGATTTAAAAAGATTATTCAAGTATATGTGCAAATTTAATTATATGCTCTAAGATGTCAACCTAAGAAAAAAGCGATCAATTTACAAATCTTGAGATATTTGTCTAAATAAGCCCTCTATTATAAATGTTGTCATTGATGTCAAAAGCATATAAGAGATTGTTGGAAGTTTTCATTGATGTCAAAGAAGGTAAGAGGAAAATGCTATAGGCCAAAGGCTATAAATCACTTATTAATTATGTAAAATGGAGCGATTATAAAAGTGATCCATAAGAAGTTGTAACATAGGGTAATTTTTAGGTTAGGAGGATTAATGCATAAACAAAATCAAACCTAAGTAAGTAATGAAGAACAAAGGAAACATAAAATGAAAATAAGGAAAGATCTCACCAAGTCTTCAAGCCTCCATGATTCACCTTCATTGCACCTTCTCTATTTTCTGCAATATGATGTGTGCCCTCATATTGTGTGTGAGTTACAATGCCTATGCCTTGACTAAGCAAATGTTGAAGGACTTTAGATGGCTATGCAAGTAAAAAAACTAAATTCTACATGCAATGTAAAAATCTGCAAAATCACAAGATTACCAAATGACAAGTATGAAATTAAAAATGAAAGATGCAAGATCCAAGATATGCAAGATGCCCAAAATGAGGACAAAATTTCCATTTTATAGAAAATCCAATTTTGGATGAATGGACAAGATTGAAAATTGACAAGTGCCCTAGAATCAATGGCCAAGATACAAAATGACAACCCACAATTAGGGTTAGGGCAACATTAGGGTGAATTCAAAAATGAGTGGACAAGATTTAATTTAAGAAATTAAATCAAGGAATAAGAATGTATGTGACAAGGAGATAAGATTTGGCACAGAAAAAGAGGGAGTTAGAAAATCAAATAATTTTAGAAATTACTTAATTTATAGAGGAAAATACTATTTTGAATTTAAAATTACTTTAATTCAAAATGGTGGGGTCATGTGACAGTAAATAATAATTTAAAATTATTTACTTGGAAAGAGGGAAATTTAAATAAATGATTTTTATTTAAATTTGGAGGAGAAATAAATGAGACAATTAAATAATTAATTTTAATTATTTAATTGTGGAAGAAGTGGGTTAATAATTAAATAAATTGTGGGGGATTGATTTAATTATGAGAAGACCTTAGTATTAGAGACGTATTTAAATAAAATTTATTTATTTAAATAATCAAGAGGGAATAATGGATTAATTAAATAAATTTAATGATTTATTTAATTTAAAGAGGACATTAGACATTAGTGACGTATTTAAATAAAACAAATATGATTTATTTATTTAAATAGTCAGGAAGAGTAAAAGAGATGAATTAATTAAATAATTTGATCATTATTTAATTAATAGTTGAATTTGAATAGAAAGACATAATCAAATGTTTTAATTATGTTTAGAGGAATTAATGAGAAAATTGAGTTCGCAGACCTAGGTCAATTTTATGTGTCTACATTTTGCCCCTCTTTTTCATAATGCAGTTTATCGTGTTATGGAAAATAAAACAAGTCAAGGATATGCCCCAGCAAAGGTACACAGTGCCTATGCCCCCTCAATAATTTTTTTGAATTTTGGCCCAAGGTCAGAAAATTTTGGAAGGTGTCTCGATAAGCTAATTGGATGCCCCGAAAACCAACAATGTAATCGGTTTCAAAATTGGATGACATTAAGACGGTTAAAATGGTTGGCCAAAGGTAGTCAAAAGAGCCTCCAGTAATATTTTTTTTAAGAAAATCCCACTTTGACCTATAAATAGGTTGAAAATGGGTAAAAAGTCAATTCATTTTTTTATTTTCACTTGCAAATTCAGAGAGCTCAAAGCGAAGAGACTACGCATGAAGATGGTGATTCCAGTGACCAAGCATCGTGGATACATCGTCCATACTTTCAGACGACCATAGGTCACGGACCACCCCACGGTATGTACCCTGTACCCACCTTGTCTTTGTCTCAATTTTTGTGCATTTTTTAGAGTTTTTAGGGAGGTCAACAATGCGCTACGACTCAAATATGTTTACGTAAGTTGCATTCGCGGTCATGTTAGATGCATTTGATATGCCATGACACAAATGCAACTCAATGTAGTGCAACGCATTCATTAAAAATCGTGACGCATTTGCGGTTTTTCAATGCAAATGATAGACATTTCGACACATTTGCAATTTTATGACGCAAACGTGAAGCCTAGCGATGCATTCGTTTAACAATGATGCATGTGATTGTTGTGTGATGCAACTGAATGAAAGAGATGCATTTTTGAGCCAAAATGACACAAGTGCCATATGGCAACGCAATCGATGTACGAAACAACGCAAATGCAAAACCACAATGCAAATGAAGTCAATGTGATGCATTTGACTTTGACCCAATTTGACTAGAGTTAACTTAGTTTTAGGCTGACTTTTTGTTCATGCTTTGTTAGAGAGATGGTAAGAATTATATTTAATGATGTACTAACGCTTGTTTCTATATGTGTAGAAACGAGTACCACCGATCTACACGCGTGAGTCTAGGCCATCAACTTACACCTTCTGAGATCAGTTGTCAGACCGGGAGCAGAGACGTTTGATGCACTTGGGATGCACCTGGGATTATACTATGTCACCTATATGCCCATCATTCGGGCTAATAGGGGGCTATTGATAGTATTGTGCGAGAGACGGCACTTAGAGACCTACTTCTTCCACTTACCGACAGGATAGGCTACTATTACCTTGGAGGACATATATCAGATCCTTCACATTCCCATTAGAGGAGAGCAGGTGATTTATGATCCACACTATGGTGTACAAGCCATGACTAAGATTTATGAGGCAGATGATGTTGTGGGACTTTGTGTCGATGGTTACGATATCTGGTGGGAGTATCTTGCAAAGCACTACCCGCAGTGGGATGCCATGTTGTGGACCATGATTGCAGGGATTTTGATTCTAGATCGTCAAGGACATGGGTTCCTGATTGGATGGGGAGATGTCTTAGTGTGGATGCGGCGGGACAAGACATTTTTTCCTGGGGGGCATGCTTACTGTGTATGCTATATCATCAGCTACATGAGGTAGTTTATAAGGGTGGGAGTAGTATTAGTTGTGGTGTGACCCTTCTTATGATCTAGGCTTGGGAGCATATTCTCATCTTTTGGCCACCTATTCAAAGGCCACAGCTTGCAGAGGGTATGCCTTATGTGTATTTGTATGTGGGTACCCTTCAGTAGACCAGAGTGGGGGACACGAGGTACTGGAGACATCGGATTGACACGATGATCGCATTTGTTTGGAGGCCATACAGGGATTGTGATCAATGGGTCAGAGAGGCCAATCATTTATCAATGTTCAGACAATTACGGTATCTTATTGGTTTTAATGTGCATTCATAGTTGATCATTGAGATGTACTTGCCTCAGTGGGTACTCCGTTAGTTCAGGGAGTAGTAGGGTGTACCGATGGGGACCGCAGAGTATGCACGTTCATCACAAGAGCCTAATTGGGGTCCCACTATATCAGTGTCATTTGTCGAGCAGCAGATAGATGGGCTAGTGGTGCAGCCATGGGGTTGGAGTGGGGGTCCTGTAGATGCAAGGATGATGGTAGAATTTGATTTGTGGTGGCAGACACATAGATCGACTCCTTTGACAGATCCTGATGGGCCGGCCTCGGTAGATCAAAGATTAGTTATTCCATGAGTTCAATGCAGAGGTCAGGGAGGTAGAGGTAGAGGTAGGGATGGAGGGAGGGGAGATGGGGGGAGAGGAGGTGGAGATGAGGGAGGAGATAATGGAGGAGATGGCAGGGGTGGTGGTAGGAGGAGGAGAGAGTTGGACGGAGGGAGGCATGGCAGGAAAGTGAGCCAGCGGATAGAGAGAGCAGCCTTAGATGTTATCCTAGAGGTGGAAGAGGAGGAGGAGAGAGGTGAGGAGAATGATAGGAAAGAGGGGAGTAGCCAAAGGGGGAGGGCAAGAAGGAGGAGGTACAGCCAAATGCAGAGGCATTGGACGTCAGGATAGGAGAGGAGGGAGTTGGGGGAGAGGAGGATACAGGAGATGATGAGGAGGATCTAGAGACCAACAAAGAGATGGATAAGGTGGAGAGGCAGCTCCGAGAGAGGATGATAGACAGGGAAGATGAGAGTGACAGGCCTCCAATTTTTCCCTGGGATGCCATAGTGGATCAGAGGTTGATAGACCTCCAGAGTAGGTTAGATGCCACCTTGTCTCAGAACAAGGCCTTATCAGCAGAGCTTGAGGTAGTGCGGGTGGAGATGGATTAGGTTGTGATCAGATAGCAGGAGTCAAAGAGGTGGGTGAGAGAGTTTGCTAAGTTGTGCACAGGGCCATCAGGAGATATGGCTAGAGAGCTGGCCAGGGTCAGCGAGAGCAAAGGTAAATACAAGGTATTATATGAGTAGGTTGTACCACCAAAGAGATGAGATCCTAGGCTATCCAAGTCATGTAGCAGGATAGGCAATGGCAGCATAACTCATACTAGCAGTAGGACACACACTAGTGTTGGTGGTTCTACATCATTAGGGCAGTCATCTAGGCACAAGTCACATCATAGCCATAGGCATTCATCTGGACATAGTTCTAGCCATAGCCAGCATAGTCAACACAGCCAGCCTCCTCGGGTGAGAGATCCATCACCCTCTCAGACTCAGGTCACTTTTCTGGTGCAAGTTATAGTTGATTTGATGAGTCAACATCATTCACCTCACTCCTCACCTCCACAGGACGGAGAGGGCACAGCCTAGGGCTTATGTTACTTTATTGTTATGAGACATTTGATATGTTGAATTTCGAGCCTAGAAGCTCTATTTTTGGGATTCCTCCATATTTTATCTTGTGACAAATTATTTTTTTGAGATATATATATGAGATGATTTTGATGCGAATTACATGCTTTATTTTATGATCCTATGTATTATGATGTTTTTTATGCTTTATATGACGCGATGTGATGTGATTCAATGTGATGCATTTCTGATGGTGATCTTATGATTATATGCCATGATGGTCTTATTTTATATGTTGATGATAATGGTATTCTATATGATGAGATGGATGCATTAATGTATTATGAGATGTATGATGTGACTAATGGATATCGTGCTTTATGATTATCGATGCAGTTTTGGATATGTTTATGTATGTATGAATTATGTGTTATATGATGTTTGTATGATGATATTGATCCTATATGTATGCACTAATGATAATGATGGTTTTATGTATGCAAGATGGATGGATGTAAATGATAAACTTATATGTCATGTATATGCAATGTGAATGTCAATGCAACTGTAAAATGTGATAATGAAATGTTCATATGATCATGTATGCAACTATTTTTTTGTATGTCATAGGATATCATTAGAGGACGAGAGAAGAGAAGATGAAGGTGGATGTTACTGCGAAGAAATAAATGCATGTTAGTGCGGAAACAAAAAAATCCTTCAACATTTTCAATAGTACTTTAATAGTTGTTGCTCTTAATCATCATCAGGCGGAATGTCGTAATGGCCAATAAACACTATGATATGACATAGATCAATGGTGTGCATGGTCAAACCATCACATATAACAAACAGTCGCAAACAAGGATGATAATGACTCATACGAGGAATGCAATTTCCCCTAGTCATTTCATCATAACCAACCACAAACAGACAACACTAGTCATGAAACGTCATTGCTTCTCTAAATCCTAATTTCAAGACATCCTCGAGAAACTAGCCACATGATATTCAATCAAAGAAAATCATCGTACTATGTCATTGCTCCTCTAAATCCTGAAGTCAGGACATCCTCAAGGAACTAGTAATAGGATGATCAAAAGGACAAGGAAGATCATCATGATATGTTGTGGCTCCTTTGACGTAAGGAACTAATATCATGATGACCATCAAAAAGAAAGATTGTGTTTTCCAAGTGTTAAGTGATGCCAAATTTTGAATGATGTTGATGTCAAGAGGATTGATTCTCCGAGTCAGGAGAATCCATCAAAATTCCAGATGATGATGATGATTCTTAGGAAGGACACATCCAAAAAGCATGAATAGATTATAAGATTTGTTCCTCAAAAAGACATATCTAAAGAAGGACCAATATTTTGACAAGTTGACTTGTTTGGATACAGTTTGACTAGATGTCTTGATTTGATTGCATGCCAACGTTGGCATGCAAAGATTGATTGATATGTCGATTGAAGTTTGATAACAGATTGCTTTCTTAGGATTGATGAATGATTTTATTGACTTGAAGATATTCGACATGTGCGAAAGTGTAGTGTCATGAACCCTAATGGATTGACCTAGTACAGCCTCGAGGGCTCATCGATTGATGGCCTTGCCTACATCATGCACTCAGAGACCTCGTAGTTCAACATGACTAATAACTTTTTCTGAAGGATAGAAGATTGAGTCATGATTTTTATTTTGAAAAACCTAGAAGGACAGACCTAATGTCTCGGGGATTCAAAGATGAACCTTGCCTACGTAGAAAATGCGCAGCGACAACGTAGTTCGGACTAGGACAAAGACTAATTAACGTGACTAACTCAAATGACATGATGGACTTGACTTTGTTCTTGATATTTCTGACATTTTCTGAATGTTTTCATATTTTATTTGGGACATTTTTGATTTTTTGGTCTTTTTTTAAGACTTTTTCTATTTTTTTATTTTTTTTCAAGACTTTTTCTTATTTTTATGACTTTTTTCAGGACTTTTTTTGAATGTCAAAAATATGTGTGATATCCACTACAGTCAAATGATAAAGGTCTTTCCCCTAGACAAGTCGAGGATTAACTAAGTAGAATGACATGGAAACAAGGGCATATGTGAGATAAAAGGAAAGGATATGCAAGGGTTGATGTCAACCACTGCTAGTCATGGACAGAAATGATAGGACTGATGGAAAATGTCATGAATATGTTGGGATGTCATGGTTGTGTATTCTGGATGAAGGTAGATGGAATGATAGTAGCTGGCGAAGCAAAGACTGACTACGCATGGCACCTGTTTACCAGGTTTTCACTATTGGACAAATTTATTTCTTTTTATTATTTTTTGTCATTTTTTTTTAAGGTTTCAGCCAAGCTCTCAAATGCTATGTATAGAACTTTTACAGATGCAGACTATTGATGGGTTTTGTTAACTATTCTCCTCTAGGTGTGGCTAACTAATAAGCACCTGAACTAAATGTGTTAGTAATGATATAAGGACCTAGCCAATTAGGCTCAAACTTTCCAAGCTTCTCTCAATCAGCCTAATTTCTTGGATTTTGCATGAGGACCAAGTCACCAATTTCAAATTTTCTAACCATCACTCTTTTATTATAGCTCCTGTAGAGACAATTTTTATATGCCTGTAAGTGGTTCAAGGAATTTTGTCTTCTTTCTTGCAGCATTTCTAGTTCATGCAGGCAATACTGTCTATACTCTTCATCACCAATCATTCCCTTCAAAGGGACACGGAGAGAAGGAGTTTTGACCTCGATGGGCAATATAGCTTCAAATTTGTAGACCAAGGAAAATTGGGTGGCTCCAGTGGGTGTACGGATGCTGGTATAGTAGGCCCACAAGGAAGGATTGAGTTGTAGATGCCAATCTCGGTCAGCATCATTGACGGTCTTCTTAAGAATTCAAAGAATTATTTTATTAGATGCCTCATCTTGACCATTGCCTTGCAGATAGTATGGTGTGGAGAAATGGTGTTGGATGTGGAAGCATTCACAAAGTTCACAGACGTCCTAATTTTTGAACGGATGACCATTATCTATGATGATGAACTATGGAACACCATACCATCAGATGATGTAATTAAGGATAAACTTGGAAATCTACTTACCGATGATGTAAGTGAAGGGGACGGCTTTGATCCACTTAGTGAAGTACTCAATGGTGGTGGTGATGAATATATGGCCATTGGAGGAGGATGGATGGATTTTTCCCACGAGGTCGAGTCCCCATTGTGTGAAGGGCTATGGAGAAGTGATCGGTCTTAGCTCTTGTGCAAGTGTGTGGATTATATCGATGTGCACCTAATATTTCCAACATGTTCTAACAAACTAAAGAGCATCTTTTTCTATTGTCGGCCAGTAATACCCAAGTCTGGTGACTTTCCTAGCTAAAATTGGGCCACTCGAATGAGATCCACATATACCTTCATGTACCTCATGTAAATTTGTGTGGGTTTTATCAGTGTCAAGATAGGGAAGAAGGGTGTTGTCAAAGCTACGGTGGTATAGGGTGTCACTAAAGATGGTGTATTGGGCAGCTTTTCAGATGAAGGATTTTTGTTGATTATTGGATAAGTTGGGTGGAAGGGTCTGGGACTTAAGATAATCATAGATATCCTGATACCAAGGTGATCTGGGACCAAAAATTTCAGAAACCATTTATGTCTCTAGAACATTATATGTAGGAACCAGTAGTTGTTCCACTAAGAATTCGAATTGTGATACATTTTTGGGGATGTCCAAGAGAGATCCAATAGTTGTCATTGCATATGTTGCCTTGTTTTGTGCCCTAGGGATTTGTTCAAAGGTGATCAGGCTAAAATAGGTTAGGAAGTTATCCACCATTTGCTTGTAGGGCAACAAATTTTCATCCTTTGTCTCATAATCATCATTCACTTGGTTGATAACTAACTAAGAATCCATGAAAACTAGCAGTGTCTGAATTTTCAATTGTATTGCCATTTTGAGTCTCGTGACCAGTGCCTCATATTCTGCAATGTTATTACAAGGGAAGGTGATCCAGAATACTTTAGGAATGGATTCCCCTTGTAGTGTGATGAACCAGATACCAGCTCCTGAGCCATGACCCATATGAGACCTGTCAAAATATAGTTTCCAAGGTGATGAAGGTTTTGTGTGGAAGATAGACTCATCAAGAAAATTTGCTATCAACGGATGAGTGCCTTAGATAGGTGCATCTACAAGTTGATTGGCTATTACCTATCCTTTTATTGCCTTGCACTCAACATATTGTATGTCGTACTCACTCAAGATCATGACCCATTTTGCTAACCGACCTGTCAATGTTGCTCGACCTAGAAGATACTTCAACTAATTAATCTTTGCTACCAATTATGTTTGGTGATTCAACATGTAATGTCTTGGTTTTTGGGCTCAAAGACAACTGCAAGACAAGCATGTTCCATGGATGTGTAATTGAGTTCATATCCGATCATTGTGCGGCTGATGTAGTATATGGATCTTTATTTTTCTTCAATCATTTTGTGCAAATAATGCCCCCAGTGCATTGGTGGTTGCAGAGAAATACAGGATCAAAGGTTTTCCTTCAATGGGAGGCATTAAGATAGGTGGTGTCAATAGATATTCTTTTATTGTTTGGAAGGCTTCTTGGCATTTATCTATCCACACAAAGGGGATACTTTTGCACAACAAGTACTGAAATGGCTGACATTTGTTTGCTATTTGAGCAATGAAGTTTTGGATGGACTATAATCTACCATGTAGTGTTTGTAGATCACTGATTCCTTTTGGCGGAGGCATGTTTAATATTGCTTGTACTTTTGCAAGGTCAACTTCTATGCCTCTTCATGAAACTGTGTAGCCCAATAGTTTTCATGAAGTAACCCCAAAAACACATTTCTTTGGGTTCAAATGGACCTTGCATTCTTCGAGCCGCCTAAAAATTTTGTCCAGAACCCTAAGATTATCTTTCTATGTCAAAGATTTGGCCAAGAGGTCATCCACATAATCTTCCATTAAAGCATGCATGAGATCATGGAATATTATTGTCATGGCTCGCTGGTATGTGGCACATGCATTCTTTAGGCCAAAAGGCGTGATGTTCTAGCAATATGTTCCCCGTGGGAAAGTGAATTTTGTTTTGTGCTAATCCTCGGGGGAAATGTGTATCTGATTGTAACCTGAAAAACCATTCATGAGGGATAGCTTCTTGTATCCCATGATAAGATCAACAATGATGTCTATGTTCTTCCATGGGAAATCATCTTTTGGGAGGGCCTTGTTTAAATCTTTGAAGTCCATAAAAATGTGGATCTGTCCATTTGGCTTGGTGAGAGGGACAAGGTTGGAAATCCAATTGGCATAGTCTATTGATCTTATGAATCCGACATCCAATAACTTCTTCAGTTCAGCCTTCACAAGTAGTGCAATTTGTGGGCGCATCTTTCATAATTTATTTTGATTGGTTTGATACCTAGGATTAAAGGAAGATGGTGCAATACTAACTCTGGATCCATCCCTGGCATGTCATCATATGACCATGCGAAGTTAACAGTTCTTTCTGAGAAGAATTGTTGGAATTCAGGTTTTTCTTCTTCTGTCAATGATGTGACAAAGAGAACCATTTTGGGATTCTCTGGTGTAGCTATGTTAACTTCAATAGTGTCTTCAATAATCATTGCCAATTTTTCCTGTGTTACGGGAAGAAATTCCAACCCTCCATCCTTAGGTGCCTCAGAGAGGTTATAAACCTTTGGATACATCCTTTATTTTTACTATTGTATTGTCAGAAGGTTCCTTGCGGTTTTCACCTAAATACATGTCTTTTTTTGTTTTATTTTTTATATTTTTGTGACTAGAGGATTGCAGAGTCTCCCTGAAGTATGTTGCATAATCTAGATTAATAGAAAACCCTACCTTGTGATCACCACTTTGTATGCCCTCACAGAGTCCCATGAATTATGCAATGGCCTCATCATTCTCAAAGATATCCATAGCAGGCGGGTCTTGTTGGTCCCAGTCAATGAGTTGTGGGTAGACAAGGGAAATCCCATCATTAGTGTTGGTAAAGGATGGGGAGGACATGGAAAGTATCCAAATGGAAGCATCAAGTGTGAAGGTAGAACTGTCATCCTCACTTTCCCAGTTAGATTCGATCCAAGGACCATCATCGGAGTCAGATGAGTTATGTTTGTGGTCATAATATGGGACAAATGGATCAACATCATGATCAACGGATGGTAGTTCAGAGGCATTGACAATAGGCTCAGGCATGTCAGGCTCTTGGGTGAGCTTGAGAAGGGGGCAGGATAATGCAAATGTTACTGGCAACATTTTATGCTCATTTGGGTCCCACGAAATGCTTACCCATTCTTTATGTTTAGAATGGTGATCTATAGGATCAATTTTGTACATTTGTCTAAATATTTCCTCAAAAGGGGGTTAGTCAGGTTCCAGGAATAGTTCATCAATGTCATAGTCACTCAAGGTTCTATCAGATCCCCATTCCCATTCATGAGAGTCGGTTTCAGTAGGGGATTTTTCACTTGTCTCGACACTTTCAAGAGTCGTTACGTCCTTACTTGAAAGTACATAGGTACATCGATCGTCAATTCTGAGTTTCTCAAACCCTAGCCCTAGGTACTTTGGTCTCGAAAAAGGAATGATAGGATCTCTTCTACCGCTGCTGCTTGGTCTAAGTCCACTAGTTCCATCAAAACCATGAGCTTTGCATATATCATAGCCTTTTCCATAAATATTTACTAGTAATGGGGGTAATTCCATTGGGTCCTTGTAGTTCCAAGTAGATAAGTCTAAAATTTCCTCATCATTCATGTCTCCCCATAATGCGAATACCATCTTTAGAGGAACCTTGAAAGTATTCTTAGTCTCTATTGTGCAACAAGGTCGACCATAGACTTTAGGTGGCTTAGGTATTGTGGTGATACAGTAATCCATATTCAATTTGAATTCTCCACAGCCAATGTCCTAGATCTTAAAGTTAGTACTTGCTATGGAGGCCGAGGAGGATGGTGTGGCAGAAGTCGATGGAGTGGATATGGATGACTTGGTGAGTGTGGATGGATCGATGTATTTAGAGGAAGTGGATGTTGAAGCCTCTCGATTGATAGGCACTAGGTTCTCAGGAGTAGCTCTCAAGTTGGTACAATATTGAAAAGGATCAAGATCTCCTGGTATAGTAATTTCAGTGCCATCGAAAGGGAACTTTAGATATTGGTGGTAGGTGGAGGGAATGTCCTTTAAAGCATGAATCCATGGGGTGACCAAGTAAGACATCGTAAGGTAGATCTTGATCTAGGACTTGACATGTGGTGTCTATGATAACCGGTCCCACATGAATTGGCAGCGTGATGATTCCTTTAGAAGATTTTTCCTCATCATTATATGCTTTTTTCACAATACTCTTGGTAGCATCCACACAAACATCAGAGAAGCCAAGAGCCTTAAACAATTTGAGAGAGAAGATGTTCAATCCTGCTCTACCATCTACTAGGAATCGTCTAACCTTATGCTTGTGGATGAAAACCTCAATATGCAGGGCGTCGTTATGAGATGGCTTGGGTGAGGAATAGTCAAGATCAGAAAAGGTAATGTGATGAGGCAATGTCAAATATCTGACCATAGTTTCAAAATGGTTGACATCAATATCGTTTGGGACAGAGAACTCTTGCAAGACTTTATCCAATATAGCCTTATGCGCTGGCGAAATGCAAAGTACTTCAAGGATGGAAATTTGGGTAGTCGTCTTATTTAATTGCTCGATAAGGTTAAACTCTAGATTGGGTTTTGGCTGCTTGACAGATGGGCCAGGTATGTAATCTTGGGTTGACGAATAGAAGGGCCTACGATGGTGACCTTGCCTTTGCGTGTAGTGGCATTACATTCTGGGGTATTCTTAATACTAATGGTATTGACACATTTATCTTCATCAGCAGTGTGAAGGTTATTAATGATAGTACCACCAGAATAATTGAAGGTAGCACAAGCATAATTGGCTTGATTGTTATTATTCTTTATGTCAGACGATGAGGGGTTACTATAACCATGGTCCTATAGTGGGTTCTTATGGATTGTATGGTGTGAATTAGATGCAAATGGTTGACCACCAAGCTCAATGGTGCAGTTTTCAATAATATCTTGGAGAATATTTTTGAGTTGGCGACAAGAGGAAGTTTTACGCCCTTTGACACGATGGTAGTCACAAAATGCATTATCATCCCACTGTGATGGCTTAAACTAACAAAGATCATATGGTTTAGGATCTTACAAAGTTACGACACCATTTTGGATGAGTTTCTTATGGACAACTTCAATGGGTTCACCCAAAGGGGTGTATGTGCATTTTAGAAATTGCCTTGTTTGACAAGGTTGCCTTTGGTTTGATTGAGCAAGATTGTTTTGAATGACATTAGCAGTTGGTGTTGGTTCCGTCACAGGTGCATTTTGAGTTTGAACTCCTTTAATTGTGAGCACATGACTTGTTGCATTAAATATTTTTGCATCAACCATGCCATCATTTGTGATGTGTTTATTTTTAACCCAATATTTGTTTTTGTCATTGGAAGTACTTGGGTTGGTGTTTGTGGTAGTCTTGATGGTTTTGATGCCATACTTAAGTTCACCTTTGGCAAGTAAGTCTTTTTCAAGTTGAACTCCTTTTTCAACAAGGTCAGTAAAGGTGGTGCAGAATTGGACTTATAAGCCATGTCTTAGCTAGTCGAGGATATTCTGTAAAAACATTGTGACTTTTTCCTTTTCAAGTATCTCCACAGGAAATCGACTTGCTAGGGTTCTCCATCTTTGGAAGAATGGGATAAAGGTCTCACTTGCATCCTCTTGAGTGAGTTTGCATAAGGAGGAAATGTCAATGTCTATATCAATGTTATAGGCATATTTTTCAATAAAATTGTTGGCCAATTCATCCCATGATTTAATTCCTTTAGGAAATTGTGTGAACCACTCCAATGTGTGCCCTGTAAGACTCCTAGAGAAGAGTCTCATTAAATAAGTGTGTTCATAGGAAATATCCATGCAATTGGTAGTGAATTCTCAGATGTGTTCAATGGGATTTCTCTTGCCTTTGTATTTAGGGAAATGTGGTACCACGTATCCTGGAGGGAATGGTGGCATATACAAGGTTGTGTCAAACGGATATGGACATAGGTCATATTAAATGTAATGCTTTTTATTGGACATTTGCAAGGTCTCCACCTATGTTTCCAAAGCAACAAGTTTGAGTGTGAGTGCCTCCACAATTGGGTTGTTTGTAACATCACACATGTTGGTGATAGGTATGGCTTGATTGCCCACTTGTTGTGATGAGATGTGTTGATTTGTAATGTTTTTTTGATGAGAAAATTGAGTGTTTTGATTTTGCAGTTGTAGGAAATGAATTTTTTGATTAGGAATTTTCTAATGTGTATGGACTTGAGATGCATAAGTGGGGATGTGGGTTCCAACCATGTTGGATTGAATTTGAGGACCTTGTTGGCCTTGAACATGTTGATGACCAAATGGAGTCATATATTGGGTGCCTTGATTGCCTTGCCCAAATAGATAAGTATGGCCTTGTGGAATGTTGGTATTTTGTCTCAAGGGAATGTTGGTGTTGACCTATGATGAATTTGACACATTTGATTGAGGTCCTTGAATGATAACTCTTCGTTTATTCTTCCCAAAGGGGTTTGATGATATTTTTGCCATTTTATTAGAGGAACCCAATAAAAGGTTTGTTGATGTCCCCATAGAGCTAGATGAAGCTCCAAAGAGGCTTTATGTGTTGACTCCCATTGTATGAGATGAAGTCCCAAATGTTGATCCAATATTTTGTGAGGAAACTGTGGACGTTTGTTGAGGGATTGAATGTGATGTGGTGCATTTTAGGGTTGATGTTCCCCCAATAGACCTTGGATTAACCACATTGGATGTGTTGGTTGTTGTGTGAGTAGTGGTAGCACCAATAGCATTAATAGTGTGTGAAGCAATTTGTGTTGTAGCTCCTGTGGAGGCATCATTTGAAGGTGTTTATTGTGATTGACTTATTTGGGTGGTATGGTTAGGAGAGACTGCTTTTATGGTGTTAATGTCAAATCATTTTGGTAATCTAGCCCCTTGGTCAAGGAGCATAGCTAGATATCTGGTTGAATCATTTAAGACTAATTCTTCCACAAAGGAGGTGACTTCAAGATTTTGTGTAGCAGCTTGTATATTTTCCTGAAATACATGTCCATTTTGGTCTCTCTGGAGTAATTTTTCAAAAGTTTTATGTGAAGAGGATGGAATAGTCATCTCACTAAATGGAATTATGAAAGAATTCCCCATGTTGGTATTTGCACTCATTTCCTTGGAGAAATTGTAAAGGTTGGTGTCTTGACCAAAGCAATCCATGAGTCTTATTTTTCTTTGTAGTCTTGTTTCAACCATAAAAATTTTACTCAACCATGGGGATGGTGGAGGATGACCTAAATATGCAAGTGTTATGACACTATGTTTTTGAGTTTTTGGAATAGAGAATGCTATGGTGAATGGTAAATGAAAATGAGACTAAAATGAGGAGACTAAAGGTATGAAAAATCAAAGGATTCTAGGATGCACTCAATATTGGTAAACTTAAGGAGAGACACACTCAACCATACTAAGTTTAGGCAATGTCTCAATTTTGGAATGTCAAGGGACTTGTTAAAGGGACCAGATGATAAAGAGGACAAAGTGAGGTTTCCACACTAGACTATTGACTTGGAAAAGGCTCACAAAAGATAATTACTAAAGGAAATGGTTTGATCAAGTCCAATGATAACCTACTCTTGAAGACAATCTTTTGACAAAGTATGGCAAGGAGTCCTATCCTAAAATATGCAAAATGAGTACCTAAAATGTAAGGAAGTGCAATGAGAAACCTATGGAAAAATAAAAATACAACCTACAATGCAAGGATGAAGGGAGTTTGAGCAATTCTTGGTCTAGTTGTGGACAGAAACTATGGAAAAAGATGTCTGGAATCTGTTTGGAAAAGTTAAGCCTCGGATTTTTGACAATGAATGAATTTTTAGGTCACGTGCAATTGCATTGTTGCAAATGTGTTGCAAGGAAGTGAATGCATCTTAGAATTGGAAAATTTGGTGTTTCAAAAGGCTAATGTAGTGTGACAGAGAAATTGTGGCATTCAGTAAATCAAATGTGTTGTGAGACAAACAGATGCGGAGTTTAAAATGGAAAATGTAGTGCAATAGAGCGATTGTGGTTTTGGAAGAAGCAAATGTGGTCCAGGATGGCATATGCATCGTGGTTTTGGAAAATGTGTTGCAAAGTCTGGTTTTTAGCAAAAAAATTGGAAAATTGCAAAATTTGCTTCAATTTTAAAGTGTTGTTCCAAATTTGAAGAGGATGTTTAATTGTCCATTTTCTCTGAAAAACACTTGGCAAACATATCGTCTTGGAAAAAATTTGTGAAAACAAACACAAAGAAAACATGTACAACCCTATGCTTTGAAGGACTATATTCTTTTGGATTCCACGTGGATTTTACTCCAACCGCACTTATTCTTAGTGGATGAATTCAGAAGCTTGGCCACATGGGCTCCCCTTATAGTGCACTCACTTCTTGGGTCAACCAAGCTTCCAACCCAATGAAACTCCCATGGCAAATTGATCATCTCTACTAAGAACTATGAGAATGTGGATGCCTTGGCAATGACCATTGTTGCACCAAAGAATAGATGAAGGTTTTTGGTCACACTATAACAAGCATTTTAATGCGGGCATTCCATTCATGGGGGACCATCTATGTAGTAGGAGACCACTATTGCACTTCTTATCAGAACAATCCTCATGATACTTGAACTTTCCTCAAGTACCCACACTTATATATAGATTGGAAGTCGTTTGGCTTTAGCATGTTACCGGTTGGGTCGTTCCCTGGGGTGATTACTTTTTCTCACTAGAAAGGCCCTCTAAGGATAAACAATAGCAAGTAAGTACATCCATAATTCGATCAATCTTTGTTTGCATAAACAAAGAGAGAACACACGTAATGTACTTAGCTCACACTAGAAAGAGTTGTTCATTTTAAACCCAAAATAAAATGTGAGGGGTGATAGAGTAACAATCTCGCTAGTGTTTTTGTTTCTCTAGATCGCACAAAGTGCAAGAGAATTGCATACACACTTAGGAGAGTCACTAAACCATAAAACACATCAAACACTTGTTCATTTTAACCGTTTGTAGTGTGAGGCAAGCAGTTGTTAATTTAAAACCAATGCTATGAGAGAATGCAAGTTTATTTTAATCCAATGAGTTACAATGCATAATTGTGTTCTTTTTAATCCCATGAATATGCATGCATGTTCATTTTAATTCATGAAATTGTAAATGAAAATTTGTAGGAGTGTTTGTTTGATTAAGATTGTGAGATAGCAATCAACACAAAAGACAACAAATGTTAAACTCCTTGCCATAAGCTGCAAACAAAAAGTCAGTAACCCCAAAATCTCTAATCTACTAAACAAAAAGAATAGAAAAATCTAGAAATTCTAAAAAATCTGAAAGCAACTTTTTACTAGACAAATGCATCACAATAGAGAAAATGCGGCTCGAAAACGAAGATGTGTCGTTAGGGATAGTGAATGCGGTGCAGCAGATCAAATGCATCGTTTGAACTAGCGAATGTGGTGCAGCAGAGAAAATGCGTTTTTTACAATAGCAAATGTGTCGCAATAGGTTGATTGCATCTCAGAAGGTTGTAATTGCGGCATTTCATACCTGTACCTACAAAAAAGCCAAAAAATATATGTACGAAAATTGGAAAAAACTTCAGGTTCACCAATGTAACATAGGGTAATTTTTAGGTTAGCAAGATTAATGCATAAACAAAATCAAACCTAAGTAAGCAATGAAGAACAAAGGTAACATAAAATCAAAACAAGGAAAGATCTCACCAAGTCTTCAAGCCTCCATGATTCACCTTCATTGTACCTTCTCTATTTGTTGCAATATGATGTGTGCCCTCAGATTGTATGTGAGCTACAATGCCTATACCTTGACTAAGCAAATGTTGAAGGACTTTAGATGGCTATGCAAGTAAAAAAACTAAATTATACATGCAATGTAAAAATATGCAAAATCACAAGATTAGCAAATGACAAGTATGAAATTAAAAATGAAATATGCAAGATCCAAGATATGCAAGATGCCCAAAATGAGGACAAAATTACCATTTTATAGAAAATGCAATTTTGGATGATTGGACAAGATTGAAGATTTACAAGTGCCCTAGAATCAATGGACAAGATTCAAAATGACAATCCAAAATTAGGGTTAGGGAAACATTAGGGTGAATTCAAAATGAGTGGACAAGATTTAATTTAAGAAATTAAATCAAGGAATAAAAATGTATGTGACAGGGAGATAAGATTTGGCACAGAAAAAAAGGGAGTTAGAAAATCAACTAATTTTAGAAATTACTTAATTTATGGAGGAAAATACTATTTTAAATTTAAAATTACTTTAATTCAAAATGGTGGGGTCATGTGACAGTAAATAATAATTTAAAATTATTTACTTGGAAAGAGGGAAATTTAAATAAATAATTTTTATTTAAATTTGGAGGAGAAATAAATGGGACAATTAAATAATTAATTTTAATTATTTAATTGTGGAAGAAGTGGGTTAATAATTAAATAAATTGTGGAGGATTTATTTCATTATGAGAAGACGTATTTAAATAAAATTTATTTATTTAAATAATCAAGAGGGAATAATGGATTAATTAAATAAATTTAATGATTTATTTAATTTAAAGAGGACATTAGACATTAGTGATGTATTTAAATAAAACAAATGTGATTTATTTATTTAAATAGTTAGGAAGATTAAAAGAGATGAATTAATTAAATAATTTGACCATTATTTAATTAATAGTTGAATTTGAACAAAAAGACATAATCAAATGTTTTAATTATGTTTAGAGGAATTAATGAGAAAATTGAGTTTGCAAGACTAGGTCAATTTTATGTGTCTACAGAAGCAACTTGGATAAAAAGAAATGCAGTGAATTAGGAATAGATGAGATTATTAAATGAGCAATGGATATGAAGCATTGTTAATCATCCAAGTAATATATTGAAGGCAGTGAATTATATGTCCAACTTCCTTGATATATTTGTCCCTTATAATGGAGTCAAATTAAATTAAATTAAAAATTCTTAATCACCCCCATGAGGAAAGAAAAATGAATTTAAATTGATTTTTGTTATATGCTAGTGACCTCACATAAATAATATTAAAATTTTCCAAAGACAAAGGCACATAAATAATATGCAAATCACATATATCAAGAAAAGTATAGAACATATATAATATATCAATCATGTATATGTGTGTGTGTGAGAGAAGTATAGAACCTATATAATATCTCCCTCATATGTTCGTGTGTGTGTGTGTGAGAGAGAGAGAGAGGGAGATAGTGTATAGGTTATTATTATCTTCTACAAAAGTAGAAATTATGTTCAAGCAACGATCATTATTAATAAAGAGAGTTAATGATAAAAAATGCAACACTTCATTATAAGATGGTAAGTATATTTATTAAAGGTTGTGATTAGTTATAAAGAGGCGAAAATTGGAGTCATGATTTTTTGAAAGGACATCATTCTTTCAAAGGATATATCTCTTCATAAGAGACATAAGATATAAATAAGGGTATGAAGAATACATTGGTAGATAAGAAATGTGTGAAGTGTAAAAAAAAACTTATATACACAATAAAGAATAGTGAAGAGTAATATGTGAAGATAAATAATAGTAGTGTGTGTGTGGAGAAAGCGATAAATCAATCTTACACAAGAAAGTTTGCATATGAGAATTTAAAAGAGTAATAGATAGTAGATTTATAAAGAGGAGTCTTTGGCAGATTTGTAAAGGAGTATATGCAAGACTTAAAAGAGGAGCTTACATATGGCAGATTTGTAAAGAAGAATATTTGTAAATTTAAAAGAAAAAAGTATATGAAATCAAGTGCATCAAATTTGTGAAGAGTATATCATTTATAAGAAGATATTGTGAAAGAAAATGAAATGTCCATCATCCATTGAAGAAGCAACATTCAAAAAGTGGAATTTTATTGTGGAAGTTGGTGCTTCCTAAAGGAGAGATTGGTGTCTCTCACTAAGTTGGTTCTTAGCAGTGGGGGTTGGTTCCTCTTGTAGGTTGGTGCCTAAAAATTGAGTGGATTGGTGTCTCCATTGGTTTGGCACCTAAAAATCATTTAAGAAGGGATTGTTGTCTATTGTGGGTCGGTGCCTACGAAACTTGTAAGAAAGTTTTATAAAAGCAATATTTTAATGTGGTTTTCTCCCATAAGGGTTTCCACATAAATCTTCTACTTTTTTTAGCAAAAAAGTATATATAATTATGTTTCCACATAAATCTTATGTTCTTGTGTTACATAATTGATTGATCTAGTGTGATTGATATTGTTATGATTGTTAAATGTTGAAAAAGTAAAATATTATCTTATGTTGATTCACCCCCACCCTCTCAGTATAATTGTGTGCTCATCAATTGGTACTAGATTCATTTCCTTTGGAGATAGTTTAACCACTTGAAGGTAGATCTAAAAGAGCACACATGGCAAGACAAGAAGGATATGGTTTCTCATCAAACAAAGCACCATTTTTTTATGGAACAAAATATGCTTTTTGGAGCATAAGGGTGGAAACCTATTTGAATGCTCTAGGATATAATATTTGGATATTTGTGGTGAATGCTTATACACCTCATGCAACTCCTCCAACAAATTAGGAAGGAAAGAGGGCCATTTAATATAATGCAAAGGCAAAGAATGCAATTCTATGTGGATTATTGGAATTAGAATTTGTGAAGGTTATGCACTACAAATCGGCCAAAGACATGTGGTACAAATTGAAGAATACCTATGAAGGATATGATAAGATCAAAAGAGCTAAACGTCAAACTCATAAAGGACAGTTTGAAAGTCTCAAAATAAGAGAAGAAGAAAATTTTGCCACATTTTTCTTCGAGTGGATGAGATTGTTAATACAAGCAAGGGACTTGGAGAAGAAACTGAAGATTCAATCATTGTACAGAAAAAATTAAGATCATTGCCTCTCATATTTTATGCTAAAATTTCTTCTATTGAAGAAATGAAGGATCTAGAATCCTTAACAATGGACAAGTTGCATGGAATCCTCACTGCCTATGCAATGAGGACCAAATATGAGAAGCCATCAAAAAGGGAAGTTTCTTTCAAAGTTGCAAAGAAACATAAAAATAAAGAATCCAAACTTATTGAAATATCATATGATAAATTTAATGATGAAGAATATAATTTTATAAGAAAGCTAAATAAGGGCTCTGGAAAGTAAAAAGGTAAATTTCCTTTTAAGTGTTTCAAATGTGGAAAGGTAGGTCATTTTTCAAATAAGTTCTCTTATCCAAAGAATAGTGATAGTGAGGAAGAAGAAACAATTACACAAAGAAAGTGATAAAAAATGATTAGTATCAAAAAATAGAAAAAAGATGATTTCCAAAAAATTTTCTACTCCTACAAGGATGTTAGTTCATCTTATGAAAGTGATACAGAGAATATTAGAGAAGATGCAATTTTTATGGCATTGGAAACAAAAAAATATCAAAAATGTTGGCAAAGAAGAGGATAAGATATGAATGGATAAAGAAGAAAACACAAAATTTCATAGTTGTTTGATTGGGAAAAGGGATCTAGGTCCTAAATCACACCTTTCCCAATTGAAGGATTAGAAATTATCTCAAATCCACTTATCTAGAAATCCTAATAGGAAGAGTCAGAATGGTGGATCAAGGTTCTAATCCTTGTGTGTGTGGATGTGGATGTGATGGATTATTGATTAATCATTGCTAATTGACTAATTTTAAATGAATATAAATGAACTAATTATGTAAACTATGAATATGCAGCAATTTGTTATGATTTCTAAGAAACTAGATGTAAATAGACAAAATTGAATTCCAAAAATGAAAAGGGAAGACACGGATGCACTTGAGATGTTAATTTGAGCTTGATCTTGTAGTTCTAGGGCACCTTGTGCCCTAGACTATCCTCCCTTTTTAGATCTAAAAATGCAAGCCTCAAGACACCAATATGTAGCTTCTATCCTTTGGGTTTTATTGTTGAACTTCATCTATTAGTGAGAAAATAAAGATTTCATGACTTGTCAACTTGTAGGGTTTTGATGCGTGAATGAAAAAATAGCCTTAAATATTCCTCCAACTCACCTTATATCTAAAACTTTCACACATAAGAGGAGAGGAATGGTTGTGCCATATAGGGGCTTACCTAAGTCAAACCCCGTGTTGGTAATGCTACCTCCATAAGAAGCTAATTGATAAACAAGTAATGAATTAACAACCTTGTTGCAACTCACCACTCATATCTGATATGCTTGATGGATTGAAGTCACCCTCATCACCTTCAAGGATCAATTATTTCTTGACTTGAATTGATTCGATCACCTACAAGGGTTATTACACATAAACAATATGTTGTCAAAACAAGGATAGACAATTGAGAGGGGGGGTGAATTAGTTGTTACCAAAACCAAACTTATACAACATTAATCAACCTTATATCACATATCTAATAATTAATAATGCAATCATTAAATCAATAACACATCAGAGGCACATGAACACCAATATTTTATACATGGAAACCCTATTAGGGGAAAAACCACAGTGGATGTTAGTCCACAAGATTATACCCTATTAGAAGTATAATGAAGAATGAAAAGAGAATGCACTTGCATTCAGGTGCACTACCTAGAGCACACTACTCAAAGGGAAGGCTCACTGCCTTACATATAGTAATTGGATTAAATCCATCTGATGAATTTGAACTGAGTAAATAGCTTCTACAAAATCCTGATTACAGTTCCAGTTAGGCACACAAAACTTTTGTCAACTCTTCCACACTCTGCTCTGAATGATTTGACCTTTACTCGCACTTGTACATCACTCGTACACTTGATCACTTACTTCTAAATGAGAAAAACAATCTCATATATATATATCCGCTACATGGATTTACATCCACTATTCAGTTGGCCACAAATAAAGAGTAAAGTACAATTGTCGGCCTTGATACATGAATAAATTATAATGCACACCAATAAAAGTCAGTCACAACATAGTGAGGACCCAAAAAAACACCTCCAAACATGCCAAACAATAAAATATTAATCCTCATGGATCCACAACATGCTAACACCACAATGTCGGCCAAGAACATGAATACTCGGGCACACATCGGAAAAATATTCGATCATGAACACTCCAATCACTGTGGACATATAGAAAGTATAGAGAATGATCTAGACTCATCCATGAACATCACAGGTACATGTACAACACATGAAATTACCATAATTCCATCTGCTTCAACCAAGAACACCATCTATAGAAATTGAATAATTGTAGGCACACAAATCTTCATAAATTCCACAAATATTCATGTGCACCTCTGAAAATTTTGAACAACATACTAGAAAGGTTCAAAAACAAACCCTTTGAAGCACACCTTCAGATCTTCAACACACAGAGCTATCCAACATTCTGACCTTCTCAGCTCCACTTGTTGCTTGTACTATATTTTTTACAATTTTATCAATCTCTTTGACATATATAACCTTAAGCAGATTAAATGCTAATAGTTTTGACATCAATAACAACCACATATCAAAAACACAACCACAACATCCAACAATCTCCCCCTTTGGCATTGATGGCAACACATGATGTGAAAAATAATACCATCAACCCAACTAACTCTTCTTCAACAATCTCCCCCTGAGATTGTGCACTCTTTCTTGTTTCCTTCATTGCTCTTCTTTCCCACTTTTTCACATTGCTTCTCTCCCCCTTTGACATCAATGGCAAAGGTACATATGCTCTGATCTCAATTTTGAATCATCTGACTACTCCCCCTGAGTACCAATCACCACAACATCAATCCAGAATATGATATGGCAATGAATTCATGGATCGATGCAAATACCTACATCTTAGTTCTAATCAGGAGGGGAAATCACCCCTAACTTGCCTCTGAGGTACTCAAAAGTATCCTTAGGCAACGTCTTTGTAAAGTTATTTGCAATTTTCTCTTTGGTAGGTATGTACTCCAGTCTGACTTCTTTGTCACTTACTTTGTCTCCCAAGAAGTGATACTTGATGGATATATGATTTGTCTTTGAATGTAACACTGGATTCTTAGAAATGTTAATGGCACTTGAATTGTCACAAAATATGGAAATGGGTTCTTCATACTCAATTCTAACATCTCTCAACATTTGCTTCATCCACAACACTTGGGTACAACTGTTTGCAGCAGCAATGTACTTTGCCTCAATAGTAGATAATGAAACTAGGTTTTTCTTTTTGCTTAACCAAGATACCAGCTTCTTACCTAAGAAGAATGCACCACCATTGGTACTCTTTATGTCATCTACATCTCCTGCCCAATCAGCATCAATAAAAGCACTTAGAGTAAGATCATCATCCTTATGATACCAAAGACCAAGATCAATTGTCCCTTTTAGATATCTAAATATTCTTTTCATAGCAGTCACATGGCACTCTTTAGGATCAGCTTGAAATCAGAAACCATGCACTTAACATTCATTATATCTGGACTGGTCTGATTCAAGTAGAGTAATCCACCAATCATTGACATGTATCTTGTCTAATTTGCTTTGGGAGAATCATCTTTCTATGTAATTTTGCATCTAATCACCATAGGTGTACCAACTGGCTTGAATCTTCCATGCCAAAAAAAATCAGTAACTCTTTCACATACTTAGACTGAGATACAAAGATTCCATCATCTAACTGAGTAATTTGCAATCCTAAAAAGAATTTCAGCTCTCCTATCATTGACATTTCAAATTCACTTTTCATTTCATCGAAAAACTTCATACACAAATCATCATCACCTTCAAAAATAATATCATCAACAAACACTTCAATGATCAATTATTTGTTCATATCCAACTTGAAATACAGATTATTTTCAGCAATACCCTTATTGAATCCAAGTTTCAACAAGTATTTATCCAATCTAGCATACCAAGCTCTAGGAGCTTGCTTTAGTCCATAAAAAGATTTCTTCAATCGGCATACCATGTCCTTTTCATCAGTCAACTAAAATCCATCTAGTTATTCAACATAAACTTCTTCTTCTAGTTCACCATTCAGAAATGCTGACTTCACATCCATCTGATAAACTTTGTAATTCTTGAAAGTAGCATAAGCAAGAAATAATCTAACAACTTCAATTCTAGCAATAGGAGCAAAAGTTTCTTCCAATTCAATACCTTCCATCTGTGAGTAACCTTTGCAAACCAATCTTGCTTTGTTTTTTACCACATCACCTTGTTCATTCAGCTTATTCCGGAACACCCACTTGGTTCTAATCACATTTTTGTTCTGAGGTCTAGGAACAAGATCCCATGTATCATTATTTTGTATATGCAATATTTCTTCTTTCGTGGCTTCCATCCAATGTTCATCCTTGCATGCTTCACTTATATTTCTAGGCTCAGCTTTAGAAATTAGACAATATTCTTCTAGAATTATTCTTCTAGTTTGCACACCTTTGCTCTTGTCTCCTATGATCTGACTATCAGAATGATTTCATCTTACATATTTGGAAGTTTTGAAATTTTCTCTTAACTCTTTTTCTTGTGTTCTTTCTTCTGCACTTTTGTTGGCTTCTGCTTCTTGATTTCCTTGGTTCACCGGAACAATTTGAAGTTGATTCTGTGTCTCAAAATTATTGTTAGCGTCATCATTTTGATCATCTGAATCATAACCACTAGATCTGGATGATTTACCAATATCTTCATCAACCTTAACATTTGCACTTTCAATCAATTTCTTCAACCTTTTATTAAAGCACTGATAAGCTTTTCTTTTAGTAGAGTATCCTAGAAAGATTCCTTCATCACTTCTAGAATCAAACTTACCTATATCATCATCTCTCTTGATGTAGCATTTTCTTCCAAACATTTTGAAATATTTGACAGTAGGCTTATAACCAAACCATAGCTCAAAAGGTGTCTTACCAGAATTACTGTTGACATTCACCCTGTTAATGGTGTACACAACAATACTTATAGCTTCTCTCCAATAGAAATGAGGAACATTTTCTTCTAGCATCATGGTTCTTGCAATAGCTAGAATGGTTATGTTCTTTCTTTCAACAACTCCATTCTATTGAGGGGTCCGGGGAGAAAATAGTTGTCTTTGGATTCCATGTTATTCACAAAAAGAATTGAATTCTTGTGAGGTAAATTCACCACCTCTGTTTGACCTTAGACATTTAATCCTTTGACCTGTCTCATTCTCTACCATAGCTTTAAAAATTTTGAAATTTTCTAATGCTTCATGCTTTTCTCTTAATAAAGTGACCCATATCATTCTAGAATAATCATCAATGAGTAACATAAAATACATTTCACCTTGTAGGCTTCTAATTCTGGAAGGACCATATAGATCAGTATGTATCAAATCCAATACTCCATTAGAGCTATACTGTTTTCTCCGGAAAGTATTTCTTTTTTGCTTTCCCATCTAACATTCCTTGCACATAGTGTTAGTAGGATTTACTAACTTAGGTAGATCTCTAACTGCTTGAATAGAGCTTATCTTAACAATGTTATCAAAGTTCACATGACACGGCCTTCTAAGCCATAGCCAGATTACATCAATTTGGGAAATCAAACAACTTTCATTAGCAGCACTCAAATGAAAGATATTACCTTTTTTCTTTGTTCCAGAAGCAATCATATTTATTGAACTTCTCATTATTCTGCACTTACCATTCTTGAACTATGGATTGTAACCTTTGTCTACCATATGTCCAACACTCAACAAGTTATGATTTAATCCTTTTACATAAAGAACATCATCAGTATTGTGCTTACCACCAAAATAAATAGTGCCTCTGCCACGAATCACACCAGAAGTGTTGTCTCTGAACCTCACAACAACACCATCATAGTTTTCCAAGCTTACAAATTTGATTTTGTCACCAGTCATATGATGTGAGCATCCGTTGTCAATCACCCACTCATCTTTCTCTTCAAATTTGGCTGCAAGAGCTTTATCAACATTCACATTACTAGTAGATTCAGTGGACACCTGACCATTTTCTTTTATAGCAATAAATACCCATTCATCTTCATTTTCAGTTTCTTTATCAGATTCTTCATCAATTACACCTTCTTCAGCACAATAGCACTTTCTTTGAAATATAGTGTTCTCAGGTTTATACTTTGAAACTCTTTCAAGACATCTAGAAGCAAAATGACCTATCTTACTGCAAGAAAAATATTTAATAGGTAACTTTCCTTTGTACATACCATGACCTCTTGATTCTCTTTTCACAATCAATGCTTCCAGTTCTTCCAATTCATTTTCTTCATCTTCAATTCATTTCATCTCATCTTCATATCTGAATGTTCTTTAGGAACTCTCTCCTGAATCATATCTCTTTTTCCCAGATACAATAGCCTTGAAAGCAGATTCAGTCTTAGAAGCAAACTCATCGAATTCACTTCATTCAAATGTAGCAAGTTTTCCAATCAACATGTCCTTTGTAATATTTGTCACTATCCTGAGTTCATCGATAGCATGAGATTTTGTCTTGTAGGAAGGGGGCACAGATCTAAGTATCTTAGCCGCAATTTTATCATCATCCAAAGTTCCATCAGCACATCTAATGTCCATCACCAATTCATTTATCTTATGTGAGAAGGAAAAGATGTTCTCATCTTCACTCATCTTCAAGCTCTCCCATTGTCCTTTTAGACTTTGTAGCTTGGCACTATTCTCTAGTGCATCTCCTTCATACAATGTTTCCAGCTTTTTCCAAATCTAGTATGCAGTCTTCAATCCCATCACATTTGTTATCTATGAATCTGTCAAAGAACTCACTAGTGTTTCTACTTCCCTGGAATTAATTTTTGCTTGCTTGATCTCATCTTCAAAGGAGGGACCATTCTAAGGAATAGTATATGCAATTTGTGTCATTTGCCAGAAAGGTTCACCAATGCACCTCAACTGACATTCCATCCTGACTTTACATAGAGAGTAGTTTGTACCATTGAATGTGGGACTATCCTTCTTAAATGATGTCATCTCAAATCACCTCAAGTTGTTAAGCTTATTTCAGAGGAACTATCTCTGATACCAATTGTTGGCAAAACAAGGATAGACAACTGAGAGGGGGGGTGAATTAGTTGTTACCAAAACCAAACTTATACAACATTAATCAACCTTATATCACAGATCTGATAATTAATAGTGCAAGCATTAAATCAACAACACATCAGAGACACATGAACACCAAGATTTTATACGTGGAAACCCTGTTAGGGGAAAAACCACGATGGATGTTAGTCCACAAGATTATACCCTATTAGAAGTATAATGAAGAATGAAAAGAGAATGCACTTGCATCCAAGCGCACTGCCTAGAGCACACTGCTCAAAGGGAAGGCTCACTACCTTACATATAGTAATCGGATTAAATCCATCTGGTGAATTTAAACTGAGTAAATAGCTTCTACAAAAGCCTAATTACAGTTCCAGTTAGGCGCACAAAACTTATGTCAACTCTTCCACACTCTGCTCTGAATGATCTAACCTTTATTCGCACTTACACATCACTTGTACACTTGAACACTTACTTCTAAATGAGAAAAACAATCTCATATATATATCCGCTATAGATATTTACATCCACTATTTAGTCAGCCACAAATAAAGAGTAAATTACAACTGTCAACCTTGATACATGAATAAATTATAATGCACACCAACACAAGTCGGTCACAACATAATGAGGGCCCAAAAAAACACATCCAAACATGCCAAATAATAAAATATTAATCCTCATGGATTTGCAACACACTAACACCACAATGTTGACTAAGAACATGAATACTCGGGCACACATCGGAAAAATCTATGATCATGAACACTCCAATCACTACAAACATACAGCAAGGATAGGGAACGGTCTAGACTCATCCATGAACGTCACAAGTGTTGTGCCTATTGCACACATGCCTCATTCAAAACGGGGACCCTCTCTTCCCTCTTTTTGCTTATCGGGTCCTTTTTGCTTCACCTTATTTTTCTTGCCCATTTTTGTGCCCTAAAGGGTCAACATATTCTCAAAAGTCACATTTTAAGTCTGACCAAACTTGGCCCCCTTGAAAATGTTAAATCTTAATCCTTTTCGAGTTTCCCTTATTTGTCAACCTTTCTGACATTCGTGGCCCCTCTCGAGTCTAGACCATCGGGTTTCCCCCTTCGGGTTTCCATTCCGGCTTTGCCGTTGTTGATGGTCGGCGTCCAACGTCCTTCCAGACTCCGAACCTTGGATCCCAAATTTCCATGACTGAAATTCCATTTGAATTTTGCCATTCTAACTAGCCATTGTTCGACGTCCTTCTGGACCTTGGACCTTGGGTTCTTGTCTGCCATTCGACTTAACATTTTGTAGATTCTAAAACGGCCATGGCTAGACGTCTTTCCGGCCACCAAACTCCGGATCACCTGTCACCACTCTGAAAATTTGAATTCACCAACTCCACCTGTCGTCCTACGGGGCATTTAATTACAACATTAATTACTTTTGGGGCTATATAAACATGTTTTCACCTGTCATTTTCACATGACAGAGTGAAATTTTGAAAGCTTAGTGCCGCCCCAGCATTTTCCACCTCCGCGCCCAAACCCCCGCTTTGTTGTTCCTCGCGAATTCGGCATTGAGATTCTCTGGGAATTGAAGGTAGGTTTGTTGTTTCCCCTGGTTTCCATATTTTCAAAGAATTTAAACTCAAAATAAAGTAAGGAGTAAGTTAAATTAAAAAACTTGGTATAGCGGCACCATGACCTAAAAACCCATGGTTTAAAAATTTGCAAAATCAATCATCTTAAGGACCAAATTGAAATCCAGAGTTTGACCTCACTATCGTTGTTCTACAAAACAGGCGACCACCTTCCTTGGGCCCGGACTTGTCCACGGCCATTACCTAAAATTCAAACTTAAGAAATTGACAGCAACCAAACTTGCCCCAAGTCCCGACCGTCAAACTTCCCCTCTCGGGTTTTCGTTATGCCTCTGCCATTCCAAATGGCCTTCCTTGAGCGTCCTTTCGGACCTCAGACCCCGGGCATGTGAAGTCTATTCAGCTTGTAGAGAAAAAAATCAACCATCCAACCTCACCTCGGACTTTGGTGTTCGGATTTCCATCTCCGAATTTCCATGTCTGTTTCGCCGTTATCAACAGCGGACTTCGTCTATCTTTCCGAGACCCAGACCCCGGCTCTGCAAATTCTGTCACAAACTTGCAAAAAGAAACCAAACTTCCAAAGTGTTGTTAGACCCCAACCTCTGGAATTCCATGTTTGGAATTGCGTATCGCATTTTCCATTCCGAACAGTTGTCCCGAGACGTCTTTCCGACTCCTGGACCCTAGTCCCCCTTTTGTCGAGCATAAAGTCTAAACTAAAACATAATGTCCAAACACCCCCCAGACTTCAAACTCTGGAATTTTATCTCTGGGATTTTGTTCTGGTTTTGCCATTCCAAACGGTTGAACCTGACCGTCTTTGTGGCCTTCGAGCCCCAGCCTTTGGTTCGCCGTCGGGCTTTCCTAACTGATGAATTTATCTCCGGGGATTACCCTTTGAACTTCCATCCTCGGATTGCCGCTTGCATCTCGTCATTTTTCACGGTTGTCCTATGATAGCTTCTCGACTCTGACAACCTGAACTTCGGAGCCTAGCACCCGAAGTGTAGTCTTCCCTGCGCTGTTTCAAACGGCCTTCCTGCAGCTGAAGCCTGAACACCTAAATGAGAGCTCAAATGGACTCCAAATAAAAAATGGACTTCGACCCACTTCCTAAAATTTGGTCTTCTTTCATGCCAACCCTTCATTGATCAAATCCATGACTGGAAAATTCATTGGGAGTTCCATGCCTCGTTTCCCCTTCTAAACGGCATTCTACCAAGGGAATTCCAGCCTTGGGAACCCAAATTGCCTGTGTTGCTTCCTTATGATTCGTTTATCAGGTGTTAGACATTTATCAAATGTGAATGATAATTGCGGAGCTAACCTTGATGTGCAGGGATTTGTCTGAGGCCACTTTTTCATGTTTAATGTTACTGATTCGCGTCTCTTTGTGTAGGATTTATGGAATCCGAAGCAGAAACCTCTGGTGCCACCAAGGAAAAGGGAAAGGGAACTACCAAGGCACCCTGAGGAAAGGAGGACAAGGATCAGATGAAATTCAAATTATAGGGGGTGCCATTGCACTCTAGAATCACCACTCTTTTGAGAGACATCACAGATACCAATATCAGGCATATTGATATTGATGAGTTCACATGGAGGGTCAAGGTGGACCCTAAAAAAGAAAATGCAAAACTAATTAGAAGCACTGAACTTGCTATGGTTGTAGGCTTCCCGCTAGCTTTGGTGGCCCCCGAACTGGTAATGGCATTTGATACCATTTTGTTTCCACAGTCCATGATCATTAGTAATCAATATTTCTGGATAAAACTGTGTGCAATATTTTCATCATCAACGTTTCGGATCAAACTCCATGATCCATCATCAGGATGATTAGCAGATAGAGAGAGAAATGAAAATTAGATAGCAGACTTGGATGGAAATAGGGTCTTTTTCTTTTTCTTTTTCTTTTTCTACTCCCTTTGACTTTTTCATCTTTTTGGATTTTGTGCCTCACAACCCTCCCATACCACCCTCTCCCCTATTTCTATCCAAGTTTGCTATCTAATTTTCATTTCTCTCTCTATCTGCTAATCATCCTGATGATGGATCATGGAGTTTGATCTGAAACGTTGATGATGAAAAAATTGCACACAGTTTTATCCAAAAATCTTGATTACTAATGGTAATGGCATGTCGGGAAGCATATCAACCAGACACCAGAACCATAGTGGACAGAGATGGAAACATCCTTGCAAACATGTCCCCTCTTGGGATAACTACAACCTTTCACATTCCCACCTTTGAAAGTATGGAGACACCAACTGTGGGAGAATGCAAGGCATTATGGGAACAAGATCCTATGAGGTGCATAAAACTAATCAATCAGTACTGGTTGAAGGATAAGTAGGCCAGTGTTGGCAAAGTCCCGCAGGAGCTCTTCCACAGTGATTTCTTCTAGGATTACCATGACCTCGTTACCCTACTAAGTAGATTAATGGGCCTGCCTATTGTAGCCTTCTTCTAGGAGTGGATGTTATACTTTGTGGAGAAAATTCTCCATGGCGACACTTCCTTTGATTGGGGAGAAATAATCAGCAATTTCTTCCACGAGCAATTTATCAGTGTGAAGAAGACCTTGAGCTTCTATATGACATCCTCCTTGGTTTATTCACTTGCCGATCGGTGGCATTATCATGGACTAAACACAATGCCCAATGCGGTGCCAGGGAGGGAGCTCAAGCCTTATGACAGATACCCTCAGTTGCAATACAGAAATTTCAATAGGGATTACTGCAAGGTGAGCGATGCCTTCATCACCTACATCATCCGGCTACTTGGAGGATATTTTCAAAGAAGAGTTTCCCATAGTACCAGAGCCCTCCTCAGGTAGTACGCCTTCTTATACATACAATTCCCTAAGTTCACATACATTCACACCCAAGGATTCATGGAAAGGCTGAATAAGTTGCTCCGATACCCCAATGACTGGATCATACTATTAGAGCTGACTTGGCAGCTATGACACATTCATAATATTCTAAGCAGCAAACATCTGGTAGGGACACCTTATCCTATCAGCCTCGGCGAGGGGATGTATAAGATCCATACCTCCCAATGTGCAAGGAATTCAGAAAAGGAGTTGGTTGAGTACCACTTCCGACAGTATATAGCTCGATCACGAATGGACCCCTATGGTCATATTAGAAAGGCACTAGGACCCGAGTATTCCCACCTCCACAATGTTAAGGATTTTTGGGCCAACTACAAGGATGATCTTGAGGTGTGATTGTGACACTACATGCGCATGACTGCCCTCTACATGTGAAGAGTGAACTTGTGCCCAGTTTCAGACCATCTTGAGGAAGATGAGAGCACAGTGACTGATCCAGGATATAGAGTCATCGCCAACCTATCGCTGCCTATGATTAATTGGGACGAGCAAGAGGTTGCTAACCTCAACATACTCACCAAGCCTATGGAAGTTTGAACTAAGGTATGGATCAGCCAGCAAGTGGCACAACTGAAGCAACAAGGAGTCACCTTAACATTGAAGGGACTCGAAAGTGAGCCAAGTGGCTCTGATGGTGGGGTATCTACTGCAACAACTGGGGAAACTTCCAAATCCCAACCATCCATCAAAACTAAAAAGAGAATGGAAGCTAGTGAGCAGGTGCCTAACCCGAAGGTTTACGCTCGAAAGGCTTCGAAAGGTGATCCTTCCAAAAAGAAAAGAAAAATAGTTGGGGTTGCAGAGATGTCAGTTATAACTAAAGATCCGCTCCTCAAGGGTAGAGAGGAAGAGTCAGACCTGCCAAGGTCTCCATCTGCTATAATTGTTGCTTCCATTACCACTGTCCCACCTACTCTACTTGAAGTCCCTGCTTCCTCCCCACTTGTGGTGGACATCTCTATCCACCTTGCCTCAACTTATTCGATCATGTAGGTCATATCAGTGGATTCGTCCTCTACCATGACCTCATCGGTCTCTTCATCTTCTATGACTCCTTCCCTTTCATCCGCTTTCATTGCTACAATGCCTGTCCTCGGTCTCCCAGAATCCTTCGTAAAGTGTATGTAGAATGTGCCCTCCGAGCTTTCAGGGATGCTTACAAGTCCAATAGTCCAAGCTGCAATAGCCCAGGCTATGGCCAATGCTCCAGCTCTCCCTCCCCTTATCAAACCACCAAGAATGGAGGCAACAATGTAGATATCCGATGAGCTCGAGCGATAGCAACTAGAGGCTGCAAGGATGCCGAAGATGAAGAATTTGAATACCATGAGCAACCGATGTTCGAGCATCGGGAGATTGATGAGGTATCCTATGAATCCTCCAATGAGACCAATGAGGAGATGGACACTGAATTAATTTGGGAAATAAATGATCCAGAGATTGACGCTGAATGTAGCAAGCAACTTAAGGAGATTAAGGATAAAGAAGCTGAGGATCGGCTTACGGTTGAAGAAGAATTTGTTGCTCCAGAGACTGAGGTTAGTAGATCTCCAGCTAAAAGACATGGTCGAACCCCAGAGCATGATGAGGAAACATCCCTCTGTGAAGATAAACATGAAGATAAGCCTGGGGAACATGAGTATGATTATGACGAAGAGGAAAAAGATATTGAAAGGGAAGATCCCTTTGAAAAGCAATTGCTCACCAAGTCTCCCACTAAACGTGTAACGCTCAAATAGGACTCTGATGAGGAGAAGGAGGATGTTAGGGTTGAGAAGGAGGCCCTTATTGTTAGAACCATTGAACTTAGGGCGGAGGGCAGCAAGGATTAGTGTGAATCACCCAAGGAGGGGCCCCAGATGCCCGATTGGCTAGAAAATCAGCTCAAGCAAAAGACCCCCACCCTAAAGGATCCTAAGGCGAGGCTAGAAGCCATACTAGCCAAAGCACAAATAAGCGCCAAGAAAGAGAAAAGGCCAAAGATTAGATCAAAAGTAACCATGGATGCCTTCAGATCTAAGGCAGTACAAAAAGCCACGCCGGTGGTTGGAGAACAGGGAATAGCTTATAAAGTCTCCACCATCGACTTGGGAGTGGTCACTAGGGAGAAGAAGGTCAACCACCTCCATGAATTGGTCACCACAGTGGTGCACCTTATCCAATAGGATAAGGTTTCATAGGAAGAACTCAAAGCACAGGTGGCCGATCTGGTAGCTTACATTCAGCAATGGTCATCTCTAGATGAGCAGCCCACCACGTCATCGGCCCCTCTGCAGTTGTTGTCCCAAGAGCATATCAATAAGATGGAAAAGAGAAGGAACTTGGATAAGACTATGGAAAATTGGTTCCAGCAGGTCTTATACATGGGAAACATAGGCGTCAACTTGGCTATCTAAACAGAAAATAAGTTCTTGGAAGTGTAGAGAACACTTGAGAGCACAAGGCAAGTCTACGAGGAATTCTTGAGGAAGTACAGAGTAGTCTACATGAAAATTGAGGCCATACTCGCGTTGCCAAGCAAGGTTTGGGAGAAGGACCTTGCCCTCAAAGATGATGACCACTGGTTAGTGGATGTATGGAAATGAGATTTCAATCATCGAAGGGGAAAGCTGGAGCAGATCTTGGAATGGGTAGTTCTGGATATCGAATGGGCTAAGGAGGCCAGAGAAGATTGCACTCGATACCTCAAGCTAATGACAGGGTACAAGCTACCTACTGTTGAAATTAATCTAGAGAGCATAAAGCCTCTTTTCTTAAAGAACATGGAAGATGGGATGTTGGCTAAAGTCACCACGAATTTCTTGAGCTTTGTTGCTCGAGCCTTTGCCCAGTCTAAGCTTTTCAGAAGCAATGTTGTCAAGTACGAAAATGACTAGAAGAAGCTTGTTAACAACTCCCAAGAATAGAGCTACCAAGTGCTACGATTGGACATCATGGAGGTGGACAAGCTTCATCCAATGATCTTGAGCTTCATGGAGTATGCAACTTTGAAGAAGTGTGAAAGAAACCCTGTCATTGATGAAGAATTCCTAAAGGAGTAACTGCAGCAAAGGGAAAATAGCAAAAGACAAAACTGCTACAGTGCTACCACTAGATGATGAAATAGGGAAAAGACAAAAGTGTTTTAAAAATGTAATATATTTGGGGGTAGGTGAAACCCTACTATAAAGTGAATATTGGCCACACAATAGAATCGAATCTTGCCCACTTATTTTTCTTTTTGAAAACTATAAATAGGGCTCTCCTCCTCTCATTTTAAGAGAGCTGAGTTGTTGTAAAGGCATGTTGTAGAAATTGCAATAGAAAATACAGTCATTTCTTGGTGTATTTTGGGTTTCTCCACATGTTTCATGATTCTTCTCCCCTTAGTTAAAACTTTACTTTAAGTTATGTTGTCCTATGACTTTGGTAGATTTAGTATGTTGTCTTTGGTGATGAAGTTTTATGTTGTGTGTATGCTTTCCTTGTCCATACTTTTAGTCATTTGTTGTTGGTAGGAGACTGTCTAAAGTTAGTCTGGACTATAATTTCATAGCTGCTCTCTAAACTTTATCTTTGTTCACATTTACATGGTGAATGAATGATGAATATCTGCAGTCCTTAGAAGATAGCATAGATTTCATGATATTGTGAGAATTCTTATTAAGTGAAATCATATTTTAAGGAAATTGTCCATAGCGGGAACCTCCATGATCACTGTTCATCAGTAGTTGTAGGTCCAGGAACCATCCTTCTTCCTTGCCTCTTTTTTCTTTTATTTAGAAACAACCTGTGCTAAGGTTCATTGCACATTGTAAAGCCAAATCCAACAAAACAATGGAGTTCTAGACTATTGTTTGAACCTGCAACAGAGTGCAGTAATTTCCTATATGAAAAACTTCATTCATAAACCCGATTCTCCTACAACTTTAACTTTCGTAAGGCTGCCTTGTGATTCCAGCAAATCACATAAATCAACTGATATATTCCAAGCATCATCATGACCTGACATCTGAGAGACCTTGGGATAGTGTTTTGCAATTTGATTATGGAAGATTGTCTTTCAAGAGAGGTAATACACCTACGTATTACCTGTGTTGAGAAGTGCATAAAAACACCATCAACAACAGGTACATGCGCAACACATGAAATTACCATAATTCCATCCACTTCAACCAAGAACACCATCTATAGAAACTGAATAACTGTAGGCACACAGATCTTCATAACTTCCACAAATCTTCATGCGCACCTCTAAAACTTTTGGACAACATACTAGAAAGGTTCAACAACAAACCCTTTGAAGCACACCTTCAGATCTTCAACACACAGAGCTATCCAAAATTTTGACCTTCTCGGCTCCACTAGTTTCTTATACTATATTTTTTACAATTTTCTCAATCTCCTCGACATATACATCCTTAAGAAGATTAAATGCTAATAGTGTTGACATCAATGACAACCACATATCAACAACACAACCACAACATCCAACACAATATGCGTGTAAAAATGAACACAAATTCATATAACATATGACATGATGCTTAAATGATGAAATTTTGCAATAATCTTGATAATTCTACTCTTGAGTGTTCTTGAATGCTTTTAGGATGCTCAAATTCAATTAAAGTCCGTAGTCCTTGTTAGTACTAAAATGGTGAAAATACTTTGTATTTATGTGCAATTCTTCTAATTTCTCAAAAATCTATTGTCGATAACCAACAATTGAAATTGGAAATTTAAATAATAAATTATCGACACCGACATATTCAAATTTGGATCCAAAAATGTTGGTCTAGGGTGTAGTGCACCCTAGACTAGATCTTTTCCTTTTCGAAATCAAAAGTCTTGAGGGAAAAAGCATAATTTTATTTCCCATATTTGATTTTCCAAGAATGTTTATAAAATTGGCAATTAATGCATAATTATGTCCAAGCACATAGGAGGGAGCTAAACCTAATGTGAAATTGTCAAGGGTGATTATTTTTTATTCTACATTTAGGCCCTACTTTAGTGAGAATATGAACTTATGCTAGACTTGCACTAAAATAAGAATATCTCAAGAGGGTTTTATTTATCCAAATATTAAAGAGATAGGATGGAATTGAATCTAGGGGATGCGCTAGCCCCCAAAATTCAAGATCCCATGGCAAGACAATATAAGGACTAAGGAGCACACATGTGAATTGCAATGCATCATGACAACATGAATCATGCATGACAAAGACACCACACATAACATAACACAAAGAAAAGATAAAACAAAACACAAAACACAATACAAACACGAAAACATACAATAATCACCAAAACAAATACAAGGCTAGTACTAAAAAGGATTCAAGTCAGTAAGGCAAAGAGACCTCAATCTTTAAATTTGTCTCAAATGCCAAATGTCATCTCTTGAATATGATGTTAGATAAGAGATTGATCCAATGAGGAATAGAAAGTTGTGTTATGTCAAGTCACTTGTGAGTTACATAGATCCATTGGCTAGCAAGTTGTGTTATGCTAGGTATCCATGCAATATGACAGGTTCCACAAGGCTAGCAAGTTGTGTTATGCTAGGTCACTCATGAAATACATGGATCCATTGGCAAGCAAGTTGTGTTATGCTAGGTGGCCATGTTAAAAAGGTGTTCAGGTTCATGAATCAACAAGTTGTGCTATGCCAAATCCATAGACTATTTTGCAAGTCACACCTCAAGGAGCACATAAATTTTAATATCATGGGGAACTTTTTAATGTCACAGGGGATGAAAAACACCTCAAGGGGTTGATGCAGGAGCATCCAATGGTGTAAGGGAAATCTTGCATCACACAAAAATATTGTATTTTCATTTTTTTTAGTTTCCTTAGTTGTCTTGGGGCCTATGGTGACTCATGCAATCTTTGGGATAGCTAGAAGTTTGAAACAGCCAAAAATAGTCACTTGATATTTTTAGTAATTCGACCTATACGGGTCGTATGGACATGAAAATTGACCCCAAGGATTGAAATCAAAAAATAATATTTTTGGTTAAAGAATCATCTCAAAATCCTATATGGTTTGGAAGATATTAAATTTTCATCCTGGGGAATTTCTCTGATGAAATTTAAAACTAAAAATTGAGGCCCTTCAGAGCCCCGGAATAGGATGCAAAATATCTGGTCTTTTAGATTTAGTGAAAGATGGTTGTAGATCTCTTCACAAGATTTCCAATGATATATTACAATTGAAAATCTGATAGTCGGATCAAAGGTTATGGCCTTGAGAAGCTGCCCCACTAAAAAGTGAATTTCATTAAGATATCTTCCTAGGCAAGAAATCAAACGGTGAGACTTTTGGCACCAAAACAAAAGGGAAACTACACTTTCTATAACATTCTAGCGCGATTATTGGGTAGAATAAAAGGGTTAAGTGGGGGTTGTAGAAGGTGGCTCCATTAGTGTTGATTGTGGCTCTGAATAATTTTATTTTTTCAGCAAGCCCATGAGGTTGTAGCATGTAAGTTTTGAATATGTAATTTCATTTTCTGAAAATAATTGAAAGTGAGTTATTTTTTTGTCTTTCATCTTTTGTGTTGGTATCTATTGTTGTGATTTGCATGGGTTTTGGGTTGTTTGGCCCTCATCAAGTGGTATCAGAGCAGGTTTTCCTGAGTGTGTAAACAGATCGTCGAACGTGAGGTAGTTTGCACCAGAACTTATGGCTGTGGGTTTCTAAGAAAAGTGATCAAAATGCCTCTACGAAGAAACTGTGGTGGTGGAAGAAATTTTATTGTACCAAAAGAGGGTGTTAGAGCCCTACAGACACAAGTTCAAGCACTGCAAGAGGATTTTTGTCGAGGGTTTGAGCCAAGAAGAGGAGATGAAAGTGAAGATGAAGCTGAAAATGAGGAACAGTTCGAAGAAGAACAAGATGCAGTAGGTCCAGACAAAGTTATATTATTTAATGCCATCTCTAAGATTGGGAAAAGGCCAAAGATCGATGTTTTTACATTTTCTAGAAATCTTAACCCAAAAGAGTTGATTGATTGGATCAACGATATGGAGTACTTTGAGTATGAGGAGGTGGAAGATCCTAAGAGGTTAAAATTTACAAATACCATGCTAAAGGGTCATGTGAATATTTGGTGGAAAGAGGTACAACTAGAAAGAAATCAAAGAGGAGAAGATAAAATAACTAGATGGGACTGGATGGTGGAAAAATTAAAAAGACAGTTCATTCTTATGGACTATGAGCTAGATTTGTTGAAGAAGATGCAGGGGTTGAAACAAGCAGGAAAATCTATCAAGGAGTATATAGAAGAATTCTATTGTGTCCTTATTAGAACAGGCCATTCTGAGGCCAACAAGGAAAAATTTTCCCATTACATAAATGGGTTGAATTCAAGTATTCAAGAAGAGTTTGGTCTGCTAACAATGTCTACCATTGAAGATGCATATCAATTTGCTTTAAAGGTAGAATAAAAGTTGAATAGAAGGATTGAAAGCAAGCAAAGAGGTGGGGGTTGTGGTGGAAAGACCAATGGACAATCTTGTGGAGGTCAAAATGAAGATCAAAAGAAGGGTGAAGGATCCAGTAGTAGTTAGAACCAGGAAGGAGATAACACCTACCACCCTCGTGATCAAAATAATGGAGACCAAAGAGGAAGAGGAACATTTGGAAGAGGGTCAAGAAGAGGAGGCTTTTGTGGAACCTATTTCTAGTGCGGGGAAGGACATAGAGCCTATGAGTTTCCTCAATTTCAAGGAAGGACAAATAAACAACCTGAGAGTAATGCATGAGTTTCACATGTAGATGAAGATGTTGAGTCTTCACATTTTGAGGATGCAGAAAGAGGAGAGGTCCTTGTTACTAGAAGAGCCTTGTTGAATGAGGAGAGAGAACCAACTCAAAGGAAGAATTTGTTTCACAATAGATGTAAGTGTAAAGGTAAAGTTTGCAATTTTATTATTGATGGAAGTAGTACTAATAACCTTGTTTTAGAAGAGATGGTTACTAAGTTGTGGTTGGAGAGAAGAAGGCATATGAATCCATACTAGATTTCTTTGTTGCAAAAGGAGCATAAAGCTTTGCTAAATGAACAATGTCTGGTAAAGTTCAAGATTGGAAATTACCATGATGAGGTATTGTGTGATATTATTCCTATGGATGTTTTTCATATGTTGTTAGGTAGATCGTGGCAGTTTGATTGGCGAGCAGTGCATGATAGACATGCTAACACCTATTCCTTGACAAAGAATGGCGTTCGTCATAATTTGAAACCCTTGAGGGAGGCAGAAGAAAATGTATACAATAATGCAAGAATTTGTTTGGTTGGTGGAAGAAAATTACTAGAAGGTATGAGGCATGAGCATATGTGTTTTTCATTCATCCTTAGATTTGATAAAGAAGATATTAGTGAGGTACCTATTGATGTTTCAGATTTGTTGAATGAGTTTCAAGCTATTATTTCAGATAGCGTACCTGAAGGTTTTCCTCAAGTAAGAAAGATTAGTCATCAAATGGACCTGATTCCTGGAGCTAGTTTTCCAAATAAGGTAGCTCATCATATGACTCCAGCAAAGAGTGAAGAGTTGAACAGACAAGTGCAAGAGTTGTTGTGAAAGGGATTGATCAAAGAGATTGAGTCCATGTCTAGTACTTGCAGTACTAGCACCAAAGAAGGATGGGGAATAGTGGATTGTATAGATTCTAGATCCATCAACAAGATCACCATCAAGTATATATTTCCCTTACCAATGATGGATGACATTATGGATTGTTTGAGTGGAGCTGAGTACTTTATGAAGATAGGTCTGAAGAGTGGTTATCACCAGATTTGGATTAGAGAAGGAGATGAATGGAAGACAACCTTCAAGACCAAAGATGGCTTGTATGAGTGGTTAGTCATGCCCTTTGGGCTAACCAATACAACAAGCACCTTCATGTGGCTCATGAATGAGGTACTGAAAGAGTTTTTGGGTAAATTTTTCATTGTTTATTTGGATGACATTTTAATTTTTAGCAAGACATTGGAGGAGCATTTGTTGCATATTAGAAATTTTTTTGAGAATCTAAGATAGGAGAAGTTGTTGATCAATTTGAAGAAGTGTAATTTTGTGAAAAGAGAGCTGGTATACTTGGGATTTTTTGTCTCAATAGAAAGTCTTAAGATGGACCTAGAGAACTATCATTGAATGGCCTACACCAAGGATTTCTACTGAGGTGAGATCTTTTTATGGTTTGGCTAGCTTTTATAGAAATTTTATCAAAGGTTTCAGTAGTATTTATGCACCTCTAATAGAAACAATGAGAGGGGATAGAAAAGAGTTTAAGTGGAATATAGGAGCAGAAAAAATTTGATATGTTGAAGAAGAAAGTTATGGAGAAACCTATTTTGGAACTTCCAGATTTCAACAAGGTGTTTCAAGTAGATTGTGATGCTAGTAGTAGTGCCATTGGAGCTGTTTTGAGTCAAGAAGGTAAGCCCGATGCCTATTTTAGTGAGAAGTTGAATGATGCTAAGAAGAAATATTTTGTCAATAATCAGGAGTTTTATGCTATAGTTCAGGCTTTGAAGAAATGGAGACACTATTTGTTTCCAAAAGAACTTATTTTATATACTGATCAACAGGCTTTACAGTATCTCAATAGTTAAGGAAAGTTAAATCTTGAAGGCACTTAAAATGGGTTGAGTTTTTGAAAATTTATACTTTTGTTTTGAAGCATAGGACTAGAAGGTCAAATAGAGTTGTAGATGCCTTGATTAGAAGGAAAAAAAAATTGATAGAGATGAATATAGAGGTTGTTGGGTTCAATGAACTCAAGAGTTTGTATCCTAAAGATCCAAACTTTACAAAAGCTTGGAAGGCTTGTTTGGAGCCTGTTAAATTGGATAGGACAAGATGGTTGGATTTCCAAATCCAAGATGGGATGTTGTTTAGAGGAAGCCAATTGGGCATTTCACGGATATTTAGAAGAGAGAATCTAATCAAGGAGAAGCATAGTGGGGGATTGGCTGGACTTTTCGATCGAGATAAGACCATTTCTCTTGTTAGTGAGAATTATTACTAGCCACAGTTACAACAAGATGTGAAGAATTTTGTGCAAAGTTGCAGAGTATGTCAGATAGCGAAAGGAACAAGTCGAAATACTGGATTGTATCATCCATTACCTATACCTAAGAGGCCATGGGAGGACACTAGTATGGATTTTATCCTTGGATCATTGAGGACACAGAGAGGGCATGATTCCATATTTATGGTGGTGGATAGATTTTCAAAGATGGCACATTTCATTTTGTGTCATAAGACAAGTGATGTTGTTCATATTGCAGATTTATTTTTTTGAGAGGTGGTGAGACTACATGGTCTACCAAAGAGTATAGTTTCAGATAGAGATACCAAATTTGTTGATTTTTTTGGACGACATTATGGAAGAAGTTGAAGATAATTTGAAGTTCATTTCTATGCACCATCCACAGACTGATGGACAAACGGAGGTGGTGAATAGGATTTTGGGTAACCTGCTGAGATGCTTAGTAGGAGATAAACCAAAGGGATGGGATTTGATTTTACCACAGGCATAATTTTCTTATAACAATTTTTTCAACAGGAGCATTGGTAAATCACCATTCCAAATTGTATATGGGAATAGTGTGGGGAATGCTTCTGAATTGAGAAAGATGGATAAAGGAGAGAAGAGTAGTGTTGAGGCTAAAGATTTTGTTGAGCACCTAAAGAATTTGTATATATGACGAGGTGAAGAAGCATATCAATAAGATGAAATGTCATTATAAGGCTAAGGAAGATCAAAAAAGGAGGTATAAGAAGTTTCATTTAGGAGATGAATTCATGGTTCATTTGTGAAAGGAGATTTTTCTAATTGGTACATACAATAAGTTAAAGATGATGTTTGGAACATGCAAGATCCTGAAGAAGCATGATTTAGGAAATGCATATGAGGTAGAGTTGCCGAGTGAGATTCATGTTTCACCTATGTTTATCATTTCTGATTTGATAGAATATCATGAAGGAGTTAAGGAGAATGAATTGATAGAGGCATGGTGGAACATTCTTGCACCTATGTCAGAAAAGGAAGAGATAGAATAAATTTTGGATAGTCAGGTGGGTAGAAGCACAAGAAACAAGCAATATGTAGAGTACTTGGTGAAATGGAGAGGAATGCATGTTGAATATTCTCCATGGTTATCTAAAGCTAAGGTTAACTATATTGGTTTCCCTCTAATATGTGGGAAGTGACAAGGTCACTTTTCAAATTACCCTGGGTGTTTGATGCAAGAGCATCCAATGGTGTAAGGGCAATCTTGCATCACCCAAAAATATTGTATTTTCATTTTTTTGTAGTTTCCTTAGTTGTCTTGGGGCCCATGTCGACTCATGCAGTCTTTAGGATAACTAGAAGTTTGAAGCAGATAGAAATAGTCACCTGCTATTTTTAATAATTCGACCTATTCGGGTCGTATGGACACAAACATTGACCCCAAGGAGTGAAATCAGAAAATAAGATTTTTGGTGAAAAAATCATCTCAAAATCCTGTACCATTAGGAATATATTAAATTTTCATCCTGAGGAATTTCTCTAATAAAGTTTAAAACTGAAAATTGAGGCCCTTCGGAGCCCCAAAACAAGGTGCAAAATCTTCTTAGGCAAGAAATCAAACAGCAAGACTTTTGATGCCAAAACAAAAGGGAAAGTACACTTTCTAGAACATTTTAGGGTGATTATTGGGTAAAATAAAAGGGTGAAGTGGGGGTTGTAGAAGGTGGCTCCATTAGTGTAGATTGTGGCTCCGAATAATATATTTTGTTTTCAGAGTTGATTTTTTTGTAATGAATCAAGCCCATGAGGCTGTAGCATGTAAGTTTTCAATTTGTAATTTCATTTTCTAAAAATAATTGAAAGTGAGTTATTTTTTTGTCTCACATCTTGTCTTGGTATCTATTATTGTGATTTGTGTGGGTTTCGGGTGGTGTGGCCCTCATTAGGGGTGTACAAAGTTTAATGTCATGGGGGATGAACATCACCTCAAGTGGTGTACAAAGTTTAACATAACAGGGGACAAGCAATCAGAAGGACACACCTCAAGGGGCATTATAAATAACACAGCCACAAAGGTTGTAGGTGCCAAAGGACACTACTCAATATATGAAAGGTCACACCTTAGGGGGTATCATACATAACACCACTGCTAAGAGGGAATGAATCATGGAATGAAGGGTCACACCTTAGGGAGTACCAAGTGTAGTAATACCACCAAGGGTTCATAACATGTCATAAAATAGTCACACCTTTTAGGGAGTATCAAGCCTAATACCACCACAAAGGAGACACTAACATGAATTGAGGAGGCCATACTTTAGTGAATATCCATGCGATATTACTACTAAAGATGGCACAATGTGAGAAACAAGGCCACACCTTTAGAGGATGTATAATATCACAACTACAAGGGGGCCATTTTACTTGATAATTGCAATGTGCAAGGTAATATGCCCCCTTAAAATGTTATTGTACTTGATATACTAATATTTTAAGAAGATAAAAGAAGAGATAAAGATCCCTTGTTTTAAAGGAATACACCTTATACAAGGCTAACTAGTCTTTCCCCCCAAGTGTAAGGGAAAAAGCAAGCCTATATGGATTGTATTGCTTTTCTCCTTAATTATAGACTATGATTGTACAAAAGCATAATGCTCCCCCATGCATGGTAATGAGTATCTAATGATACCACAACTATCACATAGCAAGGAGCAAAGCCATAGTTATTTATTCTATCATCTTATCATAGTCATCCTTACAAGGATCTAGATTATCTAATATGTTCTTTAAAGTGTGACATTCATCAAGTGTATGACCAAATAATCTATGATATGCACAAAAGGGTGCATTTTTATTCTTGTGTTGAGTGTCTCTTCTTTCTTGCATAGGAGGTATTTTAATTAACTCCAATTGTAAGAGTGTTCGTGAGGCATAATCAGTTTCAAACAAAGGATGTGGAGTGGGTAGTAGGCCATTTATAATGGGCCTATAAGGTTTATGTGATTTGGAGGATGGAGTAAATGTTTTATGTAAAGGTGGAGGACCTTGGTACCATATTCCTTTTGTATCTTAAAATGGTATTTGTTCCAAGAGGGTGTGAATTTCATGCTCATTCTTTATATCACATCCTTGTTTAGCAATAATCTTAAATCCTTTCCCATAGCACTTTTCTAAGTCGATGGGTATATCACTCACTTTTTTTTCATAGAATCAGTTGGTGGCATGGGCTCATCTTGATTGTTATCAATAGGTGATTTCATATGCATTAGTCAAGGTATGAATTGTAAATCACTTTCTTTATATCAGCTAGAAAACATGTCAAGTGGAGGTATGGTAGGTGTTGTTGATTGATGAGTAGGCCATGTTGGTGAAGGACACAAGACAATTTTGATTGCAATATTAGGCATTGTGTTATTTAAGAATTCATCCATGATTGCTTCCTCTTGCCTCAAGATATCCTCATTAGGAAAATATGCATTGGGAGATGAAGGATTATGGGTCTCGTCATGTAAGGAGATTCATTTCCAAACACACAGCATGAAACATCAACCAAATATTTCAAAGAAGACAGCATTTTACCAAAGGATTCAGACATTATGAAAAGCTTATGGTAACATATATATGCACTAGGATACAAAGTGTTACAGTGTAGAGAATAGAAAACTGAACACGGATCTGGATACAGAACCCTGAGAGGCTACTATCACAAAAAGTTGAGAAAAAATAACCTGATCAAGGGTGTGGTGCACCCTAGAATAGCAAGGTATTTTTGTTAAATTTAAAATTTAGATGTGTTCTACAGTGTTTGAGTGCCCTATTATGTGACTGTATAGGTTTGAGAGTAAATAGATTTCCAGATTTTAACAGATTTATGATTTTTCAATATGAAAGATAACTATGCAAGCAATTTTTACAATCTTCAATCAATGAATGCACTTGGAAAGACAATTTTCAAATTGTATAGTATAGAAATTCAATGATCCTATCTTGACAAACCTGAAATTTCGAAAACTTTCAAAGATTATGCAACAACACAATGTACTTTTCCTCTTTTTCACTATATGCCAATGCCTAAATGAATATCTTGCACACTTTAAGATTTAATTTCAGATTTTTAAATGAACTGATGCAGATTTATCAATGCAAACTTGAACTAGATCTAATTTTGCAATGACTAAAACTAACCCTATATATCTTTTTGATGTAAAATGCAATGCAATTTTTCACTTTTTCAATGCTTTTTATGACAATTATGTATGCAAACAATATAAGGTTGACTAATTAATATTTCAGAAGATATTTAGTGTTTGAACAGTTGGGTTCACCAAAAATGTTTGATTGGGAAAAAGGGATCTAGAGGTCCTAAATCACACATTTCTCAACTGACGGATTAGAAAGGATCTCAAATCCACTTGACTACAGGAAGAGTCAGAATGGTGGATCAGGGTTCCAATCCTTGTGTGTGTGGATGTGAATGTGGATGTGGATGTGATGGATTGTTGATTAATGATTGCTAATTGACTAATTTTGAATGAATGCAAATTAACTAATTATGTAAACTATGAAGATGCATTATTTTGTTATGATTTCTAAGAAACTTGATGCAAACAAACAAAATTGAATTATGTAAATGAAAAGGGTGAATATATATGCACTTGAGATGTAAATTTGAGCTTGATCTTGCAGTTTCAGGGTGCCTTGTGACCTGGATTGTCCTCCTTTTTCAAATTTCAAAATACATGCATCAGGACACAAATCTATAGCTTTTATCCTTTAGGTGGTGTTTTCAAAACTTCATCTGTTAGTGAGAAAATGTAGATTCTGTGATTTGTCAACTTTTATATTTTTGATGCATGAATGAATAAATAGCCTTAAATCTTCCTTCAACTCACTTCAAATATACAATTTTCACACATAAGAGGAGAGGATTGGTTGTGTCATGTAGGGGCCTACCTAAATCAAACCCTGTGTTGGTATTTCTACCTCCATAATGGAAAACTATGATGAAAGAGAGTGTATCCTTGGTTGGATAGAGGCTAATTGATAAAAAAGTAATGAATTGACAATCTTGTTGCAACTCACCACTTAGATATGCTATCCTTGATGGACTGAAGTCGCACTCATCACCTTCAAGGATCAATTGTTGCTTGACTTGAATTGATTTGATCACCTACAAGGGTTAGTACACAAAAAAAAAATGTATGTAAACATGAACACAAACTCACATAACATATGACATGATGCTTGAATGATGAAATGCTACAATAATATTGATTTTTTTCTCTTGACTACTCTTGAATTCTTTTAGGATGCTCAATTTGCTCAATTAAAGTCCTTAGTCCTTGTTAACATTAAAATGGTGAAAATACTTGTATTTACATGCAATTCTTCTAATTTTGCAAAAATAAAATGCAAAAAGCTAACAATTAAAATTAGAAATTCATTTAATAAATTATCGACACCAACATATTCAAATTTGGAGCCAAAAATGTTGGTCTAGGTGTAGTGCACCCTAGACTAGATCCCTATTTTTTTTGGAATCAAAAGTGTCAAGGGTAAAATATTAAATGCATAATTAGGTTTCCCATGTTTTATTTTCCAAGAATGTTTATAAAATTGCCATTCAATGCATAATTAGGTCCAAGCGCATAGAGAGAGCTAAACCTAATGTGAAATTGTCAAGGGTGACAACTTTTTATGCTACAATAGTGCAATAGATCTAGAGGGGGAATCATTTATGCCATAGGAGAAATCAAAAGACTTAGAAAGAAGAACCAAAAGTGTAAATTAGTGTTTCAAGAAGAATGTGAGTCTAAAAAGAAGATATCACAAAATTTTGAAGAGGTGGAACAAATCATCAACAATCTAAAGATCCAACTAGAAGAAGCGAGAAGGATAGAAGTTGTAAAAACTCAAATAAAGAAAAGAAAAGAAGATTGTGAAAAACTTGAATCAAAGATTGTATCCCTAAGGAAAGAATTGGAGAAAATTGTTGCCGAAGTAAACAAAAGTCTTAAATTTGAAAAAAGCATTAAAATTTTGCATGACATTTTAAATGGGAAAAGGTATCCATTGATAAAAATAAGACTTGGTTATGAAGAAACTAAGGTTGTAAACAAAGCAAGATAAGGATAGCAAAGTCAAGACACAAATGAAATCAAGCAAAGAAAAACCAAAAAGTTATGTTGATGCACTTAAAATTTCCATCAAAGGAGATTGTATCAAGGAGGAAAATCAAGTCCCACATAAGACCTAAATCCCTCCAAAATATATCAAGGATAAGTTCAAAAAATCCTTTCCCCCAAGGCAGGCACAAATGACCAAGCTTCAGCATTCATTCTATGGTTATTTATATTCTCGTAATAACTTTGGTCATAAAGTAATAGATTGTTGGACACATGTAAGAAAAGTTGGTTGGGACAAGAATAGAAGTTATTATGGGTTGTCAAATAAGAATTACAATATTATATGTTAAAAATGCAATTCAAATTTGGTCATAAAGTATGAGACTGTAGATCTTATGCAAGAAATTATGGGTGGAACAAGAGTAGTCCTTATGGGTTCTCAAGCAAGAACTATAATTCTTTTTCTCCTTTAGTAAATCACAATGTTATATTTTATAAGTGTAATAACTTTGGGCATACATCACGACATTGTAGAAGTGTTTTTTTGAGAAACCACCTAGATAGCAAGGGATAAAGGACACCATGACCAATAAAAAGGGAAATCCTACTAAAGTATAGAGAAGGAAACAAGAGCGAAAAAGGAAGAATTTTTACTTGTGTGAGCTGCACTTCATTCATAAGTTGTATCACTAAGTTCATAAGGAGAATTATGAACTCGGGGAGCTAATCATTGCATTATCTTTCAACTTTGTAGAGAAGATAACTCAAATAATGAAGTCTCATAAAATATTAGGGAAAGAGAAGATATGGTTAAATATAAGAAAAGATAATGATATGGTAGTAGCAAACTACATTTTAGAATGTTACCATATAATGAAATGAAAGGGAATTAATGTCAAGATGATAAAGAGCCTAGAAGACTTGAGACAATGAGAGAAAGAATAAATCATGATAAAGATGTTTGTAAGACTAAACTTGATGAGAGAGATTTCCAAAAGCCTAATAGTAGGATGAGAATGATCCAAATAAGTCTTTACCCAAAGAGTATAATTGTATATTTGTGTTTGACATTTTTTCTAAAGCATGTGTTGGCAAAAGAAAAATAAATTGATAGTGGAAAGTTGGATGGCCGTGTTGATGCTTATGTTCAACCTCACATTAAAGGAGTTCTTGTCGATGTAATAATATCATAGAAGACATGGATGGAATTCCTTTTATCATTAATGTAAAAAGGGAGGGAGTTACAACAAAGAAGAGTTATAGTTAAAAGGAAAATGATGCCATTGATGTCAAGAGGAAGAATTTCATAGAGATCTTCAAATGAGATCTAAGCATGAATAGGAGAAAATTACCTCAAGATATGGGGGAGTTAAGTTGTCGAGTGAGCAATCCAATTCTATTTTGAATAATAGCAAATGAGAAAAGAAGAATCCCTCATGCAAGAGGATAGTGAAGAGAAAAATGCTATGTGGATATAAAAATCCCTCAAGCTCCCTTCAAGTTGATATTGTTATCTTGCTTCGCTTTCGATAACGCCCTATGAATTTGGCTATCTCTAGCCCCCTTTTCTCTTTTGGGCTCCACCTGCTGCCACCACATGTATGTCGTGCACTCCTCACAAGGATTTCATCTTGTGCTTTTCTACCAAGCTCTGCCATGCATCCACATGTCAAAAATTCACACCCTTTAGGCTTGATTCCCTTCACTTCTCTATCGAGTTTCGTTTGTGTGCCACATAGCATCTTTCTATGTACACCTTTTTGGCGGGCCCCATAGTCAATAAGGGTAACGAAGACTTCTCCACATTTCTTCTCCACGGGCATTTCAACAAAGGGAAGGATGGAACGAGCAATGGATTCTGCCATATTGCCACATGTCCTAACTAACCTCATTGGTTAGAGACACATGTTTGTTGGAGAGTTGTTGTTTCTACGTTGGGACCATGGTCATCATTTGTAGAGGATGCACCTAGCTCGAAGGAGACTGTGTTTTATGGCTCAAAATATTTTATGTTGCAACGGCCTAGGAAATCATTGCGATGGACATCATTTCTCTCATGATGGAATCTTCTTTGTTACTAGCTAAGTGGTGGTTGGATCATTTTCTATAAATACTGCTTCTTCTTTCAAAGAATAAGTTCATAATATACAGAAAAAATAGTGGAAAGACACCAGGCCTTTGTATTTTTTTTAGATTATTGTATGAGACTCACAAACTGTGTCATTGTTTGGCCTTTATGTTTCTTAGCTATTTGAAAGAACATTATATTGTGTCATTATTGTACTAGGTGGTTTATTTGTAGAACTTCTATAATTTCAATATAATTTTGTTGATTCAAACCATGTCTTGGACTCTTCTTTTTAGTGAATGTATATGGGAGTTATTTTATGTTATTTAGTAAACTATTCGGATTTTTCATCTTTGATTTCTGTTATTCTAGAAATAGAAAATTGTTGAACGGCCCTCAAACCATGTCTAAAAGTTGGAAGGTTTCCCATGCCTGAATACACCTACAGCTGGGTGCATCACCTTAGTTAGAAATTTATTTTATATATTTGTTTCCTTTTCCCATTCCAAACCCCAAATTACAGAAGAATTTGACTTCTTAAAAAACTTGGAGGTTACTCAGTTTAGCACAATAGGTCCCCCCTTTAATTTTGTTTCCCATCAGGTTGCTACTTGTCAATTTTTGGCATCAACAGTTTCTTTTTTTGGTGCGCTCAATGGGATTGCTTAAATGTACTAAAACCTTAAGTGGGTGTAAGAGCCATCGTCCTATTACTAGATATCAAACAACGAATAACATTGGCTTGCTAGTGTCACCGCTAGTAACATCACGAACTAGGACCCATCTAATAAACACTTTGATCCCTCCATTTGCCATGTCGCCAATTACCAACATGAATTATGTAGCATGGGATGTCGGAAGCCCCCTTATAGTACCAATAGCACCTATCATCTGGGCCCCTATCTTAATTTATGCTTTAAAAATTTTACTAAAATTCACCAGAGATGGCTCAAAGACACCATCCAAACATTTGCAAGATGTAGCAAATGTATGTCTAGTGCATGGTGTGACTGATCAAAACATATCACTAAGGCTAGTTACAGCCTCTTTCAAAGGTAAGTCACTATATTTGTACCACACTTTGCAAGCTAACACTATCGGTACCTGGGATCAACTGAGAGATCCTTTCTACAAAATATTTTTGAATGATGGAGATCGGTCTTCGCTATATCATCAGTTGGAAACCATAAAGTGGGCCCCATATGAAGCCATGACCAACTTCAATGCCTAGTTCCACATAACTTGGAAAAGGATCCAGGCTGCTATTCGCCCGTCGGCCAAGTTCTACCTGAAATCCATCAATGTCAACATCTCAATGATGATCCATCCCCTTGGCAGAACCACTCTATCGGACGCATACAACATTGTTATTAAAGTGAAGAATAACCTGATCAATGCTAGAAAGTTGTCACCTTGGCCCATTATGCCTATATTTCCAGAGATATCAATTACGACCCAAGAAATAGCATCTACCAATGTGCTCGCTCCACTTCAATCTATGTACACATATCCGGGCATGCCATAGAATATCACTTCTACATCTAATCCTTCAAGGGATGAGATGAATGATGCCAAGGAGTTGTTGCAAATTATTTCAAATGAAATGACTACCATCAAGCGCAATCAGTCCATGCCTTTGAAGCCAGCATACCAAAATTACCAAGGTGAAAGACCTTCCTACTAGTAGAACCAGTACCAAGGAGGTACACACATAAGTCTGCAAGCTCAATTGAGTAATCTAATGGTTTTGGTACCTACTCCACTATCTAATGTCCCAATAAGTTCAAATAGAGATTTGGTAGTGAGGAAAAACAATCTTGTCGATGACATCAACCCCTGGTGCCTCCCCTACAATGATGCATATATGCCCTGAAACTACCTGTGCAGTAACTTACAACAAAATATGATGGAATAGCGTATTCAGGGAGTGGCATCAAGTTTAGGAGGTTATGCATATAGCTCTCCCTAAATGGAAAACATGGTGCTTACCGCTCAAATGAAAGGTATTTCCTTGGAACAATAAAATGACATAGCTCCCAACCATGCGCTCTTCTCATGGATGAAAGGAGAAGAGGCAGTAGTTACATACAATGCATCCACATCAAATACCCCACAAGTGTAGTTTGATTGCAACACTCACTCAAAGAGGAGATTCACAAGCATTTTGGTCACTCTGCAGAGTAAAAGTGCCTCTGACCAGACTCCTAGCACCTCCACAATTGCACAGTAGTTTCAACAACGAAGGGAAATTGTTATAATGAGGCCTAAAGAATCAAAGCCTTCAAATCCCCCACCATTAAATGTGGTGGAACAATTGAAAAAATCCTCCACTAATGTGTCCCTTTGGGATATCTTAGCTATTCCGGAGCAGAAGTCATTGTTGCAGAAGGGCCTCAGGGAAGATGCAGTTATTGAACTAATAGAGCTATCACTCAAAGCAAAGGTCATTGATCCATCACCTCCTACCAAATTTCTCACAAATAGTACAAAGGAGGCCTCTATTGAAGTTAAATAAAAGCTAAAATCTAAGCCCTTTTTCTTAACTCTTATTGTGGGGAAGAAGTTATTGCACAATTCCATGATTGACTCTAGTGCTAGCACTACAGTCATGCCCAAGCAAATAGTTGAAGCCTTAGGACTTAGCTATGAACCTTTAAAAGGGGGATTATACAGCTTGATGGGAACAAGGTTGAAATCATAGGTGTCATCAAAAACCTCCCCTTGACCATATTCTCCTATCCCAGTATCATAGTTCCACAAGATACCGTAATCATAGATGTTCCCCACATGTTCGGTCTTTGTTTATCCCAGGAAATCACTTCAAAGATAGGTGGATATATTTATTTGGATTGGTCGCACTTGATCCTTAGGACCAAGCATGGAGCTAAAATCTAAATAATATCCAAACCTCTACATTTGGAGCATGTGGCCGATGAAGCCATGATCAACTTTGAGGCCACTCATACCTCTTTCACCAAAGAGGAGATGTACGGTACCGGACTACTAGAGGATGAGAAGGTGACTGAAGACTGGACCAATCAAGAAGAGGTCCTCTTGAGTGAATATATAGATGCTAATCCTTTCAAAAACTATCATGCCACCAGAGGGGGACTTATGTCATCTATGATGAAGATTAGGTAATCCTGAAGGTTGCTAAGGAATTTGAGAATTGTCCAGCCTTAGAGATATAGATTCTACATTTTGATGGAGCGAGATGAAAAGTTGGTGCAAGGGCTAGGATTTGTTTGACATCCCTATCCAGTTAAAAGACACTATGATCCTTCTCCTTCTAGTTCACTTGTTCGAACAATGAAGCTGAATATGAAGGCCTAGTGCAAGGTCTAAGCCTTGCAGAGCGAATGGGCATTAAGTAAATAATGGTATTCAGAGACTCTAAACTAGTGGTCAATCAAGTCCCAGGGATTTCCGTAGCCAAGAATGTTTGCATGAGATCCTATAGACATAGATTTTTGGAGATGATTGAAAGCTTTGAAGCCTTCAATATCCGGATAGTGCCCAAAGAGAAAAATACAGAAGCGGACCGTATGACAACAATCGGATCTCAATTTGATCCTGCTTCTAACTTGATTCATAACATACACTCTATCTAAGTCATTGTCTGATCAAAAATCCCAGATAATGATCAAAGCTAGCAAGTGTTCAAAAGTGATGAACACATCGCCTCATTCGTCCAACAGTCGAGAGATTTCATTGAGCAACTCCAACCAAGAATTGCCAAAGCATATGAAGGGAAAATTATTCAATTGAGGTCTAAAAAACTTCCAAAGGGATTGGTCACTCTCGAAAACCTATTCAATTTTGATGATCTAATGAATGACAAGAGGATGTTTGTAGTGAACAAAAATGACTATGCAGATCTTCAGGTCAGAGACGAAAGGAAGATCAAAGTCGGAAAAAAAGTCCCACAAGACAATAAGGAAATACTCATCCACTTTTTTAAGAAATATGAAGGAGTAGTGGCTTGGTCATATGATGACCTCAAGGGATATGACCCTGAAATCATTTAGCATACCATAGAATTGATGGAAGGAGCAAAACCTGTCCACCAAAAGCAGAGGCCAGTAAATCCAAAGATTGAAGCCTTGATGGCGCAAGAGCTTGCCAAGCTATTTCAGTCCTGGATCATTTTCTCAATCAAACACAATATATGGGTATCTAACCTAGTTCTCATCTAAAAGAAGAAAGAAGGAATCCACCTATGTATCAATTTTTGGGACTTGAACAGAGCATCACTAAAGGACCACTACCCCTTGCCTTCCATGGAGTCTATCTTACAAGCAGTGGCAGGGTCAGAGATGTTTTCTCTACTGGACGGCTTTTTCCAATTACAACCAGATCAAGGTAAAAGAGGAGGACCAACACAAAATAGTGTTCACTACTAAGTGGGGAATGTTTTCTTATGCCAAAATTCCCTTTGGCCTCTCAAATGTGAGAGCCACCTTCCAACAGGCAATGGATATCACTTTCAGGGATTTGATCAATAAAATCATTTTGATCTACCTGAATGATCTTACAGTATTCTCCAAGCATAAGGATGATCATTTTTATCACCTTGAAATGATTTTTTAAAAATTCCAAGAGTTCAGGATATTCGTGAACCCAAAAAAATGTGTTTTCGGAGTATCGCAAGTTCAACTATTGGGACATGTGGTGTCCAAAGAAGGAATTTCAATCGATCTGGAGCAAGTAAAGGCAATCAGAGAGCTTCCCCTTCTCATCAATAAGAAGGGAGTTCAGCCCTTTCTGGGAAAGGTAAATTCTGTGAGCAAATTCATTTCCGATTTTGCAGGGATAATTAGGCCTATCACCCTAATTCTCAAAAAGGATCAATTGTTTAAATGGAAAAAAGAAGCTAAAGAAGCCTTTGAGAAGGTTAAGGGCACTATTTCTTCAGCTCCTATGTTGGTAAATATAGACCTATCAAAGGACTTCATAATGTATGTATTCAGTAGCAAAATCAGCATTGCTACTTTTTTAACCCATAAAAAAGATGAAGGAAAGAGAGAGCATCTGATAGAATTTCACTCTCAGACCTTAAAGGATTACAAGATGAACTACAACATCATTGAAAGGCAAGCATTCACCATTGTTAAGGGGGTCCATAATTTTCAACACCTCATATCTTGCAACAAGGTGACTATATATGTTGCATATTCCAGTGTGTGTGAGTATATCATGGAGGGAGAAATCCCTAAAAAAGAGGACCAATTGGATCACCAAGATCTTCAAGTATGATATTGAGGTCAAGCCCACAAAGACCATCTGAGGAAGAGCGTTGTGTGAGTATTAGGCACAAGATGAATAAATAGTAGCTAAAGAGGAGCAACCTGAACTTGTTCTAACAAATGAACCCAAGTCCAAAAACTGCTAGCTAGCAGACAGAACGAGGATCATGCATACCAGAAAATATCTGTTGGGCCTTCCTTTGTAGAAGAGAAGATTCTATAGACTACAGAACAATGGATATGCATTTTTTGAAGGGGTCCTCTTCAAAGGGAACCTCAATGGTGTTTTAGGTAGGTGTGTCACCACATAACAGGCAAAGAAATTTCTTGACACTTTCCACAGCAGTCACACGAGCAGACATTTCTCTGCAAGGACCACTGCTATCAAAATCATGTGTGCAAAATATTTCTAGCCTACATTGTTCAATGACTCATACTCTTTGGATAAAGCTTGCAATTAATGCCAATTCTTCACACCAAGAAGGAAAAATGCAGTGATGCCTCTCAACTCAATAGTGGTTGATGAACCCTTTGCGCAATGGGGCCTTGATTTTATCGGGATGATTAATCCTACTTCTAGTGTGAGACACAAATGGATCCTCATGGCTATAGACTACTTTACCAGGTTGACCGAGGCCATGCCCCTGAAGAATGCAACAAAGCCAGAAATTGTGAACTTCCTCAAGGAGTCGGTAATGAGATTTGTCCTACCAAAGACCATCATCTTCAACAACACCAAGGCTTTCCTGGGTTCTAAGGTATGTCAATCCGCACTTCCGCATGGCATATTCTTAAAAACGTCTTCAATTTACTATCCACAAGGAAATGACCTAGCCGAGTTGACCAATAAAAGTTTGGTCTGAATCATTAAAAGAATCGGGTTAGAACATCAAAGAGAGTGGCACAAAAACATCCAAGCAGCACTCTGGGAAAACCACATAACTCCTAAGCAAGGCCTCAAGACCTCACCATATGAGTTAGTAAATGGGAAAGAAGTGTTATTACCCTTCTCCGTGGAGATTCCTGCGCTACAGTTGTTCAAATCTCTACGGGTTGAGGAGAATGGAGCCATGGAGGTCTGGTTGGTTGAGTTACTAGAAATATAGGAAAAAAGAGAAAGGGCCCTAACAGCCATGACCAACCACCAACAGGTGATTAAGAGGTGGTTTGACAAGAAAACCTCAGACCAAGGTCTCAAATGTGGAGACCTAGTGCTCAAATTTAATGAAAGGGCCGCAAAGCCTAGCCAACATGGAAAATTTGATAGTTTGTGGGAGGGCCCTTTCAGAATAATTCAATGCAAGCAACATAATGCATTTGAATTAGAAAACATGGAGAAAGAGGCATTGGGGATTCTAGTTAATGGAATCCACCTCAAATTATTCAATTAATCCTTATTAATTGTTCTGCTCATGTAAATATGTAATTATTGTAAATTTTCCCTTTTTCTTTTGTTCGATCGGTCTTTCCAAGAAACCCATATGCAAAAAATTGAAAACAAACTCATACGAAAAATTGAAAAGGTACTCGAAGAAGCGGGAAAAAGGGAACTCATAATACAGAATAGAAGAAATCCCATATAGACAGAAACTTAGTATAAGTTGTATATTCATTTGAAAGTATTATATGCTTCAAAATTACGCTTCAAAAATGGCTCAGAGGCCATGCTTTTTAGAAAAGTATATTTATATACTATGCAGTTTTATATACAGTAAGGACCTTGTCTTTGCTTATATACAAAAACATATAAAAGTGTTGACACTTAAGTAACAATAGCGGGGGCATTATCAGCAGGAGCAAGAACTTATTGGCAGCAACGTCTGGGACATCTTCATCAGCGGGATTGTCAGTAGGAGCAGCAGGATTGTTAACTAGGGTAGTAGGATCAATAGCAACAGTGGGAGCATTCACGGCAGCAACGACCAGTGGTGGAGGAAATACCAGGTCCCTGAAGTCAGTATACCATTCTACATCGTAGAACAGCACCACGTTGTAGCAGCATAGCAAGAAGCGGCAAGCACGAGTGACTCTCTGGCAGGGCTCAACTTGCGAAAGAATGCAGAACCCACGGCACCACGATGTCTTCTTCAATGTGTTTAAGAAGTTCATTGGCCGTTGGGATACCCAGGCCATACACTACATTCGCCACCACCTCTCCAAGGCCACCGAGGTACTGCTTCGGAAATATTTCCAACGTGAGTCACAGAATCATTGACTTGGGGACCTAACTATCAAGCAGAGACACCACAAAGTGGGAGAAAATGTCAGTGTTAACCCTATACTTGTCCTCATATTCTATGCAATCCCTACCCAGTATCCACTTCATTGCTATAATAGCCAATGAATGGTGGTTCTTTGTCATTCTTTTTAGATGCCTATTGGAAACTTCACTTAAGAAAGTTGTCTAAGCCTTATTTCTAATGCCTAATTGGAGTATTCATGATGCCTAAACTCTACCCAATTACCCAAGTGCTAATTTTTCCAATTGCTAAGTGTGATTTTATTGTTGTCTTCGGGCCTATTTATAGAAATGTCTGAGGTAGCTACGTGTCATAAGTGTGATGCTAATCGAGTACTAACTCAAAAATCCCACCAGGAGCTGACCCAAATTTCCCACCTAGTTGCATCCACCATGTACAAATTGTTGTGTGCGAGATTAAGAGGGAGTAATTAATTAGCAAAAGTTAGTGGCAGTCCCAAGTGATCGCCCATATGGATGGGTGCTGATATGTCATGATGCAAGCATGTTTCAGCCTTTGAGGTAGAACTCAAATCTTTTAAATTACTCATTGCATTTTGGCTTAATCATTCTTTCAGGGTATTAATTTCCAAGCATGCAAAGGTTTATATGCTTGCATCATCGGCTCAATTTCCTAAGGAAATCATGTTGAAGGACATGCTTACTAGATATCATTATGAATTCTTGTCTTTTCAAAAGGGAAAGGAATTCATTTCACATGAGCAAGGGAGTTGGTGGTACATGTCGAATTTAATGCAAAAAGGCTACCGTTGTTTCTAACTTCAGTCAAGAAAAAGTTGTGTTGCATGTGCAAGAAAAAAACAATTTGAAAGCTTCCTGAACATGTTATCTAGTGCAAAGAGTTCTTAGTGCAGAATTGTTGATGAATACAGGAGAAATCGAAACAGTCAGGTTCAGAGAAGTAATTATTGATGATGTGTTGTGCTTGAATGAGTCGAACCCAAACAAAGAATGGGAGTCCAACTAAATTATGTCTGGTGCAAGCTAGGTTTTGGTGTTTTTTGTGTAGGTTCCATTTATCCAAAACTGGTGTGTTTTGAAGAAGGGTAATTTTGTAGAGCAATGAAGGAATGTTGTTACATCACAACAATCCATAGAAAAAAGAAATAGCCCAGAATTCTCAAATGGAAGAGCAAGGCGAAGCTTCCCAAAGCTTGTTTGATGTCATGCGCGTAGTGCCTATGGCCAATATCTTTAGATATGCCTCTTATACTTCACCTGGGATACTAGAGAAGTCGAAGTGGTTTTGCACACAAGAGGCAAAAAATCAAAAAGTTCACAGGGACTAGTGCCAAATAAAGTAGTGGGATAACATTCATGATATCATCCTCAAAACCAACCCTAAAATCCTAAGGGAAGTAGCTTGTGAGATAATGAAGGTGGCCACCAGCGACCGATAATTGGCATACAAGCAATGGTTCAACGAGCTCCCACAGTACATGGTCCCTCTTGTTCATTACTACTCGGAGCTGGTTCATGAGAGAATTTGGCATTTCAACCCGGATACCAATGCCATTAAAGTCCCGGAGTTGAGAGTTATAATCAGTGATGAGGCTATCAGAGACATGCTCTCCATCCTAAGAGGAGGCTCTAGAATAGAAAAGATGGAGTCATTTACTCTGGAAAAAGGAGACAATTTTTGGAGAGGTGGAGAAAAGGCTCCAAATTTTTATAACCAAGAAACCCAAAGGCCCCGGGAAGATGCCACAAAGCCGCTAAAAATTCCAATCACACACAAAGCTTTTAGATAGGGGGACATGCAAGATGCCTTCTCTATGATGGTTTTTGCTTGCAGCATGGACGAAGAAAAATGGGTACATGAGTTCCAACTGGGTCTGGGTTTTCAACTGAGAAGGAAATATTTCGTGTTCTAGTATGACTTTGCAGAAGTCATTGTCTGAGAGATGATAAGCCAAATCAGGGAATACATAACACAGCATAAGTTTAGGTTTCCTTCTCTCCTTTCCTATATGTTTTTACATCAGAACCCTGACTTCTTCAGCAAATATATGAGGTTAGCTATTTTTTAGGAGAAGGGAGTTAAAAGGTCAATTTATGTATGGAATCCTATCCTCTCTGCAACCTATGACTATTATGCATTCTCGGATTATTTTCTAACTCTGATTTTGCAAGACTTGAGTGAGGATGGTGGTCTTTATCAACTTTTTGCTGACCAAATGGGATGGATGCAGAGTCTCACCCCCAAATGCAATTGGTTTCTTGGAGAGGATTTCACATTCATTTGGATGTGTGGCTTCACCGGGGAACCATTCTGGCTCTCAGCATGCCTCATGGATTGGGTGTTGGCCCTCAAGATGTTATGAAAAATTTCAATTACCGTCTTCACCTTTTGCAGAGGGAAGGCCAAGAAGAAAGGAATTTTTCTTCTACCCATTGAACTTTAAGTCGGTGGTTATGGCATAGAAGTAGACACATAAGCTGCTAGAAGCAAAGCCGGCTCATCTGGGGTTAGTGTGGATCTGTGACAAATGGAAATACAACCCTGATAATGACCTAACACAAGTATTTGGGTAACCTACAACCCCTGACCTTACTAGGAAAAGTGGTGGAATCCCCTGTCAGACCAGGATGATCTATTTATAGACTTCGTTCACATTCCTACAGAGGATAAGAGGCCACCATGGCTCAATTTCTATTTTCCTCTATCAAAGTTTAATGAGAAAATTTAAATAGGTGCCACACTTCACAATGATCTAGTCAATCAATGGTTGTGGAGTGAAGAAAATTTTAAAGATTTATAGATTTACCATCAAGAAATCAAATGCTATGATGCACTATTCCAAGATGTGGAAACGAATGACAAATTTGATACTTTGTGGAATAGGGTGCATGATGATACTAATGCTTGCTTCTGGTGATGAGGATAATGAACCAAAGGAAGCTAATAAATATTCAAGGATGGGAAGGAGAAGGAGGAGGAAGTAAAGATGGCCTTGGCACAATAAGCAAAAAATCAGCAAAGCAACCTAGCACAACTATTTTGAAGCTATGGGTGAATATATCGCGTTCGGTGGCCTCACAAACATGCTCATGGGCTATGAAAATACCTAGAGGTCAAGCCCAAATAAACCTGATGGAGGTCCTAGGGGTGGAAGAATCCCACCCAAATAAAAGATAGTGCATAGATGCAGCTTCCACGGAGTGTTCACAGGAACCTACAACAAGCCAAGGATTGGAGTCGACCGCAACTCAAGTATTTTTCTCTCCCTCCTTTCTTGATTCACAATCTCTAGTTTCTTCTATTGTCTTTGCATTTCCTGTCACCTCAAGTGTTGGCCTTTCTTTCTCCACTTCTACTGCAATGGTCACGGGAGGTTTCTCCCAATTCTCCCAGGTGGCACAATTTAGTTTTACTCCCTCGCGAGTTATCCCGCCTTTCGTTGGAGTGTAATCCACAACCGCTATCATTGCACCTTCTACATCCATTGTGTTGGCTCTGGCCTAGCTTTCTCCACAAATATACTCCACTATACCTCTGCTACCTCCACTGCTTCCCATGAGACCTCTCGTCGCTTTGTAGACTGAGCCTTGGCATATTCCCCTATTCTCCCCACTAACACTCTCTCTTCCAAAGAAGAAATTGGCTAGAGCCACTACCTTCTCGTTCCCTTTTACTCTTCCTCTTGGTGCACCCTTTTCAAGTGATCTCATTAGATCACTAGCAGAATTCATGTCGAAGAGCAATAGAATAAGACAGGCTCGAGCTCTCAGGCTCCAAAAGTAGAGGGATAAGGAAGCGAAGAGGTCGGTCGAGCTGAGGGTGCAAACACTTTTCAATGAGGCTCAGCAGTCATTGCACTTTGCAACCATGCACTCAAACATCATCAAGCCTTAGGGAGATATGTGGTTTGAGGATTACACGATCCATGCTATGGGACTTGATCTACACGTAGCTCGACGGCAAGATAAAGTGGAGCTCATGGACGAGACCAAGTGTGTGGTGACCACAGACTTTCTCAAGTCCAATCGCCAACTAAAGAAGGAGAATGAGCTAAAAAAAATCAAGGAAAGGATTGAAGTCCTACTGATGAAGGAGAAGGCAAGGGAGGCCAAATTTGTACGCATGTCGTAGCAAGCAGTGGCGGAACAAGCTAAGCTTCAGGAGGAACTTGCAAAGTTCCAATCTCATGATCCCAATGTTGGCACGGGCAGAGGAGGAAATACAACAAAAGAATGAAGAGATTTAGTGCCAACGAGCTCAATTGGAGCAGATAATGCAGCAAAAGGAATCAGACCTCCAAGACCAACAGGCTCAATTTGAAATGGAAATCCAGGAGGTAAGGCTCTCCCTAGATAGAGAATATGTGGCAAGAAGCTAGGCTGCAGAAAAATGGCTTTTTGATTTGAGGAAACTATAGGAGCATCTCTCCACTATGGACAATAAAATTGTAGAGCTAACGCAGGACATCGGGATGAGGGATGCAGAAATCGGTCTTTTGAGGAATCCTCCCCATCCCCCTGCTGCCTAGTCAGACCTCCTTTTGGTAGCCCAACAACTGTATGTTTCATATTGGAAAAAGGTCAAGACATTATGTCTGACTCTTTATCCGACGCTACAGTTCATGGCGGAGGCATCAAGTTTGAGTTGGGAGGTCTGCAGAACGATTGAGAAATTCCCACAGTTCATTGTGAAGAAGGTTCCCGAAGTAGAAAGGTTGCTAGATAAGTTGTACATCATGCCAAACGATGACTTGGTGAGTGTAGGGATTGAGGACCGAAATTCGGCTGCCAAGACAGCAAAGGAATTCATTTGTTGCCATGCAGCCATACTCCATGCTAGCAATTGTGCTGCCACACTAGGTCGAACTAGGAGCTGCATGTAGGAAAAATTCTCCCAACTAACTCAGATGGGTTTTCCCTCCCTATTTCTCTCTGATGATTTGGTGGCCACAGTGGAGCAAATTGCAACAAAGATTAAGAAGCAGCAAGACATCCGCTTTTCAGAGCTTCAATCAACCCCCAACTACTGAGGATATAGAGGGTGTTACTCATTAGATTGCATGGCTACTCTTTCAACTTGAGTCTAGGACCGTTATATCCATGAAGCTGTCATTTAAAGAAGTGATTGATCTACATGAGGTGCACGACAATTTGTGCTCCATATCTACACCCTCTGAAATCAATTGGTTGCTTCTACAGATTTCCCTCTCAAAGCTTGGATTCCCTCGCTCAATCGATAAGACTCTAGTTTGAGAACCAAAAAATTTGTGTTCCCTGTTCCATAGGTGAAACGCCCCTGGTAGTCACCAAAAGTTGTGGATATAAAAAATCCCTCAATCTCCCTTTGGGTTGATATTGTTATCTTGCTTGGATTTCGATCGCACCCTATTAATTTGGCTATCTTTGGCCCCCTTTTCTCTTCTAGGCTCCGTCCACTTCCGCCACATGTCCACCACGCGCTCCTCGCAAGGATTTCATCCTTTTCTTTTCTATCGATCTCTACCATGCATCCACGTGTCAATAACTCACACCCTTTGGGCTTGCTTCCCTTCGCTTCTCTATCGAGATACGTTTGTGTGCCATGTAGCATCTTTCTGTGTACACCTTTTTGGCGAGCCCCATAGTCAACGTAGGTAACGAAGACTTCTCCATGTATCTTCTCCATGAGCATTTCAGGGAAGGGAAGGATGGAACAAGCAATGGGCTATGCCAATATTGCCACGTGTCCTAACTAGCTTCGTGGGTTAGCGACACATGTCTTTTGGAGATTTGTTGTTGCTACGTTGGGACCACCATCATCATTTGTAGAGGATGCACCTGGCTCGAAGGCGATTGCATTCTATGGCTCTTAATCTTTTCTATTTCAATGGCCTACGAAATCATTGTGATGGACATCATTGCTCTCATGATGGAATCTATTATGTTACTAGCTAAGTGGTGGTTGGATCATTTTCTATAAATACTGCTTCTTCTTTCAAAGAATGAGTTCGAAATATATAGAAAAAATAGTAGAAAGACACTGGGCCTTTGTATTGTTTTTAGATTATTGTATGAGACTCACAGACTATGCCATTGTTCGGCCTTTTTGTTTCTTAGTTATTTGATAGAAAATTATACTATGTCATTATTGTACTAGGTAGTTTATTTGCAGAATTTCTATAATTTCAATATAATTGTGTCGATTTAGACCATGTCTTGGACTCTTCTTTTAAGTGAATGTGTATGGGAGTTATTTAATGTTATTTAGTAAACTATTTGGATTTTTCATCTTTGATTTTTGTTATTTTGGACATAGTAGATTGTTGAACAGTCCTCAAACCATGTCTGAAAGGAAGGTTTCCTATGCCTGAATACACCTACAGCATGGCACATCACCTCAGTTAGAACTTTATTTTATATATTTGTTTCCTTTTCCCATTCCAAACCCCAAATTATAGAAGAACTTGGCTTCTTTAAAAACCCGGAGGTTACTCAGTTTAGCGCAATAGGTCCACCCTTTAACTGAGTTTCCCATAAGGTTGTTGCTTGTCAATTTTTGGCACCAACATGCTAATCATTCAGTTGTGATGGTCAAAATAATTGAGGAAGAGAAAGAAGTTATAGAGGAAGTATGTCACCCAAGCAATATAGAGACAAAGGATAAAGTAGTAAAGAAAAGGGGAGAATAAGAGAATCTTCGATAGGGGAGAAGTATATTCTTATTGCAATAGATGTGAGTAGTAACCACAAAGAACATGTGTTGGAACACAATAATCTACTGAGAGGGGGGGTGAATCAAGAGATCAAATAAAAAATTATCTTTTAACCCTTAAGCAGATTCAAAGAACAACATGCAGAGAATACATACACACACAAAAACTCATAACACCAAATATACATGGAAAACCCAATATGGAAAAAACCATGGTGAGAATAGTTGTTTGAGTCTATTACTCAAATTGAGCCTCACAATAAAACCTCACTGGTTACAATGTTTAAGGGAACCAACCCTAAGGAGACACCAATCCCCTGATTTAGGAGAATCAACTCCAAGGAAGCACCAACTCCCTAATTTGGGAGCACCCACTCCCTACAATGAGCACCAATTCAGCTATTTGATGGCACCAACCAATCAGATTTACAAAGAAAATACTGGAGTTGCAACTCCAGATTACAATTGATTCACTTGAATCCATATCTTTGTTACAAGTTTGATCCATAACTGCTCATTGTTTCTCTTTAGAACATCCATTTTTTCTATCTCCCTCTGCAATTTTTGCTAACTCAACAACTCATATCTCTGATCTTCTCTTCCTCCTCTCTCTGCTTTGTCACCTTCTTTAGAACATCCTATGTTCTATCTCTTAGTTTTGTTGCTTTTGCATCTGCATTCCTCTATTCCTTCAATGTATACCTAGATGATATTCTATGTTACAATCTATGTCTCACTTGTTGCAACATTCTCTTAGGTCGTCAACCTCTTGAATTTCTTGCTTACATGTATATATTCATATATGTCTAGATATCCCTTTCATGGCATGTTCATTGTAAACCATAACCCAAGAATCTATCATTCACTTAGCTATAATTATTCACAACCTTCTATTAGGGGTTTTTCACGTGCTTACTTCTCCAACAAGCCTTTTGCATCTTGAGCCATGCACCACCAACAACATTCATTGTGCTTGCTATTTTTAGCAACTTTCAAACCTAGGGTTTGTTCATCATTAAATGTGAATACTTTCATGTCAAGATTGTATCTGACTTTCTAACCACCTTCACCTCTATGTAGCCATCTACACATCTCATCACCAATCATGGTGAGTATCTAGAAAAGTTGCATAAATTAAATTTTCCTTCTATGTCAGTTCACAATTGTTTATGTCTTTTACAATGTTCATTCCACTACCTAGCCGTTGGAAACATTCAACTTTGAATTCAAGTCATAGATCCATTTCCTTTGTGCCAAAATCTAACAATCCTCCTTTAACTGCATCAACTTTAAAATGTGGCCATCAGATTAAAACCCTTTAAACTTGTGTCGTAGATCTCCATCGCTTCATATTGCCTATCGCAACATTGTTTTGAACTTAAAAATCATTTTCACAATGCGAAGTTGTGTGATGCAATGAATCAATGCCAAGTGTCAATCTGGACACGCGTCCTCATATCGCTCCATTGCTACTTTGAAAGAGAGGACCCACCAAGCATTCTATCGCATATCACTCTTTTTCTCAAGATAGTGTAATTCACAATAGCAATGTGAATTACCTATGTGATGCAATCAAAACTTGTTATCTATCCTTTAAGGACACTTGTCATTATACCGCACTCTCATGGGGCTAAGCCGAGGACCCACCATCTCTTCTGCGTAATAGCGGGATGTTGTCATTTGTCCCTTCTAATGTCATATTCCACTACCATTGCATATCGCAAATATGACTCAATATTCTTGATTCACAAGTGTGATATGAATAAATTGAGCAATGCAATCATATATCACCACCTGTCAGCTTATGTCACATCCCACTAGCATGTTCCATCTCATATCTTCATGTCGGTCCCACTAGACACATGGCCAAATATCTCACCATTGTAGTTCTCACATTCGGACCCACCATGCCTTATGCAATATAGCAATCATCATTTGATCTTTAATGAACTCGACGATGGCCGTTGATTTCTTTTAGACTACTAACAACAAGCTCGGTCCCATCGAGGACACATGGCTAAATCCTGCATGCTCACAACCAAAAGGGTCGGGCCTACCACAAGTTTTGTGGGATGGTAGGGAACAAAGAATTCAACTTTAGACTTAGGAAATATTTAAGCTATGCCTAGCTGATAAACATTATGTCGAGGGGTCGGTTAATAAATGACTTTGAAGGCTTAAGTTGTAACTTAAGTAACTGGTAACCGACGATATCCAATCAATGTTCAAACATAACCTTTGTGAAGGCGTCATGACTAAAATCCTAATAATACAAGATATGTTGGATGTCAGAGTTCACTCATCCACCATATTTCTTACCATCCTTTCGGTAAGGCATAAGCCTTCCTACCGAACTGCACTTCCCAAACAATACCTTCGCAAGCTTCAATACTTTCAAGTATAGGGGTTTTGTTATCCACCACACTCCTTTCTTCAAACATAAAGGTAAGGCATAAGCCAATAGTCTAAAGCCCGATGTCTAAATCCTCTTAGACTTAACTCAATATTCCTTCATCTCTTCTAAGGCATTCAGTATGAGGTATGACCGAAGCCTAAATTTTGAAACCATATCGGAATTGGACCAATTTGTCTAACTCCTTCCTTTTCTAGTTAGTGGTACATGGTAAGCATCAGGCCTGAAGCCCGAACTTCAAAAATCTCTTCAACACTTACAATGCAACTTCAAACAAACTTCTTAAGTTAGTCCACTTGATGGAGCCTCAATTGTTCATTCTTTGAGTTCCATTAAATTTTCTACCACATTACTGGTCTGTCTTGCTATTCTGGAGAAGCCTGGGGTAGGGGTTTTATTTTTTCCTTCATGAAATCCTAATGTTCCATATTAAACCCTAGGTTAGATCTATTTTGTCATTACCTTTTCGAGGGAGGTTTTAAAATGACTTATGCCCCATTGACTCGTCTAGGTCGGGCCCCTTTTTAATAAACTGTGTTAAATTTTTCACCTGACTTTATTATTTCCTAAGTTTAGGTCGGCCCGTGCCCCTTGTTTTAAGAACAACCTTATGCCATCATTTTTCATTGGCCTAGGCGATGTCCCCTTTCCCCTTTTTAATAATTATCTTATTTTGCAGGGAAAGTATTTTGATGACCATCGATCTTCCTGCAATTATTCTTGACCGTTCCCCGTGATCTCACGATGACATCACCATTGGGTTTCAAATGATTGTGATATGATGGGCAAGCACCACATGTCTCATCTGTCGATTTCGAAAAGGGATTAATAAAATGTTTAATATTTGTATCGAGTTTTAATACGTTAAAAGGTGAGTTACTAAAAGAGTTGCGAGATGCACGTGCTCGAGATCGACGGTGGTGTTTTAATCTTGACAATAAAGTTTCCCAATGGTTATGTTTGGTACTGCTGACTGCTATGAGTGAACATGATCGTTGATGGTGGGAATCAACAGTTGCCCACTATCGCGTGATCCAAAGATGTAGGGTGTTTAGTGATTGTGACATCACGGGAGGGCACCATGCGTATCCCTTTTGAAGTTGCGTATTGTGGTTGGCCCTCGACACTAACATGGAGATTGCATCAACCTTTTTTGAAGGTGGTCACTCGATGATCTGACAAAAATGAAAGATCGACGGTTGAGGTTTAAATTTCCATCAAATGCAATTGGAGACGTTGGTGCGACATGCAAATGGGCTTTAATGGTGAATGAGATGTCTACCGGAAAACTTCAATTGACATAAAGGATTTGATTTCATTCTATCTTCACCACAAAAACATTCAAGTTTTTTCGAAGCAGTTCAGAGCTAGAGATAATTTTTTTCAAACAATCATAGCGAAAGTTTGGTTCTTTGCAAGGCGCGAAATCCAGTGAGTTATTTTTGGTATCACTATTCCAATTTAACTGTAATTCTTGTGAAGGGTTGTGGCGTATGGGTCAGGAGATTGTTGATTGTTGATATAGGGTTATTGGTTCATTTGAATTGTTAGAAATTGCATAAGTGTGTTGTAATTTTGCTTTATGGGTAGCCCTAGTTTATTCAAGAATTTGAATTATAAGAAAGCCCTAGTTGTTTGAGATGGCACCACCAAAGCAAAACTCTGGCCATATTGATTACATGCAAAGAAATTTATATGATGACTTTCTGGATCAACTTCCATTATCAACAAATGACAAAAGGAGGGGTTTGATTTTAATGAATGGAAAAACCCTAAGTGAGGGACTAGTATGCAAAGACTATAATATTGCAGATGCTAGGGTTCCAATGACAGGTCTCGAAATGTTTAGACTTTGGTATGGACAAAGAAACCTACCCCACCCCTTTTCAAATGGTTGGAGATACGACATGGGGAAACTAGCAGTGCCGAGTGTGTTTCCTGATGTGGACCTACTCAGAGTAGTGGCAGCACGTTATGACCAAGTTACAAGGGTAATTAGAGATAATGATGGTGGGATTCTGCTGAGCATAAGTGCAATTGAGATCCAGCAGATTTTTTACTTAAGTGAGCTTAGCTCATTCTTGGTCCAAATTGATTTTGAGGAGATGAAGCAAGAATATGCGAGGTCAAAACCTCTTTTTAGGTCAAAATTACTTCCTCCTCACCTGGCCAGGGCAGGCAGTTCAACAATTATTATCAGCCCAAATGACCAGGAGCCTTTCAGGCTAAGTTGTTTTGCCAATCACTTTTTGGCGACATTTTATTCATTGTGCCATATTTTGGGTTTCAGCCCAAATACAGTAATTCCCAATGCATACATGTTTATGGGGGCTCAAACTCAGCATCCCAACTTCTCCATGGTGTATGACTATGCATCTTTTCTGGCAGAAAAGATACATGATGGTTTGTTGAAGTTGCTTGTGGGGGATGTCAACACTCCTTTCTTTTGGTACTCCCTATTAATGCAGATGTTCCTATACAAGAATGCTAACTTTTTCTTAGAGAAGATGGAGTTGAGGCAAGAGGTGAATGGAGAAAAGTTATCGGTATAGATGTGGAGTGCAGATTTGTCTTACAATAGGGGAGGTTCCAGCTTTGTGCAGTTTGATAATTGCTTTACCTCCAAACTCAGGGCTCGGTTGGTGGTGAATGTGCCAAGAGTTCCTGAGGATTTGCATGACTTCCTCTAACTGAAGGTGAGGAAACCTGATTTAAAGGTCTACCACAATTGGGGTGATATCATCTTGTACCCCATGAGCATTGTCCTAAGGGTGTTTGGTTTCTAGGGAGCTCCTCACATTCTCCCATATAATGTACCATGAAGGATGGGATTTGTTGAGGTCATGTGGCAGCTAGGTTATATTCATGAAGACAACCTAACAGGAAGAGGAAAAGGGACTTTGTTCCCTGATTATACTATTGTTTAAGATTTTGTCTTTTCCAAGGGAGGATGAGTCCACTTTGGAAGGTTTTTTGATAACTATCATTTGAAGAGTGGATCTAGGAGGCAGCATGACCTAGAGGGATTCTTTGCCTTATTCAGGCAACGAATTAAACGTGGCAAATTTGTACATGAATTCAAATTTCCTGAGGACCTAATCAGGAATGAATTTGACTTAAATAGGCAAGAATTGAATAAGGAGAAATGGATTTCCTATGAGAAGCTACTAGCCATGGTGCATAAAATGGATCCAAAATATGATCCATTAATGGATTTTACTCCATTCCACAAGAGAATTGCTTTCTTGTTGGATAATTTTAAAGAGATCATGGGAACCTTGAGGACCAAGAAGGTCAACTTGGAAATGGATTTTGGAATTCAGAGACCAGAGGTGAAGCCTGAGGAAACAAGGCCAACCTATCAACCCCCAGTTGACAAACCTCTATACAAGAGAAAGAGAAATGATAGCAATGAAGAGGATGAGGGGGATAAGAAAGGAAAACAAATAATGTAGGCATCATCACAGTCAGCCCCGAGGATCAGAGTGCCCAAAGGGATAAGAATTGTGGACTTAGATTCATCACCAAGAGGTGATCCTGCAGTTTTACCATCAAAACCAAGCCCTAAGAGGTAAAGGATTGAGGAATCACAAGAGGCTCCGATGGATGAAATAATTGTGACCGATCAAGACATGTAGGTTGGTATCCCTTCCCCTCTTAGATCAACACAACTGGTGTTATCTGATATGGATATCAAGGGGCAGTGTGTACAAGATACCAAAATGGAGGCCTGCAAGGTATTCTTAGATGATGATGCCTTTGTGAAGACTCCTCTTTTCTTGCAAATGATTTGGAGGATGAAACTGGAGGAATACCAAGATAAATGCAAGAGAAGGAGAGAATCAAGACCTGACAGGTATGAGCAGGAGAATGATGATGAAGTCAAGGCTGAACTAATGGAGGAATTTAAGAACATCGCTCCAAAGGAAGGAATGAGACTTGTGACTCAGGCTGGTGTCCTTATTTTTCCTGAGTGGGACATAGCCAATGTTGTAGCATTCAATGCTATCCTATAGTCAAAGCATCCTATGCAAAGTAGTGAAGAAGAGATTAAGGCAGCTTTGCATGATTCTGCCTTCAGTGAGGAGTATGAAACTCTGGCCATATGGGCATTGGCACCCCAGGGAAGAAAACCTAATGTAGCCGATATTATTCCAAACCTAAGGGGAGGGATAATTATCAAGAGAGCTTTTGAAACTTCAACAAAAAAAGCTACAAGACTAACAGTAAATGTGGCCAAATTGGCCCAGAAGACAGCCGAAAGAGAAGAGGCTAAAAAGAAGAGTCTGATGGAGAAGTACAACATAATAATTAGGGAGTATAGTAGGATGCAGCAAAGGATTGTTGAGCTAAAATCTAAAGTAGATATATTGAAATATAGACAAGCAGGAGAATCCTCCAATGCTCCTACTATCAGGGCATTACCTCCTACTTCAGGATCAATCCCCCCTACTACTCCAATTGTTTCTACTCCAAGATCCCCTATCGAGACACCTATTCTCAGTCCTACACCAGGGCCAGTTGAAAAAGAAGTTAAGTATTCTATGGATCGTACCAAGAAGCAAATGTTGAATAAGATCACATAATTACAGGCTGCCTTAAAGGCAAGTGAGGATTGTGCTATTTTCAAACAAAGTGAGGTGGTGGACACAGTTTTGAGGCATTTAAATGAGAGGGTGGACGGTAGATTACCATCTATACATTCTTTGTATTCTTTATTTTTGGATGGAATAAAAAATATAAATAGGGACCGGGAAATAGTTTTGCCTTTGGCTGAGAAGTGGATCCCTAGAGCCAATGATCTAGATATTATGTTTAAGGCTTCTAGGTTTGATGTAGACAATAGGCCCCAGTCATTGAAGCCTACTCAAAATTTTGTGAAATCATTGAAGGGATTCCAGGCCCTACCTGATGATTTGAGTAGAAGAATTAGGGAGCTGGTAAAGAGCTTTGATGACTGGAGTGATACATTTTTTCCAGACATCACTGATGCTCAGGGAAATGTTAAAAAATTGCAGCAGTGGCAAGAAAGGGCAGAGGAAGTTATTAATGCACAAATCAAATTGATTTGTGATGATTCTGATTATGATTTGTTGGTAAGTAGCATGGACAAAATAATTAATACCAGCACATTCTTAGAGTCATTTGAAAGAGAGGCCAATCAAGTTGCAGTGAAGTATACACCTTTTAATATTAAGGTAAATGAGGTGGTGAATTTTGACTGGCCAACCGATGAAGAGTATCAGAAATGGGTGGACAAGTACTTAACCAAGGAGGAGTAAAGTGGTGTCTACTATCGGCAACTAACAGCTCAGCGGTTATGGTTATAACCAATTATGGTTTTGTCTCCATGGAAATTTTTGGCGCAATTTTTGAGGTTTGGCCAATGCAGTGGCTATCCCCTAATGAGTGGGATCAACAAGAAGATGCTTTGAGACTTGGCGATTGTAATCATATTTTTGAAATGTCACAAAGTGGTCCAATTGATCGATGACATGTGTATATTTCTGGCCCGATGTTGTTTTTCTCCTTCATTCTCTATAAGAAGGATTTCAAGGCCAGAAATAAGGGTTGGCAAGTTAGATATTTTGAGGTCGAGTCTAGGCATAGTTGCAGAGCAAGTTGTAAAGCCTGATTATTTCAGTGTAAATGCAATTTAGGTTTTGTGTCATTCTGTAGTGGGTTTTTGGGTTTATGAAGATTTGATGTTTCATAACAGTACTATCATTTGAGTTATAATTATTCATTTCAAACTCATGTCTCTCCTTTGTATAAGCATATCATAATTTTGAATAATATAATCAAGGGTTATCGCATTCATCTCACTGTTGTGGTGTGTATGACTTCCATTGTGGCTTTAATTCAAAGAATTAATTAAAATGCTTAATTGGAGTTATAGATGGACATGTTTATAAAAGGATTTGGTAATAATTATTGGGTTAGGATATAAATTGATAATTTTGTAATTAAATTTTTGTCAAAGATCTTATATGCTATGTGTTTGAACCTATCATGGAATTCTAAATGTTTGTGAATTTGACTCCCCAATGGTATATGGCACTGTTCTAAATCATATGTGTTTGTGAGGTTTTGTGTATGTTTGTCTCTGCTTAGAGCTTGCTACCAAATTGAAAATTAAATGATTATCTTAAGTTGTGACAATATTCTTGTAATCATCTCATGCTCCAAGTAGTTGGTATTATTGATGAAAAGCCAATTCAGTTTAATATTACCCTATTCTGTTGAGCTATTAAATGGGATTATCTGTTAATTGCTAATGATTGTTTATAAGTTCGGTGCAGGGATTATAAACACATTATAGGGACCACCCTCCTGGGTTTTGTAGAGCCCGAAGTGTAGGAGGTTTATTGTTAAAATCCTCGTCAGTTGGTCCAGGTCCTTCGAGTTGCGCTCGATTAGAATTGGCAATTCTATCAGTAGAATAGAAGATAAACTTGGTTACACTAAAAACAACCAACAAAATGGCGACTCTGTTGGGGACTTAGTTTGAATATTTCTTGTCAGTGGGTCGATTATCCATTTTTCATAGAGTTATCATAGTATTGTTGTGATTTGAAGGTTGAGCTCGTGGCTTTGCTTTTCTTTTGTCTAATTCCTCTATTGTCCAAAAGTTGTGAATATCTCGTGAAGGGAATTCGTACATTGTCAATACGAGAAAGTTCTAAAGGTCTTTAAATTCCCACCAAGTGTTCCTGAACATTTGGTTTTCCCAAAATAATTGGGTGGGGACTCTGAAGTCTCTGCACCGGTGTGCATTTCATTTGAAAATACCATACGAATTAAAAGGTTTTTAGACAAGCAAGGAAATATGAAGAACACCAGGTCATTCGTAAAGAATCACCCAGAACAAAAATTGGAAGGTGAACTTCCTAAGATGAAGAAGAAGGACTGGATAAAGAAGAAACCAAAAACTAGCAATGTTGCTCCCACATCATAGAATCATGTACACCAAGGTACAAGTAAATCTCTACATCCTATCCCTGAGACTTTTGAACATATATCTAGACATTCTGTGTCAGATAGTTGTGGATTTTTTGATGCACTATTTAATACACCGTTTCAAGAGGATGTAGTATGTCATAATAAAGGGCCTGTTAGCATCCAATATATTGAGAGAAGAAGTAGGAGTAGAAGTCGAAGCCATCACAAAGAATGCACTAGTGATGTGCCCCCTCCTTCTGTTGAAGATGATGGAACCCCTTTATTATTTAGGCAAGAAGAAGCAAACCTGATAGACTTAAGTGAAACATCAAGTTCTGACATGACTTTGCCTGACCCTGAAGATGTTTTTGGGGATATTAGTTCTTTAAGACGAGAGATCCAAAATCAAGTTGAGCTTAGGATAAAAAAGGAAAAGGAAAAGGAAATAGAACTGATGCATGTTGTTATTGAAAGGGATAGATTAATTACACAATTGGCAACCATGAAACTGTTGAACCAATGTAGACCGGACCCAAAAGAGGAGGGTCCTGTTGTACAAAAAAAAAATGATAAGGAGGTGAACTCAGTTTCTAAAGTGAGTCATGTAGGCCAAGCTGAGGTCAAATCCAAGCCTGCAAACCAAAAACCCTTGAACCCTATTAAGCCACAATCAAGTAATCCAAATCCTAAACCTGTTTTGGACAAGGGAAAATAGAAGGTTGAAGGGATCAAGATAAATGAAAGGGTGGTTTCTCACCATCCCAAGCAAGATCCCCTTCCACATGTGTCATCACAAATAGAAACTGCCTTGGATAAGGTTAGGAGGGAAGGGGAAGCTCTAGTAGAAGAACTAGAGAGGATTGAAATTGAGGCTGCAAATGCAAAAAAGAGAAGGAAAATAAGTTTCCTAAGAATTTCAAGTGTGGATGAAGTTGCACAAGCTACAACTTCATCATTTCACCAAGAGGTTGTGAAGAATAATCTTAAAACCGATCTAGAGAACACCACAAATAATTATGGCCCAAAGGTTTAGGCAACCAAGTTTGTAAATCTACACCAGGATAGTCCTAAAACTCAGAATACAAGGTCTAGTGATGACTCTCAAAAAATTGATGGACTATTTCAGAGGAGACCTATACAATTGGAAAGATATAGGCAATTGTTTTTTGATGGTATTCCAGGTTATCCAAATCCCATTCCAAATGAGTTAAGAGAAAAGATGATAAGCTCACTGGGAATAATGCTTTTTCAGCTGAGGAACATTTGAAATCCTTCATGGATATGTTGAATGATTATGAAGCAGAACATGAGGATGTAGTAATGAAGTTGTTTGTTCAATCTTTAATAGAAGATGCAAGGGATTGGTATAGGGGTCTACCAAATGCTAGTATTGGTTCATGGGAATAGTTTGAAAAGTGTTTCAAAGAACAATATGGTGATAAGACTAATGCTAGTTTCATGTTAAATGAATTCAACACCATTAAGAATTCAGTTAATGAGCCTGCAACAGAGTTTAACCTGAGATTTCAAAAGGCAATGTACAAGTTGTTTCAAGTGATGAGACTTGATGAAAATGTTTTTTTGACTACTTATTTCAATGCTTTTGATGCTAAAATGGCGTATCTCCTCGGAGATAAAGACCTTTGAACCATGAGGGATGATTTTAGAGCAGCTATCAACATTGAAAGCAATAGGAAAGCTTTTGGAAAATACGATAGGAGGGAATAACCTGCTCTTTTGAAGAATCCTAGGGATAAAACTGAGAAAATCTCTATTGCGGGCCCTAAGGATGATGAGAAGTGGGATAAGGTCCTTAGCACTTTGAAGGATATAAAATATATTGTTGCTAAGCAAGAAAAGGGTCTTGGAAATGATAAGCAGCAATATAATAAAAATGACAGACCTCCTAGACTGCAAAATTATCCCTACAATACAAATTGGAAGGATGGAAAAATAATACTACCAGCTCAAAAGCCTAAAATTGATCGGCAGACCCCAGATCCTTTACAGTAGCATTCTATAAATTTGGTACAAGATAGAACATGGTGTGATGTATGTAAACATCTGCATGATTAGAATTATTGTGGTGTTTCCCAATTGCTTGCTGCTGAAGGAAAAGAAGAAGATACTCATGAGTAGACCCTTGATTTTGAGCAGAGTGATGTTGATTGTTGTATGGCCCGGTCATATATTGATGAAGTTGAATGTTCTTCTGATGAAGAATTGCAAGAAGTTGATGTAAATAATCAACGGAAGAGAAGTGAAATCTACCATCAACAAGTCTTTTCTAATGAGGAAGGTGAGTTTGACAATCATGCCTGCAATATGGAGCAGGCTGAAGATCCAATGTCTCTAAGGAGACCATTAGAAGATGAGATTGCCCGGTTGACTAAAGAGATGGCTGCTTAGATGAGAAGTACATTACATCTAAGAAATAGAACTGTGGGTGGTGAGTAGGGCAAGCCTGTTGGCCTTTTCATTAAGGAACAAAAAGATAAAAACAAGGGTGTTAAAGAAGATAGCAAAAATGATGTTGTCAAAATCAAGGAGGTCAAGAATGACCAAATATGGGTGAAAAGGACTGAGATCCAAAAGCCTAGTGAAGATGTTACTCCTTTGTTGGTAAAGACCAAAGTGATTACCAAGTCTATTGAATCTTATCCAAAGGAAAAGCAAAAGAAGCTTGAAGGAAAACAGAAATTGGAGAAAAAAGAAACTAATGAAGGTATGATTCCTAACCTACCTAAGTACACACCCTTAGACATTTTTCAAGTATTGTCCCAGGTTAAAGTTACTATACCTTGGTTGGAGATGATGAGAATAGATGAGCATAAAGAAAAAATAATAGCCTTGATTATAGGAATTCCTAGTAGTAAAATTGAACAAGGAGATTGTAAAGAAGCCAAGGAAAAGGAAGAAATAAAAGAGAAAGAAGTGGAGGAGTTGTCACACAAATTCCCCCTATATATCTAGGAAATTCCATCAATATGTTCCTTGAGAACATAACTCCCTTTTTCCAGAGTGTTGATATAAATGGGAGAACTTTGAGAAATTGTATGATAGACTCGGGAGCATCAAATAATGTTATACCAGTCAAGATTATGGAAGCAATGGGCTTAACAGTAGATACTACTCAGGGTAAATTCTATGCATTAGATTCAAGAGAAGTGCCAGTTATTGGGACTATACAAGCATTTCCTTATAAATTGACCCAATACCATGATAAGGTTTTGGCCATGATTGTTCTAGTTGCAGACATCCCTCCTCATTTTGGGATGCTCTTGTCTAGGAAATGGAGTGTGTCAATGGGAGGTAACATGCAATGTGATTTTTCATTTGCTACTTTTTACATTGATGGAAAGGATTTCAAGATTGAAAGAGAGTCCAAGGTGCCTCATATGATTGAGCATGATCCAACTGAGAATCTAACATGTTTTTCTAATTGTGGCATAAATGAGTTCAGGGCTGAGGAATCTCCTAGTGATTGTGATAAATCTATTGCACCAATTGATACCAAAGTGGAACATATGTCTAAATCTAATGATTTGTGGACTATGTATTTTGATGGTGCGAGTTCAAAGGAAGGATCTGGTGCAGGTGTGTTGCTAAGGTCTCTAAGTGGAAAGACATTCAGGTTCTCTTTCACTTTGTTATTTGAGTGCACCAACAATGTGGCTGAGTATGAAGCCTTGTTATTGGGGCTTAGATTGACTCAAAAACATGGGATCAAGAAGCTCAAGGTAATTGGAGATTCTGAGCTTGTGATTTCCTAAGTCAGGTCCATATATGTGTCAAAGAATAAAAGGCTAAAACAGTATAGAAATGTTGTCTGGGATGAATTAGAAAACTTTGATGATATTGGTATAAATTAGATGGAGAGAGGCCACAATAAGGTGCCAGACTTGTTAGAAAATATTGCATTGAGACTAGATGACATGACCTATGTTGGGATTTCAAAGGTTGAAGTGCAAACCAGACCATCTGTTCCTGATAATATCAAGAACTAGCAGGTTTTTGATAGTGATGATGATATATTGAGGTTCTTAAGTTGTGTGGATGAGTATGAAAGTCAAGAAATTGATTTTGGAGCTTTTGTTGAAAGTATTAATGGTAAAGATACTATGTTTGGAAATGAAGTTATTCAGTTAAAGAAGAACAAAATTCCTAAAGGTTTAGTTGTTCTTGAAAGAGTATTTGACAACCAGGATAGGATGAAGACTAACTATGTTGCTTCCCATCCTGATGACCTGGAGGAAATAAACCTTGGAACAAATGCATCACCAAAAAAGGTGTATATTGGAAATAAATTATCACCAAAGGTGAGAAAGATGTTGATTGATTTATTAAGAAAATTCAGACATGTGTTTTCTTGGTCTTACGATGATCTTAAGGCTTATAGGCAGGATTTGTTTCAACATGAAATTCCTTTAAGTAGTGATTCTAATCCTTTTAGGCAAAAAAAATGACCTATTAATCCTACCTTGGCCCCAAAAATGCAAGAATGAATTTTAAGAGATGCAGGGATTATCAAACCAATTAGACATTCATCTTGGGTCTCAAATTTGGTGCCTGTGAGAAAGAAAAATGGAGACATCTGGTTATGTGTGGATTTCAGGAATTTGAATGTGTCTTCATTAAAAGATAATTACCCATTACCAAATATGGAAGCCATGTTACAGAGGGTGATAGGTTGTGAGTTAATGTCTATGATGGATGGGTTTTCTGGTTATAACCAAGTCATGGTTAAGGAGTCTGAACAATTTAAGATAGCTTTCACTACACCTTGGGGAACTTATGTATATGTGAGAATTCCTTTTGGTTTAACAAATGCAGGGGCTACTTTCCAGAGAGCCATGGATGTGGCATTCTTAGATTTTATTAACTTGTTTTTGGTGATCTATCAGGATGATCTAACAGCATATTCCAAGAAAGAAGATGACCATTGTGAACATTTAGAGAAAGTGTTGTGTAGGGCATTGGAATATGGCATTTCCTTAAATCCAAAGAAGTGTTCTTTTGGAGTAAAAGAAGGGAAGTTATTGGGACATATTGTTTCTAAGGATGGAGTCAAGATTGATCCAAAGAGGGTAATTGCAATCAATAGAGTCCCACAACCCCGAAATTTTAAAGGAATACAGTTTTTCTTTGGACAAATCAATTTCTTAAGGAGGTTCATAACAAATTTTGTTGAGATAGTTCGCCCTATTTATAAGATGCTTAAGAAAGGATTTGAGGTTGAATGGGAAGAAGAGTCAGTACAATATTTCCAGGCCACTAAGCAAGCTATAAAGGAAGCTCTTATGTTGAGAACCCCTGATTTTTCCAAACCCTTGCAAATTTTCTTATTTGCTTCATTCCACACATTGCAATTGTGTTATTATAAAAGAATGTTGGGGGTTTTGAACAGCCTATTGCCTTTTTCAGCAAGTCATTGCAGGCTGTAGAACTTAAATATGACATAAATGAAAAACAAGCATATGCACCAGTAAAAGCAGTAAAAGCTTTCAGGACATATTTGATGGGAGCTATCGTGATTTCCTATGTACCCAGTGTTGTTGTGAAGGACATTTTTACACAACAGGAAGTGTCAGGAAGAAGATGTAGATGGATCAACAGGATCCAAGAATTCAACATTGAAATCCAGATTACCAAGCTGGTAAGAGGACAAGGATTGGCCAAACTTATGGCCCAAAGTAATCTGGAAGCAAATCAGATAAATTTGCTTGAAGAGGAGGACAGATCACACATATGTGACATGGAACATTCTGATTGGTACAAAGGTGCGATCTATTACTTGCATAAGATGAAATGTCCTGATGATTTGAATGAAAATGAAAAGAGGACATTGAAGTTACATGCTATCAAGTATGTTATCATAACAGGAAAGCTCTGGTGGAGAAATGGATAAGGTGTTATGTTAAAATGTGTAGACCAAAATCGAGCAAAAGAACTCTTGGATGACATGCATAGTGGAGTTTGTGGAGGGAATTATATGGCCAAAACTACTACACACAAAGTAATGAGGGTTGGGTTTTGGTGGCCTGCTATTTTTAAGGATGCACACCAATTAGTGAAGACATGTGATGCTTGTCAGTGTTTCTCTGGTAAGTTGAAATTCTCTAGTAACATACCTTTAAAACCAGTTGTAGTACAATCTCCATTTTAGCAATGGGGTATTGATTTTGTAGGAGAGATAGCATGTAAATCAAGTCGAGGCCACTCATGGATATTGGTGGCCACTAATTACTTTACCAAGTGGGTGGAAGTGATTCCAACAAAGAAAGCAACTAGTAAGGTGGTAATTGACTTCTTAATGAATAATATAGTGACTAGATTTGGATGTCCAGAGAAGATTATGTTAGACAATCCAATGTGTTTCAGGTCTAAAGAATATATGGAGTTCTATGAGAAGCATGGCATCCAAGTCTCTTACTCATCACCTTACCACCCACAAGGAAATGGACAAGAAGAATCAAGCAATAAAAGCTTGATGAAGATTATCAAGAGAATCCTAGATCAAAATAAGGCATGGGATTCTAAATTGAAATTAGTAGTCTGGGCAGACAAGGTAACTGTGAAGAAGGAAATAGGTTGTGCCCCATTTGATTTAGTCTATGGGATAATTGCAAGGTTGTCCCAGAATAACCTGATGGAAATGTATAAATTTGTCTAGATATATGATAATGAAATTGATGATGAAATGCAGCTGTGAGTGGAAGCTCTCACAGAATTAGATGAGACCAGGAGGGAAGCTCAGATTAAAAATTCCAATTGCAGTTGCAGGTGAAGAATTTGTATGACAAGAAGACAACTGCAAGGATTTTCCAAAATGGAGATATGGTTTTGATGTGGAATGCCAGGTTGGAAGACAAAGTAAAACATGGTAAATTTGATGCAATTTGGTTAGTTCATTTCCTGGTAAATGATAAGTGGGGGGACAATTCATATTTCTTCCAAGAAATGACAGGTGATATTCTTGAATTTCCAGTTCATGGACAATTCTTGAAGTTGTACTTCAGCTGAAGTATTGTTTTCCATGAATAGTAGTTTAGGTTTGTATATATGTTAGTTGTAGGTCTCCTTTTGGTTGGATTGTCTTGTTCGGATAATCCTCTTTTTTTTTGGTTGTTTCTGCAACTGGTCTGCTCTACCTGAGATTTTGTTATTCTTGCCTCATTCCAATGGAATGAACGTCCCCAACTGGAGCCGATGATGGAGCCTCAATTTTTCATTCTTTGAGTTCCATTAAATTTTCTGCCACATTACTAGTTTGTGTTGCTATTCTGGAGAAGCCTGGGGTTGGGGTTTTATTTTTGCCTTCATGAAATCCTAATGTTCCATCTTAAACCCTACGTTGGATCTATTTCGTCATTACTGTTGATGGTGTTTTCTGCACAGCAACAACTCAGACAGAATATGATATCCTATCTCTCTTGAAAGGTAAATCTCTATGGGAAAATAGATAACCCCAAGGTCTCTAATGTCAGGTCTTGACAATGCAACAAAAAAACTCAGTGATAAATGTGAAAATGTTGGTAATCACAATGGGACCTTACTACGAGCAAACACTGGATTTCGAATCTATCTGACATAAACAATAAATTGATACTTTGAAACTTGATTGGAACCCTGATAATAAAGAAACAGCAAAAGATAAAGGTTTCAGAGATAATTCTAATACTACTTCTAACCCTAAGATTGAAAATCCCAAAAGATAAAATGCTCAAAATGGACCGATCTCTCAAAAACTACTTTCTGCTTGACCTAGATGAATCTGCAATGCCATAGAAATAGTGCAATATTCTAAAGTATTTAAAGATTTTTAAATTATAAACATTCATTCAACTAATTCTCTTGCAATTAAGATGAACAAACCCTTATAACTGAACTAAGCACAATTTTGAGTCCAGACTAACTTTGCAAAGCAGCTAACAATTAGCTAACTGCAAAAATTATGGACTAGAGATCGCTGCAAACATTCCAAACATGAAACCCTAAGCATTACCAAACCATCTAACCATAAAATTATAAGCAATCAAAAAGATAGAACAACAAGAATCATGCCAGATGAAATTCCAAAAGATAGATACCAAACACAATATCTCTCTTATATTAAATCATCCAAAGTAGCAACAACTCCAACTTTCTGTTACAACACTTGCTTGAGAATAAACCCTAAGTCGCTCTAATATCACTTATCTATTTTCTCTCTACCCTCCTATATGCCTATCTATCTATCCTTGAATGAGGCAACATGCCTGTTTTATAAAGAATCCATATGATAGGTCGGCCCAATAGACAATTTACACATGAAATGTGCCATTGGCACCAATTTCATCCAAAACCGCCAAGATACCAAAAGGGTCAGCCCAATACATGTGAATAATGGGAAGCACAAATCTCGATGTAACCCTATATAGTTACTCCCCATCTTTGTCCTTAGCTCGATCTTCTTCACCATGCATGGCCAACAAAACTCTATCCAGCTCAGCAACAGGTGGCACAGGCAAGACCCTGATCCTTCTTTCAAGGGACTTGATATCATCCCTCACTTGCCTAATTGCACCATCCCAATCGATCTTACTAACCAAATATATGTCTATAACTGCAATATAAGTTGCAGCATCATCCAACTAATGTCCAGTAACTGGTCCTTCATTGACTAGAGAATAAACATCTCTCCACCATTCCCTAAGCTGCTCCAAACTAAGATGTTTCGGAGCAAACTTCTTCCTTCCAGTCATGACCTCAAAGAATGCAATACACTTATCATAGATACCGGTCAAGGTATCCTCAATCTTTCGTGCCTGCTTATGGATCTTTTTCAAGGCCTTCTTCCTCATTTGTAGGATTTCAAACCATTCCCAAGGTTCGGAAACCCTTGGAAAAGGAAGAATCTTGCACTGTACCAATTTGTCCTCAGTAAATCCCATGATTGTTGTAGTCTTCTGTAGCAAGAGGTTGGTATCCACATTATCCTAAGCTAAGACAGCCTTTAACCAATCCACCAATCTCATTGCACCTCCTCCAGTTGAAAATATGATCTTAATAGCATCATCTCCTTTAGTTTGGACACTCTGCAACCAAGCAACTGTAGCATGTGTGGTGCCCTTCATCTTCTCAAGTTCAGAGATTGTCTCCTGAGGCAAGAAACCTGCAACAGAGGAGGAAGATCCAATGTCTTGCAAGGGTTTCATCAACTCTTGCAAGTACTTCTTTAGTTTCTCAATCTCCCTTTCTAGTTCATGCCTTGTCTGCACAACTTTCTTCAATCTGCCCACAATCACAGCACTGGAGCCTTCATATTCTTCAATGTCCTGCTCCACAGTAGCATGCCCCAAGTCAACTATTTTCACATGATAGTCTTGAGCAGTCACATTGTCTCTATCTTTGTTTGGAGCAGGGGTAGCAATGTGAGCCACTTTGTTACTTGACCCATCTCTTTCAATTCAGGACACAACCCTTGCTTTCTTCTTAGTTTTTTCCTTCTCTACATTGGCCATAAGGGCATCCCAATTAGGAGGAGCATCCTCCACTATCATCAATTTTCTCTTCAATTCTTTTTCTAACCAATCCGGAATAGTGGACACAGTAGGCATTGTATCTTGCTTATCTTGCCCTTGCTCTTGCTAACCAAAAGTTGCATCCTTTTCAGCACTTGGACTCTTAGAAATGTCCATAGTTGGGTTCCCTTTTTATTGTACCTATTCTTCCATAACCACCTGTACTGGTGAAGGGGCCCTAGCTGGTATTTCTTCCTCCTTTTGAGGAGACTTGTTCATTTGTTCCCTCACAGGTGAGTCTGCATGTGATACCAAGGGAGACTATACTACCTTATCAATTTATGCCTCTGCATTATAGAGGTCTCCCTCCTTAAACTCTTCCTCGCCCAAATCCTTAGGAATTTCATCCTTCTTTGGTTCCTCCTGTGTGTTATTAGCATCCCAAGGAATAGAGACATTCACTTGCCCAACAACAGGAATACTCACCGAAACATTCTCCTTTACTGTTGTATCCCTTGGGGAAGGAGTCCTTGATCTCCTCATGTAAACTTGTGTCTTTTCCCCTAAACTTTCCACTCTTTATCAATGGTGGAGCACTTTCAACCTCCTCTTCTTCTTCCTTATTCTTTTCAACTTCCTTCTTAGAGGCATGTCTCCTCTTCTTAGCAACAGGCTTCCTTTGTTTGCCTACCTCTGCAGCCTTCTCAGCTTGAACCTCCCTTACCTGGATTCTGAAAGGAGAATCCACCTTCTCTTTGCCTTTTGGATCAGGTTCAAGTGAACCCTCAGAAGCAGAATGAGACTCTAAGTCTCCCATTAGATCATAGGTGCATGGAACACCTTCGCTCTCCATTTCTAGCATTTTGTGCTTCAACCACATCTTGGTATATTTGATCACTGGGGCCATGACTTGGTCCAACTCAGTCTTTTCTTCCTCTAACCAATCAACTTCTCCAACTGGCCTATCCTTTACTGCCTCATAGACATGACCCTAGATCACATTTCCATCTTCCTCAACCTGGTCAAGGATGGCCTTCACATTGTATAGTCTCACCAAATCCAGTAGCAATCTAGAAAACCTCCTCTTTCTTACCTCGAACTCATCGATGAAGTTAACCCAGTAATCCTCAATGTGAGTCTTATGGCTATATTCCCTATTGGCCTTCTTTTGAGCTTCGCCTGTGATGTCAAACCTTGCCCTTTTGGAATGAAAGGAGAGACCAAGAGTACTCATCTCCTCCTCAGAAGCATGAGCAGACGGAATGGAAGCACAAACCTCACCCATTCCTATCTTTAGGGGAAAATCATTCCCAAAACCATTCTTGTGCATCTCTCCCTTTACAACATTGTCGAAGTCACAAATCTGCCTAGTGACTTCCAACAATATGACATGATCAGTTGGATATCTAGGGAGTCTATAGGGAGCCCTCTGAAAACCATCAATCATGATGTATGAGAAAGTTGGGAACTGGATAAACCATGCCCCATATCTCTTTATCAATTCCTTTGCCTTATCAGAAATTCTCATATGTTTTGCACCTTTGAGAAATCTAGTGATGTACATTGTGAAGGCATCATTGGATCTCTTGTAACTTCCTCTAGTCAGGTGCAACTGTGGATATACTTCATAGATGACATCCTGCCCAAAGATACCCCTAGTGCTTAACCCCTTGTATGGGTGAAGTCTCGCCAATGAATACACTAGGTAAGAGGTCATGGTAAAAGTCTTGGTTTGCAAGACATTACATAATTATTCATGAATCACAGCACTGACGGCCCTTGCCCAGTGATAGTCAATTCCCTGCTCCATTCTAGCAATCACATTAAACATCTAGGTCTCGAACACACCTGCACTCTTCAATCCCACCAACCTGTTGAGAAGAGTGATGACATTGTAGTACTCTCTCTTGAACTTAAGCCTAAATATTTGCTTAGGCAACTTGGAGAAATGGGATTTAGGCTTCTCTAGCCAGGAGTTGATCACCTGCTGAGACTTGCCTATATTCTCCTCATAATACTTTCTAGCACCATCTCTGTCAAAGGCCACCACATGGGACCTATCAGGCATGTCAAAGGTTACAGCAATAGACATAGGACAAAACCCAGCCAAAATCTTGCCCTAAGGACCAATTATCCTCTGTGTCCCTCTATCATAATTTTTGGCACACTCGAGCACCAGCTCATAGCACTGCACTGTATAAGGAAAACCTGCCACATGAGCCAGTCCGAAGTCTACCATTCTTTTTTCCAACAGAGGAGGGCTCAGTGCTAACATCTCAGTCTTGAACTCCTCATAGTCCCACATGCCTACGTTTTTTTCTGTGATTCTTGACCAAATTGAGGTCATCTTTCTCTCAGGGATCCGGCTCCTTATGTCCAACTTCACCTTCTCTGCATCTAAGATGCAAGAAGTCTCTGCACCTGGATCTGTTTCCTTTCCCTTGCCTTGATAAGCGACATCTTGTCCAGATCCTTCCTGCAAACACATAAAGATAACCACAATCAAATCCACAAGAAACAACAAGTGCAGGAGATTAATACCTCAGAGTTCGGGATTTAGCCCCCCTCGCGGATTCTACACTAGAGAGGATTTTCAAGAAAATTTGAACCAGGTCGATTCCAGCAAACCAAGCATGCAAAATCCCATAATATCATTTAAATCATTCAATTAACAAGGAAAACCATTAGAAACACTTAGCATAAGCTCATTTAATCAATCAAATACATCATCAATAAATAGATTCTTCCATAATCATCAAATTCAATCTTTTTCCCAGAAAACTCGAAAGAATCTGTCAGAGACAGATTTTGGCGAAAACAACACCAATTACAGCTAACCTGAGAAAAAGGAAGAGCTGCGGAACATCCAGGAAAATCCGGAGTGAACGGATTTTGGCAAAATCCGGATATATCAAAATCAAAGCACGAAATTGGTAAAACGACCCGATCGCGAATACCAGGGAAATTTGGATGAAGCGGATTTTGGCGAGATAAATGAAATATGGGAAAAAGTGGTAAAAGAAAAAGAGAGAAAAGTCGAGGAAATCCGAGGGAAGCGGAATTCCGTGAGGACCTCAAAAACCTGAACCCGTCCATATTCTCAATAATTTCACTAAAACTATTTAACAACTTCGTATCTAAAGCCTGCATTTCAGAATCAACTTAACCTAGACCTCCAATGAACGAAACGCTAATCTGGAACACTCCTCGTAGCAATTTGAGGAGGATTGGCCACGCCCTAGGTCAAGAACCCTAAAATGTCCACCATGAAAGAACAGGGAATAAAGAACGGCTTGCTCACACACCAGAATTGAGAGCCTTAAAACCAATGCAAGCAAACGCCCAAACGAGAAGCAATACCAAACCAAGAACAGACATCAACGACCAACCAAGTGGACTAGTAAAGCAACACAAACCCCCAAAATTCCCAAATGAGATGACATACCCAAGGACACCAGGAAATCATGAAAGACCCATAAATAAATGAAGCAAATCAATTGAAATCAATAGAGTAAGAGATCAATTTAACATACCATGAAAGCATAAGGGCCGAAACTGGTGATGCCAATAGAAAACCATCAAATTTGAGCAAGACACAATCCACGCACATGAAATGCAGATGCACAGTCCAAACGGCCTCGAAAATCCAAAAACTAGCAAAACACCAAAAAGCTCAAAGACACAAGCTCGAATGATAGCAAATGCACAAACTTGAATGATCATTTAACTCCCAAAAAAATCAATATATCAAAGCCCCAAACGTCCGCACAAAGGCCATTAATGTGGTCGACAAGACAGCCATGACCACAAAACTCGAGGATTCGACATGGCGACGAATTTCGGGGAAATCCGAACCATACGGATTTTCTCAAAAATAGGGTGAAAGGCAGCAACTTCGGATATCGAAAGGAAACCGGGAGAATCCAGCCCAGGCATATTTTCCCGAATGCAATGAAAGCTCTGAGACAAAGTCAGAACTCAAGATTTTCAATAAAACTCATAAGTATGCCACTTCAATTGGTAAGATGGACATTAAAGCACGAACCCAAGCAAGTGAAAGCCTCCAAAAAAGAAGGGCCAAAAAGCAAAAAAAGAGGGTCCCCACTTTCAGTGGGGTGTGTGTGCAAAAACTGCACGACAGTTACCTTTTTGAGAGAGGTTTTAAAATGACTTATGCCCCATTAACTCGTCTAGGCCAGGCCCCTTTTTAATAAACTGTGTTAAATTTTTCACCTGACTTTATTATTTCCTAAGTCTAGGTAGGCTTGTGCCCCATGTTTTAAGAACAACCTTATACCATCGTTTGTCGTTGGCCTAGGCGATGTCCCCTTTCCCCTTTTAAATAATTATCTTATTTTGCAGGGAAATTATTTTGATGACCATCGATCTTCCTGCAGTTGATCTTGACCATTCCCCACGATCTCGTGATTACATCACTGCTGGATTTCAACTGATTGCGATATCACGGGTAGGCGCCACGTTTCTCAGCTCTCAATGCTGGAAAGATATTAATAAAATGTTTAATATTTGTATCGGGTTTTAATACATTAAAAGGTGAGTTACTAAAAGAGTTGTGAGATGCACGTGCTCAAGATCGACGGCGGCATTTTAATCTTGATGATAAAGTTGCCCGATGGTTATGTTTGGTGTTGTTGACTACTATGAGTGAACATGATTGTCGATGGTGGGAATCAACGGTTGCTCGCTATCGCGTGATCCAAAGATGTAGGGTGTTTAGTGATTGCGACATCACGGGCGGGCGCCACGTGTATCCCTTTGAAGTTGCATATTGTGGTGGGCCCTCGACACTAACATGGAGATTACATCAGCCTTTTTTGAAGGTGGTCGTTCGATAATCTGACAAAAATGAAAGATTCACGGCTAAGGTTTAAATTCGCATCAAATGCGATTGGAGCTGTTGGCGTGGCATGCAAATGGGCTTTAATGGCAGATGAGACGTCTACTGGAAAATTTCAATCGACATAAACGCTTTGATTTCATTCTATTTTCGCCACAAAAGCATTCAAGTGTTTTCGAAGCAGTCTAGAGCCAGAGATATAAAAATTTCAAACAATCATAGCGAAAGTTTGGTTCTCTGCAAGGTGCAAAATCCCGTGAGTTATTTTTTGTATCACTGTTTCAATTTGACTGTAATTCTTGTGAAGGGTTGTGGTGTACTGGTGAAGAGGTTGTTGATTGTTGATATAGGGTTACTGGTTCGTTTGAATTGTTAGAAATTGCATAAGTGTGTTGTAATTTTGCTTTCTGGGTAGTCCTAGTTTATTCAAGAATTTGAATTATAAGGAAGCCCTAGTTGTTTGAGATGGCACCACCAAAGCAGCACTCTGGCCATATTGATTACATGCAGAGAAATTTATATGATGAATTTATGGATCAACTCCCATTATCAACAAATGACAGAAGCAGGGGTTTGATTTTAATGAATGGAAAAACCCTAGGTGAGGGATTAGTATATAAAGAATATAATATTGCAGATGCTAGGGTTCCAATGACAGATCTCGAAATGTTTAGACTTTTGTATGGACAAAGAAACCTACCCCACCCTTTTTCAAATGGCTGGAGATACGACATGGGGAAACTAGCAGTGCTGAATGTATTTTCTGACATGGACCTACTCAAAGCAATGGTGGCACGTTATGACCAAGTTACAAGGGTAATTAGAGATAATGATGGTGGGATTCTGTTGAGCATAAGTGCAATTGAGATCCAGCAGATTTTCGACTTGAGTGAGCTTAGCTCATTCTTGGTCCAAATTGATTTTGAGGAGATGAAATAGGAATATGCGAGATCAAAACCTCTTTTTAGGTCGAAATTATTTCCTCCTCACCTAGCCAGGGCAGGTAGTTCAACAATAATTATCAGCCCAAATTGCTATGAGCCTTTCAGGCTGAGTTGTTTTGGCAACATTTTATTCATTGTGCCATATTTTGGGTTTCAACCCAAATACAGTAATTCCCATTGCATACATGTTCATGGGGGCTCAAATTCAGCATCCCAACTTCTCCATGGTGTATGACTATGCATCTTTTCTGGCAAAAAAAATACATGATGGTTTGTTGAAGTTACTTGTGGGGGATGTCAGCACTCCTTTCTTTTGGCACACCCTGTTAATGCATATGTTCCTATACAAGAATGCCAACTTTTTCTCAGAGAAGATGGAGTTGAGGCAAGAGGTGAATGGAGAAAGGTTACCGGTACAGATGTGGAGTAAAGATTTGTCTTACAACATGGGATGTGCCAGCTTTGTGCAGTTTCATAACTGCTTTGCCTCCAGACTCAGGGCTTGGTTGGTGGTGAATGTGCCAAGAGTTCCTGAGGCTTTGCATCACTTCCTCTAACCGAAGGTGAGGAAGCCTGATTTAAAGGTCTGCCACAATTGGGGTGATATCATCTTGTACCCCGTGAGCACTGTCCTAAGGGTGTTTGGTTTTCAGGGAGCTCCTCACATTCTCCCATATAATGTACCATCAAGGATGGGATTTGCTTAGGTCATGTGGCATCTAGGTTGTATTCATGAAGACAACCTAACAGGAAGAGGAAAAGGGACTTTGTTCCCTAATTATACTATTGTTTAAGATTTTTTCTTTTCCAAGGGAGGATGGGTCCACTTTGGAAGGTTTTTTGATAACTATCATTTGAAGAGTGGATCTAGGAGGCAACATGACCTAGAGGGATTTTTTGCCTTATTCAATCAACGAATTAAAGGTGGAAAATTTGTACATGAATTCAACTTTCCTGAGGACCTAATCAGGAATGAATTTGACTTAAATAGGCAGGAATTGAATAAGGAGAAATGGATTGCCTATGAGAAGTTGCTAGCCATGGTGCATAAAATGGATCCAAAATATGATCCATTAATCCCACAAGAGAATTTCTTTCTTGTTGCACAATTTTAAAGAGATCATGGGAACCTTGAGGACCAAGAAGGTCAACTTGGAAATGGATTTTGGAATTCAGAGACTAGAGGTGAGGCCTGAGGAAACAAGGCCAACCTATCAACCCCCAGTTGACAAACCGCTATACAAGAGAAAGAGAAATGATAGCAGTGAAGAGGATGAGGGGGATAAGAAAGGAAAACAAATAATGTAGGCATCATCACAATTAGCCCCAAGGATCAGAGTGCCCGGAGGGATAAGAATTGTGGACTTAGATTCATCACCAAGAGGTGATCCTGCAATTTTACCATCAGAGCCAAGCCCTAAGAGGCAAAGGATTGAGGAATCACAAGAGGCTCTGATGGATGAAATAATTGTGACTGATCAAGACATGCAGGTTGGTATCCCTTCCCTTCCTAGATCAACACAACTGGTGTTATCTGATATGGATATCAAGGGGCAGTGTGTACAAGATGCCAAAATGGAGGCCTGCAAGGCATTCTTAGATAATGATGCCTTTGTGAAGACTCCTCTTTTCTTGCAGATGATTTGGAGGATGAAACTGGAGGAATACCAAGACAAATGCAAGAGAAGGAGAGAATCAAGACCTGACAGGTCTGAGCAGGAGAATGATGATGAAGTCAAGGCCGAACTAATGGAGGAATTTAAGAACATCGCTCCTGAGGAAGGAAGGAGACTTGTGACTCAGGCTAGTGTCTTGATTTTGCCTGAGTGGGACATAGTCGGTGTTGTAGCATTCAATGCTATACTACAGTCCAAGCATCCTATGCAAAGCAGTGAAGAAGAGGTTAAGGAAGCTTTGCATGATTTTGCCTTCATCGAGGAGTATGAAACTCTGGCCATATGGGCATTGGCACCCTAGGGAAGAAAACCTAATGTAGCTAATACTAGTCCAAACCTAAGGGGAGGGCTAATTATCAAGAGAGCTTCTGAAACTTCAATAACAGAAGCTACAAGCCTAACAGTAAATGTGGCCAAATTGGCCCAGAAGACAGCTGAAAGAGAAGAGGGTGAAAAGAAGAATCTGATGGAGAAGTACAACATAATAATTGGGGAGTATAGTAGGATGCAGCAAAGGAATGTTGAGCTACAATCTGAAGTAGATATATTGAAATATGGACAAGCAGGAGAATCCTCCAATGCTCATGCTATCAAGGCATTACTTCCTACTTCAGGATCAGTCCCCCCTACTACTCCAAGATCCCCTATCCAGACACCTGCTCTCAGTCCTACACCAGGGCCAGTCGAAGAAGAAGTTGAGTATTCTGTGGATCCCACCAAGAAGCAAATGTTGAATAAGATCACATAATTACAGGCTGCCTTACAGGCAAGTGAGGATGGTGCTATTGCCAAACAAAGTGAGGTGGTGGACACAGTTTTGAGGCATTTAAATGAGAGGGTGGATGGTAGATTACCATCTATACATTCTTTGTATTCTTTATTTTTGGATGGAATAAAAAATATAAATAGGGACCGGGAAATAGTTTTGCCTCTGGCTGAGAAGTGGATCCCTAGAGCCAATGATCTAGATATTATGTTTAAGGCTTCTAGGTTTGATGTAGACAATAGGCCCCAGTCATTGAAGCCTACTCAAAATTTTGTGAAATCATTGAAGTGATTCCAAGCCCTACCTGATGATTTGAGTAGAAGAATTAGGGAGCTGGTAAAGAGCTTTGATGACTGGAGTGACACATTTTTTCCAGACATCACTGATGCTCAGGGAAATGTTAAAACATTGCAACAGTGGCAGGAAAGGGAAGAGGAAGTTATTAATGAACAAATCAAATTGATTTGTGATGATTCTGATTATGATTTGTTGGTAAGTAGCATGGACAAAATAATTAATACCAGCACATTCTTAGAGTCATTTGAAAGAGAGGCCAATCAAGTTGCAGTGAAGTATACACCTTATAATATTAAGGTAAATGAGGTGGTGAATTTTGACTGGCCAATCGATGAAGAGTATCAGAAATGGGTGGACAAGTACTTAACCAAGGAGGAGTAAAGTGGTGTCTACTACCGACAACTAACAGCTCAGCAGTTATGGTTATAACCGATTATGGTTTTGTCTCCATGGCAATTTTTGGCACAGGTTTTGAGGTTTGGCCAATGCAGTGGCTATCCCTTAATGAGTGGGATCAACAAGAAGATGCTCTGAGACTTGGTGATTGTAATCATATTTTTGAAATGTCACAAAGCGGTCCAATTGACCGGTGACGTGTATATTTCTGGCTTGATGCTTGTTTGCTCCTTCATTCTCTATAAGAAGGATTTCAAGGCCAGAAATAAGGGTTGGCAAGTTAGATATTTTGAGGTCGAGTCTAGGCATAGTTGCAGAGCAAGTTGTAAAGCCTGATTGTTTCAGTATAAATGCAATTTAGGTTTTGTGTCATTCTGTAGTGGGTTTTTGGGTTTATGAAGATTTAATGTTTCATAACAATACTAGCATTTGAGTTATAATGATTCATTTCAAACTCATGTCTCTCCTTTGTATAAGCATATCATAATTTTGAATAATATAATCAAGGGTTATCGCATTCATCTCACTGTTGTGGTGTGCATGACTTCCATTGTGGCTTTAATTCAAAGAATTAATTAAAATCCTTAATTGGAGTTATAGATGGATATGTTTATAAAGGGATTTGGTAAGAAGTATTGGGTTAGGATATAAATTGATAATGTTGTAAGGAAATTGTTGTCAGAGATCTTATATGCTATGTGTTTGAATTTGTCATGGAATTTTAAATGTTTGCGAATTTGACTCCCCAATGGTATATGGCGCTGGTCTAAATCGTATGTGTTTGTGAGGTTTTGTGTTTGTTTGTCTCTGCTTAGAGCTTGCTATCAAATTGCAAATTAAATGATTATCTTAAGTTGTGACAATATTGTTGTAATCATCTAATGCTCCAAGTAGTTGGTATTATTGATGAAAAGTCAATTTAGTTCAATATTACCCTATTCTGTTGAGCTATTAAATGGGATTATCTGTTAATTGTTAATGATTGTTTATAAGTTCGATGCAGAGATTATAAACACATTATAGGGACCACCCTCTTGGGTTTTGCAAAGCCCGAAGTGTAGGAGGTTTATTGTTAAAATCCTCGTCAGTTTGTCCAGGTCCTTCGAGCTGCCCTCGATTAAAATTGGCAATTCTATAGGTAGAATAGAAGATAAACTTGGTTACACTAAAAACAACCAACACCACTGACATCAACCAACATGACTACCCTTTGACATCAATGACAAGCAAGAGGCCAACTCCTTTTGACATCAATGATAACATACTACCAACAACATGAATCGATGTTTCCATGATCTATTTGTGTTACATCCCTTTGCCATTGATGTCAAAGGGGGAGATTTGGAGAAAGGTGGAGACTGTTACAAATGTTTTCATTGATGTCAAAGGTGTATAAGAGATTGTTGGAAGTTGTTGTCATTGATGTCAAAGAAGGTAAAAGGAAAATGCTATAGGCCAGAGGCCATAAATCACTTATTAATTATATAAAATGGAGCTATTATTTAAGTGATACATAAGCAGCAACTAAAATAAAAATAAATGCAGTGAATTGAGAATGGCAAAGATCATTAAATGAGCAGAAGATATGAAGCATTGTTAATCGGCCAAGTAATATATTGAAGGCAATGAATTATATGGTCAACTTCCTTGATATATATGTCCCTTATAATGGAATCAAATTAAATTAAATTAAACATTCTTAGTCGTCTCCCATGAGGAAAGAAAAATAAATTTAAATTGTTTTTTATTATATGCTAGCCAACCTCACATAAATAATAATCATTTTCCAAAGACAAAAGCACATAAATATATGCAAATCGCATATATCAAGAAAAGTGTGTGTGTGTGTGTATGAAGGAGATAGTATATAGGTTGCTATTATTATCTTCTACAAAAGCAATGATTATGTCCTATAAGGCAATGATCATTATTAATAAATAGAATTAAATTGATAAAAGAGTCAGCATTTCATTATAAGATAGCAATTATATTTATTAAAGGTTGTGATTAGTTTTGAAGAGGCAGAAATTAGAGGAGTCATGATTGTTTGAAAGGACACCATTCTTTCAAAGGATGTCTCTCTTCATAAGAGACATAAATAAGGATATGAAGAATACATTGGTAGATAAGAAGTGTGTGAAGTGTTAATACATATATATACACACAATATTTAGAATTGTGAAGATAAATAATAGTAGTGTGTGCGTGGAGAAAGAGATAAATCAATCTTACACAAGTAGGTCTGCATATGAGAATTTAAAAGAGGAATATATAGCAGATTTATAAACAGAACTATATAAAGAGGACTCTATGGCATATCTATAAAGGAGTATATGCAAGATTTAAAAGAGGAGCTTATGGCAGATTTGTAAAGAACATTTGTAGATTTAAAAGAGGAAAGTATATGAAATCAAGTGTATCAAATTTGTGAAGAATATATCAATTACAAGAAGAGTTTGTGAAAGGAAATCAAATGTCCATTATCCATTGAAGAAGCAACATTCAGAAAGTGGAATTTTGTTGTGGAAGTTGGTTCTTCCTAAATGCGAGATTGGTGTCTCTCACTATGTTGGTGCTTAGCAGTGGGGGTTAGTATCTCTAGTAGGTTGGTGCCTACAAATTGTGGGGATTGGTGTCTCCAATGGGTTGGTACCTACAAATCATTTAAGAGGGGATAGGTGTCTCTTGTGGTACGGTGCCTATGAAACTTGTAAGAAAGTTTTATATAGCCAATATTTTTCTGTGGTTTTCTCCCGTAAGGGTTTCCACATAAATCTTGTGTTTTTGTGTTGCATAATTGATTGACCTTGTGTGATTGCTACTGTTATGGTTGTTAAGTGTTGAAAAGTAAAATATTTTCTTATACTGATTCACCCACCCCCCCTCTTAGTATTATCATGTGTTCATCACCCTCAAATTTCAATACTTTGGCAAGTCAACCACTCACATATATTATAGTCCATTCTCATCATTGAATTTCAAGGCAAATGTCACTTTAAATTTTTTGGAATTTTTGCATTTCAATTATTAGTCCAACATTGTTATTTAAGTTAGTTATATGCTAATTGGCTATAACTATTTAATAACCCTGGACAATTCATGTAAAGGTATTTTATCCCTTTATGTTATACAATGTTCCTAAAGTTTATAATTATGGTACTATTTTAAATAAGGATAAAAGATGGTTTTTGAAAGGGCTCTAGTCCTTTCACAAAGACCAAAACAAATGCATCAAATAAGTCTAGCAATCATCACAAAGATAGTTACAAGGAACAAATGAGACAAAGGTTGTAAATCATTCATAACCACGCAAAACATCACCTCACCAAAGGGGACAAAATAACAATCATAGGATATACCACCCAAAAAGACAAGAGACCAATTGACTCAAGGTGACTTAAAGGCATACCCCTCTAGAGAGTTCTAGACAGTAGCAACAACCCACCCGCAAACTTATTGAAACAATTTTCCTTCTTGATTCTCACTTTTTCATCATCAAGCCTAAATTAGGAAAAAACAAAAGGCTTCTTAAAACCTCCAATCCAGTTCCATTTTCCTTTTCTCCTTATTTGTAGTGGATGAGCAAGCAAATGCAAAATCATTCACATTGGGTAGTTGACCTTCCAACCCTGGATCACACCAATTAAGCTCTCACCAATAATGGTCGGCTTCCTACAATCCACCTCTAAAATCCTCACAATTGAATGCTCCCTAAACAGTTTCAAAACTAGAAACATTATTAATAATTTCTTTAATTAATCTTAAGAGGGGCAAACCTCATTATCTTAATTTGGCAAGGATAGCTCTTCAATAGTTCAGAGATAACTAAGTTCCTTTTTCCATTCTTTTCTCTAGGAGTGTGCTTCCTCTTATTGTTCAAGCAAATAGCAACAATGCAACCCACTTTGAAGTAGCTTTGGCACACAATAAAGGAATGATCGCAAATAATTTGTTGCACCCAATCTCTAAATTCAAAAGACAAGGTGATGGAAGAAGGAAGCACCTTAGCCACATCCGCATTCACACAAAACCTGGGAAATGATAACATATTTTAAATTTGGTCACCACATCAAAAGTTGTGACTTGAACAAAGGGGTTTGCAATACCCATTAGAACCTCCTTCAAATATTCCAACAACAATTGTCGGAGCCTATCTCAAAATTAAACCCTATTAATTCATTACTTCTAAAGATCAATACTCCATTTTCATTTTTTAAGAAAAAAGACCTAAATTGACAAGAAACCACAAACCATTAAGAGGGTTCAAACACAGCATTCATGGTTTGAAAAAGAAATAAAAAAGAATCCATTCATCAAAGCTATGATCTCAATTTGGCCACATAGTTTTCATTTTCTCTAAGCCCATCTTCAAAACCACCAATTTTGGCCTAGCTCCTAAAAAAAATCCAATAAGAGAATTCTTCAACTTGGAGGATGACCTTTATCAATTGAATCAAGAACCCTAAAAATCATGCCCTTACCTTTCCCAACCAATTCCAAAGATAAAACGTTTGAGTAACAATGGAGTAGGACCTACATTTAACAACTTCAACCAAGTGTTTCTTGAAAGGCGGCCCACTAACGATGCCTACAGCATCAATAAGCTCAATAGATGGCATACACCTATCCTCCTTTGCCTCCAAACACCAAGCACCAAAGCTACAAGGACTCTACAAACACAATTGCCACATATTTAAGCTCACTTAGCTTCAACAACTTCAACTCATAATCCACCTCACAACCAAAACATTCATGGGGACCAAAATAACTATCACCAACACACATAGGCACATTGGGGGGAGAAACACCACAATGGGGCAAGAGACCACCACACCAACCTTCACAATCTTGGCAACATAAATCACTCAAAAATCCTTCAACTACATCTTTCCTTCCATCTTCAAAGCCATCAAGAGAAACAATATGAGGAACAAAGACAACATCACATGCAAACCCAAAAAAGAAGAAAACCCTTTTCAACCCTTACAAAGAGTCATTGCCAACAAGAAAACCTTGCTCTACAACAACTAGAACAAACATGGGAGGCACGGAACCCTTGACATCAAGGTCGCCATGAAAGGGCATTCTTTCACCATAGACCACACCTTATAAGCTTTTTGACAAGCCTCAAACCAAAGAGATCAACCAATCTTTCTTCCTCGTGATCCAAAGCTCCATTCTAATGATCCTCATCTTCCTCATCATCCTCATCCAAGTTTAATTTAATCCCTAGCAAGGTGATTTCCTTCACTTGTGTTTTCTCACTCCAAAGCACTCAATCAACTTTAATGCACTAAACAACATTGATGCATCCCCAAATATAGATGAAGCCTTGCTTATTTTTTATCGTTTTGGGGATATGTTAGGTCAATTAAGATGTTCAGCCCAAGAAAATATCATCCTCGATTTAGACCCATCCCCAAAATGCCTCTTTTTTGAATTAAGAAAATAAAGTATGTCCAATTACCCCAATATGGATAAAATGCAATAAGACTCCCTAAAGAGATTTAGAGCACAACTCAAGAGATGCTTTGAACCTTTCAAGCCTTACGTGATCGTTGTACGTCTTATCAATGTATTTTAAGATGAAACGTAGTTTTTTTAGTTTTTTTAGTTTTTTTTAATAAAAATAAGCAAAATATCAGCCTGCCTTAAAATGCTTCATGTTTAACCACAGCCTCTTAAAATGGCTATAGGGTAACATTCAATGAAAAGCATATACAACAATGGCTTTTTATAAACATTCATGTAAAAGAAAAGTCCGTCTTCAGCAATAACCATGCAACATATGGACCTCATGCATTCAGGCCGTACCTTGCCATTGAAGGTCAAATGGAAAGATAAATGAATGGCATGATGCACCAGCAAAAAAATGTAGTCATGATGCACATGGAATCATATCTACCTTTACAAGAAGACTGGTGCTGATGTGTAAATATAATTCACCATAATTGATACTTAATAGAGATATGATAAACATAATATGGATTCAAATGTTGATCATGAGTTATTTGCACATGAAAAAATCAAACATATAAGCTGTATAGAGGTAGCATCCTACGCAGGGAAAAACATATTTGAGCCACATCTCTTACAACTAATCCATTAGAATTTAGGTACACAAAACTTCAGATCTGAAGTTCAAGATTAATAGTGCTTCGAGGGAATCATAAAAATCACCCTTCTCTATCTTGTAAGAAGTACAAAATTAGAATCAATTTCGTGATCATAAGAGCTACAGGATAGCACTTGTAATGACCATTTAAATAAGCAAAGGCTTCCATTTTCCTTCATTGAGTGAACCAATACTGTCAAGTAAGCACTAGGGGTAAACTAAATTTTCATCATTCCACACAACTAACTGCATAAAATGTATCCCCCAGTATTTGGCTGTCACCTACGAGGACAACCCCAAAATAAAATTGCTAGTCGACCTTTAGTATTGAAATTTGGAATTGATCAATTGCTGGAAATGCAGTAAAAAGGTAAAATATACATTTTTGAGTAAAGGAATTTTAATACAAAATTCTACTGTGTTCGTCCTTCACCATGTAATATGCATTTTGTGCACAATGATCAAAGAATTGCTGAACTGCAACATGAAGGTCGCTTTCATGTCTATATCAATATAAAAAAGTACAAAAGTAAAATATACATTTTTGAGTGAATTTTAATACAAAATTCTACTGTGTTCGTCCTTCACCATGTAATATGCATTTTGTGCACAATGATCAAAGAATTGCTGAACTGCAACATGAAGGTCTATATCAATATAAAAAAGTACAAAAGTAAAATATACATTTTTTTAGTGAAGAAATTTCAATACAAAATTCTACAGTGTTCGTCCTTCACCATGTTATGCATTTTCTGCACAAAGATCAAAGAATTGCTGAACTGCAACATGAAGGTCACCTTAATACTCACCTTCATGTTTACATCAATATAAAATCATGTGTTAAAGAGCAGCTCACAACATGCACTGAGCATCTAACATTAAAATCAAGATGATTTCAAGCAATACACAAGATATTTAAGAGGCTATACAACTTAAGCTTGTCGTATCAATGGCTTTGCTTTATGTTTATGACCCATGCTGTTTACAAGTGCCCTACGAGTACAAATAGGAAACATATTGATTTGCAATGTTGGTAAATGTTTCAACACAAATGGGAAACTTAATTGATCCCTTGAAGTGAATCGGACCACCTCATTGAACCAAAGGCACATAAATAAATTTGTTATCAGCGTGTGCTCCCTCACAATAACAGAGGCTTCGGCAAGAGCTGCATGAAGCAATATAGTGTAAAAATAAATAGCAAAACATATAAAATACAGAAAATTGAACAAAGCACTGTGGTGTTCAACCGATCTTTTATACACATTGATGCACAACACAGAATAGCTACTATTTGGAATTAAACAACTTCATCAACCACTTAAAAAACCATACTCGTATAGAAAGAATTTTAAAACAGGAGATGGTGCATAAGTAGTTCTTATCTATTTATCATATAATATAATATAATATGATAGACTTCTACAGATAAACTTAGATCTCCATTCGGCAAGTTGAAAGATCCTGCAGAGGTTGAGACTCTAATAAATTCAATACAAAGCTAAAGCCCTGTAAAATTTCTGTACGTATATAAACAGTTGCAAAATTAAACTGAAAAGAATAAGAGTGTGTGATGCCTCTGGCGTTTGCACCCAGTTATTTTGTGACTATGGATTTAACCCTGACAATCATTATACCTTATTCTTTTTGCCATCATGGTGTTTTCAATACAATTTTGTGTTGGCATCTGGATTCTGATTGTATATTGTGTGATGCCTATGATACTCTCACATTTAGATTTGACAGTGTTTATACTTTACTGTGTGTGTATGTGTGTCCGTAGATGGATGTTATTATTATTGTGTTGGCATTCTAGATGTTGTCAGTTATCACATTTCTATGTTTGTAGTGTACATTGATATTCAGTTATTTTGAATGTGATGATTACATGATATATGTGACATTGTACTTTATTGGGTGATTGTGCATTGTGTTGGCTATTGTGTATGGTGCAGGTATGCTCAACATGTGGCTGGAGTGTGCAAGTACAAAATTGTTTCCCCACCTGAGTATGCAAATCTAAGTTGCCCAACAGTGATTATTTTGAAGATATCGCATTGGACCTCATGTATTTGTAAACCCTATTGTACTCAAACTGAGTGCAAGATGTGTCTTGTGAGATGCTGTGTAAATCTGGATCTGAATTGGTGGTGATTCCGAAGTCTGCTTGTTGTGGTTAAACTGTAAATGTACGATTGCTTATTCCCTTGTTGCATTCAATTATATTTCAATGGATGAATCATTGCATGTTAATGATGTCTGATGCATTGGGAATCAAGAAATTGGGAAGAAACAAAAGGAATTGTTAGTTAACTACATTGAAAAATTGTATATGTGAATTATTTTAATTAATTAAAATATTCCATTGCTTAGAAGTTGAATTTAATTATTCAATATTCCTAAAAAATAAGAATCTGATTTAAGAATTTGAATTAGTAGATAAATGTAGTTGGTGAAAAAGGAAAATAGGAAAAATAGAAATAAAATGGAAAAGAAAATAGAAATGGAAAAAAGAGTTAAGAGGAAGAAGGGCTTGCATTTTTTATTCTATTCCTCATTTTACAAAAAATACTCTAAAAAAACAGAAAATGATTGACTTTGCTTGATTGGAGGATTGCTTTAGCTTCAATTTGGATTTGGAAAGGAGGGCATTGTAGGTGTGATTGGATTGTTTATGAATTATTTCTCAAATTTTGATTTAATTGCATGAAATTGACACTTTGTGAACTCCAAAATTGAAGGTATTTCACTTCCTTTTTCTTAGTTTTTGAAATCTCTAATTCATGATTGCAATGCCCACTTTAGTGGTGGCATATGGCTCCAACTTTAGATTGAACTCATTGCTTAATTAGTAGATATAAATTGATTTTATTTTTTAGCTTTAAAATGTTCATTTTTAAGCCTATTATTACGGCAAAAAATTTAACAAATTAGGAAATGTGAATTTTAATGCAAAAGCATGTTGTTCATATTTGAATCAAGAGGGTATGTATGTTTTGATTTTGAAAAAAATTCTTAATTAAAAAACTAGAAATTTGAGCATTCATCAATGCTGGAATCGGGAATTTTCTGATTTTACATTGAAAAATTTATTTAGAAATTTTCAAATTAGCAAAGAATATAAAAGAATTAGAATGGAAGAAAACAAAACTCGTTATTTTTCCATATAGAATCATTCGGGACTAGGTCCAAATTGTTATCCCACTTTTGTTGCATTGATTTTTGTGCCACTCTCAAATAATGATTTGACATGTTGAACCTAAGATTCCAAGTATAAAGGATAGGAAAGTAGTGGCCCTTGATGTTGTCCCAAATCTGGAAGTGATTCTGAGGCTACAGCGGGCAACAGTTACTTATTAAGTGATAATTAAACTTCAAGGTAAATAAAATTAAGCAAGATTGAAGTCAGCAACATACCTAGAGTGCTAATAAAGACTCAATATGATACATCAAGGACATGCCTTGCAACTGGAATTCATACTCAAGTCCACAAAGCCATAACTTTGTGTTATTGTGAGATGGCACTCCTTCCCTTACCTCTAGAGTCCTTGTCCTTCCTGCCATTGGATTTTTCCAATGCGGGACCGTCTCTAACCATGTGTGTTGTGATTGGTTGAGACCATGATTATGTGTTCATACTTATGTTGTATGCAAAGTATTTGGCATGTGTAAACCATATTCCCTTGTCTTGCATGAGTGTGTTTGTAGTCCCATGCGACTATCTCCTAGCATGGTAGGGTCAACCTACCAGTACCACATTGTTGGGTGGCACTCAACCATCAATGCAAACTAGCATATCCATTGGTGTGACACAAAATCACACACAAGATGGAAAAAGCTTCATATCTTTATTGATTATTCCATTTGTAACAAAATTGTAAAATGTATCATTCAAGACCTTTGAGTCCTCATGTAATTGTATTATTATATTGGAACCTCCTATTTTGATAGATTGTAAACCACCCACATAAGTGGTGACGGTGTTATTATTGCTTTTAACACATGTTGATGTTGGTCTCAAATGCACATGTCATTTCATATGCTTCTCTTCATTATTGACATGTTGATAAAACAAACTTAGAGCATCTTTGATTTGGGCTTTAAAACAAAGTAATGTGATAGTGAATATTCAATTATGATATCATTGGAATGTTACTTAGCTTTGTCTTCCTGGCCTTGGGTTTTGAGTATGAGGACACGTCATGGTTGGTGTCATGTCATTTTGGTTCTCCTCATGGTGGGAGAGTGAGTGGTGTGTGTTGGGAACATTCCTCTTCAAATCTCATGTCCTTGGACTTATTTTGAAGTTCTTTGTAGACCTCCCAGTCCTTGGGAGGCATCTCCATCTACTTGCATCTTGGAGATCAGATGTGATTATCAGTCTTGGTTTCCTAGTCATATATGGTCGTTCTACAGTTCGATTTCAATTGAATCTTGTCTTTGTGAGTCTAAGGCATTGTCCTTGACTATGAGACCTAGAAACAGTCATTTGTTCAATCTCTAATCAAGACTTTAACACAAGAAAAGGACTACAATGCAAAAACAAGACTTTGGTGCCAAAATAGGACACCTAAGTAATGGTGCACTAGTGTCCTTCCTGGATGCTACACTATAGAAAGGACGCTATAGTCCTCTAGAGCACTATAGTCTTATGTTTCATCAAATAGTGGGCACTTCCAAGCATTTCCCAAGAAAACTTTGTATATGAAAGTTGTTCCCCTTGACCTTATGAGTCTTTCCATGTTGTCACCTCATCGACAAGTGTCGTAATCTAAAATGTATGTCATCTTTTGCATTGGAAAGTGTGCCTTTGAACGAAAACAACCCATCGTTTCAATTGGTGTACTTGTACATCCTAGTGGTGCAACCTCTTGTGGAGGTTTGTCCCTTATGTTTGCATGTTCTTGAGGGGGAGAATCCCAACCCTTTGCATTGATAAATGTACCATGCATGCAAAAAAATGATTGTCATTCCATCTAGTCAAGATGTGATATCTCCTAGTTGTCCCACCTCTTGCATAGGTTTCCCTTAGTGTTGTGAATGTTGTCAAGTTTGTTTAGGGTGTAAATTTGAGGTAGATGATTCCCTCATCCTACCCTTGTGTTGTGTTAGAACTCGAACATTGTCATCATGGTGTAGTCCCAATGTCTCGTAGGTTCATCGTGGTGATTTCGTCACACAATTTGTAAGTTTTTCATTTGTGCTACCTTACTTGGAGCAATGGTGATGTCGATGTCTTGTGTTGTGTGTGACATAAAGCATCACCACAATAGCCTTGTTAAGTTGTGTGCGTCATTGTGCATGACACAACACTTGTGTGCACAAAAGCATGCAATGCAACACATTGATGTCATATTTTACTTGCTAAGAGTCGTTCTTGTGTTGTTCTTTCAAACAGAAAACTTGTTTGCTTGGGTAATGCCCTGGGTGTGAAGCTTGGGGCATTACAGTTTGAACGTTCTATCCTACCAAAATTAATCAAAACGTTCTTTGACCATTTTGCTCCCCTAAATGTTGAGAGGATTTTAGAGCAGAATTCTATCAAATACATCCCCTCTAATATCCCAAATAATTTTATATGCTGTTTAATGGTTTGTTAACATGGCATTTTGAGTTATTTAACAGTCATAACTCAAAGCTATTATCACTTCACACAAAAAATTGTGTAAGCAGGGTAATTCGAAAGAATACTGGTTTCTCTCTACAGAAGCGCTGGATGTAAGCTTTTCTAAGTACCAGTCAATCTGTAATTTCGATAATCTAAACCAATATTATACCTTCAAATACCTAGAATCTCGGAATATCTTGACACACAAGCTTTGACAGAATAACAACAGAAGAGGTTATTAAGTATATAGGAAATAAAATTATTCAGGCACACAACCTGCCAGAAGCACTTTGACAGATGTAATGAATACCAACAAAATCTCAGAAATGGTAATCAAGCATACAGTCTGCAGACTAGGACTAACTATTACCAAAGTTGCAGCAGTATCTACACATTAATTTCTTTTAAAATCCTTTCCTATAAGGAAACGCATGTCACCATTCTAAAAACAGTTTACTGCAAGCAATATACTTATAAAACATTGGCTCAATTTCTGAACAGCCTAATGACTAGGTAAAACTTTCTTCCTAAATGTGTTTCTTTCTGCATCAATATTATATTCCTATTTTCCACCTTTAAAACTCTGTTCTACAGAATGTGAAAGACAATATACAAACAACCCACAACATTGGACATTTACCTTTGTGGCCACCAAATCGAGCATCTTTTGGAAACCCATCAAGATGGTATTGGGTTAGTTGTCTATGTACTTCCTCTGGAGTAGCTTTGTTCTTTTTGACTATTGCATTTCCCTCATCATAAACACAACTCCGCGCACCGTGCTCTGAAATAGCAAGTACAGAGTTTGTACGCCAAAGAAGAGCCTCAAATACACCAATTGGATCTCTCCGGAACTGAGACTTAGAATCTACCCAGATAGAGTATCTAGCTTGAGGAAAAAGTCGATGGCTTAGCATCTGCATTAAAGAGCAAATGAAAAATTATATTTTCAGAGCTAAAAGTAGTTAGTTCAAGAGACTTTAAATAATCATCGAACAATTTTTCCCTATGTTACTCTCCAAAATTGATTTATTCCTGTGTTGCTTCTGAGTTTCAAAAGCAAAAATGTGAATATATATGTCTTCTCTCTTTAATTCTTGTACAACCAGCAAAGTAAGAATAAGAAAATAAAGACATTTGAGGGGATCTCAGGGTGGATGAAATGGCAAGCTGGGTTAGAGTCAATAAAAATCTGTATTATACACTGAATAAGCTCCCTCACCACAGTAAATCACCTTGAGAAAAAAGAAAACACATGCATTTGAGATTGCAGAATCTCTAATCCTAATGATACCTTATTTGTATAATATATATTTAGGTTTTCTTTCCTTGTTAAATTTTCTAATAGATGAAAGATTGAAAATAGTAAATACAGACAAAAAGGAACCTATGAAGACATTGAAGAATTGATCAACAATACTTCACAGATAGTGTAAAGAATTATTAATTATACGATGAATATTAGGTAAACCAATAGAAGGTAAAATTAGAAGACTGTTTCAACAACTGAGAGAAATCGTTGTTTGTTTTGTAATGAATTTGTTATGCAGTTGGTTATATATATACCGTCACAATTGTAGTGTTTTGTGTGGCCTGTAGTGTTTTGTATGTACTCTTTCAATCTTTAATTGACTGCAATTTAGCATCAACTATTGAAGAGGGGGTCATGAAAGCAGCTCTGATGGCTGTAGGGCTCCATGTAGGATGAACAGATAGTATACCACTGACATGGGGACACAACATTCACACAACTAATTCAATGCAGTAACCCTTTTAACTCAGCTGTGAATTTGTTAAAACTTGGAGCAATTACATCAGGCTTAAGAATGTGGCATGGAGAGCAGTTAAAGGCAAATCTGCTGATTTGTCCACAATAGCTGTGGCTCTGAGGATGTGACTGTTAACTATAGAAACTACACTATTGAAACCACAAGCTGTGTTACAGGTAAAAGATAGATATCGCAATTCATACAGAGACAATTGTAAGAGAACATAGAAAATGATGCTCTTATTTACAAGGTATTGTTCAATACAATGCTAACAGTACAAGGAGGACCTGTCATAAAATCAGTGCCTTTGCCCTGACAACAGAAGTGCTATTTGACGGACCAACAGTTATAAGGTAAGAGTCTAAGACGCAGCCATTGGTCTAACCATTTATAACCACCATATAACTTGCACTAACTATGTGACAATAATAACAACATAACTAAGTTGAAACAGCAGTATTAAAATAAACATGTTGCAATCTAAAAAGATGGGCACAACTAAGTGATGATGGAGGTACATTAAAAGAACCACAAGAAATGCCACTAGCACTGTCACCAAAACTATATCAGCTATCTTCTTCCTCAAACACTGAAGATTGTTTGATAGCCGTAACATCCAAGTCAGGTTGTTTGTGTGAAAAAGGTGCAAGTTGAAATACAGTTACACATAAATTAACTCCTCTACCTTGCTTGATACCAATCAGTTGCACTTAACTGAGTGGAAGAAGGATTATGTCTCCAAATCTGCTCAGATGAAGATAACAAGGCAACATATTGAGGCAAAGTTACAGAGATAAAGAGTTATAAAATTATAAATCAAACTTGAAAATTGCAAAATAAATATTTCAACCATGAAAATAATTCATATTTAGAGAATTTTAGTTAGAAAGTTCTTGCAATTAAATTTTAATCACAATAGGCTATACATGTGGTAATGTTTCGCCATGAAGTTACCACCAATAGTGAGCAATCCATCTTATACTTGTCATGGAGAACAAAAAGACTTTGACCATTGGAGGCTACAAAACTAATAAACTCACTCATAACTGCATCCATTATGTCAAAATCAAATCAGAGTCTACCAAACACTAGCTTGTACCCTTTGCTGACTTTCACATTTTTGTATGGTAGCACCCTCCACAAAAAAGGCTTGAAGCTGCAATATTTTAGAGTCAATGCAAAGGCAAGAAGGTGCAGTGCAGTGGTCATTGTGTTCCACCTGCAACATGAATTGTCTACCTATTTGATAAATAAATTTTCTGGATCTTGCTGTTTCTCATATATGATGGTTTGTTGAGTCAATGTCATCATATACCTCTCCCGAGCATGGCTTATTCATGCCAATAAGATGACTCATTCTCAAAATGGTCTTAATGAAACCAAGAAGATATTCTACAAAATCCCAGAGAGTGTCATCTAGGATCATCTATTTAATTTTAATTATCTTCACAATGTTGGATTGCCTCCATACAAACCAAAGTTGAGTGATGGCCATGCTAGAAAATGTCGCATGCACCTTCACAAGTTGCCTCAAGATGATTGTGCTTAAGGTAAAAAGGTCTTAGCAACTATTTGAAAATAAAAATTAAAAATAAATATAATGGAAACCATACTTACATTTTCAAAAATAAATTATTAAAGTGAAACATTTTTTTTGTTTCACTTACCTTCAACAACTCCAATTTCAAGGATGATCTAACTATGGCCTATGACATGTGATGAATGGTGATGAAGTTTTGGATCTCTTTGACCTCAACACGCACCTAATTGATTCAATCAAATTTTTTACCTGACTTTTTTAGCATTAGATTGAGCAACTATACAACACAAAGTGTCAAAAAGATATATGAATAGTGTGCCTCAACCAACAAACCAACTGCTTTGCAATTCTTTGTGTTGTCCATAATGACTTGAACACATTTTTAAGCTCCACTTCCTCAATGGTTTGTCTGACAATGTCAATAATAAATAATGCATCCTTCACCTACCCTTACAATCCACAACTCTCAAAAAAAATTGCTGTTGGAAGTTTGTCATTAATGATGTTGTTATGGCAACATGAGCATGGTATGAACATTATGCATGATCCAGTGTTGTCATTGATGTCAACATTATTGTGGATCATCCCAACATAGTTTTAAAGTGTTGTTGAAGACGTTTGAACAGGTTGAGTTGGTCTGGGAAGTTCAGCTACACAGAAATTTGACTAAGTGTCAAACCTGGCAATTCAGTGGTTCAGTACATGAGTTTTTGGGTCCGCATTCCTCCGCAAGAAGAGATATCACTTTGCAATTCTAATAGTATTTTGATGAACATCAAATGGATCTAAATACAAGTGATTTTGTTGTTTGGAGAAGTTTCCTGGAAGATATGAATGACAAAGTTCAGTTTTGTATATCACAGTCATTTCCTGAACAAAGAGTTGGTGTGGGAGATTTTGCATTCCTTCGCAGATGAACATTTCGGGCTGCAATGTTGAAGATAGGCTACCAGATGTCTATTGTGTTGGAATTCCAAATGGGATCGTGCTTTGAGTTCCACGTGTGGTGAATTCGATGAACAATTGAAGGATTTTTGTGTTTAGGTCTTCTTTGGGGCCGACCAAACACGTTTGATGTTTTGTGAAGGATGAACAAGTAATTATATCTTATGTAGGACCTATATTATATCCATCCCGACCTATCTTAAGGTGAATTGAATTGTGAAGTATGGATGGAGTGCTTTGGAGCCGACAAAGTTGATTTTGTGTGTTACATCCAATTAGGCCAACCTGATTGATGTTACACTTAATGTGGATATATATAGTGGATTGTTTTGATGATTTGGAGGATGATAAGCGAATGAGAAGTGATAAGTGATGTGAGGTGTATGATGTGAATTTGATCAAAGCAGAGATAAGTTGTCAATGTTGAGATCAGAATTGTGTGAATACAAAGCAAAGCAGAGTATTGATTCAGATCAGTGCAAAGATTGATTTTGCACTTCATTGGAACTGTAATCCAGCATATGATAGATGCAATTGTATCAGTTCAATAGGCTGTAAGCCACCCCTTCTATCTTCTTTCTTATTCTTTGTGGGCAGTGAATCCACTGGACAGTGAGTCCACCTTAAGTGAGCATTTTTGTAATATACTATATCCGGATATAATATATTGTGAGCTAACCCTCACCGTGGTTTTTCCCATTTTGGATTTTCCACGTAAAAATCCCGGTGTTCATGTGTTGTGTGATGTGGATGTTTCATGCTTTCATTCATAATTGCAATTGAATATGTTGTGGTAATTGGATGGCTAATGTTTGATTGGTTTAATAGAAAACTAATTCACCACTCCCCCACCCACCTTCCCCCCCTCCCTCTCAATATTCCGAGTGTTCAACAATTGTCCCTTTTAAAGACATTGCAATCATATTGATCAATGGCTAATTTTTGGCATCATTCCATCCATTGGACATGATGGACGCCCCATCTTGATCTACAAATCCCTTATGGAATATAGTAAATCATCTACATATTTCACCTCCTTTGCCAATAAGGTGTTGTGCACCTTCTTGACACCCAAGCCCTTGTACCTTTTTGGAAACTAATTGATTTTCTTCACCATTTCTTGCCAATATGCTAACCAAACATTGAAAGACCAACCTTTTGCATAAACACATTGTGCAATGTGTTGATTAGCAATCTCTTGAGATTCATTTTAAAATAACTTTTCAAATGTACCCTTCCTTTTCTTATGTGTAATGGGCTCTTCTTTATGCATGGCCAAAAATGGGTGGCTCGCTGTCACAACTTTACGAACACTAAGAGATGGAGAAGGAAGGGGTTTCCTTGATGAAGATCCTCTATTTGTGTATGGATGCCCTAATCTAAAGTCAATTGTAGCTTTTGCTTGCTCTTACTCTCAAATATACTCCAACACTCTAGATGTTGTATAGGTGCACCCTTCTTTCCTAGGCAAGATTGGATGCCCATGCCAAGAATACCACACAAATGGGCTTTCACCTGATAATTCACACCACACCCATTACAAATCCAAATACACATCCCACCACCTCAAACTTGTGTTGTTGTGTCAACAAAGAAATATAGTGGTACACAATCCTCACAAACAAATCAAAAGATCCAACATCAACAACCAAAATGGTATTATATCACACTAAAGGATGTTCGAGAGGATGAATCGTCATTGGGAATTGATGGTCAATCTACACAATCAAGAAAATAAAAAGTGCAGGGTTTTGAGTAGATGAATTTTGCTCTTACTTTTGCTATCTCATAGGTATGTGAACCTAGCATTTATGAAGAAGCTAAGCACAAGCTTAAAAGAGGATCTTCCATGAAGGTGGGGAACTTGACGCCCCTAATACAAGGCAAGACTTGTGTATTGTCAAAATCATCCCAATGTAAGAAGCCAAATTGGTTGTAAATGGATTTACAAGGTGAAATGTAAATCAAATGAACCTTTGGACAAACACGAAGTTTGACTTGTCACCAAAGAAAATGCATGGTACGAAGGAATAGATTTTGAAGAAAATTTGCCCCCAATCTAGAGATGGTGACCTTTTGATTGGTTTTTTCAATTCTATCTCAGTTTGGATGGAACATATATCAAATGGATGCTAACCGTGTCTTTCTAAAATGATGGCTTGACAAAGGAGGACTACATGGTTTAATCCCAAGGATTCTAGATTCAAAGGAAAGAGCATTTAGTTTGCACATTGATTAAGTCCTTGTAAGGACTTAAAGCATGCTCATGCTCCTCAATCCCAATATATCAGTATTTATCAACACCTTAGAATTCCAAGATGCAAAATAAGTCTTTTTATCCCGATCTCTATGTCGAAAATAGTGATGATGATATTGCCATCGGCAATAGTGAAGCCCATATAATTAAAAAGGTAAAATCTAATATTTAGTTTGTTTTTGACGTGACGAATCTAAGCCTCCTATAGTATTCCTACGTGTACAATTTGAGTGACTTGATCATGCCATTTTAGCATCACAAAATAAGTATGCCAAAATGCTTCTGAAAAAATTCAAAATTACTAAATCTAATCCAAAATCTATGCATATGAAAGCAGGTCTAAAACAATCAACTTCAACTGATTCACCACAGTTTATGATCAATTGGTAGGTAGTATCATTTATCTTTTGATTACTGAATTGGAATTAAGTTTTGCAATAAGCTATCTCTCTCAATTTAAGTATAAACCAAATGCAAAATGTTGGCAAGTTGAACAAGTTCTTCAATATGTCAAAGGAACTCTAGAAATTAGAATCTTATATTAGGGATCTCCTAATTTCATGCTATCAGGGTATTGTTGTGCCCTTTTGGCACACACGCCCCATCGGAGGCGGGAACCCTCTTTTTGCTTTTGTATCTCCGCATTTTGCGATTATCGATTTCCAATTTCGCTCCGCCTGAGAAAGCCTAGGACCAAATTTGATTTGGATAACTCTAAATTTTGAGGCATCTTGAGAAACCATGTGAAATCCTTTAAAGCTCGATAATTTGAAATTCACCAAACTATCTCATTCCCTTCATGGTTGGGTGGAAATCATATCTCAAGAATTCCTTCTTGGTGGAGGATCTCTGAGGATTGTCTAAAATGATCTATGTCGTCTCAAATTTGTGTTAATCCTTGCAGCGAGTTCAATTTCATCCCAATGGTATTCATGCATGAATTATTTAATATGATGATTTTTGTATATACATGGTTTACTTAACATCCACAGATCTTTGAGGCAAGAGTGGGTGCACCTAAGGTCTCATCATGGGTGTATAGATTCGCAGTCATGTTTGAATGCTTGCAAAATTGATATCATTGTGGAATTAAAAATCAAAAGCTTGCATGGTAGCTTGAGTAACAATTGCTAAGAATCGTCTGGTTTGGAGGAGCAAAAACAGATGATGTGTCTGCACAATATATGCATGGGCAGGATAATACGCGTGAACTTCAAACAGATAATGTATGTATTTATAAATTGCGCAACATGGCAAATGGTGAAGTCGATCAATCATCATTGTTCTGGTTATACATGGCTAAAGGAAATACTAGTATCCTATTGAAAGCAGGCCGGATTGATAGCATTTGCGGTTTTAATGTATGGATGGTTCCGTTGTAATTCACTATGGTGGCCTAACTCAAAGTAACTCGAAGTAAGAGGTGGCCTTTCACAAGTAATAAGTAGATAGTACAACGGTGTCAAAGGATATCGTAGGCTAAGAGGTGAAAAGGCAATGCATAGTGAAGGGCTCAATATGACGAAATGCATGCAGCTTTGAAAGATTTTGCTGTCTAGATGAACATTTATCTTCAGCAAATGACCATAGCACTAGGTCCAATACAGTGCAAGTTTACATCTTATGCTGCCACAGTTTGAAGAACTGGCCGACATTTGCAAACAACTTGCATAACATGGAAAAGGTGACATTCTTTATTACAAGTCTGCGAAGAAAGAACTATTACAACTGTAGTATTAAGTCGGGCCAGTTAAGGTTCATTGCTAGCATCGTGAGGTTTAACAGATCTCTGCCATGGTCCTCTCATATGTGGCCGAGTGTTAAAATGAGACGATGATATTTGGAATGGCAAATTTACGAGGGCAGCCTTAAGATGTGATTGGCTGGTCATTTGATGGTTTGAGGTCATAGAGATTTACTTTGCGATGGACAACATGATTGGTAAAGACAGCGATCTTAAAGTGGTGCCTTGAAAGCATGGAGTAAAGTAGAGTTTCCGGAAATCCCTTAGCACATGAAATCCGCGATGAAGGGCTCAAGGAATCAAAGCAGACAGGAAATCCACGAGAAGTACGAAATCGTGGAAGTCACCACATAAAGAATATAAGGACCGCTTGAATACTACCATACTCGGCTGCAAATTAGTTTGCAACAAGATGGAACCATGAGACATAAAGATTTGATGGTGTTTGAATGTAAGTGCAGGATAATACGCAAGGAGGTTGAGGGGTTTGAGAAAATCCAAACCATCAACAAATTCCCGAAATGGTCATACTTCAAAAAATTCATCCACACATGGAATCTGTGAAAGCTTCAAATTCCCGAAGGACAGGAACATTCGAAGAATCCACATTCATTTGGATTTTGCGATACAAGTTTTCGGGGAATCCAAACTTGCTTGGAATCCGCAAACCACCAGAATCCACGAGAATCAAAAATTCACGAAGACTATTGTGAATGGGGTAGTCTATATTTTACGATATCTACAGCGATAATAACTGCCTATATTCATTTGGATATTTGTTGAAGGTAGGATCGTTGCCGCTTTCAAATCATGTAATGGAACCCGGGGTTTATGTTCACTATTGAATGAAATCGAATAAAGGAGCTATGCTTACCTCAGGTTAAAATCGGTGTGAAGAAAAGAGTCTGCAGGCATGGTAGCAATGGTCGCTTTCTATTAAAGCTATACATGGAGAAGCACAAGGATGTATTGATCTTGTTACGAGGATATTCGGCAATTGGTGGCTCTGTGAGTCAAAGGAGAGCGAGTTATATCGACAGGAAGCTCAATTATGGATGACTATGTCGATGATATGGGAGCAAGAACATTAACTAAAGCAAAGTATTTTGGGGATTGCTTGGTTGATCATGTAGAAGGCAGCAGCACGTGTTTATCAGTAATGAATATAAAATGCGAAGTTAGCAAATATGTAAAGATTTATCATAAGGAACGCTTTGAAAATAAAGACTGTCAAAATTGCTAACACAGAATTTGCAATGAAATAAGTTCGGAGATTCTGAACGTAAAAGAATTTCGCGAAAGAATGAAAAGTTCGGAGAATCCGACCACATGCAGAATTCGCAAAGTAATAATAAATTCGGGGATTCCATGTAAGCTTGGAATCCGCGAAAACCCCAAATCCTCGAAGGTCTCAAATCTGCGAGAATAATGACTTATGTGCACGCAATACATGAAAGTTGAGCTAAAAAGTTTCACAAAGATGAAGATTCATCAAATCCTAAAGATATAAATTAATGTCGGCCTATGTAAGTTTGCAAGATTATTTACAAAGGTAACGAAGATTCCGCTGCTAAAAGGATGATGGTCGATCGCACCTCCCGCATGTTTCAAATGTTGGCTTAGTGAAGCCGTTGGCAAATCATACCAATGCGCTATCAATGTTCTCATAGTCATTCCATTCTTTTGCACAATTGTTGAACGCTGCTTGAGGCAAACTATGAAAACCTGGAGAATCCATGATGAACTACATTCAGGGAATCCGCATCGTCATGAATTTTGTGAAGAATGGGGGCTCATGAAATCCTTGGTCATACAAAGTCCGCGAGTATGATTGTAAGTGCAAGTTGGTTCATGCAAATTGGTAGTCTTGCATCTATTTAAGACAACATACACTTTGCATCAACGAAGCAAATAAGGCATTGGAAGTAAAAGAGAAGGATTGTATCGAGTAATGAAAAATTCATAAATTCGTTTACTATCCGATGTCATGAATCGTCACCAATCGAATGATATCATATGAGGAAAATATGTTTCTCGCTGGTATATCATATTGCCTGCAAAGTGTGAATATTCATAAAGATGATAGGATACACAAAGCCTTGATATGGACGGCGGCCTCTAGTTTTAGGCATTTGTATTTGAATCGTTTAAAATTAAGAAGACTGCAATAACGAATTCGAAGGACATTAGGCACCATATTCGAAGAAGGTTTGATCAGAGTGGGTGATATAAAGATAATGTTGGCTGATATCAAAGGGATTTGATCGTTATTGTGGTAATTAAAAGATTCAACGGTCCAATAAGCCTCATGAGTTCGCCAGGTGATAAGTTCATAGATAAGGATAGGATGCTCAGGGAATTTGCGAGAACATGAATTCCGCAAAGGTGGCTATCCTACAAATCGATGAATTCCTAAGTTATTAAGGTGTGGCGCAAGTTTCAAAGAATGCAAGAGAAATCTTTATACTCTACGACACAGAGTGGGGAGGCATTGTAATAATATTTGAGGTTTTGTTAAGATATCTCTATCGAATCAAAATGTTGCACTTGGTACCGCGGGAGGAGGATGTTTGCCATTTGTTGCAATACAAATGAGTCACCGATACTTTAAAGACCCAAAGGGGAAATTCAATTTTTTTAGACATGGCGTGACATTATTAGTAATTTCAATATCAGAAGCAATATAAAATAGAAAAGGAGTTTGAAATCAAACGGTGAAACGTAGAGAATACTCGTTGATTTTGAGTAAAGGTCTTCCAAGATGAAATCACTAGAATTTCAAGATTTAGTTGTTTTACATTGATCATGCACTGTGCAAGAGGGACACGAAATATTGTAGTATAATATAAGGGAATGCACCTTTTTTTTTAAGTTCTTGATATAGATTCACTTTAAGTTGTATTCTACAATTACTTATGATTATCTTATGTGTATGCAGATTCAATGCTGTTAAGAGATTTGCTACAGGAATAAGGACACACTATGGTGAAGCTTAAGGTTTCTTTCACGATGGCCAAAGAGGATTTAATGCATTTCCAGAGGACCACATATGAAAGCATGCTTAAAGGGGGAGATTTCAAACTGATCAACTGAACTTGCATATGTATTTGTGCCAAGGATAAGCTGCCAAGAAGATTTTAAGTTGCAGTTAACTTGCAACTCAAAAATTAAATGTGGAACCAGCATGAGAATTCGTGCCACGATCTATATACAGCTGGACAACATGTGAAATTGTTTTCTTTCTTCGAATGGGAATTTTCATCATGATTGAGGTAGAGGGATATTTATTTCTCATTGCTCCAATTTGTAACCAAATGTATCTGACTAGTTGATGATGTAGCCTGTATACCCAAGTTTAATGTAACCTCCTAGAGTTTCTAGAGGATTGATTTGAGCCCTTGGATTGATTTAATCCTAGCCATTGAAATTGTAATGAAAAATCTATAAAAGGCCAATGCCTTCTCATTTTGTAAATGGGTTAGAAAGCTAGAATTAGCAAGTTAGTTCCAAATTAGGTTGTAGGAGAGGAGAGAACTAAAAATTGTTATGTAACTGCTAGAGAAGTTAATACAATTGGGTCATTGATTTGGTTAACTTTTGTGTTAGGCTTTGAAAGTTTATGGTTTCTTGTTCTCAATTCTCAGATGTTAGTTTCAGTTATTTCATGATAATGGTGAAATGTTAATGATGTTCGATAAAAATGCTGCTCCTAATTTTGGCAATTTGTCGATTGTAAGTTGCTATGTAAAGTTAGTCTGAGCCAAATATTGCACTTAGTTCAACTATGGATGTTTATTCATGTTGTGCCAGTAATTGGGTATATGATAAATGTTCATGGTCTGAAAATCTTTCAATTACCTTAGAAGATTGCACCGTTTATGTGTAGTTGTAGGCTTGCCCTTGATTAAGCAAAGATTGGTTTCATGAGGATTTGTCCATCTGCAGCATTAGCCATTGTTGTGATTGATCTTAGGAGTTAGATTAGTATCGCTCTTAACCCTTTATCTTTTGATCTTTCTTTGAATCTTTGTTAGTTTTAGGATCGAATTAGCATCACCACATTGCCACATTTGATGATAAGTTTATACTTTCAGCATTGTTGAATTATAAGGCCCTTCGTGATTACCAGCATTACACATCATCACTAAGTTGTTTGTGCATTGTCAAGACCCGACATTAGAGACCTTGGGGTTGTTTCTTCAAGTTTACTGATAGGAATTACCTTTCAAGAGAGATAGGATACTTGTATTCTGTCTATGTTGTTGCAGTGCTAAAAACACCATCAACAGGTATACAAACTCAAATTGAGTAGAACCAATTGATACTCCAAAATCTACAACTGGATGTATTTTTACTCTTGGTTCAGGAAATATTTCTAAAAGAGCAAGCTACAACATATAATTGCCTTATCATCTACAGAGGCAGAATATAAGGCAGCAATTACTATAGGTTGTAAAGCGATTTGGTTGCAAAGAATATTGATCAATCTTCAAATAGACCAAACAGCACCAAGCTACAACATATAATTGCCTTATCACCTACAGAGGCAGAATATAAGGCAGCAATTACTATAGGTTGTAAAGCAATTTGGTTGCAAAGAATATTGATCAATCTTCAAATAGACCAAACAGCACCAAACTCATTTCTCTGGGCAATCAAAGTGTCTTCAAATCCATGAAAAACCTGGTTTATCATGCCAGAACCAAGCATATAGAAGTCCATAACCATTACATACAACAATTGGTTGATAATGAAGACATTTGCCTTTACTAATGTTCTACATAGAGCAGATCACTGACATAATGACTCAACCCCTTGGAAGAGATACATTTATAAAATTTAGAAACAAAAGTGGGATTGTATCTAGTTTAATAATTATGTGGGGGTAATAGATATAAGGTAAATCAATAGACGTTAAAATTGGTGGACTATTTCAACCACCAAGATAGCATTTGCTGTTTATTTTGGAGTGCATTTGTTATTCAGTCACCTGGTTATATACAGGCACTATAATAGTGGTTTGTGTGATCTGTGTATTAAAGCTCATAATACTGTGTTTCTGAAATCCATCAGCTGAATTTTTGGAAAAAAAAAGAAGCAAATGCAAAAAAAATCATCAGCAGCAAGAATTACAGTTTATAATTAAATAGAGTTCCCTGTTTAGACAAACCCAAAAATTCATTTACCCATTAGCTTTCTAACCTGCTGAAAGTATGTCAAAATTTTGAACAGGGAAAACATTACAGCCTTCAAATTAAGTAAGTGTTTTATATGACAAGAACACAAACACTAAAAAACTTGAGAACTAATACAGCAAAAAGATTCCTCATTTTCATCACAAAAAAATTCCTAATATTCTAAAAAGTGAACTTGAAACCTAAGTTACCAGGTTCTCTCATATAGCCCTCCGTACCCTGCAAAATATGTTTGGGTTCCTGGTTCAGTTCTGGTTTGCCCTGGGTTCGATCAGATTCTTCCCTGGCCACCCAGGTTCTCTGTGGGTCCTTCACAGAAGGACCCACAGAGAACCCAGGTGGTCAGGGAAGAACCCTGGTCGAACCTAGGGAGAACTAAGGAGGATCCAGCCGAGCCCAGAGAGACCCAAGGGTGCCCCAATAAAAAAAAAAACAAAATTTGAAGCATTTTTAATGTAAGTTAACGAGTAACAGGTAGGTAATTGGTGCAGTAACAGGAAATGCTGACTTTTTGGAGACATTGGGTATGGCTTGCTGTTAAATGTATATGCATATGTATGTATTTATGTATGTATATGTGTATGTATATATGTATATGTATGTATTTATGTATGCATATATGTTATATGTGTATGTATATAATAATATATACATACATGATACATACATACATAAACAAGTAGGTAATTGGTGCAGTAACAGGAAATGCCAGCTTTTTGGAGACATTGGGTATGGTTTGCTGTTAAATGTATATGCATATGTATGCATTTATGTATGTATATGTGTATGTATGTATATATATACATGTATATGTATGTATTTATGTATGTATATATGTTATATGTGTATGCATACATACATACATACATATATATACCCGTACACAAGAAAAGAAAAAAATTGCCACACCGGCATACCTGCATCCATACCCGTATCTGAACCCGTACCCAAACCGGCAACTTAGCTTGAAACGGGTAACCTTCACTATTATTAGATAATAGGTTAGGATATATTTGAGCTCAGTACAGTAATGTGTGGTTCAAACTGCAGTTGAATAGTTGCTTGACACTCCATATAGCATTGACCCTATGTAAGTCTGTCATTCCATCTACATTAGTCCTTGTGATTGTTCATCCCAACACTACCCTCCTTAAACAAAAATATTATAGGAAGCATTCTATACTTGTCAATCTATTGAAAAAAATTCCACTTTAACGTCAGGATATTGATCTGAAAGAAGAAAGAAACATAAGCTTACAAAAGGTAAAATAAATCTTTGAGACAAAAATATTAAGTCTTAATCCAGCAAGGCAATCCTTCATTATATTGTATATCTTGATAGTCATCTCAACATTTGGATCTTGAAGAAAAAACAAACATCATTTACCTATCAGGGACAAAAAAAATCCTTAAATCACTCATCATTGTCATTTTCATTTTATAAATTCTATAGTTCAGATTGGAGTGGCCAGTAGTATAATAATTTTCATGGTGTTATATGTCACTCTCTAGTTGGTCAAGCTAGTATATACATTAGCATTGGTGGGCTCATAAACCACAGGTTCAAGGATCATTTTCACATCTTATAACTTCAGAAATATGATGTTTTTTGGGTTAAACATTAGCAGTGTTCCACGGGGTTTTGGGGACAGAAATATGTGATAAGTTTTTTGGGTTAAACATTAGTACAGAATTATACATCTTGGAGACAACTAGGAGTCCCCTAGACGTCTTGAGGACACCCCAACGCCCTCAAAGTCCTATCAGCGTCTTGGAGACAGCGACACTAGTGGTGGGATGGTGGCATTGGTGGTGGCCTAGTGGGGGGATGTCTCCCCCAAGTCCCCAAGTCTCCGAGACGTCCCCTTCTAGGAAATGCGGGGTTTTTTGAGGGGGACGCGTCCCCGTGGAACACTGAACATTAGTATCATACAAGGGGACATGAGCAATTTTTACAAGGGGAGAAACCACCTCTAATTTTTTAAAATGCTCATTACTCTTTCATGGTGTGAAAATGGTTATGTATAGTTATACCATATATGTGGGTTAGATTGACCAAATTTTTTGATGTCTATTTGAAGTGTCTATAGTTGCAATAATATTAAAAGACGTATTGAAGGCTTGAATTATCTTCACAAGTTAAAACTCATTGAGATCTCAAGCCTAATCATAGTTTGGTAGATAATGGTGTCATAGTCAAATTGAAAACTATCGAATTACATTTGTATGGGATGCCCAACAATAGAATTCTGTATGGTTTCATGGGATCACTATTATAGAAATTTCTTGTGGTGAACCTCCTTACATGAAGAAAGATAAAAAAATAAATTTTTGAATGAGTCTCATCTCATGGAACATGGGCCTTGATGTGTCAACAAGATTAAGAAATATTAAGGGATGGGTTAGATATAGATACCAAGTGCATTCTAATTAATATAGTTTTATTCTAGGTAGGTGCACTCAAGTTAAATTAAATGAAGCATTAGTTCTAATGTTTCTCTATGACGTGCTCTATGCATATTAATAATTTATTATTGTTATATTCATGTTAAGATGCCTCGAAATATTACCATGTTTTATTCTATTGTACTTTGTTATTGGACTTGATCAACCCAATAACTTTGTACATGTGTCATAAAGTATTGTATAGTAAAAGAGGATACTCATGTAATCTGGAATGCAAGATTATCATCTTAGAATATATATTGAGCGTATGGATTATATATGAATGACTACATAGTATGGGATATGTATGTCATTCACTAGATAAATGTTATGTCAACACATGATAATAATTTTGTAAATTTAATGTTGAAGTTACATGAAAGTGATTAAAACATCTATATTAAAGAAAATAGGTTACATGAGAGAAAATTGACAAAGGCGAAATGTATGTGATTAAACATATAGAATGACATTATTTTCCTCGATTGTAAATTCCTAACGTATATGTATGTATAGATCTTGTCATTGGAAAAATGATCCACTTGTAATTACTTGTTAAATAAAAATACAATTGAAAAAGGGAGAGATCTATGAATTAAAATAAGAAAAGGATGTAGATGAAGTAAATGTATATATAAAATATTATAAAGAATACATATATTCAATATCAGTTTCTTCAATTATTGAAGATGTATTTTTGAGTTGTGATGCAGATGCATCTCATGCTACTGAGGGCAGCAGCCAATTTACAAGGGTAGAAATGTTATGTGACTTTTTCCCCAAGAGAAGAGAAAACTATGAAATAACCCTTTAGAATTAAAAGGGAGATAGAAAAATAAAGGATATTATGATCCTTTGGTTAAAAAAAAGATTAATAAAAAATATTCATAAAAACTCTTTTAAAAGGGAGAAATAATTATATTTATCAGATAATAATTAAAGGCATCCTTTGTGAAAGGGCGTGATGGTTTGGAAACCACCCCTTAAAAGGATATATAAATCATTCATGTGAAACTTGGAAAGGCATGGAGAACATTCAAGGAAGGAGAAAGTGGTTTGGTGAGCTATGGGTATTGGAGAAGGGGGCACACAAAGTGTGTCCAACTCGGGGTATAGAGTGCACCCGAGATTGTCCTGGCTAGGGCTGTTATGCATGTTGAATAGCTATTATGAGGCATGTTGTATACATGTTGAGCAATTACTCTAGAGCATGTTGTATGTATGTTGAGTAATTACTCTGGAGCATGTTGTATACATGAGGAGTGATTACTCTGGAGCACAATGTGCACTTGTGTTGAGCATTGTTCTATTGAACCAACACTTGTGTAGAGCACAATAATGCGCTGTGTTCCAAAAGGAACTGTTTCCTCCTAGATTGTTCCATAGCAAGAGCCAATACCACTGACATCTTCTTGGGATGAGCATGACCTTTCTAAGACCTATGATTCAGATAAGTACTAAACTCAATTCCAAGATATTTTTTTAAAATGAGATGGAGTTGATTTAAATTCTTTATTGATATTATTTATCCTCTTTTAATCATATCTATATTGTTGAATGTCAATTTATCTATCATTGATCATGTTTTTATGTGCTTAAATCTTTAACTAGATAACATTGATTAATTAGCATTTTTTATGCATTTGTATCTAATTTATAGAAATAATTTATAATCTTTAAACTTAAATAATAGAACTAATAAACGTGCTGCCAGATATTTATTAAAATTTTATACTTGGAGAAAAATAGCATTACACCTTCATTATATTGTATATCTTGATAGTCATCTCAACATTTGGATCTTGAAGAAAAAACAAACACCATTTACCTATCAAGGACAAAAAAAAAATCCTTAAATCACCCATCATTGTCATTTTCATTTTATAGGCAAATTACCAGCATTATCACTTCTCTCAAGATGCCAATGGCCTCATATGTTAGTAATCCTTATTTTGGGCTTCCCTAATTGTGAGAATAATTCGATGCCATCTCATGGCCCAAAAGGACAGGTGAAATATTATTCATATATTGCTTTATGGCTACAACTTGAAAGCAGCAATTTGAACTATATTCCACACAAAATAATTTGAAAACCTGAAAATGGAAGCAGGGCATATATTTTAGCAATGTAAAAAAACATGATCCAGTCTATTACCTTTGGGATTTTACCATTCAGTCTCTGATCTGCAAAAGGAAGGTTGCGAACAACAACAATATGCCATAGTCCAATTGTGCGGTTGTCACTAAGCTTCTTTCCTTCTTTTTCTTGTTCCAATAAAGTGATTTCATCCCAAAATGCCACATAGCAGACCTGCATTTCTTTTAACATCAATATATACCTCACAGAGCAGATATTCATAATTTAAGAACTAGAAGTCTTAATTTGAACTACAAGCCATATAAGCACAAAACCTTTCTTAATGACGCCTGAGACATGCCAATAGGTTGGTATAGATCATCTCCTCCACCAAAAGTACACGTGGAAACAATAGCTTTGCAACTATTCATAAATCTTCTATCTTCAAAATCAATATCAAAACCTCCATGGTCGCTATAGAAAGCACAGTGTACAGTCATTGTCTCTCTTACCTAATTATAACATCCAAAAACCATTTGGAAACAATTACTCAGATTAGGCATTACACAGAATTTAAACAAACATCTGTTTTGGTTGTGGACAGAGAAACATGCGACACATTCTAGAACCTCAAAGTCATGATCCACAAAATGTGGCATGCCTATGTAAGTGTTGGACAAATTGCTTATGTAACTTACTGTTATATCAAAAGTTATATTTGGCCAAACATTTGGACTCCCACAAAAATCTCAGTAATATCTGGTGTCTGGAGGCAGCTTATAACCTTAAAACTTTCTTGTCTTTCTTGGAGTGTTTGATACCCTGTGAACAGGTTGAAATTTTGGCTTTCGGCCTCTGATTGCTTCAAATATGTCAAATTGTCTCCATCTGTTGTACTCTCCAAGACCTCATACCCTATGTTTCTGATAGGACTACCACGTGCCTGCGCAGAAGGCAACTCCAAGTGTTCGATGTCCTCTGATGGTAGAAGCTCCAAACAAGCTGTTCAGACAAATACAAATTAGTATGAATATGCCTCAAACTCAATAATTAGAATATAGTTTTAAACAACTGCTCATGTAATTCAGTATTCCTATAATATGCATCATTGTACCACAATAGTTGTACTTTTGAGCTACTGGTGAGGGAATTGAATGTACCATCCGAAGTTTAAATGTAACTCATATTGGCAAAACTTCAAAAACCTTTAAAACATGTGTATATGATCAACAAAAGGAAACAATAGAACAAAAATATAAATATAAAGAGATCTATAATGAGCACAATATGTTTCATTGAGAGGATTCCTAACACAAGGTTACATCTGAACAATGAAAAATTAATTCTGCACAAATAGAATGAGAATAAAGCACAATTCCATTGCAAGCTAAATATAATGAGGATAAAGTTCTGCAAAAGAAAAAGATGGATTCAGTTTTGTGATATTTCAGTGGCCAAAAGGAGGTTGGACAATACTTCAAAACAGCCCAAGCAATTCCAATACTTCAAAACTCCTGCTTCATAAGATCTAATAGATATTTGAAAATTATGATATACGAGCCGGCTCCTAAAGAGGAGAAAGAGTAGATAGGTAGTACATCAACAATTACAAAATGTGATGCAAATGACCATAACTGCAGCCCAAGATGGTTTGCAAAAAGAAAGTCTGCCATTATTTGCTTCCATTGTAAGATGAGAGGCCATATAGCACAAGAATGCTGATGTCTTCATCCATGTCTATTGTATTGAAAGAGCAATCATTGTAAAGAGATGTATTGGAAGGAGCACATCACAACACAACCCAAGCACTTCATGAAGAAGGCTTTGGCGCCACTCTTCAAAAGAACTAGAAGTTGAAAGAAGCAGAAAGCGTGGCCATTCTTCAATGGAAGGCAGAGGCAAAAAGATACAGTCCAAGATGAACAAGAATTGTTGCACTCCTTGCCTGTGAAGAGCCCAACTGGCTCCTACTCAAACCCCTATAGTGTTTGCTTTCTTTTTGTGTTTTTTATTGATTTTAGAGAAATTCTAGACAAAAGTAGAAGGGGCGTCCAAGCATAAATTTGCAAATAAAACTGAAATACGAGAATTTCTTGAGCAACTAGTACTGTAAATAAGATATGGTAGTACATACAATGAAATTACAAACAAGAAATGTACCTGAAGACCTCCAGAATAATTAAATAAGAAATTACAAAGCTTGCCTGTCGGAAATGGCTGAAATTGATGAAATAGCATGCCTAGAGCATAAATCTGGTTTCTCCCACTCTGAAACTAGAGAAAGTGTGCTGGAAGAGATAAGCGCCAAAGATGGAACCAAGAAATGGCCAAAAGGAGAGGCGTTTTTGCCTCTAGCTTCATACGCCCTTTCCCAGGAGGCACGCCACCCAATGCAAATGGTACGGCCTTTGCAGCTGCTGAATCTTCTTTATTGAAAGCGAAAATACTATTGAAGATGGCGTCCAAGATGTGAAGCCCTCTTCTTATTACAAACTGAACACTACTCAAATAAACTCTAATGAAGATCACTGAAGACTCTAGATTGAAGCCCTCCCAAAATGCAACAATTCAGTTGGTATCTCACAACCTCAAAGTAGCAAAACACTGAAGATCTGTCGTTTCTCCAATGGTGAAACCCTCTAGTAAACTTGTCTCAGACAAAATCATAGAGAAAGCCAAAAGGAAGCAAAATGTCAAATAATCATATGAATGAGTTTAAATTTTCCTTCTTTTGCTTATATTGCCCAAAAAGCACGACTTCCCAAGAATTGCCACCACTTTGCTTTAAAATACATAAAAAATGTATTTTATATATTTTTCCATACTTGGGCGCACTTTGCCATTTAGGTGATTTAAAAGAATCACTTTATAAAGTATTTAAGTGGCATATCTTTATAAAGTCAATTTGACTTTATATTAAATCATTTAAGTTAATTACATAACTTAACCACTAAAATACCCATAACTTCCTCCAAACTCAGTATTATCCTATGCCGTCAGAAGCTGGTGAACACTAAACACCATATGCCTGTACTGAAAACCATACTAAAGTGAAGGGATGGGAATGGCATCACCCATCAAAGACGGTCACTAACCCCCTAACCAGATCCTGTCAGCCCACGAGGGTCCAAGAAATAGGCTAACTCCACTGTTCCTGAATACTAACTAGATTGGGTACATTATAGTCCACCCTCCCTGAATTTGCTTGTCCTCAAGCAAACTCAAAGCTGGAGGCTATAGAATATTGTCACTCTCCCAAGTAGCATCCTCTGCCGGCAAATCTTTCCACTTAACCAGATATTCCCTAAGAACCCGCCCCTGTAAAGGACGCTCTCTGAACTCCAGAATGGCCTCAAGTACTAAAATCAACCTCCCCTCATCATCCAAGGGTGGTAGGTCTGCAAAAGGAACTATGTTTTGTCCCAACGCCTTTTTGAGGCATGATACATGAAACACATTATGTACCCTACTATCTACCGCTAACTATAACTCATAAGCCACCTCGCCAACTCGCCTGACAATGGTAAATGGCCCGTTGTAACGTGGCTTGAGTTTCTGAAAGCCACTCTTTCTAAGAGTGGACTGCCTATAGGGTTATAGCATGAGGTACACCAAATCACCGACCTCAAAAAACCACTCAACCCTCCTCTGATCCGCATACTGCTTCTGCTGATTCTGAGCCCTCTAATATTCTCTCATAGAGCTCTCATAATATCCTGGTTCTCCTATAACAGATCACCAGCACTCGGTACTCTGCAGTCACTCAGTAGCAAATCAATGAAACTCAGAGCATCATAGGCATATAATGCTCGAAAAGGTGACATCTGGATAGACATGTGGTGAGTGGAATTGTAGCAAAACTCACAAAGATGTAACCACTTCACCCAAGCCTTTTGTTGCTCTGAAATATAATTCCGTCGGTATCCCTCCACCCATTTGTTGATGATCTCAGACTACCCATCTATCTGGGGGTGGTAGCTAGTACTCGGAGTGAGATCGGTCCCGCAAAGTCTGAATAACTCCTGCCAAAAATTACTCATGAACCTACTATCCCTATCGCTGACAATGCTCTGAGGTAACCCATGTAACCTAAATACCTCCCGAAAGAACAAATCCGCCACCTGTAAAGCTGAGAAAGTAGTAGTGATTGGGAAGAAATGTGCATACTTCGTCAATCGATCAACTACCACAAAAATGTTGTCTCTACCCTAAGCTTTCGGCAAGCCTGTAATGAAGTCCATCGATAAGCATTCCCACTTCCTCTCAGGAATAGGAAGCGGTTGTAGTAACACAGCAAGGTAAGTATGCTCTTGCTTGTTCTACTGACAAACAAAGCACTCCCTGACATACTGAAGAACATCTGATTTGAGACCCTTCCACGTGAATCTCTCTCGTACCTGCCTGTAGGTCTTAAAGTACCCGGGATGACCAGCCATGGGTGAATCATGAAGAGTCTTCAAAATCTTGTTCTTCACCTCAGAACCTCTTACTAAAAATGTTCTCCCTTTGTAAATGATAAGATCATTCACAAGAGAGTATTTGCCATCTTGTATAGTCCCATCAATAATGCCAGAAGCCCATGGGTTCTTAGCATACTCCACTAATATCATGTGACTCCAATCCTCTGAAATCACTGCAATGGAGCTCAAGTGTGGCCGGCGAGATAATGCATCAGCAACTACGTTTTGTGTACCTTTGACATAGGCAATGTCAAAATCATATGACTGCAATTTGCTAACCCAGTTCTATTGTCTCTCATTCAGGTCTCGCTGCCCAAGGAAATGTTTCAAGCCGTTATGATCTGTTTTGACACAAAATTTGCTGCCAACTAGATATTGCTTGAACTTGGCCATAGCGTGCATGATAGCCAACATCTCCTTATCATAAATACTAAAGCCCCTCTCAAGACCCCTTAGCTTCCTACTCTCGAAAGCTATCGAATGACAATCCTACATGATTACTGCACCAATACCTTCTCCACTAGCATCATAGTGAAGCTCAAAAGGTTTGGTGAAGTCTAGCAACGCCAAAATTGGGCATGTCGTCATCAAATGTTTGAACTTTTCAAAACACTCCTGTGCTTGAGGTGTCCAAACGAATGCTCCATTATTTGTCAAATCCGTAAGTGGTGTTGCATGTCACGAAAAACCACTAACAAATCGACGGTAGAAAGCACATAATCCCACAAAACCCCCGAGTTGCGTCAAGGTCTCAAGCGTAGGCCAATCAACAATTGCACGAACCTTATTAGGATCCATGCTAACACCCTCTTTGTTGATGATGTGACCCAGATAAAGCAACTTGGCCATGCCCAATGCACATTTGGACTCCTTGGCGTACAAGGACTCCCTGTCAAGTAAGCTCAGCACAGTATCCAGGTAAGCTAAGTGCTCCTCCCAAGATCTCCTGTAGACTGTCATCGAAGAACACCAGAACGAATTTCCTCAAATGACATTAGAAAGCCCTGTTCATCGTGGACTGAAAAGTGGCTGGAGCGTTGGTTAAACCGAAAGACATACCAAAAAGTCGTAATGTCCACAATGACATCTGAAAGCGTTCTTCTCAATGTCTTCCTCTTGGACCCTGATCTGATGGTACCCTGTCCTCAAATCTATCTTCGAGAAGTAGCAAGCCCCATGAAACTCGTCTATCAACTCATCAATACGCAGAATGGGATACCTATTCTTGATGGTTTTCCTATTCAACATCATGTAATCGATACACATTCTAAGTGTACCGTTCTTCTTCACCAATACAACTGAAGAAGCAAATGGAGACTTACTTGGCCTGATGTGTCTCATAGCGAGCAACTCTTTGATGGTTTTTTCTATTTCATCCTTCAGTCGCTTTGGGTGTTGGTAAGGAGTAACCATAATGGGCTTGGTGCCCTCCTCCAACTCAATAATATGCTCTATGCCCCTATCTAGAGGTCTACCAAGAGGTATATCACTAAACACCTTCTTATGCTTCATGCAAAGCTCCTGTACATCGGGATGGTAAGGTGTTTTATGCTGCTCCTCATAAGATAGCTGCAACTGACACGCTACTGCCCACTCAACCATGTCATTTCGAATTAACCTCGACATTCTTTTGAGTGTAATAACTTTCAAGCTGCTGTCCTGGATGGCTTTTAATATGTGATTTGTTCCATCAACCTTAAATTTCATCTCCATCTCTTGAAGGTTGAGAGTGAACTCACCGATTGCATGAAGCCACTTCATGCCAAGTACTACATCAGTGTCATCCATTGTAACCACATAAAAATTTGCCTTGAACTCATAATTGTTGAGCTTCATGGGCAGATCCAAAATCATCCTCTCACACTTGAGAGTGTAACCATTTGCAACCTTTACTTTGATGCCTTCAAACTGCTGTGTTTGAATCCCTCTTTTCTCCACTAAGCATGCATCTATAAAATTGTGGGTTGCACCTATGTCAAGTAGTGATATGACTCTTTGGCCAGCCAAGAGTCAACGCAAACGAAATGAGCCTTCCCTTTGCATACTTGACATGCGAGCTTCCTGTAGCTCTTTTTCCACTTCTCTTTCCACTGAAATTTTTGAGTTTTCTATTTCAAAACCATCTTCATCAGCTTGCTGGTCAGAAATATCAGAATTAAGTTCTTCCTCATAAAACCATTCTAGTTGTCTATTTTGTCCCTTTGGCTTTAGAGGACAATCATGGTTTATATCATAGGGCACTTTGCAAACAAAGCAAAGCTTTCTCCTTCATAAATCGTTGATTGTTTCACGATCTAAAGGTGCTACAAACTTTTTCTTTTGGTCAAAATTTTCTGATTTCGTAAAATCAGATTTGCTGTCCCTATTTGATGAAAAATCAGGTTTGTTGTCCCTATTTGATGAGAATGCATTGGAGTTGAACTTACTCCATGGAGTAGTAAGTTCCATGCTACGAGCCTTCCTCATAGCTTCCTGTAAAGTAGAAGGATCAAAGGCTTTAATCCAGCCCTTCATTGGCTCAAAAAGCCCTTCCACAAAGAGAATAACCAGCCTTCTCTCTAAAACCCCTGTGACCATAGCCGAGATTCTTTGAAATTCCCCAATATAGGATTCCAAGCTACCCAATTGTTTGAGCTGTGCCAAGTCTCTCAAATACAATTTGGGGTCCTTCTTGTCAAATTTTTCCACAAGTCTATCTGTGAACTCCTGATAAGTAGTAATCCGGTCATGTTGTAGGGTAATCATACCGTGGTGCCACCAATCATGGGCTACACCATCCAAATGTAATGTTGAGAACCTTATGGCATCATCCTCTGCAATTGGACGTAAAGTCAAGAAAGTGTCAAGCTTGCTAATCCAAGCTCTAGCTGTGACTCTACCGCTGCCATCAAAGGTAGGAAGAGTTAGTTTATTTGTAGTTTGTCTCAAATCATTGTTCCTGTTATCTCTAGGCCTTCTGTCAACTCGATTCCTGCCATGTTCTCTCTTTTGGCTCATGAATCTATCGAAGTTAAGGTGATTCTTAACTCTTTGGAGTAAAGCCTCCCATTCATCATGAAATGTCATGATGTTATCAGTGAAGATCACTTCACCTTCTCCCTCCTCCATGAAGCCCTCATCTAGATCATGCCTAGCAAAGTTAGGACGTGTGGGTCTCTCATAGGTTCGTGTAGGAGTAATTCTCAACCGTGGATTCCCATGCACATTGCATCTTCCTCCTGTTCCTGTGGTCTCCTTTGAACAGTCAAGTGTTGCACTGTTGTGCTCAACTGCTGCAGTACATTTGCCACCTGTTCCTGTCTTGCTACTAGGCCTCTCAAAACATCTATGGCCTCCCTGTCTTCCATCTGAGCACGGGTTGAAGGTTCTTCTTGTATTTCCACTCTGTCACCCATTTCCTCAAACTAATTGTCAAAGCCAAAATTATCAAGTGGATTTCTCTGACTCCCAGGCCTCTTGCGTTAGTAATACTTGTTGTATCTGCCTTGATAAGGACGCATATGATGGTTTCCCTTCAGGCTGGCATGATTATGATACCACTGTGAAGAGCCCATCTGGCTCCTACTCAAACCCTTGTAGTGTTTGCTTATCTTTTTGTGTTTTTTATTGATTTTAGAGAAATTCTAAACAAAAGTAGAAAGGGCGTCCAAGCATAAATTTGCAAATAAAACTGAAATACGAGAATTTCTTGAGCAACTAGTATTGCAAATAAGATATGGTAGTACAAACAAGAAACGTACTTGAAGAACTCCAGAATAATTAAATAAGAAATTACAGAGCTTGCCAGGCGAAAAATGGCTGGAACTGATGAAATAGCACGCCTAGAGCATAGATCTGGTTTCTCCCACTTTGAAACTAGAGAAAGTGTGTTGAAAGAGATAGGCGCCAAAGATGCAACCAAGAAATGGCCAAAAGGAGAGGCATTTTTGTCTCTAGCTTCATACGTCCTTTCCAGGAGGCACGCCACCCAATGTAAATGGTACGGCCTTTGCAGTTGCTGAATCTTCTTTATTGAAAGCGAAAATACTGTTGAAGATGGCGTCCAAAATGTGAAGCCCTCTTCTTATTACAAACTAAACACTGCTCAAATAAACTCTGATGAAGATCACTGAAGACTCCAAAATGAAGCCCTCCCAAAATGCAATGATTCGGCTGCTATCTCATAGCCTCAAAGTAGCAAAATATTGAAGATCTTTCGTTTCTCCAATGGTGAAACCCTCTGGTAAACTTGTCTCAGACAAAATCACAGAGAAAGCCAAAAGGAAGCAAAATGTCAAATAATCATATGAGAGTTTTAATTTTCCTTCTTTTGCTTATATTGCCCAAAAAGCACGACTTCCCAAGAATTGTCGCCACTTTGCTTAAAAATACATTAAAAATGTATTTTATATATTTTTCCATAGTTGGACGCACTTTGCCGTTTAAGTGATTGTTGGTGTGTGTTTTTAATACCCCACCGAACACAGAATAAAAATGCCCAAGGACACTTTATCCTCTCTTGAAAATTTAATGCGTATGCTAAGAAGATTATGCAATAACTCCAATGTTTCTTTAGTCAGGTCATGACATGTGGATAAGACCAATGGGCGTTGTGATTTGTTGGTAATCACAAGGGGACTTACGTTATAGTTTATTTGCAAGTTAAGGACTTAAACGATTTTGACATTGAGGCTCTTTTCATTGGGTATTTCAAATTTTCCAAAAGAAAAAGGCAAAAAGATGAGGGTTTAGAGGTCTAAGCTACGCTTAAGAACTCAAGAGATAGCAATGACTAGATGAAACTGGAATAACCGCACTTTGTTTCGCCTCCTGAGGACAACTACGCAAAGCGGGTGCAATCTTCAATGGAGGTGATAATGATTTTCATGTTTGAATTAACAATTATCCAAACGGAAGTTAAGCATCCACAACTTAATAGCTCAGGCTAACTTTGCACATTGAATACAAATCATCTATTCAACAAAAGTATGAGCTTAATCTCATCAACCACTGCTATCAGATCTATCATTCACTAACAAACATTCAAATAAAATACTAGTTTAACTTTACTCTAAATGTTGAAGGAGAAGATGTAAACCTTGCACACTATTTGAAAACAAAAGTGGTTCTAAGCAAATCATGCACTAGAGCTTTTATTAACGGAAATAGTCTATCGCAACAATCTCATACTACTCACTTCACAAATTGAAAATGAGAGTACGCAAGTTTATATAGAGTTCTCAGAAATGAATAAATGGCACAGATTAAAATGAGCCAACAGCCAAGATTAAATCAAATAAACCCTAATTAGGGTTTCCCAAAATAACATCAGTGAACAAAGAGTTGACAAGGTGATTTGGTGCCTGGAGCTATTTTCAAGGAATTACATCCCTATCCTCCCGAGTTGCCGTGTGTTCAATGAATCTAGACACGATTGAGGCAACCTCTTTCATAGTGACTTGTGGAAGCATTCTAATCCTGAACTCCAATCCGTCCACACTTTCAACACATCTGACAAAGATGTCCTCCCATTCTGGCTCAGTCTTCACAAAAGATTCCCGGATGTCTAGGAAGTTCGCCATTTTGGCCCAGTTCTGCTTCAAGATAGGCCCAGTGATAGCAAAGAAGCTTTCATGTACCTTACCCTTCAAAGCTTCCAGCTGCAAGTCATTCTCCCGTATGACCTCCTTGTCCAGGATGTCGACAACCATGTTGAGGACCTTGGTCTGGACTTCTCTAATCTGCTCTTCCACTTTGAGCCCATCAACCTTTACTCTTTCCAAGACCTCTCCTTGTGCCTTCAAGGCCCAATACCAGGTGTGGAAATCGTAAGCTGCTCCCGCTGCAATGATGCCTCCATCTATCAATTCCTGCTTTGGAACCCCTTTCAGAATCCTAAGGCAAGGAATTATTCTTTCCTGTACATCTGAAAGGCCATCCCACATTTCTGCCAAGGCGGCCAGTCTAGAAAGTAATGAAGTGGCCTGACCATAGACCAAGGTCAACCTCTCCATGAACGCATCAGCTTGTGTGGCTTTGACCGCTATCCACTCTTTAGCCTCTCTGGCCATGACCCTGTCTTCTTCTATATCCTTCGCTACCTCCTGTGAAGGGTTCGGGAGAAGGGGAGTTGTCGTGTCATCTTGATCAAGTGGCTTAATCAGATGCTGAATGTACTCTTTTAGGCATTCAATCTCCTGTTGGCAGTCTTTCCTCTTTGCCACCTCCTTTGCCAACCTCGACTTGATGGTGGACACTGAATTGTCCAAATCTTCAACTTCCTGACCCTTCGTGGTTGGACCCAAGTCGATGGTAGTGACAACGTACTCATGTAGGGCTATGTCTTCCTATGGCTTGTCCATTGTCGGCACTACAATCTGTATGGTTCGGTTGCCAGCCTCATCCCTCTGTATGGTTGAGAACCTCTTAGCCGGCTTCTTGACTGAAGTTTGTGTAAGTCTGGCCAAGAAGTCTACAGTATCATCCTCTTCCTGTTCTTCCACTAGCACCTGTATTTTCATCCTTTCTTTTAACCAGTCCAGGATTGTGAGCTATTCCATGCCATCCTCTTCTGGTACACCTTCTCCGTTGGGAGCGTCCAAAATTCCTCGAAGGGCTGAAATCATTCCCTCCTGAAAGTCATCATTTTGGGCGCCTATATCATCATCAGACCCCAATATTTCTGTGTCTGTGGGAGATGGCGGTACGTCATCGTCCGGCTGAGGCTCTATATTTTCTTCGGAAATTGGGGAGGGATCCCTAATGTTGACTAATGAAGCATCAGCGGTAGCCAAAATCTCCTCAATGTTTCTAGATGTGGCAGAGCATGAAGGCTCTACCCTTGTTTGTTTTTTAATCGGCTCCTTGCCTACAGCTATCTCCTTCCTTTTCCTGGAAGTAGCGACTTTTATCATGTCTACGCCATGGGATGCTTCCGCATTCGAAGAGTAGGATTCCATCTCGCTCAACCTGTCGTAGGTCAGCGTCACCTTCATCCACCTTAGTTCCTGGATCTGCTGGTCGACCCACCATTGTGTGTACTTGACGACTGGTCTCATCAAGGTGTTCAAGTCGGCATGTTCGAGTTCTGACCATCTGACAGCAAGCAATGGCAAGCTCTCATCAAAGCACGGTTGTACTTGCTTTCCATCATCCTCCAGCTGATCAGGCACCCGACAAAGCTCGGTCGTCCTAATCAAGCTAACAGGCAGTCTAGACCACATTCTCCGTCTGACTTCGAACTCATCTGCAGCGTCTGCCCAGAAGTCCTCTAATTCGACCCTATGCCTATACCTTCTCCCATCCACAATCTTGATATGATGGTGCGGGTCAAAGTTGTCCCTAGACTGATAAGTGGTGAAGGGGTAATGTTGTATTTCAAGCCTGGCACTCTCTGCTACCTGCGCTGACGGACATGTCTCTAGCATGTTCCCTATAAAGAAGGGAAAGGTGATTGTCGCCTTTTGCTTCGTCCTTTGGAAACTCTGATACTCCTCTAGCTATCTCAACACTTCAAGCAGGATCATCTTGTTTGTAGGAAAGATAGGCAATCGGTATGGATTCCCAGTGAATCCCTGGATTCTGATATATGTATACCTCGGATACTGGATGAACTACGATCCGTATTTGCCTATCAAACTTTTAGCCTCATGAGTTAGTCATTGGTGTGTTCCTCCTTGAAGTATCCTCGTTATGTACATGAGGAAAGCATTGTGTGCTCGTCTGAAGTGGGTCTTCTCACTCAACTGCAGCTATGGATAGCAGTCGTAGGACTTCAGTTCATTTTCCCCGTTGCGAACTATGCCTTTGCAGATCAAGCCTGCATACCTATACGTCCTAGCCAACATGTAGATGACGTAGGAACTCATATAGAACGTTTTGGTCTTCTCCAGGTTGACCAGCTGCTCGTGGAGACTGTTGCTTATCATGCGCGACCAGTTGAACATTTTTACGCCCTCCGTGATGTCCTCAATAAAATAGTGCATCCAAGTCTCGAAAGGTGCCCCCAAAGGATTGCCAACTATTCTATTCAACAGGACAATAATATCCCCATAATCCTCCTTGAAGTCTGTGCGCAACAGCGTTTTAGGCATCTTCTTGGCAGAAGCTCTCGTATTATCCAACCATGACTTATTAATGTTGGCGGCATAGAGATCAAGTTTTTCATCATACAATCTCTTTGCATCCTCCTTAGTTTTGTAAGCGGTCTTGTGATATGTGGGGATGCCAAAAGCTTCTTGTATGGCTAACTCTCCGAGATGAGCCAATATCCTCCCACCGAGTGCAACAATTCGCCTTTCTTGAGCGTCATAGTGAAGGGCACACTCTACCATCAACTCAGCACATTCAATCGCAGGTGGGAATCCGGCAGCTTGAACAATTATGTTTCTCATCATTCTTCTGGCGATAGGCGTCAGCAAGAATCCGTCGTGCCCATACATCCTTTGTTTGAATTCCTTGAGGTCGATGTGCCCAAGGTTGGTGTCCGTAATATTCTTCCATTTTGACTTTATCTTGGACTCCGGCTGCGACCCCTTGCTAGCGAACTTCATTTGCGCTTGTCTGGACGGCTCTCCCTGGTTGGTCATCAACCTGCAAGTTCAAAATAACTAACATTAATACAAGAACTTTTCTTTTAAAAATCAGATTATTCCTGGACATTACTTGATAAACTCGCACTTTCAGCCTTTAAAATATAAATTTCTGTGAAAAAGCAAACTGAAAGTGAAGAAATTTGCCAAGTACTGGATAAATCTCGTGCTGGAATGAATGTAGAGGACTAGAAAAGAGTAGGGAAGTGTTGCCAAATAATTTCCAAACCTCCGAGAATGTCCTCTGGCTGCAAACAAATTATAACTTCTGAAAATTTGACAAAAGAAGTGCGCCAATCTGCTAAGAAGTGCGACTTTCAGCAAAGAAATGACTTATCTCTTCCTAAGAATCACGTCCTTGCATAAAATTACTTCTTCCACTGAAGAAGAATAACACTACCCTCAATATTTCCCTCTCCGAAAATTACTTCTTGCAGATTTGAGAGAACAAACTTCTTCTCAGTCGAATTTGTGAAGAATGAGTTGCTGAAACTCATTTTATGGCTAAGAAGTGCGATTTTCTATAGCAATTGCTTTCTTTTCTCTCAGTTCTCTCAATTTTAGAAATGTTTTCTTTTCCTTGATTGGCAAGTTTCTAATTCTTTTCAGAATTGTTGAGGCAAGTTTCCAATTTTTACCATGGCGCCACCTCTGTCTAAAATCTTCAGCTTTCTTTCTCTTTTAAAATTTGCCTAAGTATTGAACACTTAAATTTATTGGAAAATATTAATTTAATCATTAAAATTGATTTTCCAACACATTTAATTCTCGAATCATGGCAAATTTAATTTTACCTAAGGCGAAATGATTATTCTTCCAAGTAATCTCTCGTTTTTTCCAGACTTCGAATATTTTAATTAAAATTCCCTAAGTGTCGGGAAATAATTAAAAATATTAGATATTAAATTTCCAACCCGTTTAACTGAATACTTGGCCAAATTTGTCTATCTGTGTTGGATTATTTAATTCTCCAATCATTTGCCTAGCCAAAATGTGCTTTATGAATTCTCTGTCAATTTTCAACTCTCCAAGCGAACTTCTGGCTTCTCTGGACGTTCATACTTAGTCAAATTTTCATTTTCTCTCTCCTTCTGGGTTGGGCGAACTTAGAGCTTTATCTGCCATTTTGCAATTTTTTATTCATGCCTTAGGAATTTATTTCATGCCGAGTTGGGTTGACTTCGTGTATGCCTTGCCAGACATTCTTCATTATGTGCCTTAGAATTTCATTCCATCATGCCGAGGAGTGAATTTTATGCCAGCTTGATCCCTTCTCTCTCTAGGCATATTTTATTTTCATGCCTTCGAAAAATTTTACCTTCCAAAGTTGGGCGGATTTCTTGTTCTTCCTTGCCATTGGCACATTTTAGTCTTGCTTTGTCCAAGGGCTGACTTCATACTCTTCTTGCCATGGGCGCATTTTGCATCTTGCTTGTCCAAGGGCGGACTTGGCACTTCATTTGTCTAAAGGCGGACTTCATGTCTTGTCTTGCCATTCACTTGGCTTGGGCAGACTTTGCATCTCACTTGTCCAAGGGCGGACTTGGAGGTTACTCATTCCATTTACACCTTCCAAGGGCGGACTTCAACCCCTCTCAAGACATGGCGGACTTGGCACCTCATCAAGCCATGGGCGGACTTGGATGCTTGTCTCTCCATCCACTTCTCTTATTGTGGACTTCAACCTCTCTCCTTCCAAGGGCAGACTTGACCCTTCATCGAGCTATGGCGGACTTGGAGGCTCCTTGTGCCATGGCGGACTTCATGCCTGGCTTGCCATGCCAAAGGCAAGGGCGGACTTCATGTCTGGCCTACCATTCTTTCTCATGGGCGCGCTTCAACAGACTTAGCCATTTTTGCCAGTTTTTACCATTTACTTTGACTTTCATGTTGACTTTATGCTCAGTGGGACCTTAAAATAGAAACTTTCTAAAAATAGAAAAAAGCAAAAAGCATCCCTAAAAATAGGAACTCCAAAATGGCCTAAAAATGCCAAAAAGCAAAAAGCAAAAAAGCAGAATCCCTAAAAAATAGGAAGTGTCAGAAATGACTAAAAGCACAGGTGATCCTCGTCTTTCGGACCTTTCGAGCCCTTCCATGATGTTTAGGCACACAAACGGGTTCAAAGTCTCAACTTGGCTAGACTGACTCATAAAAATTACTCAAATTCTGAACTCCAAAACGGCAATACAGAGGACGAAACCAAAACTTGGGGGTCCCCATTTGCAATGGGGCGATGTGTTAAATAGGTCACAACAGTGATTTAAAAGAATCACTTTATAAAGTATTTTCATTACTTTATAAAGTATTTAAGTGGCATATCTTTATAAAGTCAATTTGACTTTATATTAAATCATTTAAGTTAATTACATAACTTAACCACTAAAATACCCATAACTTCCTCCAAACTCAGTATTATCCTGTGCCGTCAGAAGCTAGCGAACACTGAACACCATATGCCTATACTGAAAACCATACTGAAGTGTAGAGATGGGAATGGCATTACCCATCAAAGACGGTCACTGACCCCCTAACCAGATCCTGTCAGCCCACGAGGGTCCAAGAAATAGGCTAACTCCACTATTCCTCAATACTGACTAAAGTGGAGGCATTACATTGCCACATAAGTAGTCATTGGTATCCTAGCTATTGGTTACTTCACCAAAGCAAAAATACAAGTAGATTTCCAAGATTGAGAAGCATGAAGTTATTTAGACACCTACAAAACAAAAGGTGAAAGATGGTAAAACCAAGCTGTCCAAAGAAAAAGCCATTAAGGAGAAGCGGCACATGGAGGTGTCTCCATTTCAAACCCAAGGAGGTAGAAATAGTAAAAAGTCATTTTTGGTTTCTTAGATAGAAACAGATGACTATTTTAGATTGTGATTGACCAGCAACGATAGGAAAAGCTGCAGAAAGTTGTCGAACAAAAGAAAAAGAGTTGAACAACAGTAGCAAGTGACAGGGTCAGCCATAGCCAATATGGTCATACAAGTTTGACTGGGGCCAAATTCGTCATAATGTCAAAGATTAAATAGCAAAGTGCAAATTTGCAGAGTACAAAATTACAAAGGCCAAAACATGATCTGTTTTTCAGTGCAGGAGAGCAGAGAGATCGGTTTCCCATTTATTTGGATCCTTGTTTTGGGATTATTCTTGTAAGCTCTTGTGGCACCAAAGGCCTTCTAATGGGGAAGATGTGATCCAAAAAAATTTGGACAAATACTTAAATTCAATTGATTGAGAGATCAATATCTGTATGTGTCAGTAGACCACATACAAACTCAACATAGTGGGTACAGGTTGCAGCCAATGATTCTGGTTGCAGGCAAGTTTATCCCATACAAGACAAAATTGAAAATAGCAGAACTAGAGATTCATTTCAGGAGTTGAATCGGCTCTCCTTCTGTCTCTTCACTGAGAAACATTAAATACACCTCTTGGGTTAATGCTATTAGAGATAGACATCTTGGGTGATATGCTTTCACTTAAATAATGGAAAGATATAAGTTTAATTGAAAATTGCAATCCAAACTCACTAAGTCTTAGGGTTATTGGCAATTAGAGGTGGTAACCCATTGCCATGTTTCTTGAGATTGTAAAGTTGTATGAAAGTTAAATCACAAAATCGGTGCAAGTAGGAGGATGCTAGATTGGTGTCCTTGGTGGCCCGCATAAAGGAGGCAGCTTGTAAGACTTATTTTGATTATGGATTCTTTACTTGAGTTTTCTCCCAAATTGGGTTTCTCCAAGGAAAATCTCTTTGTTAGGTTTGCTTATGTTGTTATTTTCAATAACTAGCTTAAGCTTGGTTAATTGCAACATTTCTAGAGCACAAGTAGATATGAGTGTGTGCTCAGTTGGTAACTCCATTAATGGAGGTACAATGTATTGAAATCACTATCAGTCATAAGAACTGTGACATCATAATTTGTAGCCTTAAGTTTTTCAATTAAGTATAGTACTTGAGAGCAACAAGGTGTGGAATGTAAGATTCGTATTGAGGAATCATGCAATGGAATATCCATGCCAAATACAGATCACTAAGGTAAACTGATAAGATGAGTTTGTCAAAACAAAACATTAGGATCAAAGGTATGAAGTATCTATACATTGCTTAAAAGAAGAAAAATTACACATTTATAGCAAAGCATCAAAAAATATGCACAAGCAAATAAACAATGGCTTTCCAGCTTTGGATCCTATGAGCCACAACTCAAATAGTAATATAATGTTAACAAGGGTAAGTGGGACATGACCCTCATGTTATGACTCACAATATAAAAATCAAAAACTTATGACTATATGAATGACTAACAACTAATGACATTACAAGATGAACTTGTTTCCTTGAGACTTGTCAAAATTAGATCTATGGCTGTCCCGTCTTATTTTGGATCAAAGAATCCACACAAAAGATTGACGAGTAAGGATGTGAATATCCTTAGCACTAATGACCCTCAACATCACCTTGTGGGTTCATAACATTTCATTTTTCCTTTTGGTTCAAGCAAACTCTTCAGGCAAACCAAATCTTAGCACCCAACCACCAGAACTTACCTATTTGTGTTCATGCTCTTAGATTACTCGACTAAAAATTCTAAAGCCGATGCTTCCCAAAAATCCATAAGACCGATAATGATGATATTTTCCCAGCATGAATTAAAATTTCAGTTACTGAAATCAAGGGTACAAAAGACACACCAATTTCAATCAACTAAAATTCCAACAAAGAGAACCAATTCCAATCAACAAAATTTCAATTTAATAAGTACATCAATCAGTAACAACATCAACAACCCATCATGAAAACTTTAAAGATACTATCAGCCAGTGAAACACACCACATTCCGTTCAACAAAAAATTAAAGGGCCCCAAACTAAACTGTAAACAAGGTAGATGTTTCCCTCTTTGAGTTACCAACACAAATGTTACTAGTTTCAATCACCAAATGACTGGTGTAGCTGAAGGTTTTATTTAACAGTAGCATAAAATCTATGTTACCAAATCAGCACATAAACAGGTCAAACCGCCTATGGATTCAACCAAGGTATGCATTTTTCCCACCCAAAATGTTTCGAAGTTTTGCCAGTTGAATCTAGCCAACTCCAATGACCACATGGCAATTCCAAACCGAATCCCAATCGTTTCAACCAGCAAACACAGTTTTCATAGGGCTTTTGTTTTTGACTTCCTAAACATTGTTGTGTCATGAGCTAACTACCATTTCTCCCACTGTTCTTCTCGATACTCACCATCAGAATGCATCTTATGACTATCAATTTTTTTTTCTTCATCACATCCTTTTTGAATGGAGAAAGCTCTAAAAATCATTCCATGGGAACATCATTTGAAACAAACAAAACAATCCATGAATTGAACCAAACCCTCTATAGCTCTAGACTCTGACATGTGACCACCTAGATCGCTGATCTTATATTCTCCCTCAATCTGTATAATTTTAGTTTAGGTTAAATATTCAGTTTTTAATTTAATAGAATTTTATTAAATTTTATATTATTTATCAATAATTATTAATCTTACATTATTTTAATGAAGCTTATTGTTTATTAAACTTAATTTATTAGTATATAAAATATTTTTTAAATACATATTATTTATATTAAATTATATTAATTAGTATTAAATTGGTTATTTATTAAGTTTAATATTTATTATTTAGTTGTAATTAATATATATATATATATATGAGTTTTTTTAATTAATGAAATATTGAATGGTATTTATATTAAAGGGTTTTGAAAAAGTTTTCTCCATATATGATATGGTATTCCTATCTATTATTCATATTTATTATTAATATTTAGCATGTTAAAAAAATATATATATTGTATAGCTTTATATTAATTTTTATGCAGCAAATATGTATATATTTATGATTTTATATGTTTTTTGTATGGATGTCCCTAAAATGTACCCCAAAAATTGTCATACGTCATATCATATCCATGTGTTTCCGATTCAGTGATTTAGATTATTAATACTATATATATAATAAATATTATATATGTTGATTATAGTTTAATAATTAATAATTTAAAAGTTATTATTAATACTGCATATATCATAAATATTATATAATCATATATTAATACTGTATATATAATTATTTATGCTTTTTATATGTTATTTGTACTACACACCCAACCCCACAAAAAAGTTTGCCATACCAGCATACCATATCCACATACCCATACCCGTACCCGATTCCAATTCCACAACTTAGCATAAAACAGTCCTAAAACCATTTTCATTGTTAACTAAGTGCATACACCTAAAATAAGATTATAACAATAAAAAGGGAGTATAGCAAGACATGAAAATGAAGCAGAACAAAGCTTTTAACCTAGAGAAACCTAATGTGGGTCAGAACTCTAGAAAAGTGAAGGAACTCCTCCTCGAGGTACTGACTCCTAGCTGATTACAGAGGTTTACTGTCTCCTAGAAGCCTTCATCAACTCCTTAAACATACAAATGGATGTCCAAACACATATACAACAATCTCAAGTTTCTCTAACCTTTCCAATTTCTCTCCAACATACACAAGACCACTTTACTGATGCAACCATGTAGAATTACAGTCAACTTCAACATGAAGGGAACACTTTTCCACATACAAGCAAGGGGTAGTAGTATAACCCAAGAGTCCAAAATATTCCCAAAAGCCGAAATGTTTAAAAAATACAGAATTCCAAAGGTGTCAGCTCCCTTTGTCTGCATGCTTCTTTGTTTTTGTCCTGTATGGGACAATTTTGGCTGAGGGTGATATCGTCCTCTAGGGCCTATTGTCATTATTGGCGAGGTTCACCTACAATCAAACTAGTCTAATATGTTCATCCTGGTCGAAACCATCACTAATCTCCTATTTTCATCATCATGAGCTCTCTCCCTCTCTCTCACACACACTCACAAAATTCAGCAGAGGTGGGAGAAGCTTAACATGACCATATATTGTCATTGTTTACAAGGTTCACCCACAATCAAACTAGTCAAATATGTTCATCCCGGTCGAAACCATCAGTAATCTCCTTTTTTCATCGAAACCATCTCTCGCTCTCTCTCTCTCTCTCTCTCTCTCTCACACACACACACACACACTTGTCATTATTGACAAGGTTCACCCACAATCATACTAGTCTAATATGTTCATCCCGGTTGAAACCATCTCTCTCTCTCTCTCTCTCTCTCTCTCTCTCTCACACACACACACACACACACGCACATAGACACAAACACACAGAGACACAGAGACAGACACGCACATGTGCACACACACGCGCGCGCGCGCGCGCACGCACATGCGCGCACACACACACAAAGGTGGGGGAAGCTTAACATCCCTCCACACATGACCATATATGCAATGAATTCGAAATGGTTTGTGAAGTGGTCTGGTAGAATTGTTCCTGTTGACAACAAGTCAAGAATAGCTTCAGAAAGGTCCTCAAGTAAATATATTGTATGGAGGTTGCTTCAACAAGAAAATCTGATTGGATCAAATTTGTTGAACTTGATAGCTACAAAAGTTCAGCAAAGAAAGATAAGCAAGGTATGGCATAAGACAAACTACTCAGCTTGTGGAGGTTATATTGCCCTTGACCATTGTTGTGTGCACTTGCCATTTGTCTCCTTTCAAATGTTTCTAGTTCCACTATCAGTAAGAGTAACAAGTTTACATATAGCTTCATCTGCTCTGTTAAGGCTCTGTTAAGAGGATCAAACCCACTTCTAGGAGAGAAGAGAAACTTATTGTTGTACAAAGTGCCTTCCATCTCATTGATCACAAGACAAATAAGTACAAAAAGCGTCTAGCAGCTAGCTACATGATGGGATGTAAAGCACAAGAAGCTGAGGCAGATTGATGAGGACCAAGATATGTGACCAAGATTGGCTGGATTCATGATGCAGAAACCAAATGAATCTAGCAATTCCAATGAAAAGGAGCAATTCATGAAATTTCCATCTGCAGATGACTCCAATTACTGAGCTTGTTGCTCGACACAGCTAAGCATTTATCAGTTTGTACTTTGTAGTTTGATATAATGAATTGCCAGTATAAACACAGCTAATTGTAAATCCATCAATTCGGCACTTTGTCTATTTGTATTATCATATTGTAGCAATGTCATTCAATGTTGGATAACAGATCAAGTTATCTCAAAAAAATAGCTTCTTTTAGTTTAAGATTTTTTTTAATAGTCAAATATTTTTTATCTATTTTTAACTGCCATGCACTCACCATTCCCAAATCTGGGAATTTTTCCACCATCCCCAAAACTCTTAAAAAACATTAATAGAACCTCACTCTCTGCTATCTATCAAGCTCCCACAACTGAAATTGGTACAGCCAATGGTAGGCAACCATATAGCATCTAATTGTGGCCTCAAGAATAATTTTATATGCTGGTATTGTGTACCACTTCCAATATTTCTACATACAGATTAAATGTCCCTTTCTTGTGCCTCTTTTGTGTTAGCATACAAGTATTTTATTTTAAATGCAGTTTAATTTCTCATTTTTTTACAGACATCTAACTTGATTGCATTTTAGAATTTTACCATCTTGGGTATCTCACTATATTGTTTCTTCTCCTTAATGAGGTTTTAGCACTCTGTACTTCTCATAGGCAAGCATCAGCAGCATAACACAAGTTTTCAATCAATCTATTAAGTAACTGAAGCCATCAAATAATTTCTTGGGTTTACTAGCCTTCATGGCATTCAAAACACTTTCTAAATTAAATTTGTCTTGCCATTTTTCATCAGACTCTTACACTTGCAATCTATATGCAACCCTGTCCCAAACACTATTTCATAGCATCGATGCCATGTTGAATTTGAGATGAAATGTAAGACACATGCTTGCAGTGACAAGAAAAAGCTTATGTGACTTGCATTCCAAAATCAAGAATGACTAGAACGTTTGAAAATTCAATTTAAATATAACAACTGCCTAAATATATTTATTCTACAACAATTGACATGACACAAAAAGCATGTCCAACTCTACTCTGTGATGAATATGATTAACATAAACATTGAACATTAGTTCAAAGAAAAATATGACCGTAAATAATAGTACAAAAAATAATAAACCAAATATTCAAATAAGGGGATGAGAGGTGTTTTGGAGAGTCAGAATGTTCACAGATGAGGCACTGACAAGCTTGAACAAAGATTATCATTACTTAAGTGATGGATTGCATCACAAGCATTGTGTGAGTGTCCCTAACAGACAGCATACCACCAAATGTGACAAGAAGTGAGTTGTCCTCCCATTAAGAACGTTTTGACACATCTAAAGGTAGCCTTGAGGGATTTTATTAACCATTCAGCTCAATGGTAGCTTTTGCAATCTCTGAGGTTATGCATTTGCGGGACATAATACAGAATTACATCCCTGAATCAAAAATCCATATAAAAGGGGCCTGATTACTAGGAGGGGGAATCAAAATCATCTAGCATCAATTAGATCCTCAAGAACACAATATGATGCGAGTGCATCCATTTAGGCCCAAAAATGACACTGAAGCAACTCCAATGCTAGTGAAGGGGTTAATGTCAATACATGGAGAACATATAAAAAAAAAATTCTCTAAAACAAAGGTGGTTGATAACATAGAGTTACTATATATTATATAGAAATCCAAGAGAAGTCATCATTGGGCATCAACAGCACCACAAAATAACACACACCAGCCCTGTGAGCTGCATTATAGGGTGATTACCTGCCCAATATTCCTGAAACACTTAAGGCTATCCTTTAGAATGGGAGGTGGCAATCTCAATTTCTAGTTTTCAAGACAAATTCTAAGAGCTGCCTCTGTATGCATTGAATGAGGTGGGAGGTGACATTTCTTGACCACCCCCATACATTTGGATGAATGTAATGTCCCTTTTTGGCAATTATCCTAAATCTTTCCCTAGAATCACAAATTTCATTAAAATAAGAATTGTAATATAGCTAGAGATATAACTTACCAATTAAATGCCCTTTAACAAGATAAATCTTGATTTAGGTCCTGCAATCATATCAGGCAATATTGCATATGTATTATATAATTCATAAATCCGATTATTTCTATTAGGGTTAATAATCGCACATAGGAGTACAAATAGGTAAAATCATCATAACTCATTAGATAAGCCAAGTTACATCTATACTTATTTTTATTATTCAATCACAATAGGTTTGAATGAGGGAGAATGATAGGTTGGCCCAAAGCAATCCCACACTAAGCCCTAGAGCAGACACTCACCCTCTTGGCCCCAAGTGGCAGGCACATTGGACATCCAGCATGGGGTGGTCTACCTAGTGGGGTGCTTGTATCTGCCCTCCCTATTCATATCTTCTTATTCATCCTCCTATGACTTGTGATTTTCCCAATAATCAACCATTGGGAAGATTGGAGAAGAAACCTCAATAGGGTGCTCGGAGTCTTTCCTACTTCTAAGCCCAAGGGCAGATAGACAACCCCCTTGTCTACTTAGCAAGGAATCTCTCCCCCCTTCTTGTACTTCCACCTCTTCTTATAGAGGCATTAATAATTTATGGTTAGATTGATAATACATGGAATTAATATATTCAAACATATACATTGAATAGCATAGCACTATCTAGGCAACTATGTTACTGTTATAGCCACATAATGCAGATGCAATAATTTGGAATGCAGATAATTTATTTCCGCTGGTCTGCTATAGTTCGCAGTTATGAGACTGGGCATATCTGTTCTTCTTCGATGCTGATTGCTATTGGCTTTACATTGTTGATATTTGTATAACCAAAAAAAAAGGGTTTGAGGGTGTTATACTCTATTTTATATATTCTTTTCAATCAAAGTGGACTCGGCTAAAACAGACTGGCGACTATTTTTGTACAGCTCTTATTTCAGAGCACCATCCCAAACACAAATCTTCAAAATGTAGTGCAAACAAGTTCAAATCCCAACCCAGAACTGCTGAGCTTCCCATGGTAAAATAGGGCAAATTGGAGCATGTCTGTTTATCTCTAGGTAACGTAAGCAAGAACGTAAATAAAAGGGACTCCAAAAGTTGTCTGCCACAGATGATTGAAGGCAGCCCGTAACCTCAACAACATTTACCAATCCAAAAATAAAAATCTTTTATCAATCTAGACAGGCCTCAATCACAAATCCAATTAGCAGACATAACTACCAAAGACTTGAGTTATCCAAAAAGATTAAAAGTAAGGGCAGACTCCAAAGCAGAAAATCTACTTACGCACTCTAACGCCATTCACAGATCGTGTAGGCATGTCCAGACGATTTAAATTGCTCACTCCCTCCTTCTCCACCTTCTCCATTTCTTTCCCGCCGCGTACCCGTCCTTGGCTGCTATTTGACAACATCATACCTGAAACAAACGGAGCGAAAGAGAGAATATTAAAAAGAAAATCCATCACAGATTTGCCGAATTTTTCGTCACTCTCTCAACATTTTGCTTTTTTAACTCCAAATCGTTATTCTTCAATTCAGCTCATGCAGAAGTATATACATTCTCATTAAAATCCTCCTGTCATCTTTCCCAGATAATCTGAAACCCTAATCTAGGAAGATTTCCGTACCTGATGGTGTATGCTGGCGATGCGAGGTTTTGATGAGCACAAAAAAGAAGAGTCCAAAGGCAGGCAGAAGCAGCAAAAGAATCCAGAATTTCCAAATCTTTCTGAAAGTCCTGAAGTGTAAGCTGGGCCGCTCGTTTCTTCTCTTTCTTTTCACTTTAAATCTCATTTTGGAGGCTGCCTCGTCTGACTCATCCTCAGAAACAACTACTGAAATGCTGTTGTATGGTGGTCGATCAGGCGAAATTGAACTTCGAGATGTTGAATTACTCCATGACGGCACCATTTTTTCTTTTTCACTGCTTTGCCCAGAAGATTAATCCTTCCTGCTACAAAAATGTGACTGTTTAAGACACTCATCCACATACAGATATTCTCTGTTAATTAATCATAACATAAAAAAAGTTCACGTCCGTCAAAAAGAATGAGTTACTTTTCCCAGAACCAAAACGCACGTGGGGGGCAATTTGAATTTATGATTAGAGAATTGATTGAGCATATGGACGCACATTAATGTAGTTCACGTCTCTATTCTTCTAATTTATCATTAGGGGAGAGGGGCCCAAAGTACGGCGGGTCAATTTTGGAGGTTCACATAGCAGCTCAGGTAGACCAAAAAAAATTTAAAATTTGTTTGCCACGTTATCCTGCCATTTGTGCATCGGGTCTGTTATTTTTTATTTTTTTTAAATTGAGCACCTTGCCACCTGTCAATCACCATTTACTCTGACATGTCCAAAACGGGCCCATTTTGTCCTCCATCTGAAAGTGGAGCCCATTTGCCTCCTTAATCGACGAACACATTTATGTATAGTGGGTTGGACGACCGCGTGTCCACGACAGCCTCGCCACCCTAAATGAACAGTTTAGAGCATTAATGTCTCGCCGCTTCCTTCGTTACCTTTAGTGACCAACTTGCCTTACGCATCTCTTCGCATTTACTCGAACTGTCGGGCACGTTATTCGAAGATCAAGGTTCATTCAATGCTCCACATTCTCGCATATCCCACTCACTCATCCTTTTGTTTGCAAACATTCTCGAGTGTTTGTTTGGTTTCGCACCGAAACTAGTTCAGCTCTCCACGCTTCATTGTTCGGCTCTTCACGCTTCTTCATTCGGCTCTGCACTCTCGAGAGCTCCCTTTCTCTTTCAAGTGAGGTTTCTAACCTCACTCAGCCTGTACCACTATCTTCAAATACGATGGTATTCTCCCATACACTTTTTTTTGCAGAATTTTTTGTTGCAAAATTTTGTCTTTCAAAAAGATTAATAAAATGAAATGTGGGGAGGGTTTAACTAGTTTTCTTTTCATCTACACTCGACCATGCACTCCTAATCTTGTGTTCTTCATTGCACAACGTTTACTCTGCATTGTCTTTTTCGTATTTGCTTCCTTGTACGAAATATGAAATGGGTTTGGTTGGTTTAAATGGTTTTTCATTACTATTAGACTTGTTCGACGAAATATGGAAAGGGTTTGAATGGTTTTATGTCATGCACTTGTGTTCGCGCACTTTGATTTTTACATTTGTTTGTTATTCCAAAATACGGAAATGGTTACAATATATTTGCTTGTTACTAGGAAATATTTATAGGGTTTTAATGTTTATTATTTCGAGGGTTTTTGTCATGCACTTGCATTCGTGTCTTGCTCATTGCACAAACTTTAACTCTGCAATTTGCTTATAATATTCTCATGTTATTCCAAAATATGAAAATTGTATGACTGGTTTTCATTTCGAAGATATTTTGGCATGTTTATGTATTATTTTGTTTTTCCATGCATAATAGTTATGTCTGCAAAATGTTTTATTGTATTTGATTGTTACTACCATACATGGAAAGGGTTTCACTGGTTCAAAATTACAGGGTTTTCTACCATGCACTTGTATTCCTCTTTTTGACAATGCACAAACTTTAACTCTACAATTTGCCTTTAATATTTGTTTGTTATTCCCAAATATGAAAATGGATTCACTTGTTTTCATTTCAAAGATATTCTACAATGCAATTATATTATTTTGTTCTTATATATGCATTTGTATATATAGAGAGAGAGAGAATTCCATACAGATATATACATATTGTGCATGGAAGAATAGATTAATACATAGACATATTTCCATACATATATGTGTGTGTGTGTGTGTGTGTGTGTGTGTGTCTCATTGTTTATGTGATTGTTACTACGAAATATGTTTTATATATTTATGGTCGGCTCTCCACAATTCATTGTTCGGCTCTGCACTCAAGATAACTCCCTTTGTCTTTCGGTTGAGGTCTTCTATCTCACTACGCATGTACCATTGTCTTTTGTTTTGACAATGTTTAACCAATGTTTTTTCATGCCTCATTAAACAGATTTGATCTAAGCCATTTCAATTCAAATAATAAAATTGAACAAACTGTCAACATGCATATATTGAATAAAAACAAACTATTCATGCACATTAAAGACAATTGCATTACAAAGTTTCAACAATTGCATTACAAATTATTCATAAAAACTAAGCATTGAATTGCAAATTGTCAAGATGCATATTAAAGAAAAACAAACTATATATATATATATATATATATACACACACACATTACATGTATATATACGCGTATACATGTATATATATACAAGTGCATGGCAGAAAACCCTGTAATTGTGAACCAGTGAATCCCATTCCATGTTTAACCATTGCATGGTAGAAAACTTTGTAATTGTCTATATAATAAGGTTGTTGTTCTTTAATATGAAGTGTTGCCTACAAGTATTGGAAACAAGTATGGAGGAAGAGGGGTCTGATGTAGCAAAGCGCAGAGAACATTGTTGCAAAAAACTAAGGCACTAAGCTTGAATGAGTTGAACCAAACAAAAAGCAAGAATTGAGATCAGGTTTTACATTCAGGGTAAAACATATGATTCTATTCATGTTTTTTGTTTGGGTTTGACCCATTCAATCTAGTGTATTGCACAAGAGGGAATGTGTCGTTGAGCAAGCAATAGATGTATATAATTACTACCTTTCCCCACCCTAAACGACCAGTTTGGAGCAATAATCACTCGTTGCCTCCTTCGTTACCTCCACTTACTCAGACTATCAAGCACGTAATTCAGAGATCAAGGTTTATTTAGTACTCCAACTTGCCTTACGCATCCCTTTGCACTTACTCAGACTATCAAGCACATAATTCAGAGATCAAAGTTTATTCAATGCTCCAAATTTTCTCATATCCCGCTCATTGTCATTCCTTTTGTTTGCAAACATTCTGGAGTGTTTGTTTGGTTATGCACCCATACATAGTTGGCTCTCCATGACTCGTTGTATGTATTCATATATATATAATGTATGTGTATGTATGTTTATGTGTATATATATATATATATATATATATATATATATTTATGTGTATATATATATAATGTATGTGTATGCATGTATGTATGTATGTATGTATGTTTATATATTTATATATATATATATATATATATATGTATGTATATATATAAATATACATGCATATATATTTTTGTATATATGTATATATATATACATCATACATGCATATAAATTCCAATCTCTTTTATGATATGCATATGTTTTCCACGAATCTATAAATATTTGGGGTTTCAGAAAGATATTGTTCATATTGGGTTTTTCATTTAAACTCTTCAAGTCATGGAATGCAAATATGTTGTATGCGATGTCAACGTTTGTTACAATAACCTGTAACTCAATATCTAGGGTTTCGACTTACACTATTTATGAATGTCAAGACATTTTAGTTCAATTTTAGGGTTTTTTTTGTTCTATATGCCTGGGAATATATATCAGTTGTATGCACTGTCAATGTTTGTCACCCACCACCCTGTAACTCAGTATTTGGGGTTTCAATTTGCACTGTTTATGGATGTCAATGCATTTCAGTTCCATAGATTGTGATTGTTATATCTAATCTTCTTTAAGTGCTAAACATGTTGGTATATATGTATAACTCATGTACATATGTTCAATTTGATTGTTCAATTGGATTGTTCAATTGCATTCTTCAATTCGATGGTTCAATTTGATTGTTCAATTTCATTATTCATTTTGATTGTTTAATTGGATTGTTCAATTGCATTGTTAAAATTTATTGTTCTATTGGATTATCCAATTGGTTATTCTATTCGATTGATCATTTGGAATGTTCAATTACATTGTTCAAGCGGAATGTTCAATTGGATTGTTCAATTTCAATGTTCAATTGAATTGTTCATTTTGATTGTTCAATTTGAATGTCATGTATCTCATGTATATTCGTTAGGAGTTAGTTGTGTCATTCTTGTAGACATGTTGGTATATTCGGCTGACACTTGTTGTAAAATTGTGTCTTGTTCAATCTTCTTCGATGGTGTGCAATTTCAATTCATTATTGGCTTGGTGATGGTGAATTGCATTTCAAAGGTAAACACTAAAGGATACTATACTTTCTTATTTTAACTTAAACACTTTCCTTACTACAGTTTTCTTATTAATGACTATTTTCATATATGTTTGCAGGATTGAGTTGGAGAAATTCACCATACCATTGGCCATCTCCAATTCATAGAGGTGAGGTTTTTAACCTCACTAAAGTTGTACCATTGTCTCATGTCACTCCCTTTTCTTTCTTCTTATCACTTATTTGTTTTGTTATGGGTGTGTTGTGTTACTTAAGTTGAAGGTTATTATTTATTTTGTTGTTGATTTTGAACATAATATTTAAATTATTTATGTGATTATCCATAGATCGAAGGTTCTCTTGCGTTCTAAGTGCATCGTCAATGTGCTCCATGATGTTTATGGTGTCTAGGGTATTTATGAACACTTCCAATATTTGTGTTCATAAACATACTCAGTTTGTCAAGGAAATATATGGTTCTCTTCATGCATCACTATGACTTTAATGGGTTTAATCTTTTCATTTAATTTTTATTAACTTTCAATCTATATATCAATGTATGTATCTATATATCTATTTATCTATGTATATATATATGTACATGGCATATATATATGTAGATACATACATACTTATAGAGATACATATATGTATATATATGTATATACATATATATATATGTAGATACATATATATATATGTAGATACATATATATACATTGTTCAATTTGATCGTTCAATTGCATTGTTCATATATATATGTAGATGCATATACATACATGTGGATACACACACACACACACACACACACACACACACACACACACACACATATATATATATATATTCGTATATTCATACATATATATACATAGATACACATTGATATATATATATAGTTCAATTTGATTGTTTGATTGCATTGTACATACACTACAACAAATCTCTATGATTAGCTCCCTTTTTTGCTTTCACCCACTGTTTTAATGTATTTTCTTCAATTATTTGAAAAAGTTGATGTTATTTATCGGGATGGCGCTATTTTAGGCGTTTATTGCGTCGACCAGAACAAGTAGGCACTAAGTTTAGTGCCAATTAGCGCCGACATTAGCGTCATTTTTAACGTCGAGTTTAACACCAAGTTCAACACCAAATTTAAAGTCGAGTATAATGCCAAGCTTAGCGCCAAGTTTTATCGAGTTAGCTTTAACCGTAGCATCGACATGAGCGTCTAATTTAACATCTAATTATATGCCTACTTTGGAGTGTACTTTAGCGCCTAGTCTATTGTCGAGTCTAGCGCCGAGTGTAGTGCCCGTATTAGCGCCTGATTTAGCACCTAATTTAGTGCCTAATTGTTCTGATGTAATGGGGATTAAGGGTTAAGGGATTAGGGTTGTTAGAACAAAAAATCCTTCCCCAATATTCATTGGATTTCAATTGTTTGCCTACATTTCACTTACATTAAAAGATCCCTCAACCCTCAACCTTCAACCTTAAACCCTAAACCCTCAACCCTCAAACTTAAACCCTAAATCCTCAACCCTCAACCCTCAACCCCTATACCCTCTACCCTAATCCTTCAACCATATACCCTCAAGCCTATACCCTAAATGTTGTTGGGTCATGTTTTGTCTAGTGTTTTGGGTGTTTTGTCTATTGTTTTGAATCAGTATAGACTTGTTTGGCTCATTATCAAATCTGCAACCTATGGCGGATCTTGTTAATTTTGGATTTTTGTCATTGCATTCAATGCCATTTGAATTTTCCCAAGTTACTAGTTGGGCTAAAAGGATGTAATTTTTTGCACTCAATATAATGCATGCAGCTTTGCTGCTTATTATGAATTAAAAAAAAGAGTAATGCATAACAAATGATATAACACAATTTGATTAATATTCTTTTTTATGATTTTTTTATAAATTTTATTTAAAATTATTTCTTAGATAATTTATTGGTTGAATTCATGATTGCTTGGTCCTATGTGCATATCTTAGGGATTAGAACATTTTAAATAAATAATATCGGCAACACTAGAACATATTGGCGGAAGGGAACACCATCCCATTGATGGAGCGATACATTATACAGTAACGAAGTTCAACATGTGGTGAAATTATATCAAGGGAACAAAAGGCTATCGGGCCAACATAAAGTCCGGTTCCCTTGATGCAACGATAAAAGGCTAAAGGCATCAGAGGAAGTGACACCTATCAGTGGAAGGCAAACAAGGGTCCCCCTGATGACCCGATAAGACCATGAACCATCAAATACATGTTAAGGAAGGATATTGGAGGAACTAGGGAACATCGAGAGACATTATTTGGTTTCTTGTCGATACCTCGAAAGGAATGAGTTCATCGATGAAGAAGGTGGTTATCGGTGAAAATGGAATCATGATCTCGTCGATGCAACGATGATGATTATTTTCAAATTATGTGATGTCTCAAGGATATCATTGAGATATTCAAAATAAATGCTCTTCCTGATGACAAGATTGATAGAAAGTGGAGCATTTATGAGCTAGAGCTAAGTGAATTATACCTCAATTTGATCACATCTTTTCATTAAGACTTGAAAAGGATTTGCTGGGCACGGGAGCAAAAGAAAGGAGGTTGGGAATTCACCATTACTACACAACTTAGAACCAGTGAAAGTGAATCCAAGTAAGTATACAAAAACTGACTAAGAATTTGCTTCTATAAAGACTTATAAGAAAATTGAACAATGGAAGAAAGCTCAGGAACACCAAAATTTAAGAAACAAAAAATAGAGAAAAGACTTCTAAACTAGGACTTAATTGACCAATGCCCAGGGTCAGGGTCGAGACCTAAAAGGAGTGCACAGACAAATCCTTCCATGGATAAGTTATGGGACAAGCACAAAGGTTTAGGAGACATGTGGACACCATGGCGGGGACATGAGCTATTCATATACCATTATAGGAAACAATATAGGTTTCAACCAGTCTGCAACCCTTGGAGATTGAACCTAGGAAGATTAGTGGTGCCCAATGTGTTTGTTAATACAAAGTTGGTTAAATCTCTAGCCAACAAAAATGACCCTAAAAGAAGAGCTATTTAGTCACACGATGCGTCTGACATTCTCATTATCTCCAAAGATCTCATATCTAATGTTTTTCAATTGGAATGCTCTTTGAATTTACCATTTACAATCAAAGACCTTGTAATAGAGTACCATCACATGGACACGAACTATAAAAGATGGAAGCTACCACTACACAGGCCCAGAGATGAAGGTAGCCAACTCAGAAGGTTTTCTAGTACTGAAAACCCTCTATTTCATGAGGATTTATTTGAAGAATATTTTTAATATACGTATTATTCAGTTGGACAAGTGCTAGGAGTAGAGGTCCCACCCCTCATTTCAATTGCCCCAATGGTCCTGGCTGCAGACATACAAAGAAAAGATGCCAGACCATTTGACTATGTCGGTTATTTAGCCAATGCTCTGAACCATGGGATGGGAAGGATCAAAAGCAACAATGATAGCATTCATGAATTCAAACATTACTCTTTGTTTATGCATTTGCTTCTACGTGAAGGACAAGTTAGAAGGTTTTGGGGAGAAGAATTGAGATAAGAGATGTAGATGAAAGTGGGAATTATAAACCTATACAAATGTGGACTTTGATATGGGATAGCAGATATGGCAGATCACACCATCTATACTTTGAAGAATATTTTGTCAAGCCATTGTTGAAATTGTTGGGACATCCATGTAATTATAACCTATCCCTTAAAATATAGAAATTCTTGAGACCAAAGGAAAAGGACCCTAGGAAAAAGGTAAATCATAATTGGGGAGATTGGTATGCATTTCCTAATTGCACTGTGATTAGATTTTATGGGTTTGAAGGAGCCCCATATTTATTTCCAAAAATAGTTCCAAACAAAATAGCCTATTTGGAAATTATAAGACAATTGGCTAAATCTAATGCAGAACATCTTAAGAGATACAATAAGAAGTCTATCATGCCTAGCACTTTGTGCTTTGGAGATTTTATAGTAGTCACCAGTGAAGGATATGAAGAAATTGATACAAAATTGGCAAAATACAATTTACCATTAGGTAATGAAAGAAAGAATTTTGATACAGAGGGTTTTATTCACAAGGCAAAATTTTCACAAGGAATAACAAGGAATGAACACCAATTCTCTGTTGATGATGTAATAAGAAATTATGATGAAGCCTCAACAAAAGATAGGATGACTGCATATAACAAAGTTGTGCTTGTTGAGACCTAGAAGAAAGGAAATTTCTTATCCTATTTAGGGGAATTTAATGAAGCACATGATCCTCTGGAAATAATTGAGCAACTCATCACTCATGTGGATGGGCTAATAAAATACATACCCCCAAATGTCTTTGAATCACCTCAGACAACTTATTCAAGAATGTAGGCTGAGGACATAGAGCCTCTTGATTACATACCGTCACAGCCCACTCCAGAAATGAACTTCTTTGTAGATACAACCATGAGTGATGAAAATGAAGAAGAGAGTGATGAGAAGGATAATGAGGTCGAACAAATAAGCGCCCTTGTAGTTACATAATATGAGCCACCTCCAAAATGAAACATTGCCAAATTTGAAGCATTAGATGAACTCTCTGATGATGTGAGAGTTAAGGTCGAGCAAGAATTTATTTCTGACAGTGATTTTGTCAAGAATTTTGAATTTAAATCATTTTTTTATGAGCATAAAGGTGGAATGCTAAGACAGAGGATGAAGGATATCACTCCTGAGCGGGAGGAAGCCACCTTGGAAGAGTTGGGAAAATAAATAGACAAAGAGTTAGAATCTATCACCCCTAAAAGGGCAAAATGATTACTTCAAGAGGTTGGGGTACTACTCTTACCAGGATGGGATATCATCTCTACAATAGTGTTTGACAATTTTAGGAAAAGAGGAGACAAAACAATGCATCTGATGAAAGAGGCAAGTGATAAAATGTACGCAAGTTCAGGGTACAACCCAAATGAAGCCACCCTGCTAATTTGGGCATCGTATCCTCAAGATAAAAGGCATGTTGTCATCAGTAATTTGAACCAAGTGTTTGGAAATGTTTTGGTCCACAGGGTAGGGGACACTAACCCCATTGAAATAATTGAGCTAATTATAAATGTTGCAAAATTCACTAAGACAGAGTGAAAAACTGATAAATAAAATGATAAATTAAGGAAGGATGTGGCTATTCAAAGAGATAAAACATCTTCCTCTTCCAGATCAGAATTATATTCCCCATGGATAGAGAGTGACAAAAGAATATTGGATGCATTAAAAGATGTAGCTTACTGGAAACACTATCATCAGAAGTCTCAAGAGAAATGCAAGGAGCTGAAAATAGGAATAAAAGCCACTAAATATAATGTTTTGTCTGAGATAATCAAAGAAAGATTCAACAGGATGATGGATCCTGTTGATGAATTATTGGAAATTATTTAAACAAACACACTCAACACTTGTGAAGAATGAAAGATTGCAAGGATGAATGATTTACAAATGGGAGGAGCTCCTAAATGAGAAAGCCATGAAAGTTCAGACATTGCAGACATATAATAAGTTGGTGGAATCACACAACAATTACCACAATAGGCTCAAAGAGGACCTTGACTATTTTGATTTGCATCCTGCACTCCATGATAGCCTTGGCAATCCTAGGGAGTAAGATGATTGGAAGGATGAGCTCGCCATGTATCTGCCTACTACATTGCAAGAAATAAACGATGAAGAGATGGTGTTACAAAACACATAAACAAATTGAAAAGATGATGTATGTGGAATATGATATGAAGGGTGCAATTGCCAACATGGAAACTTATGTTGAGGAGGAATACATTCATCATCTCTCTGCCATCAACTTGTTCATTAACCAAACTAGAGACGCAAAAAATACATAGGGGCAACCATTGGAGCTTAAAGACCAACCGACATCATAAGGAAGATACACTCTGCAGGTGGTGCATTATCATGGAGTAGGAGCCCTGAACAGATCTTAAGTGGTCACAGGCACCTGCTGGAAGATTAACGGATCAATGCATTCACGTGTTGAAGTGTTATGTTTTCATTTATGTTAATTAACTATTTGTCATCAAACATCATACCTTTTTGTAACGCTCGTCTATAGCTTGTTGCCTCCCATATATAAAGGGAGACCAAGACCTGATTGAAGATCATCATCATTCATATTTGTATTTCCATTATAGTAGACATTAGTAAGAAGATAGATTACAACCATCCACCCATCCATTTCATATTGAAAATTTTCTATTATAATGCATATTATTTAAAAGGCAAGATAATAGAGATGACTGATTATAATTCATAATCCATTTTCAGTGTTCAATTGTTGTGTCAATTTTTCATACTTATTTATTGCTTTGATGTCTCCAAAGTGATCTTTTCAAATTATTTAAGTCTGCAAGATTTATTAGGGCACATTTGTTGTTACTGTGTGGATGCTTTGATTGGTTTCTGGTTAGGTGTGAATTAAAGTCCTTTCAAATAATTTACTTTAATTGGCTCCTATTAAGGATTAAAAGTCTTTTTAGAGAAATTGTTTTGATTGGTTTCCATCAACTTAAGAATTAAAATTCCTTTCATACTTCCATAATAACTTGAGGGGGTAACACTGGCATTATTAAAGAAGAGCATTGTAATATCAATTGAAGCAATATAATGGAGAACATCTTATTATCAGAGATTCTCCATGACTGTATTATCATTTTGTATTTTTATTATGTTTTCCATACTTATTTATTCTTATATTTGAATGAATATCAGTTATTGAGCCTCAATATTGTGCTTATGTGAATGAATATGTTGATACAGTAAAGCATTTATTGTGGATATTGATAGAGCTACTATTTTTTTTAAAAAATTTGAGCTTATTTTGCCTTGTTACATGTTCAACATATATTTGAAACATAAAAATGGAAACTATTTAAAAATAATAAAGTTAACAAATTTGCTTATTTAAATAATTGTGAGTTACGTGCATTAATATTTTATTAACTTTTGTGTCTTCACGAACATATGTTGATACAAAATGAATGGAAGAAGCATCCAAGTAATCCTAATTTTTTCTGCCAACAATTCATACCAAAGATTGAATAATTTAAGGATATTGCAATAGGTAATTTGTATCAACACAAATAATATTACTGAAGCATTTCAAAGTTTAGGCCATAAGAATCATCATTTTTTAAACATGAATTGCAAATAATTTTGAAAATTTAGAAGTATTGATCATTAACATTATTGTCTTCTACAATGTCATCTAGTGTATCATTGTCAATGTTCATATGTTCTTTCAAGTATTTAATATTATCAGCATCCTCATCTTGACCTTCATCATCATTGAAATTTGACTGTAGACCATCTATATTGTTACTAGATGTATTTGGATCATCATTTTCTATACCATCCATATTGTTGTCTTCCATAACATCATCTAACTCTGGATTGTTGTCTTCTTGTGCCTGAACATAACCATCTTCAACATCATCATGTATGTCAATTTCTTCAATGTTTTCTAATCCCTCTCTCTCATTTTCTTGGCCATCATTCTTTTGCTTAGTATCCACTAATGCATCGTCAAATACATGCCTTAATCTTGGATCATAATGTATGACAAATATCCATTTTGGGTCCAAAATATCTTCATAAAAAAATACCTACACATGAACAACATACATATATTATATGTAATTTTATTGATTAATAAACAGATGTATATATTCACAATAAGCTATGAATTAATAGATTAATGATCACTACCGCTTCTTCTTTGAGTTAAAGAAACACCTGCTCATAATGAATTGGTAGAACATAAGGCTCCTTATCCTCTGGTAGGAAGCATGAGGAATCTATAGAAAACAATCCACCAATGGGTATCATGTCTTCCTGTCCTCCCAAATGCTTCATACCCTCTACACTTAAAAATACAACATTTAAAAGTGCGGTAATCCAACTCAATAATTTCCTGTATTTTTCCAACATATTGTAGATTCCCTTCAATTATATTCTTATCTTTTGAGCTTGATCGACTAGATTGCTTGAAGTCAACCGTGATGCCACAATTGAAGGATCGTTTATTTACGACTACACTTTCTACACGATAATGTTGACCATATGCCCACATTGCTAGATATTTCTTCACCCGTGAAAGACCATTTATTTCAGTTAATGACAAATATTAAAATAGTTAATAGTGTCAAAACTGTAAGGAAACAACATTTTGTAAAATTCCAATTGCACCTTTCTTTCACATCCTCTAGACATGTTGATTTCATCTTCTGTTATGTTTGAATCTATACCTGCATCTTCTATTTGATTTTGAATTTGGTCAATAACCCATTCGATTGTATAATCTTTGCCCCATTCCCCAAGCAGATAAGTGGGAAGTGGAGTATTCCTTGGGTTCGATCTCTTAAACTGTCTCCTTGCTTCTAACACTTCTCTCTTTTTATCATACAAATCAATCCATTTATTCATAAAGTCCATGTGGTACAAAATGAACTTGTCGAGTATAGTACTTTCATCTACACCTATTACATGTCAACATGTTTATTTCAAACTCCAAATGTCATGTTGATAATTTGACAAATAAATTACAGAGTAAATTAATGATTGCAAGAAAAACAACCACATTGATCATGAATTTACTTACTAATTTCTACTTGAACACCATTAGATTCTGGTTTTTCTCCATCAATGATATATGATGCTCGTTCTTCATCCCATAAGTGTGGCCCATCTTCAAAATCCTTACCAAGGAATTCACATAGGAAGAAAATGCTTCATTCAATACATACCCTTCAGCCATGCAACCCTCTGGATGTACCTTTTGTCAGACATATCTTTTTAGAGTTTTCATATACCTCTCAAAGAAAAACATCCACCTTGTTGATACGACACCCGCCAATTCAATATCATCGATTAGGTGTATAAGTAAATGGACTTGTACATCCATGAAACTTGTAGGGAGCTCCTTCTCAAATACACATACAATTTCTGCAATTTCCTTCTTCCATTTTGGCACTTCACATTCGTGGATCTCCTTGGAGGTCACCCACCTAATATAATAATAGTAAATTAGTATGAACCTTAAGTCAAAAATTAAAATGCAATATAATATCTCTATGTCTCTCACACATGAACATTCCATATAACCACATACCTTGTAAATGTTGACAATCAACTTATGGCATTCCTTAAGTCAACTGTAAGTTAGGAATCCCCCTAATTGCCAATGGCATGATATGCTATCAAACACATTTATGAAAAGGTCGTTAGTAATTTTTTCTCACACAACAAAATATCAAAATATATTTAGTACTTAATCAATGTTACCAATAAATGTTAAATGATGATATATAATACCTTCATAAAATTATGAAAATCATGTGTGTTTAAATCCTATGATATGTCCATCAATTGTAAAAGATTTAGCCAATTATGACCCATAACTAGTAGGTGTCCTTATTGAACAGGCAACATTTTTTAGTTGGTCTTGTGTGCAGTGATTTTACCCCATCGAAAAATGCAAGAAACAAACTCAAGCAAAAGCATAAAAAAAAAAAAAACACTCAAATTAGGGCATAAAGATGAAACCCAAACAAGAATATGAAAATAACATTGATTTCACCTTGTATGAGCCTGATGGAATTATTTTCCCTCATCGGTGGCTTGATATGTGTGCTCTATATTGATTTTGACAGCATAATGACTTGATTTGGATGCAAGGATGTGGGACTTGGCTATGGATGCAAGATGGTAGTGTGTGAGAGTAGAAGACTTGGATGTATGAGATTGAGAATGGTTGAGAGTGGTTAGAATGAAAAAATGGCTAAGTGTTAGTCATTTAGCAAGGGAGATTGAATTGGATGGCCAAGCTTGATTCTTGAAAGAGGATCAAGGGTTGAGATCAAGAGTTGACCAAAGGAATTAAAAATTCATTTTTAATGTGCATTGGAATGATAAAAGGAATTAAATATTCCTTGGGAAGGAGAAAAGGAATTTAATATTCCTTGGGGGATGAGAGAAGAATTACAAATTCCTCAAAAGGACCTTGGGAAGATAAAAAGGAATTAAAAATTCCTTGGGGGATGGGGAGAGTTGACTAAGGGGTTGATTAGGTTAACTAATCAATGATTAGGCTGTGTAAGTGAGGGATTAGGAAAATGATTAGGTGGGTAATGAGAATTAATGATCCACTTGTATATTATGGAGGATGTGACACCTCCCTAATCAAGGATTAGGAATGTGCACATCCTTAATCTAGGATTATGCAAATTAATCAGGTTTAGAGGAATTTTATAGAGGATGGGACATGTGAGGAATTAAATAAATAGATTATTTATTTAATTTTTGGAGGAAAGGGATAAGTGATGGGATTAAATAATTTTAAGGTAATTATTTACTTTAGGTTAGGATTTAAAGATGATAGATGAAATAGATTAGGATGAAAGGTGATAATGAATATTAATTAAATAATAAGGTATTATTTAATTAATATAGAGAATATGAAATTGGTTGAATTAGGGATAAATTGGCCAAATGAAAGTGGTCAAGTTTTGGTGTCTACAGGTCTAGCTCTTTTTTTTTTTAAATCCATGGAGCTTCTGCATATGTTTCATTTTCCCTGTTTGGCTACAAATGTTTTCTATCAATTTTAGTATGCGAAAGAGAAATATCTCTCCTCGAAGATAAGGTGTCCTTCTCTTTGCCTAATATATGTCAAAATATAGAATCTGAGACATTTTTGAAGATGTGCATAGGATCTAATAGGTGAGATATTAATAGATCCTTCCAGTAAGGGAGATAATAAAATATGGATTTCCTTTTCATTCCTTCTGACATATTAACTACAACTTGTTATGGTTCTTAAATTGAATCACCCCGATCAAAAAAATCCTCCCAAGCTTTCAATTCAACATCTTCATACTTCTTAGGCCAATCACCTTGACCCATAATCATGGGAGGGCCTCTATTTTCAACTTTTCCATCAAATTGATTCTTTAGGCGATTTCCAAACCTATGATTTAGTGGTAGAAAAACCCTGTTGTTTGCATAAATAAATTTATGTAGATCTTTAGAATACCACCCTTGAAATTGTTCAACACATCTTGGACATGAAAATATCCCCTTTGTTTGAATCCTTGAAATTCAACAAGTAAAGTTAATAACATCACAAAAATAGTATAAAACTAAGTATGAAAGTTGGGATGAAAATAAATTATGAGTGTAAATATGTAAATATTTTATCTTACCAGAACAAACACCAAGTCCTTGGAAATCATGAATAATCCAACATAGCACACCATACAACATGAAGGACCTATTTGATGGAGGATGTGATATGTCATACATTCTTATGCCTTTCCATAGCAGTTGCATCTCATCAATAAAAGGCGCAAGATAAACATCCATGTTTTTAACTTGATGTTTTCCTGGAACAATGAGAGTCAACATAAGGTGCTCCTTTCTAACACTCATCCATGGGAGAATATTGTATACTATCAATCTAATTGGCCAGCCACTATAATTTGAGCTCAAGAAAGAGAATGGGCACACTCCATCAATTGCAAGACCAAACCTGATACTACGGGGTTCATCTTTGAATTTTCTTGGCCATTTTTCCTCTATGTGTTTCATTGCTTTGGAGTCAGCCAAAATTCACATGAATCCATATTTACTTCTATTCTTTGCATGCCAATCCATCAATTGTGCAAGTGACTTTCAATGAAATATTCGTTGAAGTCTAGGTATAATTGGCATGTGACGTAAAACCTTCTTTGGAACTGTAGGACCTTGTACATCTATATGATATGTCTTGTCTTTGCATACAAGGCATTCTATCTTGTTTTGATATTCATCTTTGTATAAAATGCAATCATTTTTACATCAATTAATTTGCTTATATTCAATCCCCAACTCAACCAACAACAGACGCGCCTCTCTGCAAGTTGATGGCAACACATTCTCTTCAGGGAATATTTTATTTTTTAGTGCCCTATAAGATTGCCAGAGATTAAATCAATTGAAAGTTTGACTTATGATGAACATGTTTGATATTTCGATCTATACTAGGACTATTTATATACAATATATGGTTTTAAAATCCACTTAAAGAAATAAAACGAAGTTGATGAATGTTTACGAATTATGTACACCAATCAACAATGCAAAGTAAGAAAATAGATTTCAACTCACTTCAGTAGGGTAGTGAATCCTTTGTCTGACCAACCAAATAGTGACTTGATTTCTAATAATATTAATGTGCATGCTAGTTTTGAGGTTCTACTTGCACCCGATTTGAACACAAGTGTCTTTGATGCTTTCTTGATGGAGTCTTTCAGGTTGTTATCATCAACATTATGTTGGTGGTAATTACCCCTTCTATCATCGTTACTATCAACCATATGATCATTATTGTCATCATTGTTTCCATCCCCAAAGAAATCTATAAGTGTTTCATTCAATCCTTCTTCATGCACTGCATTTTCATTCAATCATTCTTATTCAAGGCTAGGTGGCATGTCATCGGTGTATGCGGATCTCATCAACTCTTCAAATTTTTTAGGCGGTACTATTTTCTTCAATCTTCCTCTTTTCACCCTGGTATTGTTTAGAGGATGGTTTGGATCATCCCGTCCAAATCTTAATAACCTAGTTGGATCTTGGGTATTAGTATATGTTTCATCAACATCTTCTACCTATCAAAAAATGCAAGCACTATTTAATGTTTGGCAAGAATTGGATAAATCATAAATGTATCAATTTCAAAGAAGTATAATCAAATATGGCTTAAAAAATAAAAATAAAAATTGTATGAACATATATACATCAATTGAATAATGGAACATTATTTTATAGACTACCTTTTTTATACAATAATTTAAATAAAACACAATTTTGACAACATAGTTTATAAATCATCAGTCCACACTCATTTATTATTCTTTGGTTTTCTACCCTTAAGAACATCCTTAGGGAGACCTTGTTCTTCCCTTTTCTTTCGCGCAAGAGTGTGTTCTAAGAAGGGGTAATCAATCAATAACTCATCCCCAATGGTAAGGTCCATAATAGCCTCAACCATTATCAATCTATCAAACTCTCTTTTCATATCTCCATCTTTATCATTTATAACCTCAACAAATTGACAATTCGGTCTTAAAGTAGGGTCCCTTCCCTTATTACTATTTATAAATCCTGCAATATTTTTGTGTGTATGCACGTCCATCTATATACATAAGATGACCTCTATTCATTTCTTTTCCACTTTCCAATTGGAGATGATGTGTATACATATTCGAATTTAGACCATATGCTAACATGCTAGGATTATATTATGCTAGCCTTCTCCATTCACCACTATAATATGATGGACCATAATATGGCATCAATCTCCTAGTGGTTTGTTTTGAATTGTTTCTATGTTTAGATCCCACATGTACATTTTGGACAATAAAGAAGCCTAGATTCACTCCACGAATATTGGAGGGTTGTATCATGTAGTTGTATCCCCAAAATTGAAACACCTCGTACACTCTAGGTAGTTGTTGATCACTAGGCCAAGCATAATATAGTCGACGATCAAATGTCTCTTTGTAAATTGATCTCAATCTCAGGGGAAAGTCATCATCTCCATCACATTCATTCTCATAGGGTATTTAGTCTACCTTCCCCTTGTCTTTAAGAAAATTATGCATCTTTACACTAGTTCTTATTATGTTACTTATTTTCGTCAATTCCTCATCTTTTGGGTTGGTATATTGACACAAATTTTTGTTAGATGTATCATCTACTAAATGATCATTGCCCTCTAGGATGGAAGTCGGTGATCCAGGAAATTTTAAACCAATAACTTTATCTTGCAAGTATCCATTAAGAAAAAAAATAGTTATTTAAATAATATAAAACAATATTTAAATGAAGTATACATGTGATTTATATCAAATTGGAAAATTTCTTACCACAATTCCTATTGGATTTGAATCGATTGTAGGAGGCATACTACCAACTGGAAGCTCATCATATATGTAATGTCTTTATACAATCGCTTGTTTGAATTGTTTCTTTCCACAACATACATAACATCCACAAACAACAATTTTTTCAAAGTATTCATCCCATGTACTATAGTCCTGATCAACCTCTTGTTCAATGCAATCATTTATTTTGTTTGCAGGATTCGTTGTCATATCCTCTTCCACCCACTATCGTCTACGTGAATTAACAGTTTTAGGTCCATGTCCGCATACATATCTTTTTCTTTTGCTAGTTGAACGCCCAGGCTCTGCATTTGCTCCAATCTCCATCTAAAATAATCAACAACATGCATTAATTTATGTCAAGATTGGATAATACACTATAAATTTCAATAATACTGTGGAAAAATATGGACATATCACAAAATGCCATCAGATCATTTTTTCCTAAGTTAAGTCAAAATTTGAGTACCTAATATCCCGCTTCATCTGTTGTATCCTCATTTGATATGACACGATCTATTGCCATGGCCTCGTCTCACCCCTATAATACACAACATAGTAAATAATGTTTAGTACACCAATTATATCATTTCAACGAATATTCTATCCAACACAAAACCTCACTTTAGTCATATATTTGACATATTGATATCATGTTTTGGCCATCCTAATTTTCAAACTTTTCCCTTGATCGTAGAATCACATTTAATCACCATTCCTGTGCATTTTCAACCAATAAGTTTGACCTCAAAGGCCTCATGGACAAAAAAATGACTTTATCTCCTCTATGTTGTAGCATTTGTGAATTCATAAGCACCTTCCTCCTTTGGTTGAGGTTGCTTTCTCTTCTTACCTCTATTGTATCTGCAGATTCCATTGTCATATCCTCTTCCACCCACTTTCCTCTTTGCGATTTAGTAATTCTACACCATCCACGTCCTCTATCCATGGCCTCCTCTAGATTTTGTAATACACAACAATGACAATAGTCACATAGCAATTGTGCACCAAGAGAATATTGTTGAAATTATCTTGTTAATACACTCGCTTTTCATTAAAATGCACTATGAAAAATAAAATAGGACATTGCAACATTTTGCTCTTCACAAAATTTTTACACGCGGAATCTTGACAACTAGAGGTCAAATCTTATGCTTACAAGATGACTACAAATTCACATCAAAAAGACATTTATTTACAAGCTGACTACAAATAAAACCTATTGCTAATAATTTTAGCTAAACATCCCTTACATGATCCCTTGTTATCCTAGATGAAAGAAAACCTATTACTAATAATTTTAGTTGGTTCTCTACCTTACACTTCTTCCACAAATTCATTAAAATCATAGATATTTTATGTTTGAAAACTAGAGATTGGATTCCTTATTCTTGATTTAAACCTACTTTAGGATGGAATGATGAGATCTAACAAAGTGTAAAAACATGTCAAAATATGCAATATATGCATGGATAAAGGCAATAGACAAATATATATGATAATACATGACGAATGATCTATCAATAATACATTAAATAAGGGTGGGTTAGTGGGATCAAAGAGATTACACAAAAAAATCCCAAAACCTAATCAAGATGGTAGCAATGAAACATAGATAAGGGGTGCATCCAAGCCCTAATAAAGTATAAAATGAATCATATCTACTTAAAAATGTTAGATTTATAACCTTAATGTAGAAGGATAAACTCTAAGGATGAAACCTAAGTGTGTTTAAGAATGTTTGGTTCATGAATTTATGTAAGGAAGAATAACATGCCTCACATAAATATCCCAAGTAAATTAATTAAATCAAAATGAATAAATAATATAACTTGCCCAAGATAAAGAGTTGAGAGTAATAACACCACTAAAATAAATTCTCAAAATTAAATAATAAAAATAATGGTATTTATTTATCGACTTCCATGCAAAATATATCATTTTGCACAGGTAGACGCTAAATTAGGTGCACTTTGTGCCGCCTTTAACACCCCAAAGAGATTACATTTAGGGTTAAAAGTTGGCGCTAAAGTCAACACTAAGGTCGGCGACTATAGCATTGACTAATGAATCAAAAATGAAAAATAAAAAATTCTCGTGAAAACATTTGAAAAGTTTGGAAAAAGATGTCATTTTTTCCATCGATCTTTCTCTTCTAAATGTCATTTTTTCCATCGAGCTTTTTGGAAGCTCTCTTCTCAGCCACCATAGGGTTTCACCTGGAAGTTGCATCTGGAGATTTCATGGAGCTTTCTAAGTAAAGAGATTGCTAGAGCCACATGTGGTAAGCATTTTATTTTTACTTCTAGCTAGTGTGACTTTTTTTTAATCCCTTGTATCATGTGTGATTTGCATCAGTAGTTGGCATCATCTAGTGTAGGTAGGTATATATATGACACTTTTATCAAATTTTATGGCAGATTTAATGTTTATTTCGCTTGTAGCTTGTGTTAAAATGAGTTGAATTTGGTTAGGTACCCTTTACTCGTTGGTTTGCATTCTTCACAAATCTTACAAACATTGTCCTTTTGCATTTAGCTAGTGTGATTTGTTTTTATCACCTAGATTTTGAATCTTGTGCTTATTGGTTTTCATTCTTGTCAAATTTTACAAAAATCATGCATTGGCACCTTTGCCAAATGCCATTTTAAGTGATAAATACTTCCATAGAATTCAAAGCCACAAAAAATGTATGATTTTGTTATAGTTTAGGAACGATTGTGCCATTTGTGCCACAAAAATTCTCTAACGATAATTGGAAACCATAAAAAGTAAGGTTTTCGCTAGGGCTAAGGCATACTGAAAATAAACAAATCTATAATCATCACCATATACCCTTAAACTAATTTTTTTGGGATTTTTAATGTCAAAAACCATTTGGGGTTTAAAATTTTAAAACTCCTTTTAAAAAAGGAGAGAAACACCATATGGCCTTGAGTTTTTTAAGAAAAGTAGAAAACCCACTTATATATTGACAGTAGATGCAAATGCGAAGTTGCTTTAAAACCTTGATTGATTGGACTTGATCCACGTGATGTTGCTTCATTAAAATTTCAATTAGCCTCTGTAATGCCATTTTTATGCATAAAAATGCTCCTTGCATTGCAAACATATATGAATTGTACTTGACAATTATTGACTGTAGCTATGCATAAAAATGCTCCTTGCATTACAAACATATATGTTGTACTTGACAATGATTGACTGTAGTTATGCATAAAAATGCTCCTTGCATTTCAAACATATATGAATTGTTTTTCTTGACAGTGTGTACTTTCATACCTGACAGTGTGTACTTCGTTTGCCTCCACAGACTGGATGAAAATTATTTTCCCTAGGTTGCCTCAAAATGTCAAGCAATAGAGGGAAGGGAGCAGATTCTAGCCACAATGAGGTAATTCATTATCAATTTATAGATTTGTAAATGTTTCCATTGTTTCTTTGATTTTTAGTTTTTAGTTTTTTATTTCTAAATTTAAAAGAAGAAATTTATTATATATATATATAAGGACATGAGACTGACAAAGATGGAGAAGCATTGGCTTCCATATTAGGGGTAGAGGCAGTGAACAAATTGGATGGTGTGGACTTGAAAATGCTTGTCAGATACATAGAAAAATGATCTAGTAAAGCACCTAAAACATTGCAACCAAATCAACCGTGTCAAAGGGAATCAATTGATTCCCCAACCAGTCATGGATTGAGCAAAAGATCTAGGAGGAAATCAATAACAATAAACTCTAGGAATGTGGAACAAGGAGTAGAGACTTCCAATGTCCTAGCCACTCCTGGGACACAAACTTCTTCCACTACGCCATGTTTTGCATCTTCCATTGGTACCTATGATACCAAAATAGAATATGATGTGGTTTCAGGGGAAGTTTGAATGACAGATGCTGGAAAAATGTTTGTGAATAGGTTGAAGGAATCATGCCTTCAACAGTTCAAAGACCATCTACATTTTCCATTCTCAAAGATAACCATACACCTAAAAAAATCAGTTATCCATGACATGGAGACTGAATTTGGCACAGGTTGGTCTATAAAGAAGATAAAGCTACAAATGTCTCAAAACTACAAGAGATTTTGGTGCAACCAAACAAAGAAGATTAAAAAACTCCCTCTTGAGCTAAGGCTCAAAAAAAGGCCACTTGATGTAAGTAGGAAAGTATGGAAAGAGCTTGTAAAAGCATATAACAGGTCCAATGCATGAAGGAAGTCCGGTGAGGAGAGTACACAGGTATTTGAATTTGCTCATAAGATTATATCAAAATTATTAAACGATTTTTAATTTTTTTTTGTGCATAGTTAAATTGAATTAGTATATGTTTCAGGACAAGGCCTCCAAGGCTAGGCTTAACAAACTTCGTGCCATGCATCATAGTGTCTAGAAAGGTTTACATGCCTCGATCTGTACATTTATAAGTATATTTAATATGTTAAATGATTTTTTTTTTATTTCCTAGGAAAAAGTAAATGATTGCATATTAATTAGTTTAACTAGTCCATGTGTCATGTTTTGACAGGATGAGAAATATGGCCGACATCCAAAGCAATATGAAAAGGAAATGTTACAAAGCAAAAAGTGGGTCGATTTTGTAATTTGGATGGAGAACGTGGTATCAATAGTTGAATTTCAATAACTTAGTTGGATATTGTTGTGTTAATATGTCAATTTGAATTTATTGTGTTGAGTTTCAATAATCTTTGAAGAGGTTATAGAGTGATACTTGAGACAAACTATTACGGTTGTACTTTGTTTGTTGTGTTTGGTTTCTATTGGTCTTCTTGTCTTTTTGTGTAAATCATTGTAGCAATCAAGCTAACAAGAGTGAACTTTATGATATTACGTAAAGGGTGAATAAGACCTTGTCTTTACTCTAAGACATAAAGTTAGACAACAATGAACATTAATGAAAAGATCTTTGATAGCATTCTCATTAATAATTCATATAAAATGTATGAATGGAGAGACAATGGCCTCATGAGACTTACATATTTAACTTAGACATGTTCAGAAACCATACAATTGACAAAATTGGCTAGATTAACTCAAAACCTAAGACATTGACTCAAAATGCATTTGCTTTGTGCTTTCTACTTGCATACTCGGCTCCAAAATTCAACAAAAGACCTGTACAATTAAAATTCAATTCCCTTTTATAGAAAAAGGGAGAAAAACAAGCCTCAAGCCAAGTTGTACACATGTCACCCTCTCATTGGACCACAATATACACATTCCCTTTTGCAGTTATATTTACATCTTCAAAATGGAGGGAAAAAGTGAGATGAAATATTTCCATTCAATGAAGAAAATGGACACGCCTTCCAAAAGGCATTTTGTTGGAGAGAAGAATCTTCTAACTGTTGCAGCATATTCGTTCCTTGAGCTAAATAAAAAATATGAAAGAGAAAGAAAGATCGACCCAAACTAGCATTCAAATTATCAGTGATCGATATCTACCTATGGTGTTTGCTATAAGAGACACATACTTTATGCATTTCAATTTCTTAGGCCAGACCTGTATTATACTTGACCAAATGTATGTGTACTCTGCCTTTGTGCTCATAAATCCAATTCATCAATAACAATATTTTTCCATTGTTCATATTCATCATCAGATGGCCAATTAAAATTAATGATTTCATCCATCTTTGTTCTATATGGAGCATATTTCACCATCATTGAAGTTGACTCTTTATCAAAATCCTCTAAGAAACTGATAATGAAAGACAATTTCTCTAGAGAATCCTTCAATATAGAAATATCAACATGTTCACGAATCAGAACTGCCTGTGAGGCAATATTGGTATCCATTTGGTCCTTCCACACCTGTAGAGGCTTTACCTCATTGTATGTATGTTGGATATCCGACAGTAATGTCAACTCTGTCTCATCATACTTAGCCTTTAATTCTCTAATCCTTTGCTCCAATGAAGCGACATATCCATGTAACTTTTGCGCCTTAATTCCATCAACATATTTGTAGTCTAGGATCACTTTGGGGTATCTATCTTCCTTCTATTTAGCCCCCACCGCCATTAATTTCAAATCTCCAACCCTTGGAATCCACTTATCCAAGATTGGGATAGCTATATCCCTATCCCTCTAGGACAACCTTATTATTTGTAACATTGAAGAGTAATTTGCATGAACAATATTTAATTTGCTTTGAATCCTCTTGTTCATATGTTTGAGTACTGTATGAACAATATGAGCATTATTCTCATACATTGTATTTTGAGTTTGCTCAAGCAATTTCTTATGTACCTCAACTTGTTGAAGTAGCTGCTCCCTTGTAAGCTCATCAGTTGCATGTGGCTCCTGGCCCAAGTTGTATGGTATTATGGTCATGGGTTGTTCTGACAAAGGAGAAGGTTGGGAATGTTCCACTAGAATGATCGATGCAGCTTGGCTTGAGCTAGTTTGTCCTTGAGACTTCAACGTCTCCATTTCTCCTTTCCAAAGTGCTAGCTCTATTTCCAGCTCAACAACTCTTTGTTGACTCTTATCATATTCAACCAAAATATCATTATACTGTCCTCTAAATGAGTCCCTTTCAGTAGTTAAACTTTCTATAGTTGCTTTGGAAAAATTGGCAACATTCACCATCATGTTTGCTGCCTCTAGAGCTGGAGTGTTAGAAACTCTTCTTATAACCAATTGTCCACTAAAGTCAGCTGGTTCTGCCACAACTAGTTTCCTAGATCTCGTAGACAATGACCAAATGGCCAAGGCATCCCATTCTTCACTAAATGTCGATCCATTGATTGCCAACCTAGCTTCTTCTTCAGTTTAAAATAATGGCCTTTCAGCTCTTCTTATGGTGTCCAATACAACAACATCAACAATGTCCCATTCGGGCAATAACATAACTCCACTTTTCTGCACAAGCGCCCTTCCTTCCTCAGTTGTAATGCTTTGAAATTCTTTCTTCGTGGCTTTCCTTATATTTGCTTGGATAACATTCTCAAGGAGTTTAGGATGTAAACTCCTCTCCTTGGCTACATTCTCAACATAAATTGGAACCTTAGCCCTCCAAGCAAAATCTTAGAATTCTCTTGTTTTAATAAAAGAGTCATCCTCCATAAATTCCTTACAAGCTTCATGTCTCAAGTCATCCAAGTAGCTTGTCCCACTCAACTCCCCTTTTCCCAATCTAAGGCTACTTTCTACAGTATCTGCTACAACTTCCCTTGGAGGAGAAGGCATTCCCTGTTGCATCTCCTCAGGAGTGATTAATATTTCTTCTTCCTCGGTGTCCGGGTAGTCAACAATTTCTCACCTCAACTTTTTGCTTCTTGGCCGGTGGTTGCTCTGATGGAGAAGGGCCTTTCGGGGGTGAATCAATCTCAATAACAACAGGCGGAGCCTGTCTAGGAGGTGATGAAACTGACCTAGTTGGAGAAGTTGCCCTTGACTCGTCTAAGGTAGTAGGGGTTGGCAATGTCTATTGTTTCTTAACAATCTCCTTCCTCATAGAATATATTCTAATCTTTTTTGGAGGCTCATAGGAAGGTCTTTCCTCCTCATGTGCAAATGGCCCCTCTTCTATCACCAATGACTTCCCCTTATCCTCAATTGTTCTTCCCCTTCTTAATACACCCACAACACTTTCAAAGTTTGCCAAAACATATTGTACTCTTCCCCATTCTCCCCTGATATTTGGAAAAGGGTCATATCTAGGATTAGACTTCAAGGCATTCTCAACCATCTTTTTGAAGGCAAGATACATGGCCTTATTTTCCTCTCGCACCTTGAAATCCAAAATATTCTTGATAACATCTTCGGGGTAGTAGAAGTTATGCACAAATACACTAGTCCTTATCCTTACCTTTACTACAATAATGAAACCCTTAGGGTCATGGTTTCTAGGGCGCACTATCCTCAAGTCATAGGGTTCCAAGATCTTAACAAAAGCTTTCCACCCTCCCTTGAAAATCATAGAGTCTATAGAGGTTGTCCATTCAGGGAAGAAAGACCCCTTCTTCTAATTTTCTGGTAGATGTGCCATTTGTACAGCTCCTAGTTGTCTCATTATTTCAATAAATACAATCCTCAAAGATACATCCCTTGGTAGCACATAAGGATTGATAGGTGTCCCATATACCCTAAATATAATTGTATCTGGACAGGGAATGATGTCTCCCTAATTATGAGTTATTTACAATTCAGGCCTCCTTTTCATAAGTCTCAATAAATCACGAATCTCCTTCGGGATCCTTGGTGGATCATGAATCAAGGATCTCCTCAGCTTGGAGGCAAACACATTGTGAAAGACCACATAATCAAACTTTTTATCATGTATGTCTAGAATATTGGTCCAACACTGAACCAACAACTCAAGACCATCCTCTTTCATCTTCAATGACATATCTTTGCCAAAGTATTTCCTTCCCTTGTATAGAAACATATGCATTAATAGGGAGTACAACCAAAATTGAACCCAATTCTTTCCTTCCTTAAGAGAAACCAAACCCTTGTGCATATGCTCTGCCAAGTAAGTAGCATAATCATATACCACATTGAAAGCTCCATGTTGGATATGTCCTTCCATGTACATATATTCTTTTGGCATAGTTTCTGGTGGATCAAAACCAATGATTTGGCATAAGGAATAAAAGGTCTTCTTAAAGTAGTTAGCAAAGTATCTCACAGGGAAAGGTTCCCTCTCATCTTTTCCAATCTTTATTTGTCTCTTATTTTTTCCATATCCTATGGTAGCAGTATGTATTGGCAGCATTGTGGTTCTGAACAAGACCTTGGTATTTTCATACTCTTTCCTAAAAAAATCCAGGTCAATAGGGATCATGTCTTCATTCCACTAAGACAAGTAAAATACTTTAGTAATTTCTTCTCTAGTAATCCTGACCATCTCAATGCCATCAAATTCCCTAATTACCCTAGAAATGGGGTCATACCTTGTTGCAATGTCTTTCAACAAATCCACATCCACATAGACATTTGGGACCACAAGTTTTACCATGTCTAATCTCCAGGTATTGCAAGTGGGAACTCCATAATTTCTATTTCTGAACCAATTATTGAACATGTTCCATCTAGTGAAAGGTGTTTCAACATCCTTGATACAATGTTGCTTATCTAGCAACCCCTCATAAATCTTAGGACCATAAAATATTACCTGCCCCTGAGCTTTCTTACTTGTCGAGGATTTGAGTTGGTTAACAATATCTTAAGAGAGTAACCTAGTTGGGGTTTCAGAACCAAACCCTTGGTCTTTGGGAGCCATGGACAATTAGGTAGGTTAAAAGTAGGCTAGGGTTTTTATGCAGGATAGCTCAATACCTAGTGCTTAATTAAAAACTAGCACAAATTGGATATATAAATTTTGAAGCACAATAGAAGAACACACTTATGCACATTTTTAAAGCAAAAAAAGCCAATTAAAACATGCAATCTAATCCAATTTGAAAGAAAGAAGCGAAAACCTACCTTAAATCAAGATTGTTTAAAAGATAAAGCTTGTAATTTGACTTATGAATTTTATCGTTCATAGGATACCCTAATTGGTTTGAGTTGCAGCTTGAAATACTTCACACAATCTCCTGAAGGCTTTGAATTTACTTGCAATCCTGAATTGTGTGAGGAAAATAAGTTGTTATTTGCTTTAATGTCAAAGAAATAGCGGCTACGGGTGTCCTATCCACCATTATTGCTCGCTCGCGCAAAGCAAACGATTCAATTAGCCGTGCATCCAATTTTGAATAGTAGTCGTCGATCTCTTTCTAATATGGCATAGAGAACCATCAAGATCAAGTCAACATGGTTTGAATTTTATTTTTCTTCATTCATTACTGTTATGCCTTGCATAACCACCCCATCTTTTGTCTTGGTCAAAATGGGTCCCCCTTTGTGTTTTTGTACTTAGTTATTTTTGGAACAAAATTTGGAGTATAGTTTTGCCAAATACTTTGTTTTTCTTTGTTTTCTTTGTCGGAAGCGGAACCGGAGCTGAATCAGGTTTTGAAAGGTCTTTTGAGGTGTATTTTTGGTTCTGATCCCGACGGTCTTTTCTTTGCCTTTGTTTTTGCTCTTTAGCAGAAGTGGAGCAGGAGTGGGAATTGGGATGGTTCTATTCAAAATTTGCAAAATCAAATTCAATTCCGATCCCGACTTCGCTCCTTTTTAATGTTTGTTTGTCTCGGTTTTTGTGTTTTGTTTTATTAGGTTGGTCTTTTACTTAACTTTTTGTTTTTGTTTTTAGTTGTTGGACACGGAGTCGGAATGGGAATAAGGTTTGGAAAGTTTATGATTTTAAGATCCTGTTTCCATTTTGGTTCCGACCCCACCAATTTTTGTCGTTGACTTTTTGACAGAAGTTGCACTACAGACCAGTGTTCGTTCTCTTATAGTTCCGACTCCGCCTTTACTGCGTTTTAATGCATTAATGGTGGTTGCCGATGTAGGTAGAAATTCACATATTTTTCTTTATTAAGGGTTAAAGCCGATTATTATTGTTATTATTACAAATCTAAGAGCGCGAAGAGCAATAGCAGAGTTCGTTTGAGCAAATTGATCGAGATAGAGAAGGGATTGTGCGCGAATTGATTCAGAAAGTCAGTGTGGTTTTGTTTGCGTTTGAGGTAGGTCTTTTATCTTTGTTGTTCGTTGTTTTATTTGCGGTTGTGTTCGTTGTGTTTTGCTTTGTATCTATTCGCGTGTTCAATCATTGTGTTTTAAGCAATTTTATGATCAACGATGTGATTGAATGAGCAGGTTCTTGTTTTGGTTTGTTTTAGTTTTGTTTTTATCTTTGTTGTTTTATTTTGTTGTGTCATTTCTTTCTATTTTTGGGCATTGTCGTTTTCATGACTTAATCGTGATCACGTCGTGTCGTTTTCGATTTGCAGTAGATTTAGATTAGATTAAAGGTTTTTATTGTGGTGTAAGTTAGATTAAGAATTTACAGTGAGGTAGATTAGAGATTTTTACAGTGAGTTGAGGTAGATTAGATTTTATTGTTTAATTTAGGGTTTCATTGTTTGGTAGAATGGCAGGGTTTTAAAACCCATGCCCTAGTTTTATTAAGTTTGTTAGATTAGGGTTTCGTTGGTCTTTGCAATAAGTTTTAAATAAATGGTTCTAAAATACAATTGTTCCCCCACAGTCATATGAGGGTAGAGTTTTTAAGTTCCTTTGCTATGTTATGGCGACCTAAGGTTTAATCATGAAGTTATGATGAAAATGAATAAATTTGATGATGTCATGATTAGCATAGGCGGAGGCGGGATTGGAATGGGTATTGGCATAAGAGTTTGTTTTTACCAAAGTTGTCAGTTCCATTTCTATGTTGTTTTTGATTTCGAGTTCTAAAAAGGTTTTTATTGAAGTATGTGAGAATTAGCGGAGGCGGGATCGGAACTGATCTTGAACTTAAGGATTTTGTTTGTAATGGTTATTTCTGTTTTCATCCCATGTTCGGCTCTGCATATTGTGGAAAGTCTTTTGTCAAAGTAACGATAAACAAATCGAAGGCGGAAGCGGAATGGAAATAGAATATGAAATGAGAGGAATTTGAAGAAAACTAAATCCCTTTTTCATTCCGATCCCGGTTCCGATAACTTCTCTGACTCCAAGCCCGTTTGTTACCAGCTGAAGTTCCTATATTGGTTTTTGTTCCGAGTCCACCAGTTTTGTAAAAAACGATTATTTTGTGTTTCTGTCTGACTCTGACTTCGATATATATGTAACAGGTATGTTTTTAAAACATATTTTATAATGATTTATTTGAAGGTCTAATTAGAGGTTTGCTTGCAGGAGATTTGAGAGATGTCAGGAACATCAAGAGAGGCTGCTCGAAGGAATCAACCGGCGGGAACGTCAAAGCCTGCACCGAAAATCAAGAAAATGAAACTAGAACAGCTACCTTATACATTAAGGTATGATCATAGGAATCCGGTGGTGAAGGCGAGCAAGGTGGAATCAAACTGGTTAGATATTACATATACCAATCTGGGCCAGTATAGTTTCGAAGAATTACATGAAGAGACCTTTGCAGAAAGGGCAAACTTGACAGGGAGAACTCAAAGGATTGTTGATTCCGGTCTGGCACATATCACTATGTTTCCCTTGTCAGTTCAGTGTCCGGAGTTGATATATACAGTGGCCAGTACTTATAATCCAGCTACAAGATTATGCATGGATTCACAGAATAATGTGATTATAGATCTTACTCCGCAGATGTTCCAAAGCATATTCAATGTTCCTGATCCCAAGAATTTAGTGCAATTGACTGAGGCTGAGGCATTGGAGAAATACAATAAGCATAAAGACTCCAATAAGTCTCATTTAAACAAAAGATGGTTAAGTACCGAGAAGAAGTCTTTGAGCAAACTGGCAGATCAGCCAAAGAGGGTAGACTTCAAGAAGGAGATATCTGATTTAATATTGATGTTGTCCAGAGTGTTTGGGAAGAGGGATGCCTTCCATTTCAAGGAATGGATGTTTCATTTTATTCAAGTGATTTTTCAGGGTGATTACCAGTTTGATTGGTCAATGATTGTTTCTGATGCCATACATGATCAGCTCACAAGGGTTAAACAGACCAAATCTTTCTTCATGACTTCATATGTGGTCTATGTTGTAGCAAGAATGAGGATTTTCTCAATATTAAACAGAGTAGGTATCATGGGAGCCTTGGATGGACAAAGGAAGGTATGGGAACACTATGATCAATTATCTCGTCAGGTTGCTGAGACTCACTTCAGAAGAGTCAATGATGCATTTTTATATGTGGTTATCAACCAGTTGAGTGGAGATGCAGGATACAGGTTAAGCCAAGAAGCTATGGCATTCATTTCTGAATGGGGAAGTTGGTACATCCAATACCCTAGATTTACATACTTCAGATTGTTTGGTTTTGAGGGTCATCCCCATTTACTTCCAAGATGCTGCAGTAATAGAATAGTGCTTATGGAATTTGTATATCAAGCCATTGGAGTTAATGCTAGATTTGGGATGAAGCACAAGACAAGATGCCATAAATTTCCCATGAAGTTGGGGGAATATGGCTGTCAACACTTGAAGGCAACAAAGGTGGTTTGTAATGAGTTGATACAATTGAAATTGGGATTGCATACAACTCGTAAGTATTTTGATCCAAAGAAGAAGATGTATGCTTTATTACCTTCAGTATTTACTAGACACTTTAATTTGTTAGAGGATTTTTGGTGTGATAGGCAGGATGAATTTGACTTAAGGAGGAAGAATTATGAGAGATTACCAGTCTCACTTATGGTAGAGCTGGGCATTAAAGATAATATTCCTGACACTTTGGTGGATGATGGAGTGGTATTAGATCCCTCATATGAAGCTTTGAATATTGGCACCAAAAACTTAGATCCAATAGACTGGAGTGAAGAAGAAACAATTGACATTAAGAAATTGGGAAGAACAGTCTTGGATAGAAGTGTGCAATGGTTGATGATGAGAACTCAAGCTCCTCAGGGACCAATCCTCAAGAAAGGTAAAGGGTATAAGAGGATTAAAAGAAAGGCACCTTCCAAGGAACCATTGGAATTCTTTCCTCCGGATGTTGAAGAAACAGAGTTGGAGGTGGTTGATGAAGAAGAAGAGACACCCAAGGGAGATGTTCCAATTGAATCTGTTGTTCCTATGCCCGCATTGGGTGAGTCATCTACACAAGCCCCACTCACAAGAAAGAAAAGCAAAGAAGTTCAAGGAGTGCTTTATGCCATGGCTGAAGCTACTAAAGGAAAAGAAGTGGAGGAAGAGTTGGTAGAAATTGAGACAGATTCGGATGAAACTCTATCAAAGAAGGACTTGCAAGAAAACATGCCTCTAGATCCTACTATTGAGCAGATTCTTACATAGGAGGAGCAATGGAAACAGTTTGAAGATGCTACAAGAGAATCTGATGCAAGGGCTGCTATGGAGAAACAAAGGAAATGGAGGCAAAGTTGCAATCTGATGCTCTACTTCAACAACAACAATCAAAGGAAAAAGAAGTTGAAACAAGGGTAGCAGCTGATACAATGGAGGAGCAAATAAAGCAACGAGAGCATGAGATCAGGGTCAAAGCTGAAAATGACAAGCTGGAATTGATACAGAAGATCCGTGATCTCGAGGAGGAGAAAGCAAGAAACTGAAGGGAAAAGGAAGCCCTTGTTGCTAGATTGAAGCTTGCAGAGGAGACTCGACTGAAAGAACAAGAGGTTGAAGCTCTAAGAAAAGAAAAAGAGGCCAAAGAGCTGGTAAAGAAACAACAAGCTGAGAAAGAAAAGGAAAAGGCAGAGAAACTCATAGTCTTGGAAGTAGAAAGGATAGAAAAGGAAGAAACTGAAAGGAAGCAAAAAGAATAAGAGGCCGGAGCTGCAAAACTTAAAGCTTTAGAGGCAGAACGGTTGGAAAGAGAGGCCTTAGAGAAAGAAAAAGAGAAGGATTGGATGGAAGAGGAAAGATTGAGAAAAGAAGAAGAAGACAAGAAGATGCGGGAACAAAGAGATAGATAGGAGGCTGAGAAGTTGGTGCAGTTGCATGTACTACAGGAGCAACAAGAAAAGGAAAAGGTTGATTCTCAACCTGAGGTAGATATTCAGCCATCCTCTACAGTTGCTACTTCCTCTTTCATGATGATGACTTCAAGTGCTCCTACATGGTTGAAATTAGATTTGCAGAAGAGAGCTAGAACACCTCCTCAACCTCTTAATTGGGAGGATATGATGAAGGAGATTGAACGGGAAAGGCCTAAGAAGAAGGCTAAAATTTTGCATTCTATCAGACTCACAAATAAAGGAGAGATAGTTGCTGAATGTGTTGTGCCTATGACTAAAAAGGAGGTAGGGGATATGCAACTCATAGACTATCAATTGAGTATGGTTAACTTGGGAAGACCCACTCGAAATCAACAAATGAATCTGATTGATGTGGTGGCTTAAAAGAAAAAATCAAGAATGATCAAGGACAAACAAAAGAAAGATGAGCTTAAGGCTCAGTTAGATCAGTTACATTCATTTTTGAAGAGTGTCTCCTCTCCAAGGTCACAAAAGGTTGCAGCAATTGAGACTCTTGTTTTGCTAAGCAAAAAGGAGGTTGATGATTTGGTGCAGGTTAGAGGTAAGGCAGAGATGGTTGACAAATGGATAGACAAAGTGAACCGGGAGGTAGGTGAGGTTTTGGAAAAGGGGTTTGAAATTTATAAGGAGGCGGAAGGAGTAATAAAAGAGATGCATCAATATATTGAGGCCTCCGAGAAGTTAAAAGAAGAGTACAAAGAGTATAGTGAAAAGTTAAAGAAGATAAATATATTGCCTCTAACTACTCTTCTAGAAGAATCTATACTCGAAGATTAGAATAAAGATTTTGTAGAAAAGACTTCTTGTATCCTTAAGTTTAGGACTGGCTTTTTGAGCAAGCATAAGGATGAAATTCAGGAAGCAATTAATAATTTAACTGAGCAGTTGGAAGAGTTGGAAGCGGTTATGGCTATAATAGTAGATGTGAATGTAATGACTAAAGATGGCATGCTGTTAAGTCAAGTTAGAGAGAAATGGAATGAAAGATTCCAAGGACTCATGTAGGATGATGGAGAAGACTTAGTGATAGATCGACTTGTAGAGGTCAAGGAAGAGATAAAAGTTGCAGAAAGAGAGTTGGTCAAGGTAAAAAGCATGAAAGAATTTGTTGCGGTTGAGTTGGATCGCATCAAATTTGAAGATAACTGGATCGATGGGCCAGATATGGATATGCTACAATAGGTCTTCACCAGTTATGATGAGTTCATAGCAGATCCAACATCACATGCATAAAATCTTGCATGCATGATATTCTTCTTCCTTGCATGATGCATGATGATCTTCTTCCTTGCATGTTGCATGCATGCAGCACTGGCAGTCTCAAGGACGTGGGATCTTCTTTTCTCCTATTTTCTATCTTCTATTGTTAGATCAAATTGAATGTGTAATGTAAGAACTCAAGATCGAAATTGATCTGAGTTTCCAAGACAGTTGATTGTTCCTAAAAAGGTGGAAAGCCTAAGATAGAAGTAAAGTTCGAACTTCTTTTTTGTATTCTATAAATACCAGTGGGGTATTACATTGTAAGGGTCGGCTAATTGAGAATTGGATTGGCTTACCTAGTGCTAGGAGATAGAATTTTTATAGAGCATTTTGCAGGGATACATTGTATCAGATTTTGTTTACAGTTAATAGAATTGCAGGTTTACGAAATATGGAGTTTGCATTAAATTGTGTTGATTGATAAGGTTAATGAGTTATAATCCACTTGAATGCCAGTGATTGTGTTGAAGCATGATAGTTTCTTATGTGATGAAAGTCATTAGAAGAAACCAGGTTTAAAGATTATCTTGTTAAATTGTCATTGAATTAAGGCTATTAAAGTCTGTTGATCTATAGTTTTAATGATGAATGAATGTGTGTGATTTTGAGATCTTGGAAATACTTGTGATAGGCGAATAGAGGAATTGAATTAAGCACCTAAGATGTATACGATGGTACAGTTATACTATGGGTTGTGTCATACTATGGTTTTTGTGATTGGTTAAGAAAACATTCATTGTTAAAAGTATATGTCTGGATAGTAGATAAATTTAATTCATAATTACTGATTTACCCCTTGGATCTATCTTTTTCTTTTATTTTAAACCCCTTGATTTACAGGAACTATTTTGACAAAGAGAGTCATAGCTTGAATCCTTTGTTACCAGCCCAGGCCCCTTGAATATTACAGTTGCATGAACCAATTGAGTGACATCAGACAATTGAGAACCAACTACCAGGACCTTGGGAGTTAGGCCACTACATGTAGTCTTTCTTTTTCAGGAGAAATAGAATAGAAATATTTTGTTTTAATGTTGTTTGTGTCATTTTAACCATCAACAATTACCTCATCATCCAATGAAAACTTGTTGACTGGAGACCATACCATCCTCTCCCATGAGCTCCACCTCCTTTCCCAAGCAAAAGAAATAGTCCACGTGTCCATCATTCGCAGACCTCACAAGCTTTTGGAGAGTACTTGTGTAAGTTTTGTGAGGTGTGCGATATACAACCAAGATTTACCTTCAACACTGTGGGTGCACACGTGTCAAACATTCACCAACCTCACATCATTTCAAAGATCAATACTCAAATCCTACGAGGTTTGCGAGCAACGGCTGAGATGCGACTTTCAAATCGGTTGGGCATGATTTCTACACATGCAATTAATATTAGTTTTAAAAGTGGGGCCATGACTAGGTTAACGGGATTATAACCCATGAGGCGGACGTAAAATCAACTGAAAAATAATAACGATCCAGACTTAGGAAAAATTAAATGGGGCGATATAACACCGAGCGACTGAAAAACCTATGCAAGGGGGCTAGTAAAAATATGTTGCTAATGACTAAATGAGAAAGTCAACGAGGAATACAGAGCTAAAAAGGTTTTATTCATCAGAGTAAGAAACAAATATCGCCAAAACACATCTTGTTGTCTCCCTGATAGCCTGAGCAAAGCATATTGGAGACACTAAAGTATATCAGGGAAAGATGACATGTTGTCTCACTGATGGACCGATACAATGGCATGATGAAGATAGTAGTATCAGTGAGACACAAACCTATCGAGATGACAAAAAACATGATTTCCCCGATACAATGATGAACTGACAGAAGAAAAGGGTATCGGGAGGAACGGTTGCTATCTACGAAATATAAAATAGAGTTGCCCCGATGAGCCGATAGCACAAAGAATGTCATAAGTGATTAATTATATGCCTAAGGTATGATATCAAAGAGAATAAGGGGTATCGGGGAGACATCATCTGATATCCCTTTGGTGCCTCAAAGGAAAAACAATGACATACGTTCGCTTCGATGGGAAATATGGATATCGACCACAATAATATATTTGACATATTGATATCATGCTTTAGAAAGCTGAAGTTTCTCCTAAGTCACCAATGTAGCTCTCTCTGCCATTTCAGACTCTTTCATTGCTACAGATTGTTTGTGGGATTTGATCATTTGTACCACATGGTTGATGTGCTTTGAATCCTTGGATCTAAAGGAAATTTTCTTAACATAAATACTACTAGGGAATTTCAATGTTAGCAATTAGTTGGCATTAAAGCCGATACCTGGAACATTGAAAATTATCCTTATATAAGAATTCCCTCCATATTGTTGGCTCGTAACACTCTTGATGGTGGCTACATGAAATATGATTTTGATTCCTCTTCTACATTAGAGGGTTCATATCCTTGATCCGACTCTTTTGAATTATCAAAATCAGAATCACTAGCATCCATATTCAAAAATTCCCAACCACCATCTTCAATAAATTTATCTGGATCATCAGTAATAGTCTTCAAAATTGGCCACTAGTTCAAGTTCATTTTGCTTTCATAATACTTTATATCCATGGAGTTCAACCATTCCTTGATGCCATCAAGCAAAGATTGAGGAATGGAATCAATGCGGAGTACATCTCGCTTGAAGTCTTTGAAAAAAATAGCCATATCAAATGCCTTTTTCCCAAGTCCTACTCTCTCAAGGTTAACAATCTCAATCTCACTAATAATGATTACTAAGAAAGGTAATTCCATCAAATCTACCAAACAATTTACTATAGGAACAATAAAAGTAGAGGCTTTGAAAGGAACTCCATGAAAACCAAGCTCTTTGAATGGTATATCAAACTCCAGTTCAAAATATTTTAGATGAGACTGCTCCCATAACTCTCTTACTTGCTTGACAAATCCTTGAAACTCTGCATTGATTTTATTTTTCCTATCCCTCTCTTGTTGTTCTTCCTCAATTTCATCAGGATCATACATTGACCTTCTTGGCCCTCCTAAAGTTTGGACCACATCCATTACCTCCACATAAAATTGGACATCCTTGGTCTTCTTGGTTCCCACCATGATATGGTTATGCAAATGAAAATGAAGCAAAGTAATCATCTCCTTCTCCACTGGCTGGAAGAATGCATGCTTAATGTTTTGATACATGATATCAACTCTCTCTTCTGCTCTCATGGTTGAATACCAAAATCCATTATGGTGGGCCTCCAGAGTTCTAGTCATCTTTCTTCCTCTTTCACCAAATGTTGGCCTGATCCACGAGTCTGCCAGCCTAATTGGCTTTGTTTTTGAAAGATAAAGTTTCTCCCGATTCACCAGTGTAGCTCTCTCTACCTTTTTAGACTCTTTCATTGTTACAGATCGTTTGTGGGATTAATCATTTGTACCACATGGTTGATGTGCTTTGAATCCTTGGATCTAAAGGAAATTTCCTTAACATAAATACTGCTAGGTAATTTCAATGTTGGCATGTAGTTGGCATTAAATTCAGTACCTGGAACATTGAAAATTATCCTTATATAAGAATTCCCTCCATCTTGTTGGCTTGTAACACTCTTTATGGTGGCTACATGAAATCTAATTATGATTCCTCTTCTAAATCAGAGGTTTCATATCCTTGATCCAACTCTTTTGAATTATCAGAATCAGAATCACTAGCTTCCATATTCAAAAATTCCCAACCACCATCTCCAATAAATTTATCTGGATCATTAGTAATAGTCTTCAAAATTGGTCACCAGTTCAAGTTCATTCTACTTTCATAATACTTTATATCCATGGAGTTCATCCATTCCTTGATGCCATCAAGTGAAGATTGAGGAATGGCATCAATGCGGATTACATCCCGCTTGAAGTCTTTGAAAGCAATAGCCATATCAAATGCCTTTTGCCCAAGTCCTACTCTCTCAAGGTTAACAATCTCAATCTCACTAATAGTGATTACTAAGAAAGGTAATTCCACCAACTCTACCAAATGGTTTACCGTAGGAACAATAAAAGCAGAGGCTTTGAAAGGAACTCCATGAAAACCAAGCTCTCTAAATGGTATATCAAACTCTAGTTCAAAATATTTTATATGAGGCTGCTCCCATAACTCTCTTACTTGCTTGAAAAATCCTTGAAACTCTACATTGATTTTATTTTTCCTGTCCCTCTCTTGTTCTTCTTCCTCAATTTCATCAAGATCATACATTGACCTTTTTGCCCCTCCTAAAGTTTAGACCACATCCATTACCTCCACATAAAATTGGACATCCTCGGTCTTCTTGGTTCCCACGATGATATGGTTATGTAAATGAAAATGAAGAAAAGTAATCATCTCCTTCTTCACTGGCTGGAAGAATGCATGCTTAATGTTTCGCTACATGATATCAAATCTCTCTTCTGCTCTCATGGTTGAATATTGAAATCCATTATGGTGGCCCTCCAGAGTTCTAGTCATCTTTCTTCCTCTTCCACCAAATGTTGGCCTGATCCACAAGTCTGCTAACCTAATTGGCTTTGTTTTTGAAAGATAAAGTTTCTCTTGAGTACCAGTGTAGCTCTCTCTACCTTTTTAGACTCTTTCATTAATACAGATAATCTGTGGGATTTAATAATTTGTACCACATGGTTGATGTGCTTTGAATCCTTGGATCTAAAGGAAATTTCCTTAACATAAATACTGCTAGGGAATTTCAATGTTGGAATGTAGTTGGCATTAAAGTCGGTACCTGGAACATTGAAAATTATCCTTATATAAGAATTCCCTCCATCTTGTTGGCTTGTAACACTCTTGATGGTGGCTACATGAAATCTGATTCCGATTCCTCTTCTAAATCAGAGGTTTTCATATCCTCGATCCAACTCTTTTGAATTATTAGACTTAGAATCACTGGCTTCCATATTCAAGAATTACCAACCACCATCTTTAATAAATTTATTTGGATCATCAGTAACAGTCTTCAAAATTGGCCGCCAGTTCAAGTTCATTCTGCTTTCATAATACTTTATATCCATGGAGTTCAGCCATTCCTTGATGCCATCAAGCAAAGATTGAGGAATGGCATCAATACAAAGTACATCTCGCTTGAAGTCTTTGAAAACAATAGCCATATCAAATGCCTTTTTTCCAAGTCCTACTCTCTCAAGGTTAACAATCTCAATCTCACTAATAGTGATTACTAAGAAAGATAATTCCACCAACTCTACCAAACAGTTTACCGTAGAAATAATAAAACCAAAGGATTTGAAAGGAACTCCATGAAAACCAAGCTTTCTAAATGGTATATCAAAATCTAGTTCAAAATATTTTAGATGAGGCTTCTCCCATAGCTCTCTTACTTGCTTGACAAATCCTTGAAAATCTGCATTGATTTTATTTTTCCTATCCCTCTCTTGCTGTTCTTCCTCAATTTGATCAAGATCATACATTGACCTTCTTGCCCCTCCTAAATTCTGGACCACATCCATTACCTCCACATAAATATGGACATCCTTGGTCTTCTTGGTTCCCACCATGATGTGGTTATGCAAATGCAAATGAAGCAAAGTAATCTTCTCCTTCTTCGCTGGCTGGAAAAATGCATGCTTAATGTTTTGATACATGATATCAACTCTCTCTTCTACTCTCATGGTTGAATACTGAAATCCATTATGGCGGCCCTCTAGATTTCTAGTCATCTTTCTTCCTCTTCCACCAAATGTTGGCCTGATCCACGAGTCTGCCAGCCTAATTGGCTTTGTTTTTGAAAGATAAAGTTTCTCCTGAGTCACCAGTGTAGCTCTCTCTGCCTTTTCAGACTCTTTCATTTCTACAGATGGCCTGTGGGATTTAACCATTTGTACCACATGGTTGATGTGCTTTGAATCCTTGGATCTAAAGGAAATTTCCTTAACATAAATAGTGCTAGGGAATTTCATTGTTGGCATGTAGTTAGCATTAAATTCGATACTTGGAACATTGAAAATTATCCTTATATAAGAATTCCCTCCATCTTGTTGTCTTGTAACACTCTTGATAGTGGCTACATGAAATCTGATTCTGATTCCTCTTCTACATCAAAGGTTTTCATATCCTTGATCCAACTCTTTTGAATTATCAAAATCAGAATCACTAGCTTCCATATTCAAAAATTCCCAACCACCATCTTCAATAAATTTATCTGGATCATCAGTAATAGTCTTCAAAATTGGCCGCCAGTTCAAGTTCATTTTGCTTTCATAATACTTTATATCCATGGAGTTCAGCCATTCCTTGATGCCATCAAGCAAAGATTGAGGAATGGCGTCAATGCAAAGTACATCCCGCTTGAAGTCTCTGAAAATAATAGCCATATCAAATGCCTTTTGCCCAAGTCCTACTCTCTCAAGGTTAACAATCTCAATCTCACTAATAGTGATTACTAAGAAAGGTAATTCCACCAACTCTACCAAATGGTTTATCGTAGGAACAATAAAAGCAGAGGCTTTGAAAGGAACTCCATGAAAACCAAGCTCTCTAAATGGTATATCAAACTCTAGTTCAAAATATTTTAGATGAGGTTGCTCCCATAACTCTCTTACTTGCTTGACAAATCCTTGAAACTCTGCATTAATTTTATTTTTCTTGTTCCTCTCTTGTTGTTCTTCTTCAATTTCATTAGGATCATACATTGACATTCTTGGCCCTCCTAAAGTTTGGACCACATCCATTACCTCCACATAAAACTGGACATCCTTGGTCTCCTTGGTTCCCACCATGATATGGTTATGCAAATGAAAATGAAGCAAAGTAATCATCTCCTTCTCCGTTGGCTGGAAGAATGCATGCTTAATGTTTTGATACATGATATCAACTCTCTCTTTTGCTCTCATGGATGAATACCGAAATCCATTATGGCGGCCCTCTAGATTTCTAGTCATCTTTCTTCCTCTTCCACCAAATGTTGGCCTGATCCACGAGTCTGCCAACCTAATTGGCTTTGTTTTTGAAAGATAAAGTTTCTCTTGAGTCACCAATGTAGCTCTCTCTGCCTTTTTAGACTCTTTCATTTCTACAGATGGCTTGTGGGATTTAACCATTTGTACCACATGGTTGATGTGCTTTGAATCCTTGGATCTAAAGGAAATTTCCTTAACATAAATACTGCTAGGGAATTTCAATGTTGGCATGTAGTTGGCATTAAAGTCGGTACCTGGAACATTGAAAATTATCCTTATATAAGAATTCCCCCCATCTTGTTGTCTTGTAACACTCTTGATAGTGGCTACATGAAATCTGATTCCGATTCCTCTTCTACATCAATGGTTTTCATATCCTTGATCCAACTCTTTTGAATTATCAAAATCAGAATCACTAGCTTCCATATTCAAAAATTCCCAACCACCATCTTCAATAAATTTATTTGGATCATCAGTAATAGTCTTCAAAATTGGCTGCCAGTTCAAGTTCATTTTGCTTTCATAATACTTTATATCCATGGAGTTCAGCCATTCCTTGATGCCATCAAGCAAAGATTGAGGAATGGTGTCAATGCAGAGTACATCCTGCTTGAAGTCTTTGAAAATAATAGCCATATCAAATGCCTTTTGCCCAAGTCCTACTCTCTCAAGGTTAACAATCTCAATCTCACTAATAGTGATTACTAAGAAAGGTAATTCCACCAACTCTACCAAATGGTTTACCGTAGGAACAATAAAAGCAGAGGCTTTGAAAGGAACTCCATGAAAACCAAGCTCTCTAAATGGTATATCAAACTCTAGTTCAAAATATTTTAGATGAGGCTGCTCCCATAGCTCTCTTACTTGCTTGACAAATCCTTGAAACTCTGCATTAATTTTATTTTTCTTGTCCCTCTCTTGTTGTTCTTCCTCAATTTCATCAAGATCATACATTGACATTCTTGGCCCTCCTAAATTTTGGACCACATCCATTACCTCCACATAAAACTGGATATCCTTGGTCTTCTTGGTTCCCACCATGATATGGTTATGCAAATGAAAATGAAGCAAAGTAATCATCTCCTTCTCCACTGGCTGGAAGAATGCATGCTTAATATTTTGATACATGGTTTCAGGCCTTAATCCTTAACAACCACAGTGTCAACAAGGAGCAATGAATAATTCTGTGTTTTGGGTTACCAATCTGCAATTGCAAATTTTGAAACCCAAGTGATACATTAAAAGCCATTCCAACCTTCACAACTTTGTCATTTCTTGAATTCAAACTTAAACCAGACTCTCAAAATTCGATCCCTATTCCTGTTCCTGCAGACTTTGTAAGATTAGGCAAAAGTTCAGGGCCATCTCTTTGAGCTACCTCCATAGCTACCTTATATTAACATACATGAACATGATATGATTATATACATGAAAAGGTCACTTAAAAATAGTATAATCAAAGTACAAAATTTCCTGAAGAACTATTCTCTGTATGCTCAAGTATTGTTGCATGTCATAGCTTACTTACAAACATAAAACTAAACCATAAATGTCAACTCTCAAATACGGGGACATATAGACTAGTTAATTATCAAAGAACCTTTGAAGCATATTACAATGCCAAAATGTCCCAGAAAAAATCCATTTCTAAAATATAGGAGAAGAAGATATATAGACCAGTTAACTCTTAAAGGATCTTTGAGGCAAACATAATCATATATAGCACAAAATGTAGAGGGTTGGCACTTACGGTTATGTAATAGAATTTACAGTTGATAGTTAAATTGTATAACAATTTTTAATCTAATCTTTACTAACGTTTATTAGAATTGTTGCATGTTTTACATCATTGGAATGACATATTAGCTATAATTTTTTTGAAATTTATTATGGTATGTGCACTTTGATATGATGTAATATGATTATGGCCGTTTCGTCTCATATGTTGTAATATTAGATATATAACAGAAAAAAAAATTATTGCATGAAATAAATAATAACTTTTCATTTTAAATGTTTTTTTTGTAGAACACGAGTCTTCTAGAAGATCAAGATGATCCTCATCATGATATAGATCCATAAAATATTGGTTCTGCCAGTACAAATCACATGGCAGAGGATGATGATGACGCAGATACGGAAGGCATCAAGGCCGATGACAATGATGATGACGACGATGATGATCATGATGATGATGATCACGATGGTGATGATGATGAGACATTTGTAGTTGGTAGTAACCAGTGACATTCATGATCATATAGACTGCATCATGGATCATTGTTGATATATCGTTATGATGCATCTTTTCATGGTTATTGTCATATGTATCATTTTCACAGACTATAGTACCATATTATTGAGTTGTATCATATTGACATGTATCATTTTCACTTATATCATTTGGACATGTATCATCTTGAATTGTATCAATTTGAGTTACATAATTTATCATTTTTACTTATATCATTTGTACATGCATCATTTTGACTTATGTCAACTGTTGGACATGTATCATTTTGACATGTTGTTGATCTACTGGCATATTTGACTTTCATCACTTGTTTTAGTTATATATGATGATGATCTTATCAGTATTGACTTGTCAATTTATATATATTAAAAGTGGTCGATGATTTTTGGATGGATATTTATTACGTATGATGATTTTAATTTACTGCTCAGGATGGATGTTGTCAAATTCAATTAGATTATAGATATTTTACTCACTTATTTTAATTATAGATGATGATCATGTTATAATAATTGTCTTGCTATTTAATCATATGAGTTAAATAATTAAATTACTTACTCTATAATCATATGAGTTATTTAAGAGGCACAATATATTTAACTAATTAAATTGAAATAAAACATATTAAATTAATAAATGGAAGAAAAACAAGAAGCATTTTTAGAAGAAAAAAATGAAGCAACATTGGAAGCCAAACTAGAAGTAAACCAGAAGCAATCTTGGAAGCAAAATTGGAAGAAAAATTGGAAGCAAACCTGGAAGCAAAAATGGAAGCAAACTTGGAAGCAAACCTGGAAGTAAACCTAGAAGCAAAAGTGGAAGCAAAATTGGAAGCAAAACTGTAAGCAAAATTGTAAGAAAAATTGTAAGCAAAATTGGAAGCAAAATTGGAAGCAAAATTGGAAGCAAACCGGGAAGCGAAATCGGAAGCAAAATTGGAAGTAAAACTAGAAGCAAACCTGGAAGCAAAACTGGAAGCAAAACTTGAAGCAAAGTTGGAAGAAAAATTGGAAGCAAACTTCAAATAAAAATTGGAAGCAAACCTGGAAGCAAACCTGGAAGCAAACTTGGAAGCAAAACTGGAAGCAAAACTAGAAGCAAAACTGGAAGCAAACCTAGGAGCAAAACTAGAAGCAAAAATGGGAGTATATATGGAAGCAAAACTGGAAGTCAAATTGAGCACTAATTTATGCGCTATTTCCGACGCTATTTCTCGGTGCTATTCTAGGCGCTAAAGGAGGTGCTATTGCTTGCACCACTTTTCTGGTGCTAAATTCAACGCTACAGTCAATACTAAAGTTGGTGCAAAATCCGGCGTCGAAGTGAACATACCATTTTGTGCCAAGTTTTGCGTCGACAGAAGTGTCCAATTCATAAACTCATATGCACTAAAATTCCACACTATTTTAGGTGCTAATTGCCTATTCTGTTATAGTGATACATATGCATGCAGATGCACTTTGATATATATGTAGATACATATATATACACGTATATACATATTGATATATATGTGCATACATATATATACATTTACATACACATTTATATATGTACATACATATTGACATATAGATACATGTGCATTTGTATGCACATAGATATATATGTACATATGTATGCATATATAAGCACTACATATATCCTCAAAATGTAAACTAGTCAAACCATTTTCATATTTCAAGACAACAAACAAATATTATAACCAAATTGTAGATTTAAAGTTAGTGCAATGATGAACATAATAATAGGGGAGAGCTACAATCATATAGGTCAAATAGGTCACATCCATCTCTACCATTCACAAAAAAAGAGTGAACATGTAATGTACCGAAACAAATAAACTTGAGATAAGACATAGAAACATGTTAACTTTTGTAGAGGTATAGCCTAAAAGTAAATTTTAATTGAGCTACTAATATACAAAAGGATAGATTACATCAAGTATTTCGTTATGAAGTGTTGTGGATTTTAGACATGTCTAGTAGACCTTTTTAATGACTATATGAAATGTATTCACATTCAATTCCAAATGTTACATTATCAACATAGACTGTATTGTATGAAATGTTGTATAAGATTATCAACATTGAATATATTTTCACAAATGTAGAATAGATATTATAAACATAGTAATTGTTGTAAACAAAATTGAAACAGATTATTTCCATAGAATATATTTTTTGATATGTAGATTATAAGATAACCATAAAAATGTATTGTCATAATCATCAATGGGCCCCACACTAGAACAGATTAATATGCAATTGTAAAATAGTTTTCACCCACAAAGTCAACCAGGGTACTCATATCACATAAATAAACATATTTAGTTCAGATATATTAACGGTATAGATGCATCACAATGAAAATGGCATCCCCAACTACAATAGAAAAGAAAACCAAAATATAAGGCACTATTTCAGTTGGTCCCTCCCAACCTCAGTCAAATGCTCCAAGGAATGAATCTGGAGATGTGTTCTTGTCTCCTACTGCTACATTTAGACTTGCCATAAATTGATTTGCATTTACATTTGTCAATTGTGTGCAACTTACATTTGAAGGGGTTAGTGGTGAAGAAGTCAAGCCAACTGGAAATTGAGTGCAACTAACTTGAGATGAGTTGGGACTCAAACACGCATTGCCTGCAGAAAAAAGAGGGATGTTATTATTGGTTATATCTTGAAACTAACCGTGATTATTAGATAAGGGAGTTGCAGGACTGCTCAAGCGTCTATCTCGCATCAATGCTCTACGGGAAGCCTCAATCTCCCTTTCCTTCTTCTCTGGTTCATTTTGTACCCTCTCTTTCTCCTTCTTCTACTCTTTTTCCTTTCTTTGCAATTGTTTCAGCTGCTCTCTTTCCTTGCGTTCAATTTCCTTTTTAAAATTTCTTTGTTCCTTCTGCTCCAAGGCCCGAATCCATGTTGCCTTTTTGTCTTAAGTTTGTTGCCTCTTTCTAATTTTTAATTCATCCAATTTTTTTTTCTTTGTTCCTGCTCCATTATGAGATTCATGTAATTGTTAGCAGTCAACAAATGAGACTGTCAGCTCACTCGAAGAGCACCAGTAGCAGAATTTCTTGTTCTTCCATTGAATCTGTGAGCTGGCAGTTTAAGGAAGTTACTGATCCAAGAACTAGTTTGGTTTTGAATTGTTTCATTGACTTGGGAGTCAGTAAACTCCTCCTGGTTTAGTGTACCTTGACTTTTTTTTGTTGCCATCTACATAATAGTGCACTATTTTTCTAGAGGTGTGGGTGTTGGAGATGGGAATGTGAAATTTCCCGTGTCTTCTTGTTCGGGTTGGTTGTCCATGTCCTCAAGTTGTTGCTCTGCACCTTCATGCACTTGAGTATCCATTCAAGTCTACAATGTTTGTGGTAGTTCATATGTTGAAACATCAAGTCCCTAAAGACTAAGAATGTTCTGCACTGCAAAAGCATCCTCGGTGTCATCAATCTCATACATCTCGCTAGGAGGAATGTCACCCATGAGTGCATCAGAATTGAGGGGCCATATCCCTGTACTTTTAAAGCCAACTTTTATGTTGGATGGAGTCATCTCTTCTCAGTGCCTTGCTGCCTAACTCCACCAATTCTGCCCTTCCGATATCAATATTGGGGAATCTAGTGAGAAATTCAGTTTGTTCTGATTTGAAATATGCCTTGAATGGTGCAAACACACTAACATCCAAAGGTTGTTGTGCATGAGAAGTATGAGTAGGTAGTGTAAGGAGGTCAATTCCTAACCTCCTTGCCTCCTGGATAGTTGACAATGCAACGTGATTTCCATGGCCATCAAAAATCAACAGGTGCCTATTAGTAGGTGACACACCCCCAGAAATCGACACATGAAAATGTTCCAACCAGTCAAAGGGTTGCCATAGTTGTGAGTGGTTCACAACTCACAATGTAATTCTTTATCTCTATATTTCCCTTGAACAAATAGAAACCAGGTATGCTTTGGCCAGATGCATTAACACAACATGTAATTGTTATCCATTCTCTACTTTTTGGAATGATGTAGGAGACATTCTTGTTGCCTCATTGTGCCAAGACCCTCATTGTTCCATTTTTGTCGGCTTGAATGCCTGTTTCATCATAGTTCCAAATTTTGTCAGGACTGAATGGGGTACTTTCATATGCTGCTATCAGCGTTCTAAAAAAATCAGCTACTATTTCGGGTCTAAGGTTTACTGCCTTGTCTTTTTCAAGACCTTCAATTGTGTGCAAGGTCAATTTTGGATGGTGCCTCTTGAATCCAGTACACCATGATTTTCTAGGCAGCCCCTCCGTGAAAGGGTTGGGTCTAGTCTGGCATATCTCAGTAACCTCTTGCTTGAGATTGATAATCTCAAGCCTGTGACCAACATCTGCCATATTTGTGCACCACTTTATAATCAGACCCTCCTCCTCTTCTGTCAGGATTGTTGGTGGACCCTTCTTTGAAGTAGTTGTTAGGCCACCTAACCAATTTTTAAGTGTTGTAGTCGAGATTTTCCACTTCTTCATAGCAACTCTCGTCGACATCCCATTTGTTTCAACATCCTCTAGTGCCCTATCCATGTCTTGTGATGACCATTCCCTTTCCTTTGATTCTCTTGCCTACTTGATTGCTAGTGCAACAACCTCCTGGACAAGCTTAACGGGTTTATGATTTGTGTTTACTTCTACAATCGATTGATGCACATTGGAGACTGTTACAGTGTCTTTCTGTATAGGTGACTTGTCTTTGTAGTCTTGTTTTTTGGTTTCGACCTCAAATTACCTTTAGATTTCACTTGCAGATGTTAAAAAAGATGTTTGGAGTAGTTAAAAACTAAAATTGAACACCATTGAAGTCACAATGATGCATGAACAATTTGCATTTCTTTAATATGCATCTTGACATTTTGCAATTCATTGCTTGGTTTTTATGAACAACTTATAATGCAATTGTTGACACTTTGTAATGTGGTTGTCTTTATTGTGCATGAAAAGTTTATTTTTATTGTCTTTATTTTACTTGGGTTTTATGAATAGTTTGTAATGCAATTGTCTTTATTGTGCATGTTGACAATTTGTTCAATTTTATTATTTGAATTGAAATGATTTAGAGCAAATCTGTTAGTGTGAACAAATATTGGTTAAACATTATCAAAACGAAAGACAATGGTATAGGTGTAGTGAGGTAGAAAACCTCAACTGAAAGACAAAGGGAGCTTTCTTTAGTGTAGAGCTGAACAATGAATCGTGGAGAGCCAAACATAAATATATAAAACAAATTTCGTAGTAACAATCACATAAACAATTACATATATATACATATACGAATATATATATATATTAATATATATATAAATACACATATAAAAATAGAATAATATAATTGCATGGCAGAATATCTTCGAAATGAAAACAAGTCAATCAAACCATTTTCATATTTGGGAATAACAAACAAATATTAAAGGCAAATTGTAGAGTTAGTTTGTGCATTGTCAAAGAGAGGAATACAAGTGCATGGCAGAAAACCCTGTAATTGTGAATTAGTGAAACCCTTTCCATGTTTGGTAGTAATAATGAAATAAAAAAAGCATTTCGCAGACTGAACTATTGTGCATGGAAGAACAAAATAATATGATTGCATGCCAAAATATCTTCAAAATGAAAACCAATCATACCATATATATGTATGGAAATATATATGTATAGAAATATGTCTATGTATTATTTTGTTCTTCCATGCACAATATGTATATATATATGTATGGAAATATATATATATATAAACACACACACACACACACACGCACACACACACACACATGCACACACACACACACGCACACACATATATATAAGAACCGAACAATACCATTGCATGCAGAATATCTTTGAAATGAAAAGAAGTGAATCCATTTTCATATTTGGGAATAACAAACAAATATTAAAGGAAAATTGCAGAGTTAAATTTTGTGCATTGTCAAACAAAGGAATACAAGTGCATGGAAGAAATCCCTATAACTGTGAACCAGTGAAACCCTTTCCATGTTTGGTAGTAACAGTCAAATGAAAAAAGCATTTCCCAGACATAACTATTATGCATGGAAGAACAAAATAATACATAAACATGCCAAAATATCTTCGAAATGAAAACCAGTCAATACCATTTTCATATTTCAAAATAACATGAGAATATTATAAGCAAATTGTAGAGTTAAAGTCTATGCAATGAGCAAGACACGAATGCAAGTGCATGGCAAAAACCCTCAAAATGATAAACATCGAAACCTTATGAATATTTCCTAGTAACAATCAATTATAACAAACAATATACAGTGTGATATGTTGTATCCATTTCCGTATTTTGGAATAACAAACAAATGTAAAAAGAAAATTGCAAAGTTAAAGTTTGTGCAATGACGAACACACAAATACAAGTGCATGGCTGAAAACCAATCAAACCCTTTCCATATTTCATCGAACAAGTCTAATAGTAATGAAAAACCATTTAAACTAGTCAAGCCCATTTCATATTTCATATAAGGAAGCAAATATGAAAAGCACAATGCAAAGTAAGCATTGTACAATGAATAACACAAGATATTGAATAACACAATATATTGAAATGCATAATGTAGGGTAAACGTCGTGCATGGACGAGTATAGAGGAAATGAAAAACCAATGAAACCCTGAACTGAAATGACTTGACATTCATATAAACTGTAAGTTCAAACCCCAGATATTGAGTTACAGGTCAATGTGACAAAAATTGACATCGCATACAACATATTTGCATTCCCAAGCATAAAGAACATAAATGAAAAAAACAATGTAAATAGCATCAATATGAAACCCTAGATATTTATAGATTTGTGGACAACATATTCATAGCATACAACATATTGGCATTAGTAGGCATAAAGAACTTGTAGCAGTAGAATACCTGTAGCTTCTCAGGGTGCTGTTGTTGCTGCCTATGGACTTTCTTCATATTTCTAGAGCAAATTGTATAACTGAAAATGAAAGTGGGATGTGCTAAATGGAAATTGCAAGAGATTGAGTAATGCATTTTTGAATTTGAAAATCTCCTTATATGTTCAATGTTGGTTTGGTATGGAGTCTTTAATTCCTGTCCTTTTATTTTCAAATTTGAATTCTTGATCAGATGCCTTCAATTGCAAAGTTTGTATGTATTAATGGCGTGCAATCCTTGTTTTCTTGATAGGAAATTTTGGTGGCTTTAACACCATTGTTTTGGTGGTTATAGGTGGCAAAAAGGAGGAGGAACCAGTAGTAGAGAGGTTCGATTTGATAGATGGGACACATATGAATGATTGCTTTTCGTCTGAGTGTTGTGTTGGTGGGCAAGTGGGATGGGGGTTTGACTAGATTGTATTTGGTGATGTACATTCTTTGCTCCTAGTTGTTCTCGTGGCATCTCAACTATCAAAAAGTTGGTTGTGATGTAATGCAAGTGGTGACATTATAGGGGAGCTTGGATTATACTAATTTAATATTTTGGGTGCATGTTTTAAAGCTATGGGCCAGTAACAAGCAATATGGCTTGTATGTTTGTGGTGTTAGATGTGCTTTGAATATTATCTGACATGTAAGACTGCTAATATCTATTTGTGTATGGGACAAATATTCACCGATTATAATACAATTTTGATGGTACAGTGATATGTGTACCCTTGTTGACTTTGTGGGTGAAAATTGTTTTACATTTGTGTAATGCCCCACCACGCAACCCTAGAGGAAGTTGCAACAACTACTTAACCAGGCTATTTTTTTTTTTTAAAAGGTATAATTAATAAGCAAGTTCACTAACTAATGCCAACAACCTCTAAGGTTACGAGACAAAGGTTAAATAGAACCTCAACAAAAAAATGAATATAAACCATGTCATTTAATTACTAAATAAATTAAATACATACATTCCAAATAAGATAAATTAAATCAAGCATAAGAGATAATTATCAATTTCATTAATCTATAAATTAAACCATAAGGTTACAACACTCATTCCCTGAATGAGGCAAGCCCAATAACATAAGTTTATAAATACAATTTCCACCTCGATAACAATTGAGGGGTAAAATAATACAAGATCAACTGAAATGAAATAAACAAGAACTGATACTGAATCCAACGAGCTCTCCAACTAGAAGTCTTGTCCACAAGAACAAGGAGAAAGAACCCAACGGATTTAGGTGCATGCCACCCAACCAAGTGGAACCCAAAGGCCCACCCCCCGTGCTAGGAGATAGTAACAAGGTATTCTAGCCAAGACCACCTACCTCTAGACACAGGCTAACAAAACACTGAACCAAACTGACACAACCAAACACATGTGCCACACAAGAATGATGCACGTACATCACGAGTACGACACTAGTACAAAACAAGTACTACTCAACAAGGCCACAAGGCTTCCAGATATAAAGCAAGGTAAGTACATTATGAGAACCATACACAATATAACAAGTACCAACTGAGGTCACATAAGGTATGTTAAGGAAACCATACCTCTAAAACAAAGACTGACTGTTGTCCTAGATAGAGTGTCATCACACAACTCGTCATGGGTTATCCTTGGGAATCTTCATAGGCTCTGGCCCCCACAAGAAAAGGTTATCCAAGTGACCTTTACCGAATCCCGACCCCCATACTCACTCATGCAGAGCCAAATATCTTTCGTACAGACAAGATAGATGACCTTGCAATTCCAAGCCTTCCCACTCATCCCAAGTCTAAACGAGCACTTGAGTCTATGAGTGAGGTAAAATTATCTTGATTAGTGAGAAGTTAGTCTTAATCTTCTAAGTATTGTTTTAGTTATCACTTGATTAAATCACTTCTGAAGGTTATCCTAGATACCTCTTTGGGCTCTGGCCCTTGTGGAAGCCACTCTTCTATTGACAACACACAAACTATAACCACCAAGGGAATCCAAGCGCATACCATCAAAATAACATAACCACTCCAATTCTAGGAGGGTACCTAAAACGAAACTCACTCCAACGCTGGAGGTACAAACATAACAAAGCCCACTCCTTACAAGGAGACGCAGATCCCATAATTCACTCCTAAACCAAGGAGGCACAAAGCATCCCCGTTCGTGGAAACCGGGTAAACTCAGACTAGACCCCATGCACTACCCGAGGAAAGACACAACAAGATGACTAACATAATATGACGACCCACATATTACAAGATCCCTATCTGGAAGACTTAACAATGCTTTTGACCAATTTTCCCCAAGGCGATAACAGAAGAAAACATATTAAACGAGCAATTAACCTAGAATCAAATCTACTTCGGACTTCCTAAATCCAATTCTTTTAATAGATTATTTCCACACTAACACTAATTTAATAATGCCTCTTTCAGACATGAGCAAATTATAAATCAAAATCACATCCTTTAAATGTTTCCAATATTTGTAAATTAAACACTTATTTCAATCATTCAGAAAATAACATTTAAAAAACGCATATTTATTTACAAAACAATTTAACATAACTTGATATAAAACAAATTATTTAACATCAAATATAATATTTCATCTAAATATCTATTATTTAATTTAAAATTAATGATTTGATCCCCAATAAAATATTTTCATTCCTCAATTAAATTAAAATCATGACATTAATTTAAAACACCATTTTAATATATATATAAATAATATTATATTATATTATAAAATATTAATTATTAATACATGTTATTAACTCATAACCTATATTAACATATTAATATTATAATATATATATATTTTAAATATTAGAATATATTTTATTTATTTTCTTTTTCTCTTATTATAAAAAACCCCAAAGAATGCCTCGGGTCATGCGCCATACAAGAGTCATGGGGTGACTGTCTCGGGCCACACGCGCGGATTAGGGCGACGTGTTTGTGAGTGGGGCGGCGTATTTTGACAAAGTGGCCACGTTTATCACAGGGCGGTGGCTCTGGTCGTCGGCCGCAGTCTTCACAGAGCGGCAGTGGAGGTGTTTGCTCATGGCGGTCGCAGGAGGCTGCGCCGTTGGGAAGTGAGTGGCGCAGGCGGATGGCGTGGAAGGAGGCGGTCTGCGCACAAGGTGTAGGGCATGGTGGAGCGGAGAAAGAGGCAGTGGTGGAGGCTTTAGGGAGGGCTGGAGGTGGTGGCGGCGACGGCGATGGCGCTGCGCTCATAGCCGACCGTGGAGGGGGTGTAAGGTTGCGGCGCGGCTCCCCCATGCACCTCCCATGGGGGCGCGGTGGGGTGAGCCCCCGGATGCTCCCCCAAAGCCCTCCGTAAATTTAAAAAAAAATAATTTTTTAAATAATTTTTTTTTTTATAATGAAAGGCTTGCAGATTTTTAATTCCTATTTTGCCCAGGCTAAAAGAAATTTATTCCCCCAAATCTTAAAATGCATAATATATATAAATATATATGAGGGTAAATATATGTATCAGTGTGTATGTATATATATATACACCAAAAAGAATTAGCAAAAAATAATAGAGAGAACAATTTTGAAACCATTTTTGATCAAGAACACCATTTTTTTATTTTTATTTTTTTGAATAAATCCATTTCTAAACAGGGTTTTTTCTTCAAATTAAATTCAAATCCAACATGGGTTTGTTTTTGCAAATCTAACAGAGGATCTAAATGTTTTCCACATGATTTTAAACCACAAAGCATATGTAAATTTAATTTGAAAACAACTAAATTTTTAAACAAAGAAACAACATGAACCTGGTATTTGAATTTGGGAAGATCCAGATGGTGCTCAACTCCTTCCTTTGATTCCCTCTTTAGATCAGCAAATTTCACAACTCCAATCCAAAACCCACAAAATTGAAAGATTCTTTCTCACACAAATTCAATCTTTTTCCAAAAAACCTCCAAGATCCAAAATTGTGAAGAAAAACTCCATAATAAAGAAACTCCAAAAATAACTCCAAAATATCAGTGCAACCACCCTCATCAATTTTAGAAAATAGAAAATAGAAAATATCCCATTTTTCAATTTTGAATTTCAATTTTCAAATTTGACTTTCTAAAACATTTCCTTTTAATTTTCAATTTCCAAACCCAATATTCATGAATTTCCAAAATGCATAATTTAATTCATTCCAACACAACTAATTTAATTAATTAATAAAACAGATTTAATCAACGACTAAATTATTTATTAATTAAATTAAATTAATAATAAAATAAATTATATTTCAACATAATTCCCAGATTAAATCCATCACAACCTAAATGCATTAAGCCATTTAATTACCCAATTTAACTTGCAATCAAATTAAATCAAGACAAGATGATCAACATAACTCGACTGACACCTGATGACACATAAGGATTAGGGTGACGACTTGGCATAGGAAACCTAGCTACTATCTCCCAATCGAATACCATTGGGCATTAGACATGCTCAAACCTATGAAACCAGGTGGAGTCGATGTTTTGTACCTGTCAACCTGCAACAAAGAGTATATCCACATACATAAACATTTCATAATTAAAACACATCGTGAAGAGGATATCACGGAATCGCAGTGTGCTCGCAAGCGAGTGATGCGATACCGTCCTCTTCACCAATACAGTAGTACTAACTGACAAATCTAACATACTAATATAAAACATCCAAAACATAAAACATCATTAATTCGAATATCCATATTTGCTAATTAAAACATGTCATAAAGATAACATCATATTAAAATATCATCACATCAAAATATAACATTAACGTTGCTTTACAAATAGCGATCAAATACAACCGAGTACCATAGTCAAGGTACTAAAAAAAAATACAACATAATAAGGTATCTGAATAGCCAGAAACGCATCAAAGCAACATAATCACACAAGGACATACTGTCCAACCAGAAGGCAAAACGGAGGGGTATTACAATTTGCATATTAATCAGCTCTAGTGTGGGGCCCATGTGGGACTACTTTTGTCCCCAGTATAGGCTCCCACCCTACTTTAGGCCCCTCTTCCCTAGTACTCGCCCTTTGGAAAATACAATCACTATTGCTCAATTAGTAATAATTGTGCCTTTCAATCAATTATATTTTATAAAATAAATATATTTTTTTTATAAAATTTATATATTTTTAAAAAATAATTATTAATAATCAAGATTTTTTTAAAGTTCTTCTTATTTCAGTCTTTATATTTTTGAAAATAATAATAATTACGTTGAGAGGTGTTCTACAATGACACCAAACAACCTGTGTCATTAAAAACTCTTCAAATTTAATTTGATGTCCTCGTTGGTAGTAAGGGTGGTAATGAAACGTCAAAGGTCAGGTGCTCGATGGTAGTGGTTTCGCTGTAACTCATTACTCTCACTCTTTTTAAATTGAAATGCATTCAATCTGTAAACAAGTTTTCATTGCATGTATCCCACGTTCTAATGGCTGCTAACCATTCCATTACTTTTTCTGATAACCGTTTCAAGAATGAATAGATTTTATATCTTTGTTTTTCTCTCATTTGCGCGATAAAAGAGTCTTTGATATTGATTAATTTTTGATGGAATACCACAACAGTAGCAGAGCTAGGGGAATAAAAGCTTTGCCCCCTCTTCCATACCTTGCCAAAGCCATGTACTTTTATATAAGAAGCATATCTGAGTGTGTGGAGAGGGCCAATTATAGTCGAGCTAGAGAGAATGGTTATGTCATCAAGGGGGGCAATGTCTTTGGGCATTCTGGTGCCAAAAATAACTAGGCTAAGGTCCATTACACTGAGGGCGCCAAGCACATTGATGCAGTCCTAGATGTTGTGTGCAAAGAGGTCAAGAATTGCGACTGCTTGCAAAGTACATTCAGGTTTCTAGTCTTGCTGTGAAGGTTGAAACCCTCGAAACTCTTGATCTGTAGCTCTAATTTTTGGGTGATCCCACAATATTGGTTTACAATTTTTGGGCAAACTAGACATTGAACTGATTTTTTTTAACTAAATCTTCACTTTCGGGCTCCTATAGCGGCTAAACCGTGAGAAATTTGAAGATGATGCAAACTAGTGATTTGTGATGTTTTGTCTATATATTCTAAATATATGTTTTTAAATTTTTTTGGAATCATATTGCACTTATTTTTCCATCTCCTTCAAAAGCTAGCTTTTTTTAAAAAACAACATTTTTAAGGAGTGACGCTCACCGTATACAACATAACTTTTTTTGTATGAAGGATAAAATTCTATTTTTTTCGAGTTTAGATTTGTAACTATGATAGCTAACACTTTCATTTTGTTTCATAGTGTTTTATCAAATATTTTTTCCTTAATCAAGTTTCGAAGTCAAACCAATTACAATTCAAACATAGGCGGACTGTATACAACATAACTTTTTCTATATGTATCAAAATTCATTTTTTTTTAATGGATCAAGGACATCATTACCCAACCTAAACATATTTTTCAAAATTTTATTTTGATAATCTGCTATTTTTCCACATGTGCAGAACAAAGAGCTTGATTTTCGGTGAAAAACCTATGTTTAATAAAACTAAAAAAACACATACATAATAAAACCAAAACATATTAAAATTATATTCGTTGGATAGCTCGTTCTGAGGACTACCATCTTCCAGTTGGGTCTGTGAAGTCTCCTCTATTTTAGGGTTCAAGTTAACCCCCTTTCCACAATGGAAAACACGGGTTCCCACATTCAAAGGGGTTCACTCGAACCCCCCAAAATGATTTTTTTTGAGTGGGGGCATTTTTTGGAAGTTTTCTTTCCTCATTCGAATTGTAAACCACTTTTGTGGGTTCACTCTTTTAGTTTTTGTTTTGTGTTCTTTTAGGGTTTCAGGTGTGCCATTCACTCAGCAGATCATAGGATATGGAATGGGAACGCTGTTGATATCAAAGATCATCGAAACACTTGAAATTCAAGATTTGTAGCTGTAATTTTTAGTTTCTGTTTCAGAGATTCCAATTTCATACTTTGAATGCATGTATTTCAAGAGATTTGAATACAAATTTGTAATTTAAAGGCAAGATTTGATGCATTATTTTTTTATCTCTTTTTTTCTTTTCCGTATCCATCTCTGCACTCTGGAGCGACATTTTTTTGGAGTGCATTTGCTGTGCTATTAAGGTTCTTACGTGATGAAGAATTTATATGGCTTTGGGAGTTTAATCTCACCGTCGGTTGAGCATTAGGTGTGCACTGTTTAGTGGAGGGAAGTAGCCCTGAGATTAAGCACAAACATTTCTTCCAATTTATTCTCCCCTAGCCCCTCACCATTTTCATCGGTAGTCATCTATTTTTCAAGCAACTTCATTATTTTTATAAGATTTTTATCAACGTTTTTCTGGCATCTAATGATTTTTTTTCTCATTGTAAAATGGAGGAATGAAAGTGCATGAAGCACATATCTAATGGCCGGCTCCTCCCTTTTTCTGTACTTCTGTCTATAATATAACATGATGCACAATGAAATAGATATTGGAGTCTACATAAATAGACAAAGAAATGATGTGTGCTGTTTTGGATCATCATTAAACTAGGTTAGCACAAATAATGTTTGGAATGATTGGTGGCATCTTGAGATAGAGTGAGTTTTCAAAACCTATGGAATGCAGGGTTTATCTTCTTTGGTATTGCATGCAAATTTCTTCCATGCAAATCAATGCCTTCTCTGAGTTTGTAGAATAAAGGAAATAATATTTATTGGTTGGTCTTGGAGTTACATTGAGATTCTTGGCTTAGATTTTCAATTAACCTTCTATTCGAAGAATATTGTAATCCATGCATATCTTGCAATATTTATAATACATGTTTTGAGTTATTTTTAAGTTTCTTTTAATAAAATTGATACTATTTTTATCTCCAATCATTTTTGTTCATTAAGAAAACTTAATATGATTGATGCTCTATCATTTTTGTTGGATTGCATGTTTTATTCATTTTTTAAATTCTCTTAAAGGCTATTAATTTTTTGAATTCTCTTGTTTGGATTGCATGTTAGACTTTCCAAATCATTTCTCATATGTTTTGAAAACATTTATTTTTAAACAATAAAAAGGCTTCAAAATATAGAAAGAAAAAGAGATGTTTTTAGAAATTATTTATATATTGTCTTTTAAAATGTTTGACATAATTTGTGCTTTAGAAAAGAAATTTTTAGTGAGGAAATGTGATATTTACATTGCCTTTTAAAATGTTTGAGACGATTTGTGTTTCAAAAAATATTTTTTTTACCCCGGAAATGTGAATGATCACCTATAAGAAAAGAGAGAAGTTTTGTTGAAAATAAAATTTTAATAACAAGAGAATATAAATTAACATTACACTTTTGTTTTTTTCTATTTAATTTTTTAAAAGGGGATGATTTGTTTTGGATTTTTTGAAATGAATGCACAAGTTCATTGGATTTATTTAAGTAATTTTTTCCAATCAAAAATATAATTTTTAAAGATAAGATATAAAAAAAATTTGTTAAATTACTACACATAAAAAGAAGTTTCTAAATTTTAGAAAATTAAGTATAGAAGAACTTTCCTAAATTTATTATTACATATAAAAGCAAGTTTCTAAATTATTACACTTAAAATTAAAAAATATCAAAAATTGTCAATGGGCCCTTGGTCTACTAGTGAAGTTGAAAGGTTCTAAATGAGCCCACCAGGGATCAAGTCTTGTTGAGTGCAAAGGCTTGACATCGAAAAAGGGATGAGGTCGGGATCGGGCAACGGCTACCCAGCCCCTAGAATGCACCAGGCATGGATAGCCATCCCATACATCATAACTTTAGTTTATTGCTTTTTAGACACTTAACTCACCGTCAGACTCGAGTTCCCTGTAGCATCGTTTCAAAAACATAAAACTGCAGTTTCACATGGAAAAAGCAAATTCTTTGAGATAGTGTGCAACAATTTATTTGTTTTTTTGTTCTTTTTGTTTTAATCGCTCGTAGCAATTCCAGCTAGGATGGTATGATTTTTTTTATTTTCTTGGTTTATTTTATGCTGCGAAGAATGTTGTCTATTTTTTTATGTTATGTGGTACAGTAGTAGATTATAGAATATTAAGTATTTTAAAATAACATTTATCTGATATTCATATATTATATTTATTAAAATTTAAACTAGGTTATATTTTCAATTTTAATTAATTAATATATTTAAATTTATGATTAGTAAATTGTGTCATTTTTTTAAAAGATTTTTTTTAGATGTGTTTTATTTTAATTTATAATTTTAAAGTATTTATATAAATCTCAAAACTAATTTTTGATGTGTCTATATTAATATTTGTACATATATAAAGATTAATTAAGAATTTTTAGTATTGTATTATGAACAATCAAATTTTTACATAATAATGAAGAAACTTATTTTATCAATTCTTTTTCATTTCAATTTTTTTTACAAATGAAATACTATATATATTATATATTTTACTTTTATTAGTTATAAATTTTGTATACATTAATTATATTATACAAATTTGGTAAACTCCTTTTTTTACATTTAAACCATGTTTTATAATTTAAATTGAAAATATTATAAATATATATAAATAATAAATTTTAAAACTAACAAATTTAATAATTACTTTTAATAAATATATATATATGTGTGTGTGTCTTTATCAACTCCAAATGATAATTGAATTTAAATAGTTATTTAAACTATAATTTAAAACTATCTTTATTTGTGACAATCAACATAGAGATTGTGAATCTTAGCTAACCATTAACAAGTACTAACTTTTATTTGTATGAATAATTTTATTTTTTATTAAGAAAAATTAGAATGTATACAAGGTTGTATGCCTTTTGCTCAACTTGTTTGATTCCCAAAAATGGATGAAATATTGCAAGCTTGACCAAAATATTAAAATGTTGATTACGTTGATAATAGTTTGAAAAACATCGAAACATCCTTAACCATGTAGCTACATAAATAATCACTTCATAACATTGTTATGGAGATCATGATTTTCTTGGAAGTTTCTTTTTTTTAGACCTAAACAATTATGGTACTCAATAGTGTGAAGAATAATTGAAGAGCTACACTAGTAGATAGAGTTATTTTTTCTCTCTCTTTTGGGCATCTATGTAGTCCTTTTTAGGTCTGTAATAAGGGAAAATAAATAGGATTAAAGAAAGCATAACAATAGCAATAACCACAAAATTGTCTAATTATGCCAAGATCCCCAAATCAATAATGAAGTGCATATGCAATAAAGGAATTCAATAAATAAGCATCATATCTTGTAACTCCAATGCTTGCTTGACTCATGTTCATTATTCTTCTCAACTTTGCTTTAAGTCACTTTAATTGCCCTTAGATCAATGTCCCCTTATTAAACAAATGTAATAAAGGAAAATAAACAGGATTAAAGAAGAAAGTTTAGAAGCATGGGACATGATCTGAGGTGGTTAGGATTTGAAGACTTGTATTAAGATAAATAGTGAGAAATACAAATTTAAGATACAAGAAAATAAAATTTATGGAAGGAGATGATTTTGTTAGTGATAAAGAAGTTGATTATTTTTGTATTATATATTGATTTACTAGAATATGTGTAATAGCATGCCTTACTATTTAGTTACGAGAAGAAAATATTAAGTTTAAAATTTACTCTTTTGGACCCCATAATTTTGGATCAAATAATATTAAGAAATTTTGAAAAATACATGTAAATAGCTTACAAATTTAATTTAATAAAGAGGAATTAGCAGCCAATAGCTAGCCTCCAATAACTTTGGTTGTTTACTCTAGTATTGGAAAAACTACTATAGCTCCTCAACCACAAATTGGCTTGCCCCATGCTTGACACAACTTTTAAAGTAATTTCTTATACCTAGAACAATTACTTATGTCTTTGAATAGTTAGCTATATAGTCTACCATAAGGGTTGATTATTCTTATCAATAAATTGTAGTCAATGGGACCACAAACATTATATTGCATAGAAAACTTCATTATTTTTGGTTCAAATTTAATTTTTATTTTTTAATCTTTATACAAAGGATTATCTAAAAATCCTCAACAGTTTATCTAATTTTACATATTTATCTATCCAAATACATAGTATTCAAAAAAATCATTCTCTTAACTTACTCAATGTTAGAGCTATTATCTATAAGTATATTCATCCATTCAATACCTTGAATTATTTTTCAGCTCATTTTCCATTTTATAAATTCAATTTCCTTCATCAATTTCTTATAACTTTTATATTAATACTTTGGCCACCATATTTTGATAAAGGGTTGCCACTATTGTACAACTACATCATTCCTCAATAGCATTGCCCTATCAATCAATGATATATTTTCTTCATTAACTACTTAGATATTATAACTTCTAATTTTTCCAAGAAAACACTCCTTATCAATCTTATACCATATGTTTTAGTTTTTCTTAATTTTTTTGTGCATGATTAATCTATGTTGTTTATCTTTTCATGCTCTCAATTTGGCTTTTTAAAAAAAAAATCATCACTTTAATGTGTGTTTTTCATAAGTTGAGTTTGATATTTTGATCTATTTTCCATAAGATGCCTACTATGAGAAGTATTTTTCTTTAAATCATTGGCATGTTAAACTATTAGTATTATCATGTAACATCATCCTTATTACTTGTGGATTTTGAATACTTAAATGTGTAAGCAATTACATATTCAACCAATTACTTGATACTCTTCTGAAACCTAAATATTACAAGAAACACATGAAGCATCTAACCTAACTTTGCACAAGATCATACCAATTACTTCATATGCTTCTAAAACCTAAATGATTAAATATAGGTGGCTAATAGTTATATAGAAGTAGGTGTATGAATAAGTGTGATGAATAAGAAAATTAGGTGAATGCATGAAACACTAAATTGATTAATTCTATGGGATCAAGCCTAACTTTATACAAGATCATACTTTTTTTCATGAACATATACCAATATATTTCTTATAATTAGGCCAATGAGCCAGTTTTGTAAATATACAATATAATTTGAAAGTATAATAAACTGCATTGATTATCGAGAATAGCGTTGAACATGATCCTCCATTGTAATGTCATCAAAACCTGTAGAATTACATAGTTTAGTTATTAAATTGATTTAACAATTAAACATAAAAAAAATGTTAGAAAACCATTTCATATTTATTTACCATCTCTAGCATGTATTGCAACCATTTTTGTTGGTGTTTTGTTAAGATCAATAGAAAATGGTAACCTATGTTGCCCATTGTTTTGTTGATCATCTAAATTTGCAATGACATACATATTCAATAAATCAGCATAGATAAAACATTAAGTGTAACAATACAATATATACTTAATCAAAGTAATCTTAAATTCTAAATTACCTGAAATGGTTTTTTGAAATGTTTGACTAGGTATAACACTAAGCATTGATGGTTGATCACAAATTGTATCTACTATTTATTTGATTAAGTATAGAAAAATGGTTAGAAATAGGAATTGGGAAATATGTCATTTAATGAATGAATAAATTTAATAACTAAAAGAAAATTACCATCAATAATTTGCATTTCATCGGTTGTTGTTTGGTCTAAATCAATAGAGAAGGTAAATCAACATCTTCGATTATTCTCTTGATCATGCAAACCTACAATGACATATTCTTAATATGTGATGTAAGAGAAATAATTATTGCACTGAAAAATACTAAAATAGTTTTGATTAAACTATCTCACTTTGTTGTTTCCTGATGATAACCCTTTCTTCTTGTATTGTTATGCTTGAATGATTGGAGACCTTTTTCTTCTTTTGTTTCCTACCACCTATGGAGGGGAACTAAAATGCTTCATGCTCCTCAACTCTTTCATTCAACTCTTGATGAGCAGTATTGCCTCTTTGATGAATAAAATGGTGTTTACGCATTTTTCTTGGGCTAAACCATGGTGATATTGATTTCATAGGCATATCCTCCGAGCCAAGGATCAGTGTAAGTTTGGAAGAAGCAAGAGATGTTTGGAGATATTTTCTAAATCTCTTAACACATTGACTAAAAATATGTTTTTGATCTACTCTAGTTGGTAAATCTTGGAGTACTAACTTCAAATAATCAACATCTTCTTCGAAGTTATCATCAGAAGCATCAAATGATTTACAACTGTCTGTAATAAAACTAGAGTTATGATGTATGGGATGACTATCCATGCCTGGTGCATTCTAGGGGCTGGGTAGTCGTTGCCTAATGATTGCACCTCTTCCAACCCATTTTATTGGGTATCCCACTTCAATTTAGAATATTTATACAATTGTCACTGTTTTCTTGTGCTTTCTTCATCTTTTTCGCAAAACTATTTGTCTTCATTTTTCTTTAATCATTGGTGCACTTTATTCTAAGTAGAAATAGAATCGGGACCCCCTCCCACAACCAAAATACTTACATTTGCAATCCTTATTAGCTGAGGTGTTACACTTCATCATAACATGATTGTAATTACAAACTAAATCTTTAATGTGGTCTTTAGATTATAGAACTATTACATGTATATGAAAATCTAAACAATATGTTTTTATTATCAATGATCACCGTATGATGATTATTTGATTGTATAAGATAAAAAAAAGAATTAAATCATAAAAACATATGAACATAAGATATATGTAAAGAAATCCTTTTAGGAAAAATCTCCATGAGAAAGAAGAAACGTATGTTTTAATCTTCAATAAAAAATAAAATCAACATACTAACACTATCTTCCTCTAAATCACTCTAGAAAAACATTTGAACTTGTAAATAATCTTATTAATCTACTATCTCATGCCTCCAATTAATAGGGAATGGAAGAATAGTACAACAATTGGTCCAAATTAAATTTAGTGCAAACTCCAAATGTAGTATCACCCACTTAGCAAGGAATTTGGATAAGTAAATTTTAGACATAAGTAATTTAAGGGGATAAAATTTCACAATATTATGGTTCTTAACATGAAGTAAATAGCGATAAGTCTTTTGGATAGTAAAAATATAAGTTAAATGTTATTTTTCAAGCATAGTGTAATGAATCTCATCATCAAACAATTTTATACTAATATAAGAAAAAAAACATATTTTATAAATCTTCTTTAAATTGGCAACATTATTGAAGATTTTTATTTACTACAAATCTCAAGGGGTAATCATTTATACAAAAAAGAATAGATTGTCAAAATGAGAGATTACCAAGTATTTGATCAAGTGGAACAATATAGCTAGAAAATATGTAACATGAGAATATGAAACATTCTTGCAACTTCCCTTCTACATTCAACCCCTCAAGGTCACAAACTTAGTTTTGAGATTTATATAAATACTTTAAAATTATAAATTAAAATAAAACACATCTAAAAAAAATCTTTAAAAAAAATCCTTCTAAAAAAATGATACAATTTACTAATCATAAATTGAAATATATTAATTAATTAAAATTGAAAATATAACCTACTTTAAATTTTAATAAATATAATATATGAATATTAGATAAATGTTATTTTAAAATACTTAATATTCTATAATCTACTACTGTGCCACATAACATAAAAAAACAGACAACATTTTTCCTAGCATAAAATAAACCAAGAAAATAAAAAAAATCATACCGTCCTAGCTTGAATTGCTGCGAGCGATTAAAAGAGAAAGAACAAAAAAACAAATAAATTGTTGCGAGCTATCTCAAAGAATTTGATTTTTCCATGTGAAACTGCAGTTTTATGTTTTTGAAATGATGCTACAAGGAACTCGAGTTTGACGGTGAGTTAAGTTGCTGAAAAGCAATAAACTAAAGTTATGATATATGGGATGGCTATCCATACCTGGTGCATTCTAGGGGCTGGGTAGCCGTTGCCTTGGGATTGTGCCCCGGGTGAATGGATACCCCTCAGTCCTTGGCTCTTAGCCGAAGAGGTTCAACCCAAGAATAGCAAAAAAGAATTTGTGGATGACCTCCATAAAAAAAAATATCAAATATCTTTATAAAAACAAAAATATTATTTCATATCATTCTATTTTTAAAAAAAACTAGAATAAAATAAAATTATGAGAGAATGAAGAATAATTGTTCTTTTTAATTTTTTAAAATTAATGTATTTAAAATTCAAAAATTAGAAAGCTAAATAAAAAAGAAATATCCTAAATTAACTATTACAAATATAAATAAGTTTCTAAATTAATATATTTAAATCTTAAAAAATATTCAATATGTTTTGAAAACTTGAAAATATTTTAAAAAAAATCATTCATATTCTACTTATTCAAAATTAATATATATTTATAAATAAATAGTATAAATTCAAGGTTTCGCTAAAGATTTTATTGTATACAAATATAACAACTTAAATATACAATCTAATATAAGAGCTTTTCATAATGAGTGCACATCTAAAATCAATTTAAAATTGAAAAATTAAACACAAAGAAAATATAATAAATTTATTATTACACATATAAATTTTTAAATTAATTTATTTAAAGCTAGCATATATATCTTTAAAAAATAATTTACACTTAAATTTTTCGTATAGTTTAAAAATAATTTATATAACATTATTATTAGGGTTAGGCTTAGGTTACTGTTTAATTAAGGTTAGGATTACAATTTTTCAAGGTTAGGGTTCAATTAATTTTACAAATCAATTATGGTTAGGGTTAGGGTTAGATTTGTGTGAGGGTTCTACGATCAATTAAGGTTAGGGTTCATATAGGGTTACAATTACTGTTATAATCCAATAAGGGTTAGGGTTAGGTTTGATGTTACAATTTGGTTGGGGTTAGGGTTGGGGTTAGCCTTCAACAATGCTTACATTTTGGTTAAGGTTAGGGTTCATTTAGGGTTAGGAATAGGGTTCACTTAGGATTAGGGTTAGGCTTTAATTAAGGTTTAGTTAGTGTTAGGTTTTGATTATTTAATAAAATTCATCAAAGATGGGCTCATGTATGGAGTTTATTTTTCATGTTATATAAATTATATAATGGGAACTTAATTAGGATTATGATTCTATTAGCATTAAATTCTAGGGTTAGAGTTAGGGTTAAGATTAATATTTAATTATAGTTAGGGTTCAATTAGGATTAGCTATAGGATTAAATTAATATTATTGTTAGGGTTAGGGTTCTAATATGGTTAGGGTTAAATTAGGATTAGGGAAACTCTACAATTAGGGTTAGGGTTAAATTTCAATTAGTGTTAAGGTTAGGGTTCAATTATAGTTAGATATAGGGTTCAATTAAGGTTATTAATAGGGTTAGGGTTAGGGCTAAATTAGGATTAGGGTTAGGGTTTAATTAGGGTTTAGTTAGTGTTATCTTTAAAATAGGTCAATGTTAAGGTTCTTTTAATCTTAGAGTTTCAATTACAATTAAGGTTCATTTATGGTTAGGGTTCAATTAAGGTTAGTGTTAGGATTAGCATAAGGTTAGGGTTTAATTAGGGATAGGGTTAGGGATCAATTAGGATTAGGTTCAATTAAGGTTGGGGTTGAAAAGGGTTTGATTAGAGTTCAATTAGAGTTAAGGTTAAAGGTTATAGTTAGAGATATTGATTATGATTTAATAGGGTTATGAATCAACTAGGATTATGGTTCAATTAGGATTAGGCATAATTAACGTTAGGGGTAGGGTTAAGGTTGGGATAGGGTAAGGGTTTAATTAGGGTTAGGGTTAGGGTTCAATTTTATTATTATAGTTAGAATAAGGGTTGCTATTAGAATTAGGGTTAATGTTAGAATTTGAACTATGAATAGAGTTAGAATTATAGTTAGGGTTAGAACTAGAATTAGGGTTATAGTTAGAATTAGGGTTAAATTGATTAAAAAATAGGCACCTCAAGAAGGATATCTCTTGGTGTATTTTATATATATTATTAAATAATAATATTTTTATCTATTAGTTAAATTATATAATATCATGCCTATTTACTTCAAAATATGTGGAATACACATCAAAAACTTGTGGAGCGAATATGTACCCTATACACTCTATATTTGGAAGACCCACAAACATTAGATAATCATAGTATGGTAGTACCTTCAAACCAACCAATATACACATTTCTTCATTGCTTTACCAATTAAGCTTTCTTGTGAAATAGTCTTGCACCATGTTGGTAAATAATTTTATCATAACTTGAAGATCAACTTACTCATCCAACGTGTAGCAACAATATTTATCAACAAACGTGGAGACCACTATTAGATTAACGATTCTCCTTTGTATTTGAGAGTGGCAGCTCCTTCATATGATGAGATTCAAATTTTAAAGGGGTATGCTTTTGACTAGAAAGCAGGAAATGTGGGACTACAAATGAATAAACTAATTTTGAAAAGAGATAACTGAATAACAATCCATAAAAGGTTAATTAAGTGATCTAAATACCCATGAATGATAAACACAAATCCAATTGTAAAACAATAACTAACTCAACAACTAATACACTATTTCAAAACCGATCTGCCAATATGAAATGAATTTAAATGCAAACTAACATAAAAAGACTGAATATTCAAAAATAATTAAGACACACAGAAAAAATAATTTCATAATCAACATAAACAACACATAGACTCTAAAAAATAATTATTTATTTAAGAAAAAATCAGAAGACTAATGAATAATTCGACTTGTTCAGCTCCATATCAGAATGAATAATTCTCTGTATAAGAAAAACTTTTTATAACATTTTTTTTACCCAGGCCTATAACCGCTTCTTGAAATTAATTCTTGAATTTAATTTTGAAAAGCTGTTTGAATTCCCTTCAGTCTTTTGGCATGCCTCCTGGAGAATGGGGAAGAAAATAACGAAACTAAAAAAGAGGCTCTTTGAAAAAATAGTCCTCTATATCTCCTATTCTGATTAAGCAACTCAGTCATATTTCTTCCATTTGAAGAAACACTAGAAGGCACCTGTCTATGGGCATGCACTGTATTATTCATGTATTATAATTGTAGAAGCACACAACCGATTCTCATGGAGGACAAGAATCTCAAATAACTAGATTATCTAGAATCATTTCCTGTGAATGACTGATGAGCATAAAGAGCATAAGATTTTTGGAATATCTAAACCATGATAGTAACACTAATAAACACAATAATAATTAAAAAATTAAGTTGTTTTCTTTGTATCATAATATATATTTTATAGAACATTTCCAAGATAACATAAATTATCTTAATCCAAAAAAAACAACTAATTATTTTAACAAAAATATTAAAGAATAAATCACAAAATCACTTATTTTCCAATACTGGTAATACTTTAGGTTATTTTATTACTAAGGCTGAACAAAAATAAAACTTTGCATATAATTGAATATGTGTGGAAGTAGATTTGGAGAAAGATCATCATGAAAGTATTGAGCTAAACCTAAATTCATGGTCATACATGTAGGAGCTTGACTATTATCATCTGCTATTTAAATATAATAAATACCATGAAATGACCACCTTGTTAACGATCACGAAAAGAACAATATGTGTTTCAAGGATCACAAAAATCTCAATACACCTTTATCACAACAAAAACAAATAGACATGTTCAACAAAAAAATGGTCACCAAAATCAAATTATCAAGCAAGGTAATGCCACTATTGTTTCAAATAAGTTTTAAATTTTAATAAGAAGTATTCAAGGTCCTTTGAAAGAGGAAATGTATGATCATGTTGAAGTGAGTTCAACAAAAGTGCATATGGAAGGACAACAAAACCCTTTAGAGGTAGAGTCTCAAGTTGGTTTGAGATGAAAGTAGAATGAAGTAGGCTAGGTGAAACAAGTAACAAATTTTTTTATAGACCCTTCGAAGATAGAAGAGTGCTTAACTTTGTTGTAAACCGAGATCAATTTAAAGTCTAAATTATACTTCATTTAAAAAAATAATAATTCATGAAAACAATTAAGAATAAAGACAACCACATTGATTCATTTTTATAAAACATCAAAAAAAAAAACTAGCATACATATATTAAATACGCTGAGAGTTATCCTTCTTGAGGCGCTTATTTTCATAATTTTTTCTCAGTGCAATAGACACCTCGATAATGATAACTCTTGGTGTATTTTATATATATTAATATTTAATATATGTATGCTAGTTAGTTTATTAATAAATGTTTTATTGTGAAATCATTTGAGTGGAATCTCTTTTTTTTAGATTGCAGAAATCATGGCTGATGCAAATACATGATGCTTTTACTTTCAAAGCATCTTGAACTTTCAAATGGATCCTCAAAACTAGAGGGGTTTGAAAAGAAACATTTCTTTTATAAAGTGAATCTGTAATAGCATTTGCAGTATCAAATAGGTGATCACTAAGGTATATATGGCTTCAAGGACATAGAGAGATTAAATGGATGGAAGTACGAAGCCTGTGAGGCTCACCTTTGTCTTGAGATTTGACATCAAGGTATTCATCGAGTTTTGATATTGGTATCCATGGAGTAATATATTTGTGTTTAATTTTTTTATTATTATAATGCATTGTATGGATATGGACATTTTGTTCAGGATAGTTTAATTTTACATGAGATTATTGTGATAATGATGGTTATGTTTTAGTTATGTAGGGTATCACATGTCCTTTCTAACATCATGATTTTATTTCAATTATATTATGATAAATGTTAAAGCTAATATGATTTTGAATTGGTAATGGTAGTTTGAGTAGTGGTGTTTAATTATAGTATTTTTTTTTTTTTAAATTGTAAAACATTATTATGTGATATATGTGAATTGTGTTAGTGAATTTAAATAATGATTATTATAGCATATAATATTTATTTAAATTATAGCATATAATATTTTAAAAGTATTGATATTATAACTTTGGCTATTTTGTGAGATATATTAATATTACAGATTATAGTGAAATATTGGTTTGAAATTATGGAATAGAGAAATCAAAAAGATTTCAAAGGACAAGGGCAAGGACATTGAAGAAGACTTCAAAGACTTCTGAAATTTGAAAGTAGATAAATTTTACATTTTCAATTTTTTTGGAATTTTGTAATAATTATTAATTTAATAGTTAGTTTTGATTTGAGAATTTTGTAATAATTATTATTTTAATAGTACATTAATAATTTTATTTTATTATTAATGTATGATTTTATTTTGTTGTTAATTTGTGTTGTATATTATTTCATTGTTTCAAATCATTGAAAGACAAGAAAATTATATAAAATAATTTGTGTATGATTTTTATTGTTATTTTTTATTACTAAAAGAAGATTTATTGTTATATTATTTTATTGTGTTAATAAATATAAGATATTCTATTTAAACATGAAACAATTTAATGATCAAACAAAATCAAAGAGATTTGATGAAACAAAAAAATCAAAATCAAAGAGATTTGATGAAATAGAAAAATCAAAACAAAGAAATTTGATGAAATAGAAAAATCAGGTTGAATTAGGGTTACAACTAGGATTCAACTATAATATATATAAAATACGCCCAGAGATATCCTTCTCGAGACATCTATTTTTAATAAATTTTCTTACATAAAAGTGCAATATACACCTGGAGAAGGATATCTCTCAACGTATTTTATATATATTATTAAAATAAGTTTTCTAATTTAATATGCATATTTTTAAACAAAATAAGTTTTCTAATAAAAATTACTTACTAGAACTAAACAAACCTCTCTATATATATATATATATGCACTCCACCATCATACGACTAGAAAAGGCTAGCTAGCCAAGCGTTCTAAATGGATGGTCTGGTATTCAATTTCAATTTATTTTCTATTGAATATTTCATTTTTCTTTTTCTTTTAATCTTAGAAGAATGAGTTTTTTCTTTTCATCTAGAAGAATGGAGATCAATTTTTACATGTTTTCTATTCAATTTGTTTTACTTCAATATTTCTATTTTTTTCTTCTTTTAATCTAAAAAGAATGAGATATATTTTTTTAATCTAAAAGAATGAAATATTTTTTTTATATTAAAAAAAATGGAAAGTTTAATCTAAAAAAATAAGATATTTTTCTTTTAATCTAAAAAATAAAAAAGTTTAATCTTAAAAAAATGAGATATTTTCCTTTTAATCTAAAAAACTTAATTAAAAACACAATCGGTGGGCGTCATGGCTGAGCACAGTTGGTGGGCGTCATGGCTGAGCTCACAACACAGTCTATATATCACATCAGTAGCTGTGTAGAATAACAATGTTGAACATCCATACGAGAATGGATATTTACTGAACGGCCGCCATGATCACCCACCGAGTGTTATAAATATGTATCCACAGCTTCTCAGTCTTGGACAAAAGCAAAAGCAAAGGCAGAAGAAGAGCGAAAATGGCAGTGCCAAGAATCCAGTTGGGAAGTGAGGGATTTGAAGTATCAGCACAGGGATTGGGGTGCATGGGTATGTCTGCCTTCTATGGCCCTCCCAAGCCTGAAAATGAAATGATCTCCCTCATTCACCATGCTGTTTCCAAAGGCATTACTTTCCTGGACACCTCTGATGTGTATGGTCCTCACACTAATGAACTTCTCATTGGAAAGGTAGGGTGCTTTGCATTAAATGTAGTGAATCTGATTTTCAGAAGGGTTTTTATTCTGGATTCTCATATTGTTTAAGAACTTTTTGACTTGATTTGCAGGCCATAAAAGGAATAAGAGACAAAGTGCAGGTGGGCACCAAGTGTGGACCAAGCTATACAAGTGGGAAATTAGAGATTCGTGGAGATCCTGCGTATGTTCGTGCTTGCTGTGAAGGGAGTCTGAAGAGGCTCGATGTGGATTGCATTGATCTTTATTACTTGCATCGCATCGATATCAGAGTCCCCATAGAAGTTACTGTATGTACTTTACAATTCTCTTTCTCTATATCTTTATTTGCATTTTGTGCATGGACTAAGGGCACGGTTTCATGGAGGGGGGTTTTTTAAAATTACGGAGCAAAATCTGTTCAAATTTTTAGCAGAATATTTTAAAGCTGGTGGTCCTATGAATTTAGTTGTGCAGTTTAGTTGGTGGTGGAAGGGTGGTGGTTGGTGGTGGAATGGAGTGTTGTGAATAAAAAATTAATAAATAAACATCATTTCTCTCCAATTTTTTTCTGTTCGGAATCTAAATTTTTAGATTTGTGACAAGTGACAGGAAAGTACTCTTAAGCAGGTGGGGCAATTTCTAGCCCCACCCCAATCTCACCAGCTGAAATTTTCAGCCCAAAACAGTTTGGGCTGAAAAATATTCCAATTAATCTTGTAGCAATTTTTTTTTTCCCATGAGACATTTTGCTTTCATGAAAATAAGAGCCCGAGCCCCCCATGGGACCATACAGTAAATACATGTGTGCAAATTATCTAAGCCCACGCCAAAATTTAAATATTAGTTTAAATTTAAATATTGTACTATCTGATGCATGGTTTCTATTTTGTCTAGTTTTGGTTTATAAAATTGAAGACAAATACAATAATCAATTAAAAATTAATATATATTATTAATGATATGAGATTTTTACAATTCATATTGTAGATCGTTGTTGTTTTTGGATCAAGTTGTTTGTAATTTTACTCTGGAACTATCTATTAAGTACTATTAATTTGTATTTTCATTTCAATTTTAAATGTCATTTAAAGGTGTTGTGGGGTAAGAAATTGGCAAATTTTAATAATTTGTCTAAAGATAGTGAACTTTACTCAAAGCTATATAGATTCTAGATACTTCTGCTCAATATGCATATTTTCTCACTCTAGATAGACAATGAAATATATTGTATTATTTTATTTTTTTGCATGATTACGTTTAGGGATAAATATTAAATTTTACATGCAAACTTGAATTTGACAATATTCTCATCAATGATGGAGAAATAAATGATTACACATCTATGACTGTCATTCAAGTTGTCTCACTTGTGTTTTGTTCTCCACATTTGTTCTATTTTGATTTTATCAAAGCCATGGTTGCTAGTTTTGCTATTTTGAGAGTATACAATAATATCCCCCCCAAAGTGTCCTTGGAAGTTCACTTTGAAAATATTTTATGAGTTTTGAGTTCTAAATCTCTAGCTAATTTGGTGTTGTATATTCTAGAATTTGATAAGGCTTATAAGTGGTTAAATTTTTTTATTTTAGTTGGCTTTTTTTTCAAGGAGATTCCCTCTAAAAGTATGCTCAAACAATGGGCCAACATGGCTTGGGTCTCTCATAGGGTCCTATTTGCTATTGTCCAAAACACCATGAAATAATTTTTGATATTAGATTAATGGAACCCAACCATACAAAATCTATTCTCAAGCATGGTGCCTAGTACAAGCATAGCTCTTTTTTAGTGTTTGTACACCCTAGACTTAGGATATTTTCATCTTCAAAGAGAGATCCCAATAGGTTGTTATATAATTTTAATCCCGGATCTTTCTTTACCTTGGTAGCCTTTCCTCAATTGTATTGAAATCTCTTTAGGCCAAGTTATTTGTGTTGAACACACAAAAATATGTCTACATATAGGTTGATCGATTTGAATATTTAAAGTAGTCCGAGGATATTCAAATTGGTAAAATACACATCATCCAAGTGTTATTTACCTTAATTTGGATAACACTTGTTCCAAGTGTCAATTCTCTAGGCACAAGATCAAGGATTATCCCCATATTACATCTAGATTTAAACATAGGCTTAATATTTTAGGGGATGCTTCTCCTCCCAAAATATAGGAGGGATGGTTAATGTTTGGAAGTCATAGTAACCATTGAAATAACAAGAAAAATTTATAACCCATAAATAACGAGGTTTCTTCAAAACCTCTAGCCATCATAGTCTCAAAATCCCTAGATAAAGGAAAATATATTATCATTGCTTCTCGAGGACAACCTCCCAAAAAGGCTAGTCAGATTGAGTTGATCATACTCTTCCATCTAGTGTTCTATGCTCTCAATTTAAGAGTCTAGTTTATTCACCTCTACCTCCTCCTAAGATAATACCAATCATTCACATAAGTTGGCCAAAATTCTTGAGGATGGAGAATATGTTTTGTGGAATGTTTGATGTTTGGTAGACCTCACAATACAATATATAGTGTGGAATATTTAATAAAAAATTATAAATTTAAATATTCTTTAATTGTTTTTTTTTTAATAGACTTTTTACTTTATGTTGTTTGTTGTATCGTATGGATAGGTAGTCACATTTTGTGCATCAAACATGACGTAGGTCATGACAGAGTTTTCATTTTCATCTCCTAAATGGTGGCTGCATAAAGTGGATAAGGAATGTGACCCCACTAATAACTCATTTTGTTCTTTTGAATGTTGATAATCATCTTTTGTGATAGTTAATACTTTTGCTTCTTTTCTTAGGCATTTTCTTGCTGCCTGACTTTATCTTACTATGTAGATCATATGTAGAGATTTTAATATGGTGGAGGATGCTTTTTTTTCTTTGTAAATTGCAGCCTAGGGGCCATGCCATATATTATATTATAATTTTTTTGCATTGATTTGGGACGTAGTCCTTTACAAGCCAAAAACAAGGGAATGCATATATCTAGGTGCTAACCAAACATTAATTCTATATGCCTCTATGACCATATTAACATATTTTTAAAAATTGGTTATTTTAGTTGACATGTTCCTACTCCTAGTAGGAAAATTCATAGAACAAGTCTAGGTCAAAGACTGACTCCAGGTTAAAGATCCTCTTCAAAAACTTGCATCCCCATCTAGGTTTCGCCCTATGATGCATCAATGTTGGAACACAAATTCACTGGGAAGGGAAGCCACTCAACCATTGTAGTCTCTTCCATCAACCAAATTGCAACTTTCCACCACCTAGCCTATGAATTCATCATGGTTGACCTCTACCATGCAACTACCAAGCTTTAAGTTCAATCTTTTACTCCTTCTCTATAACTTTGTGTTGAACTAGAATATGTCAATATAAATCAATTGTAGATAACTACTCTACTAAAAGAAGATCAAATCAATGCTACCAAAATTGGCTCAAAGTTAGCGAGTTTTCAAGGGTTTTTTCTTTGTAAGATACTATCAATACTTTTGGGTGTTTAAATTAAGCAAAGAAGGATCTAGACTCATAAATGGGCTTCCTTCCATAAATAAGGGCCTTTTCTACCATTGCGATCATATTTTCAAAGCTTAGTGTCCATCTCCTAAGCCTCTTAGTGTTATTCAATAATGCATGAAGTTGATCCCTTATATGGCTTCAATTTGTCATATATATTTATGTGAGAAAAATCCAAGTTAGGATGACCTTCATAAGGCTACTTTCTCCATAGTCAATGATATATCCCTAGGAGATGATGACTTTCCATGTGAATTTTATAAAACCCTCTAGGATATGGTTATAAATGATATTTAGAGAGTTTAATTAGAATATTATATTTCAATCTCCTTAGAAAATATTATTAATAAAGGTAATATTATATTCATTCCTAAGAGTAGAGACCTAGGGGATATTTGGAATTGATGGTCAATTGTATTGATCAGTATCTCCAAGAAGATTATTTCTAAGGATCTTGATCTCATGTCCTACCATCTTTTCTCTTTGATTATTTTTCCCAAGTAAGCTAAATTTATTAATTATAGATACATTAATAATAAAATTATTGTTGATTAGGACCTGTAATGGAGTGGCTTAGACATTCTCAATACCAAGCCATCTTTGTCAAATTTGATTTTAATAAAAGGCTATGATAGAATTGAATGCCCCTAAATTTTTACCATGCTTGGGGCCTTTGGTTTTGGTGCCAAATTCCTAATATTTATTGAAATTATCTTTTTGGATACATCTACCTATTTCAATATCAATTTTCTCTATATTACAATGATGTCCTCTTCCTATTTCTTTATATGAAATTTATATATGGTAGATCTCATCCTATATCATGAAACATAATTAGAGGTTCCACTTTTCCTAATTATTCTCAACAAATTTTTGATGATCATTTTGGTGATGATTCCTTTCTCACTCTTTTAGAGGATGAGAGTAATATTAATCAAGATCTTAAATTTTTGGAAGTCTTTAAATCTTAGCATCTAGTCAAGTATTTAGTCATAGAAACATAATAGTATCTAGACAATCTTTCATGCCTAAGCCCACAAGAATTAACTCATTTTGGTGGAAGTGGATTTATCATGAAGATGTTTTAGGTTAATAGGCATTCTAATTTCTATTTAGACTTCCTAATCTTCTATGTGGAAATTTGTCGTTAGTTAAGTACAAAAATTATCCTATTAGATTACTATGTCTTTCCCTCTTGCAGGTAAATTCTAGGCTTGATCTTATTTTCTTCTAGCTACCCATGTTTTTTACTCCTCATGCTAGGTCTCTTCCAAATCATCTTATTAAAATCTTTAAAAAATCCTTAGATATTTTCTACATCCATCTTCAAAGGTATATAGAGGCTTTTATTGAGTCATTTGGTAATTATATTGCCTCCTTCATAGTATTTGACGGGTTGATCTCATCTATATGTAAATATAGGGTACAAATTTATGTGCCAAATAAATAATCAAAGTCCTTGACAATGAAAAACATTTAAAAAAATTTCTTCACTATTATATATCTCCTCTATTATGTATCGTGGGCATAAATGCTAAAGAAATCTTTGCATTCATACTATTTGTATCATGGATGAGATTATTCAAGGATAGGGTACTTTTGTTATTGAAAGCATATAGAAATATTGGAAGCCAATTGGACCATAGATTTCATCAAATGGAAATGTATTTAAGACTCATGTTTTGATTAATAAAAAATATCTTGGGTGGTGTCTTATGATTATCTACTTGGATAATCCTTTGGTTAAATGTCCCAAGGGTAGTGCTTTAAATTTTTTTAGTAGGGGTATCAATACAATCACATATATTTTCTCAAGAACTATGAAAACTTTTCTTTTTTGGCCTAAATAATAAAAAAATTATGGGCTCATGTGAACAAGGACTTTATGTCCTTTCATTCTATGATTTGTTCTATTCCTATCAAGATGCCACACAAATAGAGTTAGATTTTTAAAAACAAGGTAAACAAGGTAAGCTCATGATGGTAGTTTTAGCAGTTGGTAACTCATTCCTAATGCTAAGAATCACTTAGTTGTGTGGAAACCAAATGACTATGGTTTTCCTCCCTCTATGGGCTCTATAGCTTCTACTTAGCAACTTTTCTCTCTCTAAATTTTTATGTTAGATATTTAAAAATTCATTATGCCTAGATTTTAGGATGTGACTATCTATATCGATTTTTGTGATATAGTGTTTTAAAAGAATTTAGTAGTCAATATAAATGCACATTTAATTAAAAATATATATTTGCTAGCATAAAAAGTATTATATATAAATATTAATATAGTAGCTCTGTAGAGAATTCACCCGAGTTTATTAAGGTGGATTTTTTCAGGTTGATGACAATTAATATTTTTATTTGTTCATGGGGTTTAATTTAGCTCCAATTATTATTTATTCATTTAATTCTCTAAGCCATTATTATGTATTATTCCAACCCACCATTAAATCTAATAGACCTAATTTGAGTTGATATTTCTTTTTTATGTAAAACGATTGCTCAAGACACTCAATTGTAATCTATGAGTTGATATATATAATTTTTGGGTTATTATAAAATTAATAGTATGATAACAATAAAACCTAAAAGGTAATGAGTCTTTTCTTTTAAATGTGGAATTTTATTAAGATGGAAATTTTTCAACTTGTCTATAATGACTATTCTTATGTGCACCTAGAATGGCATTTTATTTTAATTATTTTATATTAATTTAATGATTTAAGCTACTATTATGTATTAGTCCAACCTATAATTAAACTTAGTAGACTTTATTTCAATTCATATTACATCTTTATGAAAAATGATTATAAAAATATTGCAACTTATGAATTAATATATAAACACATATTAATTTATTATAAAAATTAATAGTTACGATAGTAATTTTTTCACTCAATACACAAACTACAAAAATAAAACCTAGAAGTAATAATTTATTTGTTTTAAATGTGACAACTTTAGAAATCAGTAATTCAATATTTTTCTCTTTGTTATTACAAGATAGTTTTTTGTTTTATCATTAGTCTCCAAACTTTGACAACCGACTTTTATAAATATGTTGATTTTTTTGGATTTGTTTGCCATGCAATTTATCTATTGCAGATTGGAGAAATGAAGAAACTGGTTGAAGAAGGAAAAGTAAAATTTATTGGACTTTCTGAGGCTTCACCATCAACAATTCGAAGAGCCCATGCTATTCATCCCATTACGGCAGTTCAACTAGAATTGTCGTTGTGGACTAGGGATGCTCAAGAAGAAATAATTCCAACTTGCAGGTATGTGGGTTTTGAGAGCTAATTTTTTTTATCTTATTTATTTTGAATGATTAATGATTTAGTTTTTACTTGTAGGGAGCTTGGTATTGGAATTGTTCCATACAGTCCTTTAGGCTCAGGATTTTTTGCTTCTGGAGCAACGGTGACTGAAAAATTTGGAGATAAAGATTTTAGAAAGGTATTTGCATGCAATAATTCTTCTTTCCACTAATAAGCTTTATTAATAGCTTCGCTCTTCAAAAAATGCTTGGATTTAAACACTAGTACTTTGGGAAAAATGTAAATTTCATTCTTATCAATTGTGGGAATTTTTGAGTAAATTATAAATAAATTGTGTATTTTGATAAAAAAATTACTTTCGTTTTATAATTAAGAATTCAAATTCACAAGTAGGAAGTTTTCATTTCTTTTAAATTTTTTTTTTAATTATAAATTTATTTTCATAAATGTATAACTAGGATGATCATTGATTTTGTGATAACTTTATTTTTGTAGAAAATGCCAAAGTTTGAAGGAGAGAATCTCGAAAGAAATAAGGTTATATTTGAAAAATTGTTAGCAATTGCTTCTAGCAAAGGGTGCACCCCAGGGCAACTTGCACTTTCTTGGGTTCAACACCTTGGAAATGATGTTGCACCAATTCCAGGGACAACCAAAGTCAACAACTTGGAGGAGAACATTGGTGTTTTCTCTGTCAAGCTTACACCTAAGGAGATGAAAGAAATTGAAGCCATAGTATCTTCTAATGGTGTCTTTGGAAATCGATTTGAGGATAGTCTCATGAAATTTACATGGATAAATTCAGAAACTCCTCCTCTATTTTCATGGAAAGGGATATAAATCATTTTAATAGTGTTATCTTTATATGTTAAATTATATGTAAGTTAAATAAGTGGATTCCCCATTTTAAAATAAGAGGGAAGTACTATAGCACAAAGGACATATATAGCACAAAATATAGAACTTTTTATCAATCAATTATTGAATAATTACTAAAATGATAGTGTTTCATAATGTGCATTGATCCTATAAAGATATAAGTTCTATGTAGTATGGGTTTTTTTTTGATAAAATCGAAGTATGCATTTTTAAAAACATGTGATAAACAAGGCTATTTTTTAATTTTATAGAGATATGTTCCCATATAGTTTTCTCTTTCCTTTGGGATAGTAATTTTATGTAATTGGAGGATGTAATTATAAGATGAACTCCCAAAAGATGGTCTTTATAGGTAATTTGATATTTAGATTAAGTCAAGTTTATTCATGTATATTTTAGATCAAATATTTCCAAGTTATCACATCAAAGTTAATGATGGATTTAAATTTGATGGTTTTTTATAGTAAATAACACTAAATTTTTGATGTAATTATATATTAGTTAGTATTTATAGTTTCACATAAAAATTTCATATTTATATAGGTTAATAGTATTTTTCTTGGTAAATTTGAGAATTTTGAGTCTTTCCCAAGATAAGGAGGCCACTTTTAGAGGTCATCTTCTTATCTTGGGAATTATCACCTTGTGCATTAATATAGGTGAGCCAAACCTACAAGCTTAGTGGCATAGTGGAGGAATAATGCTTGTGAGCTTAAATTTTTAGTGGGGATTTGAAACTCGGTGGATTTGTTAACATGCAAGTTCTTAACCATCGTGCTAGTGCACCGTATTGTCAAAGCATATATAGATTAATATTTAATAAATAAATAATTTATGGATACATGCAATCTAATGGATTCAATTTGAGGGGAAATTTTAGGCTTGAAACCAATCATGACAAGAAGGGGTACACCCATTATGTAAAAAATGGGTACCCGTTTAGGACCGGGCTTTCAAAACTAAACTTCTACCCATATGGAATGGGTATAAAATTTGGTTTTTAATACAAGTAGTTTTTTGAGTAGATACAAGTACCCATTTCAAAATAGATAATGCCATGAAAATAACAAAAGAACAAATAACTTTGGCAATATGGTTGACTACTTTCTTTTCAAATTTTTGATGTAATTAATACCCATAATAGATGATGTCTAGTTTTCAAATATATATATAAATATATGATTGGATTTTTTTTATATTTATTAATAAATATTTGAGTAAAATGGTTCATAAACATTAAATGATAAAGGAAACAAGTCTGCAGCTCCACCATATCAAAATTTATAAACTTTCACAAATCTTATGCCAAATCATACATCCAACTTTGTGCAAGCTTGTGATTATAAGAATGATGATGGGGATGGTTTAGCTATTTTTTTCAATGCAATAGATGTTTTTGAGAAGATAAGCATCATTTACAGGGTGATGTACCCTTCACACAGAAAGCCCAAAGGGCTAAAGGAAAGCATAGTTCAAACATAGCTTGAACTAGAAGAACAAACAAATGCAACTAACCGACAGCTGTAGAACAACCAAAAAATTAGACAACCCCTGAAACAAACGGGTCTAAACTGACTCCACGAACCCGAGGCCGTGAAGAGGCAATGAATTTGGGGAGACCCTTCTTCTTCCTCAGCACAACTGACTAGGAAGACTCAGAATCGAGAACCAACGAGCGAGGTGAGGGGAGCGGATCCACCACAACCACCCCGAGAGAGGAGCCACTATGCAGCGAGGGAGCCGACAACAAAGCAACAAAGATAGGAGCTAACAGAGGTCCAACAGAGTCGATCAACGAAGGACGTGCAGGTTCTAACAAAACAACAACAACAAAAGGTTCTGACGGAACAAAGACAACAGAAGGCTCCGCGAAAAAGAAAGCTGGGAGAGGGTCTTGGGTAGTCATGGGAGGGTCAGCCTCCACAGAGGAACTAGCCGAAGGAACTCTCGAAGGAGGAGAACCCACAATGAGATGGTTCAAGAGAGCATCCTTCCACCAAGTCACATTGCCCTTGCGGTGGGCATGAGGGAAAGCAGAGGCCAAGTGACCCACGGAAAAGCAACTCCTACACCGAAAGGGGAGACCCTCATAGTCCAAGAGTTGCTTCCAAGGTTTTTCCTCCACCAGCAAGTCCACATCACCACAAATAGGTTTGGAGATGTCTAAATCAACTAACAACCGAGCTACCGTAGTATGCCCAAGCTCCCTTGTTATAGAGTCCACCATTAAGAAGCATCCAATGGTGTTGCCAATTGCTTCATAACATGATTCCTCCCAAACCTGGAGAGGGAGATTCGACAGACGAACCCAGATTGGTCTGGTGTTCAACGACTCCATAAGGGGATTGAACGAATGAGACCAAGGCCTGATGGACAGGGAATGAATACCCCACATCCACCCCTTTTTTAACACACAGTTTCACTCCGCAGAAGAGGCAAAGGTAGCAATAAAAAAACCCCTAGCACTAGGGTAGAGCTTGATCTCCCTAGAAACCAACGACTTCCAGGAGTTAGACACCCAAGTATGAAGATCGGGGAGGGAAGGCCACATGCCAATAAATCTGTAGACCACGCCCTGCTTCAAATAATATACCTCATTTTCAACTACCTCAGAACCACAAACCACCACAGGAGAATCCCGGGCATAGGGCAAAGGTCGACGAGCCTGAGTAGGGGGTCGAGCACCCACCTTAGCAGCCTCAGAAAAGGATTTCACCTGGCCAGACGAACCCCCAACAGGAGGTGGGACATCCAACCTAGGAACAGAGCCCGCTAAAGCAACAACTGAAGGAGGGACTTCCCACACATCACCATGAGGAGAGGAAGCATGCACATCACAGTCTAGTTGATCCGACAACACTTCATCGCCGCACAAAGGGAGATCGATGCAATAGATGTTCAACCTCATAATAATTGAACCATTTTGTTACCTAACATTTATTTCACGTATATTGATGCATCTATACATGTGCTATATGGTCCTCTCTATATCACCAAACATATTAATGATAATCCTACACTAGGGATATCATTGATCTCATGTATCTAGAGAATGTGATCATTGAAGAATTCATGTTTGTGCATGAGTTTTATTAAGACTCTTATGAATAATCGAAAGAATGGTAAAAAATTCATGATGGTTTCGCTCTCCCAATGATAGGTTTGATAACTCTTCCACTTAAAGTTGGACCAAAACAACTAGATATATCATTCACCATCGTCCCAATGTCAGACCAATTTTATATGAAGCCAAGATATCCATGGCTATGCTCCATGAATTTCATCCCATTAGTAATCCATAAGTGCATAAAGTTCCCATTTGAAAATCAAATATGTACAGTTCAACATAGTGGGTTTAAACCTTTGGCTGCCCATAGAAACTTTTCACTAGACTATTCTTGGCCTCAACATATGGAACCTATTAAGCCTCATGAGGATTTATTTTTCAGGTCATACAAAAAATAAAGGCAAAGAGCATAAAATTTTTATCCCTTAGAAATATCCCTCTTGAGAATGATAAGGCTATGGTTGTTCCTCCCACCTTACAAGTCATGGATGAACCCATGTCTGAGGAAAATATCCTCCCAAATACACCAACCATTTATGTTTCAACTCATCCATCGATATCAAACAAAAGAATAAGAGGCAATCACATGATTACCTTTGCACCACCAAAAGATAAACAAATTTATAGACCTAAGGAGACAACGGTTTCCCAACCCCTAACAGTCCCTTCAGTTCCTCTTATAAGGGAAGAAAAGAGACCAATGGTAGAGAAATTTTCTATTACCCCTTCATAAATTAAAAAGTGCACAAGAAGTGTAGACATGTAAAATTGACCTAACACTTATCGCACATCCTAAAATGAAATTTTCTCATCATCGACATCATTATCATTGAATCACTGCATTTCACATCAAATAGTTCAAAAACCCTAATTTCCTCTACTAATTGAATAATACTACATTATTTAATTAATTCACTTTTTCACCATTTTTGACTAATTAATTTTCATTTATTTATTTTCAAACAAAAGTGGCAAGCCATTATATTATATATATATATATATATATATATAATGTACAAACCTTGGTTCAACAAGCATACCGACAGGAAAGAACCAGGAAGAAAACCTTTGATTATAGCTCGAAGAGTTACAAAATAAAATTACAACGTGGACCAGTTTCAAACATGGTCTCTTTAAATGTATTTACAAAATTATAGCTTAATCAGTCAAGCCAACTGGATTTTTGCTTAGTGGCCAAACTATCACCCAACAATTCAATTTAGTTGTTCTTAAACCAAAATCTGCATCCACTTTGTAACTAGGATGACAAAAACTGACTTTTCCCTTTTAACTTGATTTTTGCATACTTAAGCCTAGCTAGAAATTTGAACAAAAAATTGCACTCGAATACCTATTCATCTTGATAAACCAGTTCAAAAAATTACTGACTTTAACTTATTCTTCCATCTGCATAAACTCCGGTGAGTTTTCTCCTTGCTCTTCGTTACTCACATCCAAATTCTATGAATTTAGTGCAATATTAATATCTAGAACCATTCTAGTGGCAACCCATCTGCAGAAATTGGCTCCATGATATAGAGCCTGTGACATATTTTGGTTCGAATTCTAGGTGAACCCCTGTGAAGCCGAATAAACATTACCTAATTGTCGTTGAATAACTAAAACTGCATGACAGTAATTATGGTGTAGCAAGAAAGAGACATAATGATATTTCTCTCTGAAACATTCATAAATTTCCCTGCCCATATGGTGGTTGTTTCGTGACAAAGCCCTGTTCAGATGGCTTGGATCACTTAACTCTAGTGATTGCTTGAGTGCATCAAAAAAATTTACGAAGGCTTTATTGTGAGGTAAGAAGTGTGGAGGGAATATACCACCTACATAGCCATCCCCCGTACCAAAGACATATTTTTGAGCATAAAGCACAATGACATCATTCTGCAGGAAAATATCATTGACCATTTTTTCTACAATTACAATCACAAAATCTAAACATTGTAGCATGTCCATAAGATTAGAAACATAAATTGAAAGAATATTTGAAGGATAGAGAAATCTCCTTGACTTAGGATGAAGAACTTCCATCCCAATAACACACTTGAGACACCTATAGTCATAGGGACACCGAAACTTGAACATTGATTGCAAATGCACCTCCTCTAATTTTTCTGAAAATGGCCTCTCCCACCTTTGCACTAGAAAGCACACAAAAAAAATTTTCGGGCGATAATCCATCACTATTGCAAACCTTAAAGAAAAACAAAATTAAGCTTTACGGAGAATAGATAATAAGACACTGTTGCTAACAATCACTTGCATTGGGCGAATAAATAGTGGAGCCCTTGCTATAAACATAAACTCTAATGATGCCTTAGAGTTTATATTGTACAAAACTTTAATCTCAAAATGACGTTTAGCACATGCTTCATCGAACTTCGACATCTCTGAAGTTGATGAACAATGATACATAAGATGCTATAAGTACTGAAAACTGTGAAGCATACAAAATAATAATGTTACTATACACCTGTAAACATGTCACACAAATCAACACTTTCAAAGAGGACGATTTGTATAAACCAAGCGTGCCACCCTTCAGAGTGGCAACTCAATTTTAATTTAATGCATGCTAAGGAGTACGACCAAAATGAGACACAAAATTGTATGAGTACAACAACTGCAGGCAAACATCAGTGATTGCATCACCAAAAAAAAACTAATCTAACTTTATTTAATGAATTCCTAATCTAACTTTATTCTTCCCGATTAATTAAATAACATCAATTATTTAATTATTTCGCTAATTTACCCTATTCCCCTAAGTCAATTAAAATTATTAAAACATAATATTTTAAGCATGTCAGTTTCCCCCAAATTTTGAATAATTAAATAAAACTATTCAAAACATCATCAAAAATTAAATCAAACAAATACCACTTTGTTTGCAAAAGTCAAACTTGATTTGCACGTTCAACTCCAAAAAGATTAATTATTTAAATAAATAAATAAATTATCCTCACCCAGTTTCATGATTGAGAAAATTATGAACCACCAATTGCTCACTCTGATTGGATGACTGATCTATCTATTTCTTGACAGATCAATCTATTCTTCAATTCCACAGATTATTCAATCTATTTCCTCAATCCCATTGAACACTCAAAATGATTTCTTCAATCACACTAATTGCGTAATCAAAATGCACTGATTATTCCCATCTAAGTCCTCTCAACATCTTTCAACCGTCGATCGAGATATTCTACTACACGATCTTGAGTGTTCATTTCGAAATACAAAATCTATATAACAACCATATTTCTTCTAAAAAACAATCGGAGAATCAACCTATTTTACACAACGAAGTAATGCTAAGATCTTAATCGACATTTTTGACAAAGCTTCACACATATCTTCAATCAACACATGCATGTTCTCCAAGATTTTGCATGCACAATGGAGGCTTCACATTGATATGAACAACCCAACATCTTTGTGAACACACTTCAACACGAGATGGGTAACAATATAGATTAGTGAATTCATTTGTTTTTGTTTTGTTTCATTTACTTTTCTTGAATTCATTGTTCTAGTATCGTTTATTTCGTGAGTAATGGGCATAAGTCTTGATTCTTGTTTTGAGTTAGATTAGCTTCAATTCATTTCAATTATCTTATTTAACACCATCGATTCCCCCCTTACACATTCTGGAACGTCCGGTGGGACCACGGTCCTTAGCATTAATCGTTTTATGAGCTGATATTAATGATAATCCTACACTAGGGATATCATTGATCTCATGTATCTAGAGAATGTGATCATTGAAGAATTCATGTTTGTGCATGAGCTTTATCGAGACTCTTATGAATAATCGAAAGCATGGTTAAAAATTCATGATGGTTTCGCTCTCCCAATGATAGGTTTGATAACTCTTCCACTTAAAGTTGGACCAAAACAACTAGATGTATCATTCACCATCGTCCCAATGTCAGACCAATTTTATATGAAGCCAAGATATCCATGGCTATGCTCCATGAATTTCATCCCATTAGTAATCCATAAGTGCATAAAGTTCCCATTTGAAAATCAAATATGTACAGTTCATCATAGTGGGTTTAAACCTTTGGCTGCCCATAGAAACTTTTCACTAGACTATTCTTGGCCTCAACATATGGAACCTATTATGCCTCATGAGGATTTATTTTTCAGGTCATACAAAAAATAAAGGCAAAGAGCATAAATTTTTTATCCCTTAGCAATATCCCTCTTGAGAATGATAAGGCTATGGTTGTTCCCCCCACCTTACAAGTCATGGATGAACCCATGTCTGAGGAAAATATCCTCCCAAATACACCAACCATTTATGTTTCAACTCATCCATCGATATCAAACAAAAGAATAAGAGGCAATCACATGATTACCTTTGCACCACCAAAAGATAAACAAATTTATAGACCTAAGGAGACAACGGTTTCCCAACCCCCAACAGTCCCTTCAGTTCCTCTTATAAAGGAAGAAAAGAGACCAATGGTAGAGAAATTTTCTATTACCCCTTCATAAATTAAAAAGTGCACAAGAAGTGTAGACATGTAAAATTGACCTAACACTTATCGCACATCCTAAAATGACATTTTCTCATCATCGACATCATTGTCATCAAATATCACTGCATTTCACATCAAATAGTCAAAAACCCTAATTTCCTCTACTAATTGAATAATACTACATTATTTAATTAATTCACTTTTTCACCATTTTTGACTAATTAATTTTCATTTATTTATTTATTTATTTTTAAACAAAAGTGGCAAGCCACTATATTATATTATTATATATATAAAATGTACAAACCTTGGTTCAACGAGCATATCGGTAGGAAAGAACCAGGAAGAAAACCTCTAATTATAGCTCAAAGAGTTACAAAATAAAATTACAAAGTGGACCAGTTTCAAACATGGTCTCTTTACATGTATTTACAAAATTATAGCTTAATCAGTCAAGCCAACTAGATTTTTGATTAGTGGCCAAACTATCACCCAACAATTCGATTTAGTTGTTCTTAAACCAAAATCTACATCCACTTTGTAACTAGGCTGACAAAAACTGACTTTTCCCTTTTAACTTGATTTTTGCATACTTAAGCCTAGCCAAAAATTTGAACAAAAAATTGCACTCGAATACCTATTCATCTTGATAAACTAGTTCAAAAAATTACTTTGACTTTAACTTATTCTTCCATCTGCATTAACTCCAGTGAGTTTTCTCCTTGATCTTCGTTACTTGCATCCAAATTCTGTGAATTTAGTGCAATATTCATATCTAGAATCATTCTAGTGGCAACCCGTCTGTGGAAATTGGCTCCTTGATATAGAGCCTGTGACATATTTTGGTTCGAATTCTGGGAGAACCCCTGTGAAGCTGGATAAACATTACCTGATTGTCGTTGAATAGCTGAAACTGCATGATAGTAATTATGGTGTAGCAAGAAAGAGACATAATGATATTTCTCTCTGAAACATTCAGACATTTCCCTGCCCATATGGTGGTTGTATCGTGACAAAGCCCTGTTCAGATGGCTTGGATCATTGAACTCTAGTGATTGTTTGAGTGCATCAAAAACATTTACGAAGGCTTTATTGTGAGGTAAGAAGTGTGGATGGAATATACCACCTACATAGCCATCCCCCGTACCAAAGACATATTTTTGAGCACATAGCACAATGGCATCATTCTACAGGATCATTGACCATTTTTTCTACAATTACAATCACAAAATCTAAACATTGTAGCATGTCCATAAGATTAGAAACAAAAATTGAAAGAATATTTGAAGGATAGAGCAATCTCCTTGACTTAGGATGAAGAACTTCCATCCCAATAACACATTTGAGACACCTGTAGTCACAGGGACACCAAAACTTGAACACTGATTGCAGATGCACCTCCTCTTATTTTCCTGAAAACGGCCTCTCCCACCTTTGCACTGGAAACCACACACAAAAAATTTTCGGGCGATAATCCATCACTATTGCAAACCTTAAAGCAAAACAGAATTAAGCTTTGCAGAGAATAATAATAAGATACTGTTGCTAACAATCACTTGCATTGGGCGAATAAATAGTGGAGCCCTTGCTATAAATATAAACTCTAATGATGCCTTAGAGTTTATATTGTACAAAACTTTAATCTCAAAATGACGTTTAGTACATGCTTCATCGAACTTCGACATCTCTAAAGTTGATGAACAATGATACATAAGATGCTATAAGTATTGAAAACTGTGAAGCATACAAAATAATAATGTTACTATACCCCTGTAAACATGTCACACAAATCAACACTTTCAAAGAGGACGATTTGTATAAACCAAGCATGCCACCCTTCAGAGTGGCAACTCAATTTTAATTTAATGCGTGCTAAGGAGTACGAGCAGAATGAGACAAAAAATTGTATGAGTACAACAACTGCAGGCAAACATCAGTGATTGCATCACCAAAAAAAATTAATCTAACTTTATTTAATGAATTCCTAATCTAACTTTCTTCTTCCCGATTAATTAAATAACATCAATTATTTAATTATTTCGCTAATTTACCCTATTCCCCTAAGTCAATTAAAATTATTAAAACATAATAATTTAAGCATGTCACTTTCCCCCAAATTTTTAATAATTAAATAAAACTATTCAAAACATCATCAAAAATCAAATCAAACAAATACCACTTTGTTTGCAAAAGTCAAACTTGATTTGCACGTTCAACTCCAAAAAGATTAATTATTTAAATTAATTAATTAATTATCCTCACCCAGTTTCATGATTGAGACAATTATGAACCACCAATTGCTCACTCTGATTGGTTGACTGATCCATCTATTTCTTGACAGATCAATCTATTCTTCAATTCCACAGATTATTCAATCTATTTCCCCAATCCCATTGAACACTCAAAATGATTTCTTCAATCACACTAATTACGTAATCAAAATGCACTGATTATTCCCATCTAAGTCCTCTCAACATCTTTCAACCGTCGATCGAGATATTCTACTACGCGATCTTGAGCGTTCATTTCAAAATACAAAATCTATATAACAACCATATTTCTTCTAAAAAACGATCGGAGAATCAACCTATTTTACACAACGAAGTAATGCTAAGATCTTAATCGACATTTTTGACAAAGCTTCACACATATCTTCAATCAACACATGCATGTTCTCCAAGCTTTTGCACGCACAATGGAGGCTTCGCATTGATACGAACAACCCAACATCTTCGTGAACACACTTCAACACGAGATGGGTAACAATATAGATTAGTGAATTCATTTGTTCTTGTTTTTGTTTCATTTACTTTTCTTGAATTCATTGTTCTAGTATAGTTTATTTCGTGAGTAATGGGCATAAGTCTTGATTCTTGTTTTGAGTTAGATTAGCTTCAATTCATTTCAATTATCTTATTTAACACCATCGATTTCCCCCTTACACATTCTGGAAAGTCCGGTGGGACCACGGTCCTTAGCATTAATTGTTTTATGAGCTAATTTTGAAGTTGCAGGTTCTAGAAACGCACTGAAAAAAATTTCACGCAAAAGCTACAGGAATTTCGCACATTGGATTTCATGTTTTTCACACACTTGACCTTTTTTTGGCCACTTCTAACTTTTTGTTGTGCTTTTGCAAAAATACAGAGGCGCACTTGAGTTTTTAAGCCGCTTTTGACTTTTTCGTTCGCTTTTACTTTCTTACAGGGCCACTTCTGCTAATTTTTTTCGCTTTTGCTTTGTTAAGTTTTTTCCAAAAGCTAAATGTTAATTTTTGATTTCTAATGCTAATGGGTACTTGATTTGAATGTTTGATAGGTGCTATTTTTGTTTATACAAGATTCACAAAGGTATGACATACATGTATCCAAGAACCATTAACACATTTATTGCAAAGAGGGCGAACGATCGAAGATTTTAAGTTTTCAAAGCTTTCATAGTTAGAAAACTTTAATTTGGTGCATAAAAAGAACCCCACAAACAAACGATTTCAATTGGTGCATCTAAAAATAATCTTTCAAAGCTTTCTTAGCTTAGAATTTTTTTTCAATTAGTGCATCTAAAAAGAATCTTTCAAAGCTTTCTTAGCTTAGAATTTTTTTCAATTGGTGATATAAAAAGAGTCCCACAAACAAACACTTTCAATTGGTGCATCTAAAAAGAATCTTTCAAAGCTTTCTTAGCTTAGCAAATGTTTTCAATTGGTGCAATAAAAAGAACCCCACAAATGGACACTTTCAATTGGTGCTCTAAAAAGGATTATTCTTTTCAAAGCTTGCTAGAACAAACAATTCCTTTTCGATGCTCTAAAAAATGTTTGATTTTTGTTAACCAACGCTTTCATTTTTGTTGATGAACACATGATTTCTTGTGTTGACCATTAAGACAAGGTTTTAGAAAAAACACTTTGGTTGGTGATTAAAAATGAACAAATCAAATTCTTGTCTTGCACATTGCTATCTTTTTGTCTGAAAATCTAGAATATTTCATTTTGGTGCACGTAGAAAGAACACAAATTTTTTGCTATCTTGTACACACCTTTATTTCCATTTTTGCTTTCTTTTTTTAATTTTTATTTTTTTGAGGCTTAAAATGAACATTGTGATGAAGTGTATACCGTCTATTTCGTGTTTGGCAAACTAGGTGCATATCCTTCCCCCCACGCCTTTTCGACAATCTTGGGTGACGAAAAGCATCTTGAGTTTCACACACTTTGTTTCATTTCAAAGCAAAACTTTAGAGGGCCTGCCTCCCAACTTGTGAGAAGGAATGTCCCAAGCGGTACTATTGTTTTGGTCTGTTATATAAATTATTGTGGGTGTGAGGAAAGTTCATCACCCACCTGGTGCAGATGCTCTATACCGACGAATGTCTCCCTCAGTATCTGTGTGATAAGTAAAATCCTGCAAGGGATGGGAGGCCTCTTAATTGAGTGAATCGTCGCATGCATAAACACCAGTTATCCCGAAACATGACTAAGAACCAATGTTATTAGAAGCTACCCCTTTTTATCCAAAACATTCTTTGAATTGGTACATCGGAACTTTGATTATGAGAAGTTACTTACTAAGTCTGACTTATGGTTGAGCTTAAAACACTCTCCATTTGTTGTATGTAAAATCATCCCTTCGGGGCATGAGGTAATCTCATCTAGGAGGAAGTGTCTATCCCTAGGGTGTACTTTGTCTTGACAGAAAATTGTCAAATCTATTCGGTTACTTTGAAATATCAAAGTTTTTGCTTGAATTAAAAATGAACACATCAAAACAAGCATTTAACATGGTTCTAAAATGGTAAACCCTTTTGAATTAGTGTGAATCCTTTGAAAACAACCATATATTTGCACTCCTAAAGGATATCTTAAAACAATATCTTTGAAGGTTTTTAGATATTTGGGCTCACATTTCAAGTCGCATTTAGGAAAAAGTAAACATTGGAAACTATAACTTTAGCATTTCTACCTCCATAAAATTTGAGATTTTGTGGAGGGAAATGTGCCTAAGGTATAGACATTCAAGTCACATAAATTTTGATTGTTGTGTTGCATGACATCACTTGCCAAATCTCAAAACAGATCAAACAAAATCATCTAAAATTGCAAAAAACATCCAAGTTGTTGCCAAATACTGACGTTAAAAAACAAATCTACACAGAGGCCACTTTTGCTTCTACTTTTGTAGCACTTGACATAAAACTGGTCACAATTGACCTAAAAAGATCACTTTTACTCTCTGTCACATGACAGTTGCTGATGAAAATCTACAGCTTTTGATAAACTGAGCACACTTTCTATAAAATTGGTCGCACTTGCTCTTTTTGTGCTAGAATTGACAAAATTTTATAGCCACAATTGACTACAAATCTATCGCTTTTGACTGTGCAATTCATTAATTTGGAAAAAACACACACAAAGGTCGCACTTGAAAAATTTGACCGCATTTGCTTTTTTAAACTGAGCGCACTTGACCATAATCTGGTCGCAGTTGACTTTCGCAATTGCTTTTGCTCCAAAACTATCGCTTTTGCTATGTGTTCTATTGAAAATTAGAAAAACGATCTGAAGTTGGTTACAAGATCCTTTTTGAAATGAAACAATTGGAATCCCAAGATATGTCATATAGTCCTTCATCCATTTTCAACACTCCATCCTACTTTTTGGAAATCAAAATCAAAACAAACAAACTTGGATTATTACCTCACCCACACTTCTAAGATATCAACATTTGCTTATGATTTCAAATTGCTATTAATGGGTATATCAAGTTATAAAAGTACATTTGTATCCATATAAAACTGCTATATCCCTTCCACTGTGATGATCCCTTAGCATCCATTTCCCATACTTTTGAGGCAATTCAAATTAAATGGATATATACATTTCAAAATAATATATGGACGCATTTATTCAACGAGAGTGTTATTACAAGGAAAGTAAATGTCTGGGCGGCTAGCTGACCCTTTTCGCTTTTCAATAGGCAGTACAAGAAAGTAAAATACTAAAAGTAAATAGATGGCGAGGCCAATCTCTTCCACTAAAAGTGGGAATACAAAATATAAGTTGCAAAAATATAAAGAGTTGATCAGTACTATTGATTCAACGTTACAATATGAGATATAATCTACAAATATTCTATGATCACCAAATTGTTAGAGCATAATCTCCTAACAAGTACTTGATATCCAACATATGAAATGTGGCCAAAATGACTGAAATAACATGTCTGATATAAAATTGCATCATAATAAAAACTCAAACCAACAAGTACAAATTTCACCTTTATGCTCGTAACTTCGCCAATACTACTCTGAATGATGTGAAACTAAATGCAAATGACTCCTAGGAGGTAGGCGACCAAGCTCAAGCCACCAAACAACAACAATCTACCTCAAATGTTTTATGCACACATCCCAAGGCAAGGACAAACAAAGTATAGCCTCCAAGAAAGGGCAACCAACAAGATAAAATCCAAGACTCCAAAATAAAATTTGAAACTTTGCAAGAAGGGGCACCCAAGGTAGACTAAAGCATAGGACCAATACCTAGAACCACCAAAGAATTGAGCATACTACGGTGGCTTGTATTTTAGTTGATTTGGACATCTCCAAACCTCTCCATGGTGATGTGGTTTTAATGGTCGTGGACAGATCGTGGTCACAGCTGTTGGACTATGAGGGCCTCCCCTTTCGGTACAAGAGGTGTTTCTCCACTAGTCATTTGGCCTTTGGCTGCCCTCTTGCTTGCCGCAAGGGTGTTGCTACTTGGTAGAAGAATGCTCTCTCCGACCACCTCATGGTTGGTTCTCCCTCTTCGGATAATTCCTCTATGGAGGGCGACCCTCTTGTTCCTCCCTTGGTGTTTGAGCCCTTCCAGGCTCCTCTTCCGGCTTTCCCTTTCGCGAAACCTTTGCTACCTCGATCCGTTGTCGCTTTTCAATTGGTTCTTGCTCGTCCCTTATTGAATGACTCTGTTGGTTCTTTGATCACTCATGTCTCCTCTTCTTCACTGTCGGCTCCCTCGCTGCATGGTGGCTCCTCGCTCGAGGTGGTTGTTGTGGATCCACTCCCCCTCACCTTGTTTGGTGGATTTCGATTCTGAGTCTTCCTGGTCGGTTGTGCTGAGGAAGAAGAAGGGACTCCCCAAATCTCTTGCTTCTTCGTGGCCTCGGGTTCAGGGAGTCAGATTAGTCCCCTTTGGTTCTGGGGTTGTCTAATCCTTGTTCGTTATTCTACAGCTGTTGGTCAACTGTTTTTGTTTGTTTTTCTTCTAATTCATGTTTTGGTTTAAACTAGCTTCTTTTTGACCCTTTGGGCTTCTGTGTGAAGGGTACAACACCCTGTAAGTGTTTCTTATTTTATCAAAAACAAAAAAACTTTGAATAGATTAAACAAATCACTGTAATCAACATTTGAGGTAATTACTTTGAAACTGTTAGATTTTTAAATTTACAATTAAAAAAATAATTTTCCAACTACAATAATAATTTAACATTTGTTCGAAATTTATAGAATTTAAAAGTGTCCAACTCATTCTCTAGTCCATTTCATGCATTTTTTTCAAAATGTAGTTACAGATTTGACAACTATAAAACACTCGAAGAACAATCTGTCTACTATATAATATGTAATGAAGAAGTTAACTACATCTACTCCCTCTATCTTAAAACCACTTTAATAACTAATAACAAACAAATAATACATTATTCTTTTGATAAGTCTATTATTCAATTTGTGTTGCCTAGTCTACAAAATATTACATATGAAGACTATATTAAAAACAAATTAGCAATTATCTTCATACTACACAACTTCTCTATAAAAGGACACTTCACGGTGAACTAAAACAATGTTCTCATCAATGCCAATTGTGTTGTGCAGTAATCAACACATTTTATGAAAAGGTATAACATAATATTTTCCAATCATATATTTCTATTTACACATTGTTGCTTGTTGCAATTGCTGACACAATTCAACAACAATTTCATGACTATTCTTATACAAATTTTGTAGGGAGCGATTAGGCTAGAAACATAAACAACAATAGATTTTTGCTACTTGGGCTACCACTGACTTTCTATGTCAAATTTTGTGTGATACAAATTTAATATTTGTACTCTATATGTGTTATGGGACCAACTATAAACCACAATTGTATCGTTACTTACCAAACTCTACTTTATTTGTTATTACTATAATATTTAATATTTCCTAAATATTGACATTGGTACCTTATTTATTGATGTTCATGTTTATGATCATCATTATAGATAATTTAAAGTTAGACAATTATTTGTATAAACTCTATTGTATTTAATTATGTTGCAAAATTTAATTATGCATATTTATTGACACTATTGTATTTCTCAAGTTGATCTCCCTCTCATCTTAAAACTTGATCTACTATGCTAGATAAATGTCTCCATATCTCCTATAATGCTAGATATTATTTATCTCTTTAATTATAGTTGATTTATTAAGTATTTATCGTATTTTTATATTCATTTTTTAATGTTCTTGCTCATAAATATGACAATGTACATTGCAATAGGGACATTATTATGTGAAATGAAATTATGCAATTTTGCATTTAGTAAAGATTGATTGTGTTCAAATTTGGGAGTGCCTAATCTATAAGCTTGAGATTTTATTTTTGTAATCACAACATAGCTATATTTCTTGTGACTCTTGTATCACTCAACTTATATTATATTCTGCATAGTGTAGAAAATAATAGCCAAAATGCCATATTTTATTCTTGGTAACTTTTGTATCTACTTATTGCTCATCTATACTTTGTCACCTATCCAACTATTAGTCCTTAGGGCTTGGGGCCTCGCTCATTATTCAATTAATAGAAAATATCATATGTGTCTCCATACTTGTTGTACATGACATTACAAATACTAGGTGACTTTGTTTTTTATTAGGGGTAAAACAGGTTTTGATGGGGCCCCGAAACCCATTACAAACCGGTTTTGCAGGGATCTATAACCTTATCCAAGCAAAGCAAGCTACTAACCAAGATAAACCACAAATCAATAGCAGCCCAACAATAACACCTAACAATCATAGAAACAAGACTACATAAGCTGCATCAGAAAGGAAAACAAGGGACCGAGGTCCCTTGACAACCAGGAAAAAGTCGGGTCCTTGAACCCTTAGTTAAATAGAGAACCCGCTTGCATCAGCCAAGCACCAGCAAACCAGCCGCTCAAGGAAGAAACCCCTGAGCCAAGAAAAACAAACATCTTAATGGTGTTAAACACCATCAGTCCCTTAAACAAAAACACCAGCAAATCCCCAATCCCCACCTCAATAGGGGATTTAGAGAACACAGTGGAACACTGGAGCACATCAACTTTCTTGCAGGAGCACCTCACCAATGCCAACCCCACCTCCACCTCAATAGGAGGGAGCTCCCCTCTATAGGAGAGGAAGATATGAGAGCCCCAACTCCAAAGCCTTCACTCTTCTGCCCACACAAGCACCACCTCGATAGAGCCAAGCAAAAGAGAAAAGAACTCACCACCAAAACTACAACAACCACTTTCACCTCAATAGAAGAGGGCTCCGCCTCAATGGGAACAGTCTCCACCTCCAAAGAAGACACTAGTTGTTGATCCACAGAGCGAGCAATAACTTCAGACGGGAGAAGAAACACACCCTCCATAGGCATAGCCAGGTATTGGACCAATAAAAACGTAAAATATGCCTTAGGCAATAGAAAAAAGAGAGTGAGAGCCTTCAAAATAAGACTTTGTAACAACCACTCAATCCACAAGTGATCCGTAATCACCAACACAAAATCAGTCTTCGCCCCAAAAAGAGAAACAAGGAGAAGAACCATGGAGATATCCTGCACATCAGAAATCACTCCAACCATCGGCTCTCCAGGCACCATGAAACCCACAAACAACATCAACCTCTGGGTTTGCAAGAAAAACAATAAGCTTAACCCAATCCACATTTCCTTAACCCACAAGGGAAAAAGAGACAATAGAGAACCAAGCTCAACAGGCTGCACAAGAACATAATACAACCCAACCCGAAAGGATAACACCCACACTTGAGCTTTAGGAAAAGACGTTTAGAGCAGCTCAGTCGACAAACAAAAAAGATTTTAGCCTTTTACCATCAACAACTTCAAAATACGAAAGGGGATCCAAAAAAATTTCAAAAAAAGCAACTAGGATTTAAAGATAACCTTTAGGTTCAACCCAGACTTAAGAAGAAACCCAAAACCTAAGGTTTCAAAGCTCCCGCTCTTGCCATACGAGAAGAGCTCAAAACACAAGCCTTCAACAAAATGAAAGCAAACCCCTTACACAACATAAACGATTCAAAGCACCAGGGGAGCCAAACCACAAACCCATAAAACAAAAGGTGGAATACTCGCCAATCCGCAACCTCACAAAACCAAACATTGAGCTAGGGAATTGGGGCTACCAAAGCCAAATCAATCACTCACCAGAAGCTCGGGAGCAAGTCAGAAACTAACCTAGTCGACCAAAGCCACCACACCACGCAGGACGAGAGGGAACCGACAAAGAAGCCGAACCACAGATTCAAAGAACTCCCATCCTCCAGAGCTCTCAAAGATGCATCCTCAAAGGCCATCATGGCCATGAGAAAAGAAGGCAGAAGCTCCTCGACCAAAGGTAGATAATCCCCAAATACCACGCCAAACAATAGCCATACAACTTTAGAGGGAAATAAAGAAGACACCACATCAACAAGAGACTGCAACACCTCCAACGTCAACAAATCTGCATCAGGTTCATCCTCTGCATCACCACCATCGACAGAGGAATTCAAATTTCCTCCCCCCTACTCTTCCTGCTGGCTCTCACTTTTGCTCTCGCTCTCGCCATCCAATCCCAATAATTTCATATACTAGGTGACTTGTTAGTGAAGATTGATTGTGTAATTTGAGAGTGACTAATCTATAAGTTTGAGCTTTTTTGTTTATTGGTTGTAATCACAACAAAGCTATACTGCTTGTGACTCCTGTATCACAATTTATATTATATTCTACATCAAGTTGAAGCTAATAGAAAAAAGGAAATATTTTATTCTTGTTAACTTTTGTATATGATTATTTCTCATTTATACTTTGCCACCTATGCAACTATTGATTCTCAGGTCTTGGTGGCCTGCTCATTATTTAATTCATTAGAAAATACCAACTTGTCTCCATACTTGTTGTGCATGACATCACAAAGACTAGGTGACTTTGTAATTCTTCATTTCATATTATTTTATCACTAATAATACTTTAAGATTTTTGCATGTAGGCAATTGGGTTCTCCACCAAACAAATTCATACCAAAAGCTTCTTAGTTTTATGGTGTAAACTACAATTATCAACAATTATGTCTAGCTATAACTACACAATAATCATCTAAATTTTCCTTTCACTAATTAAATCTTAGAACTAATCAAAATCAACACACCATCGACAAGAACTTGACTCAATGCGCCTAATCTTGTTCACTTTCGTTGTGGGCCCAATTGAGAATAGAATCACACTACTTTGATATTAAAGAAATATTTATTGTCTCATATTTTGCAAAACCTTTTATCGATTTGTTTTTATCTTTGATGCAAATTTTATTTATGATTTTTTCTTCATAGAGTTTACGAATTTTAATTAAAGTATATTTTGGAATTAGTGTTTTTTTTGTATTAAGAGTAGTTTATTAACCATTACATGATTTCTGCCAACGCAGATTTCAGACCATAAAACAGATTACATTTGCATGTCAAAAAATTTAGACTGAATGTTCCTGATTTCTGACTAAGCTACATGCATCCAGTAGACATAAGATTCAAACTATACAAAAATTATACAGAGCTTAACATAAATGTACAGGTCTATACATATTCAGTAAATATAAACATACTGCATAAATAAGTTCAAGCTATACAAAATTGTATAGGAGTATGTCTTTGACCATTACTACTTCAGCTATTGGTTTCACTATCACCCGAATTGTCCCTCTTAGGCGGTAGAACATTGGATCTGACTACTTCAGTGACTAATAATACATCATTATCTCTTTGGACCCCTGGGTGATGTGGATTCCCAGGCCTTTCACCACCTACTACATTATTAAACGCCCTTAGTAGTTCATTTAGAGCTCTATGAAATGTTTCAGCCTCCTCATGGGTATTGTGTCTTGCGTGTCCACATCTAACATCTTCCTTGTTGACTAGAACAGTGCCATCCTTGATCAGCCTCAATAACTTGGTCATGGACACCTCTATATGGATTGATACCTGCAAAGCAACATTAAGAAAATTGAGTCTTTTTGATGACTCAGTAAGTGCCCTCCTGCAATCCTTGAATTTATCCTCGTTTCTTTCTTTCCATATGTGCCACATAATTTCAATTGATAAACAATTCCAAAACATCAAATGATCACTACTCATTTTTTTTTTGTCATTAAACATATCTTTCCAAATGAATTTATCATCTTTGTCCCAAATATTTAAATTATGATAGAATAATTTCCATACTTCCTTAGCATAAAAACAATCAAATAAGATATGCATTACAAACTCAGGAACCCTACAAATGCTATAGATATCAACATCAAAATGATTAAATCTTAAATGGAATTTTATGCAAGAGAACAAGCCATTTGAAACAAGCCTTTTTAGGCTCCATAGAATTATGCCAAATAGAAGAGAATTTTTTGCCAATCTTTACCAGCTAAGGAAACTCCCCAACAGTTGTTAACATGTTCAATAACATAATCATTACAGACCAAATCCTTGTAGATGGTCTTAGCTTTGATTTCAGTCAAAGTAGTCCCATCCTTCCACACAAAATCATTGGCTAAGTCTAGTTCTTTCTCAACACACAAGGGGAAGGTAGCCTCTTTACAAGCTAACCTCAGAGTAGCATAAATTCTTGCGTTAGAAAGAGGGAGGCCAAAATCAAAACTCAAGACATCCCAACTTTTTAGCTACCCTTTGGTCAAAATGTCCCTAAACACTTTAATACCTTTTTGGTTCCAATTTTTAGTAGAACACCCTTGTAACAAAGCCAAGGGTTTGTTATTGTGTTCTAGGTTCCACCAAATGGAACTACAAGTTTGACTTTTCAAATTATTATTAATTGTTACATTATTAACCTTGAAATGAGCATTGTGCTTAATTAATTCCCAGGCTTTCGATAGGCTCTTGAAAACTAAGGAACCAACTAGGGTCATAGGGTGTTGATTGATGAGAATATCACTCAAGGGAAACATCTTCCAAGCCTTTGCATGTTTGGGCACTGCCAATTGAATGTTGTTCCTTACTAGACCTTGAAGGTTCATTCCAATTCAAGGCTTTGACAATCCATTTAGCATCCAAAGAAATGCCTTACACTCTTAGATCCTTCAACCCCAAGCCACCATGCAATTTCCCCAAGCACCACCACTCCCACCTAACTAAATGCTTCTTCCTCTTCCCTTTTCCATCAAACCATAGAAAGCACCTTATCCTTTTCTAAATTTCATTCACATGATAACTATAGAAAAACCAAACTGAGGAAAAGTAAATTTTGTAGGAGAGGATCTTTTGAAAAACTTGTATTTTTCCAACTAGGGATAGATATTCCATGTTCCACCCTCCTAGCTTCTTCTCAATTTTTGTTCTTATCCAATTCCACATTTCCTTTAGATTTGGGTTAACAACAAATGGAATCCCAAGGCATCTAACTTGTATGTTGGGGCCTCCCCATAACAAATCATCTCTTCTTAGCTAGTCTAGTGGGGAATCCTCCCATCCAAGAACAATAGATTTGGAGTTAGAAATCCTCGCTCCAGATGCTTTACAAAAGAGATCATTTTTTTCCATCAAGGACTCCATATTATCTTGGTCAAGATTTATGAAGATAGTAGTATCATCTGCAAACTGTACATTGATTAACTTATTCTGGTCAGGGAGTCTAATACCCCTAATTCTTGATGAAAGGGTGTGATCCCTTAGCAGGTAGAAGAGAGCATCTGAGGCAATGACAAAGAGGGATAGTGCCAAGGGGCATCCTTGTCGGTTGGACCTTTCTAGCCTGATTACCTCTGATCTTGAGCCATTCACATCTACCTATGCAGATGCATCCTTCAAAAGAGTAATATTGTAGCTTAAAACTTGTAAAACTATGAGACTGTAGATCTAATTAAGTGTTTTTTGTCACAATTCTTTGTGTATGATTAATCTGTTTAGATCAGTTTTACCAATTGTAGAAAGAGATAGAAGATTGTAGAAGAATGAAACAAGAAAATAGAAGTGACACAACATTTACGTGGAGAAACCCTTTCGAGAAAAAACTCCACCAGAATCAATAGTGTTTGTATTATTTAACCTTAGAACAAGATTACAATAATACTGTATCAATCCTTGATTGATATGCTTCCTTGCCTTCAACATTTCTTCTTCACAACTTGCAATAAACTCTCACACACTTTCTAGAGCACAAGCTATCTATGCATTCCATGTGACCAAGCATGAATCCACACATCCCATGTCATGCTTCAAACCCTCACACATGCACAAGCTCAACCTGCTAACCTTCTACAAACTCTGATGCAATTGTTGCAATAAATAGACAATTAATGAGCATGTAAACTCATAAGAGTTATCAAATACAAGAGCATAAAGCTCCTCACAAAAACCACGTCTAGATTGTGCAAGTAGAGTTCCACACTGTAACATGAAGTCAAAACCAAAGTCTCCTCAATTTAGGCGCCCCAAATTGAACACTTAACTGATCGTTGGTCAAGAAAATATCTTGCAAGCATCACCTCAAAGTTGGCGCCCAAGAATGGGCCCACTTAACTGAGCCTTGTAAATATCTTCTCATGCAAAAGGTGTTAACTCAAAGATGCCAACTTGGGCGCCCAAGGTGGGTCCAAGTCAATCTTAGTTAACTAAAACATATCTCTCCACCAATTCATGCAAATAACATGCATGATTGATCACCCCCACTTAACTGAAAGTATCCACCTGTTATTTGTCATGCAACTGAAGTCATTAGCATGCAACTCAAATCAACTACCACGGAACTCAAGTCAACTAGCATGCAACTCAAGTCAATGAGCATGCAACTCAAAATAACTACATGCAACTAAACTAGAACTGAATTGAACTGGTAGTGCCACTCCACTCTTGCAAATATCAATCCCTATTTTGTAGGAACAAGACATGCATTACTGAAGTGTTATCAATCCTCCAAACAGTTAATTGAAGCAAGGTGGGTTCCACCTTCCATGTGGGCGCCCCATGTGCTCCTATCTTGTAGGAGCTCTTCTTGGACGTCCCCACATGTTCCTATTATTTAAGAATAATCACAAATGTCAATTTACATGTTCATTTCATTCGAATTTAATCTCTTTCTAATCCTAATGTTGGGGAACATTTTCCAAGGACTTAAGAGATACATGAAATATGTTTAGGATTACAATTAAATGGCATCCTATTCCCAACATTCTCCCATTGACATTATACATTGCAATTATTCTAAACAAGGAATCGTTATTAAAAATCAAGTATAGGACTTAAGGCCAATGGCCTTCCTACACCAAGAGACAAGAGTAACCATCTCAACACATGACTCGAACCATAAGAGAACTCAAGCCTCACCTATGTCTCCAAGTATCCATGAGTACTTGTAACAAACCAATCCATGTCAAACTCCAAATGCAACATAGCACCACCATGAAGTAATCAAGCAAATGATCAATGTACCCAATACAAAGAGAACTACTACGATCAATGTGAAAGCTCCAATCATAAATCAGGAATATAAACATGACATCCATGATCTAATCAATATGAATATAACCATCATATCAAAAAACAAAGCATGACACCTCAATCATAGACTAAAGAAGTCCCGCATGGCAACCAAAAATGTCAGCACATCCAAACCACATGAATATAACTATCCTCTGTTAATGAAAACAAAAATGCCAATGAACCCTCACTCCATAGAAGTAGAAACCAAGAGTCCATCCATGACACCAACAATCATTGTAGAAGATCATTCACCATCAAATGGTGAATCCACATCACTGCCAACAACTCCCACTGAACTGTGATACTGAGTCACACATGGCATCGTGACTACCATCCTCTCCATGAAGATCATCTAGGTCTACACACACAACTGCAATGTCAGTAACATAACAAGTAGAACCAAAATCTCCAAGCCAAGAAGATCTTACAACCGCCAAACCATCATAAACAACAATGGATCCACATCATTGCCAAATGCTCCCACTGAACCATGATAATGAGCAATCCCATGGCATCATGATGCACACAACCAACACCACATCACTGTCATAAGCTCATACAAAACTTGTGAATCCAAGCTCTTAATGACAACATGATAACACAATAACACAATAGTAAAAGCTCCCACTACAACCAAAAAACCTTCAAACTTTTAAGAGAAAGACGTCCCAAACCCTAACCAACCATTAGCTCTGATACCAAATGTTGGAAATCGAAGGTAAAATTATAGCTTAAAACTTGTAAAACTATGAGACTGTAGATCTAATTAAGTGTTCTTTGTCACAATTCTTTGTGTATAATTAATCTGTTTAGATCAATTTTACCAATTGTAGAAAGAGAGAAAATTGTAGAAGAATGAGACAAGAAGATATAAGTGACACATCATATACGTGGAGAAACCCTTTCGGGAAAAAACTCCACCAAAATCAATAGTGCTTGTATTATTTAACCTTAGAACAAGATTACAATAATACTATATCAATCCTTGATTGATATGCTTCCTTGCCTTCAACATTTCTTCTTCACAACCTGCAATAAATTCTCATACATTTTCTGCAGCACAAACTATCTATGCATTCCATGTGACCAAGCATGAATCCACACATCCCATGCCATGCTTCAAACCCTCAAACATGCACAAGCTCAACTTGCTAATCTTCTACAAACTTTGACGCAATTGCTGCAATAAATAGACAATTAATGAGCATGTAAACTCATAAGAGTTATCAAATACAAGAGCATAAAGCTCCTCACAAAAATCGCACCTAGATTGTGCAAGTAGAGTTCCACACTGTAACATGAATTCAAAACCAAAGTCTCCTCAATTTAGGCGCCCCAAACTGAATACTTAACTGATCGTTGGTCAAGAAAATATCTTGCAAGCATCACCTCAAAGTTGGGGCCCAAGAATGAGCCCACTTAACTGAGCCTTGTAAATATCTTCTCATGCAAAAGGTGTTAACTCAAAGATGCCAACTTGGGCACCCAAGGTCCAAGTCAATCGTAGTTAACTGAAACATATCTCTCCACCAATTCATGCAAACAACATGCATGATTGATCACCCCCACTTAACTGAAAGTATCCACCTGTTATTTGTCATGCAACTGAAGTCATTAGCATGCAACTCAATTCAACTAACATGCAACTCAAGTCAACTAGCATGCAACTCAAAATAACTACATGCAACTCAAGTCAACTAGCATGCAACTCAAAATAACTACATGCAACTGAAGATAACTGAACCAGAACTAAATTGAACTGAAAGTGTCACTCCACTCTTGTAAATATCAATCCCTATTTTGTAGGAACAAGACATGCATTATTGAAGTGTTATCAATCCTCCAAACAGTTAACTGAAACAAGGTTGGTTCCACCTTCCATGTGGGCGCCCCATGTGCTCCTATCTTGTAGGAGATCTTCTTGGACGTCCCCACATGTTCCTATTATTTAGGAATAATCACAAATGTCAATTTACATGTTCATTTCATTCAAATTTAATCTCTTTCTAATCCTAGTGTTGGGGAATACTTTCCAAGGACTTAAGAGATACATGAAATATGTTTAGGATTGCAATTAAATGGCATCCTATTCCCAACAGATGCATCCTTCAAAAGTGTATCCACCATTTTACATAATGAACTAGGAAAGCCAAAAGCTTGTAGTATGGTTCTCAAAAAATGCCACTCCACTTTGTCATAAGCCTTTTCAAAATCCAGTAGAAGCATTGCTACCTTTTGATTGGAGCATCTTTCCCATTCCATGGCTTCCCAACTTGTTATTGAATTCTCAAATATATAAATGCCTTTTATGAAGCTCATTTGAGTACTGTTGATGAACCTTGGAAGAATACTAATGAGCTTTAAAACAATTACCTTAGCCAAGATCTTATATGACACATTTAACAATGCTATTGGCCACCAATTCTTGACTAAGGTCTTATCACCCCTTTTGGAAAGAGTTTAATAATACCCATGCTAATGCATCTCCCTAGGGAGCCTTTGCCCAGAGCTTTCCGATAGACTTGCAGTAGATCATCACAAACCCAATTAGAAAAAACTTTGTAGAATTCCACCGACAACCCATCATTCCCAGGGGATTTGTCATTATTCATGGAGCAAATGACATTCAATATAAATCTTCCTTGGTTATGACTGCAGAGAGCTTGGAGGAGTCCTCAGAGATTTTCCTTGGGATGAACCTTTGGATAAGGGCTCTAGCATTATGGCTATTCTCAATTCCCCATCAGAGGTGAACAAATTTTTAAAGAAAGAGTGAAATTGTTTTAGGATGTCTTCTTATGAAGTGAGCTCTTATCCTCAACCCAGATTTAGTCAATCTATTCTTTGACATTTTTTTCTTTTATGTACTTAAAGAAAAACTTGGAGGCTTTATCCCCACAGTTGATCCAATTCAACTTAGCTCTCGTGTTTAGGTCTTTCACCTTGTGAGCTTGGATTTTCCTTAGGCTGTCTTTGGCCATAATCATCTCTTCACACAACATTTCATCATTTAAGATTTCCTGTAATCTTGTCTCGACCAAAAACAGGTTGTGTCTTAAGATCCCTCTTCTCTTTCCTACTATCCAAAGCTCTTCTTTTTCCCAATAGTTTGGAACAACTTCCTCCATCCTTTCACATTCTTGTTCCATCTCTCAAATGTCGTTGCATCTATTAACAGTCACTTATTAATTTCCCTGAGGAGATGACATCTTTGCAATCATTGTTCTTAAGTAGAGAGGTGTTAAGGATGAAACCGACCTTTCTAATGTTTTCCTTTGGTTTGCCCTGACAAATTGATAGTTTTGCTTTGATAGGGTGGTGATCAGAGAGAGTGCATGGATATACACACACCTTGATTCCATTTTCATTTGGTGTGAAACTGAAGAAATCCCTATTTGCATATATCATATCCAGCCTGCAGTAAATCATGTTGCCACCTTTCTAGGCATTACACCAAGTAAACCAGACACCTTTACACTCCTTTTTGTTCCCTTCCATAGGGTCGACCAATTTGAGTTTGTTTTTTAGCCTTTGCCAAAAGTGTTTTTCACTACCTTTCCAAGACATGTCAATCCCTCCCCAGTTGTCTTCCATGTGCTATACTATGTTAAAGTCTCCACCCAAAATCCAAGGGAAATCAGGTAGGCTGGCAAGCCATTGCAAGAGCACAATCCTATCTCTATGGTCATTGGAAACACAAATGGAGCAAACCCCAAATGCAATCCCATCCTTTTCCAAGTAGCCCACACCACCCTGTTGCAGGGGGAGATGCCACTGCTAGTAACGTGTTGAGCCCACTGATTGGAGATTAGCATAGTAGCACCCACCCTTCCTTTATCATGTAAGGTGGTGAAAAAAATAGATCCATTCCAAATAAATTTGAGATTTGTTTCTAATTAGAACCCAGTGGCTTTAGTTTCTTGAAGGAATACATTTTTTTCGCTTTTCTCAAGGTTCAAAAACCTTCTTATAATATATTTTTTGTTAGGAGACTCAAGGCCCTTGACATTTCAAGAGTTGCAATTAAGGTTCATTTTCACTGCTCATATGAGTATCCTCTTGTTCACACCTGAACTGCTCTAAACATTTTGGCAGTTTTTCCTCAATCTCCACCCTCTTTGTAGAGGGTGACTGGATCACAATACTTGTCTTCTTCCTTTTATTTTTGGAGAGCAATACCCTCTTGCCCACTGTCATGGAGTTGCTATATTTCCTTGGCCTGTCTGGCCTAGCTCGGGGTTTTGGGGTTTGGATAGACTGCCCAACAATGATATTCTCATCCTTACAACACTTTATGGCCTCACCTTGTACCGAATTATCTTTTAACTTATTCTTGAATTTCTTATTCCCTTTTACATTATTTCATCCCCTTTAGAATCCCCCTTAGGTTTTCAAGGGATAGTGGTTTCCTCAACAGAGAGGGTAGTATCCTTGAAACCAGGGGAGCAGGTAATAACTTTATTTGACTATGAGTTGTGGCCAATATTAGTGTTGCTAGTTTGGTTAGGGGTTGTTAGGGATTCCTCAATTGGTGAGGAGAGTCCCAACCCCTAGGAGAACATAAACTAGGTTCCCCATGCATATCTTTATCTATCTGAGATTCCCCTTCATTAGTTGAGCTAGAGTTAAGCATGTCCACCTGGACACAAGAATCGAACAAGCTAGCAATAACCACGGGATTTTTTCCTTCCTCGGAAACCAAGGAGACATCCCCATTGCTCCCAGCCAAATTATCAACATTTGTCTTGTCAACCACTTGTTTAGACATTTCAAAACAAAATCTATTAGAATTCCTATTGAAACGATATTAGGAGACCGTAGAAGTCTCGTTTCCAAATGTATTAACGAAAAAAGTATCCCTTTTTCCTTAATTTGGGAATAATTAATATTAAAATGAACTTAATTATGCCTTGATCTAGTGTTGTAATGTGTCTTACATATTCACATTAAGTTTAGGGCCCTTCTAAACTAAATGGACTTAATTATGCCTTATTTAGGGTGTTGTAAGGTGTATCTTTAAACTTTCACACTAATCTAGGGCTTTATTAATTAATTGAGGTTAATTTTCCTTAATTGGCCCCTTTAATTCAAATCCAAGCTTAATTAAATGCAAATTTCGAGAGATAAAACTTGACATTCATAAATGCCATTACACAACACTTAATTTTAGGTGTATGTCCTAGGTTAGTGACCTAGGATCCATTCGCCACATGGCAAATGGGTCCTCACTAGTCCTAGGACCCTATTTTACATAACATTTCACATTTCCTGAAGTGTGTCCTAGGTGAGTGACCTAGGACCCACTCGCCACATGGAAAATGGGTCCTCACTTAGAGCTAGGACCCCTCAAAATATGTTTTTGACGGTATTTTAATGATTTCAAATCCATGATTTGATGTCGGCTTGTGATTTTTGAATTTCGGATATTAAGGGTAAGATATGTATAAATACAAGGCTATTTCACTTAGTTTCAACAGGAACTTTTATGCAAGCATCCTAATAGAAAATTTATGAGATCGAGCATTCAAGAGCAATTTCTAAGGCATTCAAGGGCTAATTTATAGAAGATTATTGCAGCAATCAAGATTCCAATTGTCATATCAAAGATGTCTTGCATCATGCATGTTGTTTGAGCTAATGTGTTGATGTAGCATTCAAGATCACTCAAGCATATTCAAAGGCATTGTTTTATATCAAAGTTCATGATCAAGATCTACATTCATTGAGACCACTTCATGCTAGTTTGCAGATTTGTATCCAAGGTTTCAATTGAGGATTGGTGAGTTGTGACATTGCATTTTGTTCATTCATCTTTCCTTTCATGTTTCATTTCATTACAAAGTTTAATTACGAAAACGGGATTTGACCAAGGCAAACCCCTATTCCCTAATAAAACAACATTTTTTCCTCCTTTGATGTGTGATTGCAGGTTTTAGATTGAAGATCATTTGAAAAGCAAAATTGCAAAAGTTGTCAAAGATGCAAAGAAAAGTTGTCAAATCATGAAAACTGAGCTACAGGATTTATTTTTGGCTTTTTGATAGTGCCCGACTAAAATCTGGGAGTGTAGACTGAGAGGAACAAAACCTAGAAACTGAATTTCCAGAGCCCTAGCCAGGACCCACTCGCTATAGGGTGAATGAATCCTTAGTGAGGTCCGAAAAAACACTTTTTGCAACAGGTACACAACATTTAACCCTCTTAAAAATTGCCTTTTGACTGCTATATCAGTTAGGTTTAATTTTTGTTACTCATTTGCACATTATTCCTTACATATTGAATGAAAATAGAGTGGATATCGGGTTCATCATTTTGTTTCATTATGGTGAACCTATTTTCCTTTATTTCACCAGATATCTATTTTCCAATTTTTTTTTCAATTCTTTCCTTGATTTTCTTCATAGCAATTTGTTGGGCATTCAATTTCTTTATTAACACAAGATCATTGGTAAGAACCGACGCATGGGGGGTCGAGTAAGATGGAGCCTCCACAGGGGAAGGGATATTTATTTCTCCCTCTTACTGACTCCCCAACCCCTTCATGAGAGAACTTTAAATGAATTGTGCAAGTTAATCTCAGGAGGGATACTTGTTGGGACCTGGTCGCGATTTTGGTCTCTCGTGGAGCACCTAATTTCGAACTCAAGGTCTTTCGCAAGAGGCAAAGCGCACTCCTTCACAACCAACGAGTGGTTCCCTTTAGGGCTCGCGATGCCGCCAAACCCAAGTGAGCTACCACCCTCATTCTCAGCTGTAGGTGTGGAAGCGGCCACCTTAGGGTTTTTTAGGGTTTTCTGCCAAGAATGGTCTCAAGGCTTCATTTTTAGACTTCTTCATTTGAATAATTGGATAGTTCTTTCTTATATGCCCTTCTTTACGACACAAATAGCAAGCATTGATACCACCCAAAATTTCTAGAGGGCGAGTGAAGTGGCATCCGTCCTTAATTATAATGTTTTTAGGAATTTCCACCCCCTGGAACTAAGGACACCAGAGCACGAGCATCCAGGTGCGGGAGAGAGGCTTTGGCTTCATCAACCCGTAAGAGGTCGCCTAAAGGAGCCAAGATCTGCAAAATAATTTTCCAAAATTGTGGAAGCAATTTTGTATGATTACCCACCTAGGACAAGACAGAGCAAGAATTTCTTCAACAATGATTGCGGGGATCAGGCTAATGCCCAAAAAGTGCAAACCCTATGTAAGCCACACTGAATCATCCTATAGAAAGACAATTGAATCCCACATTTACTAGCCCAGACTTTAGAAAACTAGGTGTCTAGAAATTTGCTGGCAAGGACCTTGTTTGTGTCCACTGTCGCAAGGAAAATTGTGGAATCCTTTAACCTATTTCTTTCACTCTTGATTACTTCCTTCATTTCTGAATTAGGAGCAATAAACAAATCCATAGGGTTTTCAAAGAGTGACTTACCTTCCTCGCATCCATCATTACCACTTTTGGCTTCCACAAAGAACTTCACACTGGTAGGAACAGTGATCGCTTTATCTATGAGAGCCTCCTTAAATTATTTGGCAGCAATACCAGGAGTTTCAATCCAATGAAATTTTGCTACCCAATTGATAAATCTATAGAAAATACGGATTACACCTTGACATGAAAGAAAATCACTCAAATAAGGAGATTTGATATCTCCATAAGTGCTAACTCATGGATAATGGAGTTTGTTTTTATTAATAATGGAAAGACAAGTTTCCTACAATGCCTATTCATTTTATAGATAAAAACACAAAATCAAGCCTCTAAGCCCTAATACACTACAAAACGTTTCTTATCATTTAAATCTAGATCAAGAATTTATAGAAAAGTTATCATCAACCTCAATGAGATTAAACATTAACATTCACGTGTAGTAGGGTGAATGTTATCTCTTCAATTCTCAATACTTCATCTAGGAGCTTCAAGGCTTGCTACAAATTTCTAACCATCTTGATGTGATTTGCACAATTATTATTTTTAAATCTAGATTGGGCATGCTTGATAAAGTCCTAAATATTATTTCCCCACATCCAAAGGCATCCTTCTATATTGAGCTTAACCAAACATACAAATATTTTTTAGTAGGTAAGACAACATAATTTAAAGAGACAAAAAATAAAACTGACATTTCTCAAAATATTTCCTTTTTTAATTAACATTTTTCATCTTCTTATTAAGTGTTCAAGTTAAAAGCAAGAGAAAAGAAAGGAGCTTACCATATTTATCTTTGAGTTTTAAACAGTCTTTTATTATTTATAATTTTTTTAAAAAAAATTATACATATTTCGACAAATATTTTTTAATTTAAAGAGATAAAAAAATACTTGACATTTCTCAATCTATTACCTTATTTTGTTTATATTTTTTACCTTCTTATTAAACATTCGAATTAAAAGCAAAAGAAAATAAGCAAGCTTACCATGTTCATCATTGAATTTTACACTCTTATATTATTTCCACAAATCTTTCAAATCTTCTTTGTCCATTATTATAGCCTTAAACTATGTTTAAATGACACTTCATCTCAAAAAATAATTTTGAACAAATGATCAACATTTTCCTATCAAAAATGAGGTCAAAAGTTTACCCTAGGGTTAAGTGTTGTATTACCCTCTTCAATGCCTAATTTTCATTGTTAATACATTTTTCTCCATTCTCATTCATGTGCACTATTGTAGCACCACTACCTTCCATGCACCCTTCAAACAAGTTTTTTAAAACAACGTTTCAATCCATACACATAGCTTTTCCTTCTATTGAATAGTCAATATGATACTATCCAACTTTGCATGAAATCCATAAACTATTTTATTTCTTATAAAAACCAAGCCAACACAAAAACCAAAACCTAAGACACACCTAAAGTGTTTCTTAGCACAAAAGAGAAAAAAAGGAAATCAAGGAGAGTATTAATATCAAACATCTTATAGTCCAAACAAAAACAAAGGTTTGGAGAGATTCTAATGGAGGATAATTTTTTCTCTTGAGTTCTAAACATTAATAAATTAATAGTTATAATTCACTTATTTCTATCACTCTTAACTATTCTATGTTTAAATCATTTACATTCATAATTCATATTTATGTTTGTATCATTTATATTCATGGTCTGTTTGTTTTAAGCAATGTGATATCATAATTAATTTACTTCTATCACACTCTTAACTATTCTATGTTTAAATCATTTACATTCATAATTCATATTTATGCTTATATCATTTATATTCATGGTCTGTTTGTTTTAAGCAATGTGATATCATAATTAATTTACTTAATTTTGAAGAATGTAAACTTTTTTAAAAAAATTAAGAAAAATAATAATTTAACACTACAAAACAAGATTTTAATTAATTTTCATAATAAAAACTTAAATTTCAACTCTACAAATTAATTTCCTTTTCAATTTATAAAAAATAAAAAATTGAAAGGCCAAAATTCATTAAACTAATATTACAAAAGTCAAATTTCAATTTTTATTTTGAGAGAAACATAATAAACAATGCTTTAAATTGTCTAAAATAACATTCAATTAAAAATAAACCTAGGACTAATGATGGCACTTTCCAACGGACATCTTCGTTCGGGCGGACTTTTTCAAACTGGTTATGGCGGGCGCTCTCGGCCTGCTGCGGATGTTGCGAGTGTGCCTCCTACGTTTGCTGGCGCTCTAGGCGAGTGTGGTTGGCTTGCTGCGGATGACTCCCTGTTGCCGGTTGGTCAGTCTGTTGACTCCCTGGCGGTCTCCTCTTCCCTGGTGGTGCCTGCATCAGACATTTTTGCTGATTTGGGCAGTGACTCTGTGGTGTCGTGCGCTGTTCAACAGTCCTTGGTGGTGCCTGCCTCGAGTTCTGACGTGGGTGGGCTTCTCCCTTTGTCTGGTGATGTTTCTGTCGACAGGGCTGAGGCTGCTCTGTTTCCTGGTGATGAGGGATGTGCTTTGGGGATTCCTCATGCTCTGCCTGGGGTGGGTGCTGCCTCAGGCCCTAAGGTGCCTTTCGCTCCTATCTCGGGTGCCCCTGCTGGTAGGAAGTCTTTTTTTGAGGCTGTGGCTAAATTTGGATCCCGGTTTGCTCCTGTTCCCTCTAAGTTTTGTCCTCTGTCGTGTGCTCGAGCTTCCCCTATGGTTGTCTGTGGTCCTGAAGTTGCAGAAAATGAAGAATTTTATTTGAGGCAGGGTGTTGTTTGCAGGTTTAATGGCCTGTGGCCTTCCCTTCTAGATCTACATGACTGGGTTTCTATTTCTTGGAAGCCCATTGTCTCGGGACGGATTGAGCTGTACCCCAGTGCTCGGGGGTTTTTCTTTGTCTCCTTCTCCTCCCCTGCGAACAGAGACTGTGTGTTGGATAGGGGTTGGATGTGGGGTGTCCATTCCCTTTCCATTAGGCCCTAGACGTGCTCCTTCGACCCGCTTACTGAACCGTTGCACATCAGACCTGTCTGGGTCCGTCTTCCGAATCTTTCTCTGCAATTTTGGGAGTTGTCTTGTTTTGAGGCTATTGGTAACTCCTTTGGTCATTTCCTCAAGGTGGACTCAATGACTCGGGATCTGGGCACACTACAGTTGCCCATATTTTGGTTGATTTAGATACTTCCAAACCTCTTCATGGTGAGGTGGTTTTGATGGTGTTGGGCAGGCCTTGGTCGCAGCTGTTGGACTATGAGGGCCTCCCCTTTCGTTGTAGGAGGTGTTTTGCTACTGGTCATTTGGCCTCGAGTTGTCCACTTGCTCGCCGCAAGGGTGCTGCTACTTGGTGGAAGAATGCTCTTTTGGATCACCTCACTGTCGATGCTCCCTCTCTGAACTCTTCAAGCTCTTTTGACGATTCCTCTGAGGATGGTGATCTTCTTGTCCCTCCTTTGGTGTCTGAGCCTCCCCAGGCTCCTATTTTGGCTACCTCTTCTGTTGATCCTTTGTTGCACCGGTCTGTTGTCGGTGTGCTGTCGCTTCCTACTCGTCCCTCGTTTGATTCAGCTGTTTCGTTGGTCGCTCCGGTCTCCTCTTCTTTGCTGTCGGTGCCCTTGATGTGTGGTGGCTCCTCGCCTGTGGTGACTGTTGTCGTTCCTCTACCCGTGCCCTGCTCAGTGGTTGCTTCCGAGCCTCCTTGGTCAGTTGTGTTGCACAAGAAGAAAGGACTCCCCAAGCCCGTTGCTTCTTTGCGTCCTCGGGTTCTAAATGTTGGCTTGGTCCCCTCTAGTACCTAGGCCGTGCCTTTTATGGTTCTTTGGTTTTCTACAGCTGACTGTCAGCTGTTTCTGTTTGTTCCTATAGTTCATTTCTGTTTTGTTCTATGTTGTCCTTTGGCCCTTTGGGCCCCTTGTGAAGGGTATGACACCCTGAAAATGCTACTTATCTTTTCAAAAACATTCAATTAAAAAAATAGCATTAATTTTTATCAATATTTCTTTAAATCAATGATCTTTAACATTTTCCAAAACTTAAACTAAATGAGAATTCTTCATTTTATTTGAGCTTTGCAAGCAACAAGCATTACCATTTGCTTTCAACCCTATCATGCTACCTACTATTTAATATCAAAAGTTGTTTCCCAATCCTTTTAATAAAAGGCATTGCCACTTTAAATCAGGTAATTAAGAAATGAAGATTTCAAAATGAAAAAAGATAAGTTGTAAGTTCTATTTTTTAATAATTCGTTTGTTAAATGCTCTACTTAGCTTGTCTGTGTGAGCTTTAGTTGACCTTATTTCTGGAACTTCAGGGAGTGGCAAGTCAAGTATTCAGAAGTATCTATATGGCCCCATTCATGAAGGCACTAAGGTTAAGTTATATAGTATTTATAAAGGAGACATCCAATATTAATCTTATATCCAATGTACATTTGATAGATGACCTTCATCTTACATCTTTTTGTAAGTGATATTATTTAAACTGTCCTTCACTCTGATTGCTGCAGTTGAAATTTTTTTTGTTTAAGGGTATGTTGTATTTACAATTTCTAGAGGCAATGCTATCAACTCTAAATTCAGTATGTCTCAAGCTTAAATTTGTTGTTTTTATACACCGTTTTCTTTCATGGTTGTGAGGTCTAATGCCCTTTGCATCAATATGGCATGATAGGACCGAGATAGTGATTTCCACAATGCTGCCAAAACATATTCAACCAAATTAGAAAAATCTAATTCGATTGGTTTGCTTGAGTTCAAAGTTGTCTATTGTTTATATGAAAGAACTATGAACTTTAAGTTTCTTAAGAAGCCATATGATTCAGGCTTGCATAAATAAAACAACAAGCTAAGATACTTTGCTTTGTGGATTAACATACTAGGTTGATGCACAAGCTAACGAATCCTTCATGTTTTATATTTGACAAGCTCAAGTAGAAAGTGTGAAATGTCACAATCATTGATTTATATTATTAATTCAAGAGGCAGTCTTTGGTTGACTGTCTAACCTCTATATCATAGCTTCAAATGGAAGATAATCTGTCATCATTGGGGATTTTGTTCTCACAAGTCATAATCTTTTTGGCTTTCTCCACGTCAAGTTATGGTTTCTCCAAACTCCTAATCAAGCAGCCACAATTTCTTAGCAATTTAGTTACTTTTACAACCCCATTAATAGTTCTACTTTGACAGAACATGCCCAAATGTCCTCTCATAGTTTTTGTATAGGAATTGGAAAAATTCTAGCCGATGACCACTTCATGAAGAGGAAGCTATGGGAAAATGTAGAGAATGGTAAGCTATGAGGGACTGAAACTTAACAACTCTTCCAAATACATCCTTCACGTGCTCAGAACCTCTAAGGAACATAATTAATGCTTCATAGGCATTATTAATTATATAGGTTCATAATGGATTTCTACCTCTTGATGTAGTTGAAGTGACTTATATAAAGAGCTCTTGTTTGTAATTTTATCATTCTTCTTGATGATGAACCATAAAATGTGGTCCATAATGTCAATCCTTCAAATTTCTACACAATTTTACAAAAAGATTGTCCCTTTAATAATTATGGATTGCAGAAGCTTGAAGTCTCTACTAATTTTTTATTGATATAAACTTAGATATATGTTAATTTTTAGATAAGAGAAGCGGGGGTCCTCACCCAAGAAAACAAAGTACATAATGAACTACAACATTAGCATAACAAAGAGAAAGTCAAACCCAAGCCCATGCAAGGATGGTCTCAAATAACTAGAAGTCTAGAACAAAAGAAGAGAGACTGCCAATCACAAACCGAGCACCACCAATAGCTATGAGCCATAAAACCAACAAACCGAAAGCCCAAAAGCCCTCGAGAAAACCAAGAGACACCCCATCCACTAATGCCACCAACAACTTGGGCACCCACATCCTCACTTCTTAACCTGCTACTCTGACCATCACTGACGATTAGTATTTGCTTAGGCACCACCTTGCTGCCATTGCTAGGATTACAAAGAGCTTCAAATTTGACACCATAAATAATTTTAAGCCTTTTCACAGCCCTATTCATCATACCTCCAGCCAAAGATGGCAAAGTGTTAAGTCCCTCTAATGCCTCTTGATGATGAGATACCAATAGGTACTTGATCACAAAATGTAGATCCTAGCAAAAGGAGCTAAGCTCTTTAATATCACCATTAATTGTTTGAACCTCCTCTTTCAAGGTGCCAATTTCTGAATTAAGTTCCATGGGAATGCATGGAGTTGAAGCACCAATACCATCCCCTACATCTTCTACACGAGGATCGTCATCTTCCACATTCACTTGCTCCGGAAGGAGCAGGAGAAGTTCAAACTACTTCCTAACCTGCTCTGATTGGATTGCCATTTCCAATTTCGTACAAAAATCTGCCACTACTATCACCCTAGACCTCACAGACCCATTATCTTCAATGCCTTCTTTCCGTATAATACTCTTAACAAGATTCAACAAATCAAAATTCTAGCAACGAAAGGTCTTCTGAAGCTGATAATCCGACACCCTACCACAATGCACAGGATCTTTTCTATTCCCCACCAAATGCTTGTGAGCCATGTCACTGATGAAGGAAAAGCCAAATGCTAGAGAGAGTTGCCATGGCTATCACTACACACCACATAGAACAACTGCATACGAACCACCACATGCCAACAAACAAAATGTCAAAAAACCATGAAGGAGGTGCATGAAATTCATCACAAATAAAACCAACACACGTTTCACCTGCCATCCTCATGAAATCTCAAAAAGACACTGTATACAGACACTACTAGAGGAAGCAATGACAATAAAACATCATAGCAATTCAAATATGGACTCTGCAGAACTGAAGGAAGGTTTCAAGGAGTCCACCAAATCAAATCAAACCCATCACAGTGGCTTTTCTTTCAATAAAAGTGGTTCAAGACCCACCCAAGCATCATCTTGATTACCAACAAATGCCAAAAAGGGCGTTTGATTAATCCCAGCATTTGCTAACTAGTCTGCCACGCCATTATTTTCATGAAAACAGTGATTGAAGGCAATGTCATTGAAATCCTTGCAAATAGACACTGCTTCTTCTAACACCTCTCTTGACTTCCAATCAGATAATCAGATTTTCTCTAACCTTGGATAACATTAGGTAAATCCCCTTCAACTAACAAATTCCTGCAACCAACCAATTTAGCCAGCAAGAGACCAGTGACCACAGCTTCCCATTCCACCTGATTATTGGTCCTACTTTCCAGAAAGGAAAAAAAGAACCATCCTTTCAAAAGTTGCAAATTCATCTCAAAGTACCACACCAGCCCCCGCAATGCCCAGATTACCCCTAGTCGCCCCATCAAAATTTAACTTAAAGAACCCCTTAGGCAGGGTTTCCAACAAGCATCATTAACTATATCATCTTTGTTCAAATATTGCTTCTGGATTGGATTGTGATAGAATTTTTGCATCAACATTTCAGATCACACTCCATGATCCATCATCAGGATGAATGCGAACAAGAGGAGAAAAATGGTTTGTTGCAGACTTGGACTAGCTAAAAGAGAGAGGGGGGGGAGAGAAAGGAGACATGGGAATCAAGGTCCAAGGAAAGAAAAAAGAAGAAAAAGGAGAAAAATAAAATATTGTAAGAAGATTTCTGGATTAACCTGTGTGTCAGTTTTTACATCAACGTTTCGGATCATACTCCATGATCCATGATCCTGATCATGGATCATGGAGTATGATCCGAAACGTTGATGTAAAAACTGACACACAGGTTAATCCAGAAATCTTATTACAATGCTATCATGGACTGTGGAAACTTCATGCTTTTAATTTTAAAAAATAAAATAAACAAAAGAAGTGTTAGACTTAAAAACCAAGCCACAAATCACAATTAAAGCACAATGCACAATAAAAACCAAGCTTATAGTTCTAAAAATAAAATATGACAAGAAATGAAAAAAATAAAAACAAAATAGAAAAGAGGAGGGAAAAAACAATAAGGAAAATGTAAAAACAACAAAGGAATTACATAAATAGTAATTGAAAAGACTAAAGAAACAAAAAAGCCCTAATAATAACTAGAATTATAAGAATTAAGATAAAAAGAAATAGAACTACATGAACAAAAGACACAACACAAAATTAGAAGGGAAATTAAATAAAAGACACAACACAAAATTAGAAGGAAAATTAAATAAAAGAAAAAGTAAAAGATTAACTAAAGAAAGCTTACAAAAACTTGCAATAAAATTAAAAGACAAAAAAGAAGAATTAAAAACTAAAGAAGAATAATACAAGGATAGTAGAATAATCAAAAACTACACAAACCCAAAAAGAGCTAAGGGATAACATACAAAACAAAGAGAGCCAAAAGAATAAAATTAGGAAAACTAAACCAAACTGCAAGGAAACGATTAATAAAGGGAAAAAAATAGGAGAGATGCAAAACACCAAGAAGACAATGAAATAAAGACTGGCAAAAACGAGAAATTGCCAAGAAAGGGGGCAATATAAAGAAATTAATAACAATCCAAAAATTGGAAAAATGAAAATGAAGAAAAAAGGGGGAAGGAGAAATGAAAGAATAAAACAAGCAAAATAAGGATTATTTTAAATCAAACAAAGAATCAAAATAAAATAAAAGAAGGGAAAAACTAATAAAATACAAGATAAATAAAAACAAAGAGAGAAAATTATAAATAAAGGAGGTAGATCAAAGGCATCAAAGAGGGACTGAAAGAGGAAGGGAAAAAAATTAAGAAAAGAACACACAACACCGGGCCAAAGGAACAATTAAAGCCAAAATTGAAGTAAAATTAAGACCAAGAAAAAGCAAGAAAGGAATAGACAAGGCTATTCACAAATAAAAATTGAAAAAGGAAGGGGAGGCAAAGGGGGAAGGGGGAAAGCACCGGAAGGAAGAAAAAGGAAGGGGTTAGGGCCAAAGAGGGGAAGGACTAAGAAAAAGGAGGACCGGGCCAAGGAAACACAAGGCCACCACCACGCATGGAAGAGCGAAGAGGCTAGGACTAGGAGCGGTTTTGTAGGTTGGATAACAAGGGCTGCCAAGCTTTACTGAAGCTCCAACCATCATCACGATTAAGGTTAGAGGGGTGGTTGTTAATGTGCATGGCTTCCTTGAGTTTCCTTTTGAATAAATTGTCTTTTTTGCATAAGACTTGCGTGTTTTCTAAACAAATGTGGTGCTTAGTTGAGGAGGAGTGCTCTGCAAGAGCAGATTTGAAAACACGATCATGCTTGATGTCAGCACTATGCTCCTTAATTCTCATGCAAAAGGATCGACCTGTTTCGTCGAGATATAAGGAAGACCACAAGAGCAAACTACCTTGTAGACTCCAGACTCATGAAAAATGTCCCTCAAGTCCTTGAGAGAGGGGAGACGGTGCTTTGTTGGAAACAAGCTACACTGAGAGAGGGGGGTGAATCGGTGTTGTGCAAAAATTAACTTTATTAGCCTTTATCTTCAAAGCACTTGTAACATTCAACCAAAATGCATGAACATGAAGAAAACAATCACAACACCATAACACAAGAATTTTTACGTGGAAACCCTGTTAGGGGAAAAACCACGATGGATGGCTAATCCACAATATGATCTGAGTATACTCAAATGAAGTTTACAATATAGGGAATGCACTTACATTCAGGCACACTGCCTAGAGCTCACTGCTCAAGAAGATTCACTGTCTTACAAAGATAATTAGATTAAATCCATTTGAGATATTGAACTGAGAAATTAGCATCTACATATGCTTGATTAGAGTTTTGGTTAGGCTCAACAATTGATCTTTTGTCTTTCTGACTGATTTTGCACTTTTGCTCTGCTCTGCTCAAACTCGCATCACAAAATCCTTAATGCACAAGTGAAACTGTGCATAATCGCTCTTCTGATATTTGCAATTTGCATCGACACATCTTCTTCGTATATCAAAATGATATGATCAATCACTTATATATATCCGCGACCAAGAATTTAATCGCAATATGTCAACATCAATAGAACACAAAAATATTTACAACTGTCGGCCCAAAACATGAGTAATGTATAATGCGCATCCACAACGGTCGGCCACAACTTAGCTAGGACCCAAACAAAGATGCTCGAACGCAAACATACTTGAACAATTACTTCCCAAACATCCGCGACATGTTATATCCACGAAGTCGGCCTCCATGCACTGATAAACAGGAAATTATTCAACCGGATCTTCTAAGTCGCACACGGATCAATACGAGCCATTGCGACTCAATAGCAACAAAGATAATATACGAAAAAAAAATTCCTTGAGATACGCAACACAAAATAATAATAGAAAATCTTCATAAGAATCGATGAACACAAAACTGTTGGATGCTTTGTTCTTCCTTGACTGTCCTCAATTTGTCTGCCGGTATGGTCAAATGATGATGTGCGTATCCAATCATCGATTCGGGTTGCCATCAATGACAACACCAAATGATATTAGCAGTGTCTCTTGCCAACATGCTTCACTATGGAAGAAGGTTTGAAAGCGTATCTAAGCCCTTTTTTATGGAGGATCTTAGAGATTTTATGGGAGATGCCTTCAATATAGGGCAACGAAGCACCCGAGAGAAACTCAAGCTTGGTGGTTGAGGAATTGGAAAGGAAGCTCATCTTCGCATGGTTAAAGGCTTTAGAGATTTGCTTGTTCGTGTACCCATTCAAGATGAAGACTTTACGGAGATGGGCCAACTCTTGGTTCAAGTTATCCTTGTCACAAATTTGGAAGGCTCTCACAGCAAGGGTTTTGAGGACACTATTTTTTTGGCAAGGGTGGGATGAGAAGATGAGTGGAGGTAAAGGTGGGTATGAGTGGCCTTGCGAAAGACACGATGACCCAGGGAACTATCTGATTTTTTGATGTGCAAAATGTCTAGGAACAGAAGTTGGCCTTCCGATTCAATCTCCTTGGTGAAGTAAATGCAATGGGCAATACTATTGAGGTGGGTATGGAATTCCTCTAACCTATCAAGGCCATGAGGCCAACAAACGTTGGTATCATCAACATACTGTTTCCACCACCTTGACTTGAGGGGGAAGGAGAACAAGGCAACTTCTTCAAAATGCTCCATGAAGAGGTTAGCGATGACAGGGGAAAGAGGGGAGCCCATGGCCACACCATCAACCTGTTCATAGATGACATTTTGGAAAGAAAAGAAAGTGGATCTCAGGCATAATTCTACTAGGGAGGCAATCTCGTTGCTAGATATTCGTCTAACAATCTCGATCGAGTTAGGGATGGGAACTTTGGTGAAGAGAGAAACATCAAAACTAACCAAAATGTCGTCACTTTCCAAATTGACATTCTCAATAAAATGAACGAATTGGGTGGAGTCTTTGATGAAGGATTTAGAGTTGCCGACGAGGGGAGAGATTAGTTTGGCAAGGAAGGAAGCCAATTTATAAGTGGGAGAGCCTATGGTGTCAACAATGGGTCTCAAAGGAATGCCCTCTTTGTGGATTTTGGGGACACCATAGATGCGAGGTGTGACGTATTTGGAGGGTAACAGATGCTTCTTGGTGGCAATATCAAAAGAAGATTGGGTAATGGCATGCTTAACTTTGCAAAAGATTTTAGAACACGGATTGTGGGATAAAATTTTATAGCTTGTGGAGTCTGAAAGAAGATCATGCATTTTAGATATATAGTCATGCTTGTTCATGATAACAGTGGCGTTTCCTTTGTCGGCTTTGTTGATGATCAAGTCTTTGTTACGCAACAACTTGTTGAAAGTTGATGATTAAGCCTTTGTTATTATTAGGGCTTTTTTGTTTCTTTAGTCTATTCAATTACTATTTATGTAATTCCTTTGTTGTTTTTACATTTTCCTTATTGTTCTTTTCCTCTATTCTATTTTGTTTTTATTTTTTTCATTTCTTGTCATATTTTATTTTTAGAACTATAAGCTTGGTTTTTATTGTGCATTGTGCTTTTATTGTGATTTGTGGCTTGGTTTTTCAGTCTAACACTTCTTTTGTTTATTTCATTTTTCTCCTTTTTCTTTTTTCTTTCCTTGGACCTTGATTCCCGTGTCTCCTTTCTCTCTCCCCCCTCTCTCTTTTTAGCTAGTCCAAGTCTGCAACAAACCATTTTTCTCCTCTTGTTCTCTTTCATCCTGATGATGGATCACGAAGTGTGATCCGAAACGTCAATGCAAAAATTCTAACACAATCTAATCCAAAAGCAATATTTGAACAACAATATGGATTGTGGAAATCTGATATCATTAATATATCATCTTTCTTTGCTATTACCCCATGAATGTGGCTACTCAAATCTTAGCTTTAATCCAATCTCGAAACAAAATAAAATATATAAGTAACTAGACAAATGGTATAAAGCACATAAAACACACTTTGGTGCATCACGCATCTAGGGGCATTTGTGTATACTTTCATACCATGCAAAAACACAATGGAATAACAGAGTATTTGTCATTTCCAATTTGTTTTTAGATGCAGAGGCCATGGAGATGTAGAATTTGATTAACTATGGATGAGATGCCCCACGTACTATCATGTCAGTCAAGAGACTCCAAGGCCTTCACAATGCCTTGTAGGGCTTTCACACCCCTACTAGGTGTAGCCTATCTCTGAGCAGGGTCTCTTAGGTGGTCATCTTTTCAGTAGCAACCATCTCCACTTTAGCATCCTTGGCCACACATGACAACCAACTCCCTTGGGTAGACCTTGCTATCTCCTGTGAGAATTCTTGGGTGTACACAAGGAACAGCAGGGTATCAAGATACATTTGGTTGGGACAACATATCTCCTGATACAAAGCTGCAGAGTGGATTGGACAGTTGGAAGTTGGAACAACAATGAAGAATCTCCTAGTGCTGGTGCTGGTGCTGCTTGTTCTTACATGTAATTTTCTTAGCATGCAGATTTTTGTGCGTCTTTAGATAATTTATATGTTGATGCTTTAGTTTCATGATTTTGATGATATAGATGATGACAGATGCAAAAAGTGGCTGTGAGTTCTCTGGGCTTGAGAATACCATGCTTTATTATGGATTACTGTTTCACACTTCATGCCCTTTATGTCGAGGCATGATATCTTTCTGCCAGCATTTTTGTTTTGCATTTGCTGTTGACAACTAAAATGTGAATAGATGGGTTAATCAACAAAAACAATCACACTATCGTTTAGAAAGCTATCTAACATAATTTATATTTGTGAGCCAACATATTTGACTTGAAAATGAATTAACCCTTTTGGAAGGTAAATAATTCCCTCATATAAATTCAAAACTAAGTCTTGTTCACAATATAGGCTCTTTAAATCAGCTTGAAATAAGCATTAAATTGAAAACAGCCAGAGCCCTACAATTACACATGTTAAAGGAACTGAGATATTGTCGTCCAAAAACTGTGTTACAGGCAGAGATTCAACAATTGTTGCTGCCACTGATATCACTGCAACATTTTGAACTATGGTCTCCCAGTTCAGATGAATGAATTCAAATGCGGAAAAGTAGCTTAGGACCCTGCAAATTTATCCATCATGTTAAGACCAACTGTAAACCATATGTCATTCCCAGTCTAAGTGCTAGAGGAAGCGTGTGATAATATGTATAATACAATAAACTCATTAGATGTTGAAATCAAAGCATTCCAATTCCCTACGCATGCATATATTTTAAGGCACCTTTTCAATTCCCTTTATCTGCCAATTAGAGGTCTCTGTTATGAGCAAGTAGTCACCAACTTACCCAAGGGAAGTGAGGAAGCCAAACACGAACATAGATATAGTTCCAGCCCAGCTCTTTTCATGATTATAAGGAAGCTTAAGACCCCCAAACCTTCTTCCCATTATATCAGCTATACCTGCAAGCAATTGAAAAATCATATTTTGCTAGAATAAAATTTAGAGAGTTCTCTAAAGTGGTCCGAGACTCTGAACAATAGATCAGCTGAGAAATCTTTGTAATGGGTTTCAATAATTCTTTTAAGATACAGATGTAAAAGAAATCTTTGGGTACCGGCCTAACTAACACACCAGATATGGTGTGTAGGATTCCTCTTCCAGGGGCAGGGTGACTTTTTCACCCTATCTATATATTTTATTACTTGTGTACTTGCTTGGATTTCCACCTCAAGATAAACTTCATCTTGCGAAATTTCAACCTTTTCAATGTGCATGAAAAGGGATCCCCAACCAAAAGACCTAATCAGGGTCTTGGGGCAAGAAATTTCCTTCCATTTATCTCGTGTTGCAAGCATGATTGCTTGTAATGAAGATGCCAAAGTTTCCAGATATAAAGCACCTGTGAAAATAGATGTGCAACAAAACAAAGCAACCTTACATGTGCAAATGCAGGATCCCATGATTCAAGTGAGATACATTGTCAGTGCAATACAAAAAGGTACATGGTTTTGAGAACGCATATTAGTAAAGCAAAAAGCTTCATAGAATGCATATTATTTGACATGCAATAATCTCCACAGCTCTTCTGATGTGTTGCATCTCCAACCCTCCCCATCGTGAGTAGTACAAATAAAATTCAGCAATCTACAGTAAGGTAAGAACAATACCATCCCCTCCGCACATCATTGCCAAAGCAACCACTCCTATAGGTGACTCCCGCCAAAACACAGTAGTGCAGAAAATTAGGACCAGGACATAATACATAGGCCCTCTTAATAGTTCCCTGCAGGTCATCAGCATTTCCAGATTGAGCTTAAACAAATTCAGTTTAACCAAAGCACAAAAAATTATCTGATTATTGCAAAACCTGATTTTTTATTTTGGGCTGGTGAGGCTTAGGGCTCAAAATTAGCCAATTATGAGAATGCATGGTATTGTAAAGGTAGTGAAGCTCTTACTCAGGTTTGCCTTCTCGACTAACAGCCTTCACTAACCCTTCATTGGTAGCATATGAGAGTCCGTAAATCAGAAGTCTAGCGCAATTTGCGAAAGGAACAATAGCAGCAATGTAACGAGCATCTCCTGAAGAGCTGTGTATTCAAATTCAAACCAAAATGTTTTAAAATGATAAAATCGAAGGGCAAAAAAGCAGAAAATCAATCTATTTGAAAGCTCTTGGAAAATAAATATTTATTCTGAAGGTCTCATATTATTTATCACCCTGTTTTCATGTAATGAAGACTGACACTAGGGCAGTAAGATCATCAAGCAAACTGTTTCGGAAAAAAGCAGTAAGGTCAACCTTTCCTCTGGCATGATGGCACTCACCAATCAGGGCCTTGTCAATTCTTGTCTTGTCTACAATTGATGGCACTCACCAATCATATTGGCACATGATGCAGAATGCTATCTTCAGAACTAATATTGTTTAAATAAAAAAAGATATTTATTTATAGCAGATAAACCATTAAAAAAGTGATGACCTTGAGGACAACTATGGCCAACTGCCACTCTGTTCAATACAATACCTGAGTATTCATATAGGCATCACTACTGTCAACTGTGTACCATCATGATCAGATCCTTTACATAACTGGGTCTGTGAATCCCCAAGAAACTGACTACAACAGACCAAGATACTCTCTCTAGACACAAATTATTGAGATAAAAATTTCCCTTAACTGGGGTCTGGATGAGGTGAAGTTGTTGTAATCTTTGATGGCTGGACATTTATTTTCTTTTGGATTTATTTAAAGTTTTTGGAAAATTTGGGTTATCCCTTTTTATTACTTGTTAATGAATATTTTTTTAGTTTCAAGTTTCCCTGGAATTTTGAAATTAAAATCATACTGATGTCCAAAAAGTACTAAGTATATACATTACAGACAACACTTTTCCACAGTCCACTATAATGAGTTGAGAGTGCTTCTGAATATAAATGTGCAAGTTTTAGCATCAAAACGTACACACAGTTATGTGAAAAAGCACTCTCGACTAACTCTCAACTCAAGTATGTATATGTTACCTAAGCACAAGCCTAAAATTAACAACAAACATAAGCATCCAAAAAGAGATACTCCTATGGAACTATTCTGGATTGCAGAGTCTGTCTTTGAATAAGCTATGTTCCCAAGTTAAATGCCTTCAAACCAAACAAATGGAAGATATAGATCAAGCACACCTGAAAAGAGGCCAAGCCATCATGAATAGTAGTCCAGATGAAATGTGCACCAATTTCCGGCTCAGCTTCTGTTCTGATGGCACAAGAGCAAATTCGTATTTACAGCAAAAAATAAAAACCAAGCCCAAAAAAACACATACAAAAAGAACCAAAGGATAATTTTTACCTGGTCCAATACATTAGACTTGGTAAGAACATCAAAACCAGAGACTAAACCATAAGCCCCCAACATGATCAAGGATGTACACCCCATATCCCAGGCTGTACTGCTGAGTTGTACCCCACAGGCAATGTTTCTGCTGCTTCCATTGCCATACAGTGCTTTTGTGCCAAATAACCTTTTGCATTTCAATGTCAAAATCATATGTTTTGCAGGGGTACTAAATGGGTACCTGATTTTCCCAAGTTCGATTGTTGAAAATGTGGTGTAGGGCTTGGGAACCACGGTTGCTAATGCCATCGTGACAACTGTCTCACAAGAAGCATGCGCATTACGAATCCCTGGCTTAACGCATACTGGCATTTGACACAGCATATTATTCAATGGTTATAGTGAAGTTGCCAACGACCACTGAGGATCGCCTTGCTGCGTGCTCTTTGCCGTCTCTGCTGTACGATTTTCGTTAGGAATTAAATAAAGGCAGTTAAATGAAAATAATCTTTTAGCAGTATTTCTGGTTCATATTGATTTTATTTTTTATCATATTTGTTAGTATATTTGGACTCGTTATCTCTGACCAATCAAAAATATTTATTATTTATTTTTAAAATATTAAAAAATAAAAGACACAATTTTAATTAGAAATGACAAAAATATATTTCATGATAAGAAGCTTACAATTTGATTGGTGTTTATGTTGATTTAGGAAAAAAAGTAACTAGAGAAAGTGACAATTATCACTTTAAGAGAGAAAGGCAAAGTAGCTACATGTCATTTTCTAACACTTACGAAATAATAGTTTAGTATAATTATTATGTATTTAGTTTCTTTGAAACTGAAATATTAGAGGAGAGGATCGGGTAGTTGAGCACTCTAACTTCACGCTTCTCAAAATCTTACGTGGAAATTTCAAATCACTCCCAGTTTTTTAAAGAAGCTTACTTGGAGGGCTCTTGCTTATAACTTTAATTATTTATTTTCTTGGTTTGTCAATCATCATATAAAATTAAAAAATTTTCCAACAATTCTATAGTGTTTAATTACTTTATGTTATTTAATAATAGTCCTTGAATTTTTTTACTAAATTTTCAACTATTTTAATGTCTAGAATGACAATGCACATTGGTAATAGACATCATAATATTATGAGATGGCAAATTAAATTAATTTGAAAGTTATTTCTATATACAATGAAATACTTTTCAATTATTAATGTCTTGAATGACATTGAATATTGTTGTATACCTCAGAATATTGTGAGGTGACATCTAGTTTTTGTTGTCGAAAACTACTTTCAAAAACCATAGAGAAAATTCATTTGGTGATAAAATGTAGGTTTGATGAATGTCAATAATCTTAGGACACATTGGTGGCCTTTTCTAGTATATTAGGACCTTTTTTCAACATCCATGTGACCTTTCAGGCCATTTTGAAGGGTTGGTGGGAAGCTAATGAAAAATAGACAAGAGTTTTGAATTGTTAGGGTATGGGGAAAACTCATCCTTATGCCTTTGGTTGGGGTTTTGGGGATGGAGAAGTTTGATGGGCCAATAGATATAGACAAAAAATAGAGTGATGGTAGGGTGGCATGACAAGAGATGAAAGTCCAAAGTTCTGACAAGGAACAAAAGGAAGTAGGGGTGAGTGGAAAGGTATGCCTGCCAGAGAAACTTTGACAACTTACCAAACTTAAGGAAAATGACTAGACAATCTCAAACACTTAAAAATATTTTGAATTATTTTCATTTATTGGGCACATGGGGACCCACTCAAGATATCTCTAGATCAATTTTAAGTAGTGGGTCAAAAAGGGTTAGACACACAAAAGGGAAATGACTTAAGCAAATTTTGACTCGACAGGATTGAATCCCAACATGTTGCTTATAGTAGTCTCTTGTGATCAATTTATAAGATTAACCCTTTTCCAAAGTTCCCTAGGTCCATGCCTTAAGATTTTGCAAATATGGGGTTTATATTATCTTTAATCTTTCTATAGAAATGCCAAAACCTAGTTTTCTTAGCTAGATTTTAAAGTTAAATTCAACATTAGTAATCAAGGTTTGGAGTCTTATTAGACTATATTTGATTTGGTTCCCTTGAAATTTGGTTCACAGGGTTGGAATCCATTGTACAAAGCCATGGTGGAAGAACTAGAAGCGATTTATAGACATACCCTTTATGAGTTGCAAGATTTGCAATGGATACTTATTGCCTTCTCCTCATTTGCCTATGGTTCCGAAGATTAATGTGAGATGGAATCTCTAGTCATTTGCCTCTTTATGGTGACATAGATTCAAATAGTTTGGAACACTTTGGTGGAACCCAAGTTGGTTCATCTTACTTGGTGTCTTTTTTACCAAGGTCTCCCTATGAGGCCTTAGTTTGTTCATTTGGGGTCCTGGTTGTTCCTCATTGTCCTTTCTATGATCATTTGGAAACCATCCAACATCTCTTATAGTTTTATGCTTGAGCTCTAGTTTCTTAGTGTTGGTAGATTATTTCTTCAAGTCATTCAACCATGGGCCTTTCTCTTGACATAAGTTACTTTTGGGTGCTTAGATGAATATTTCAACTAAATACATTCATATCTGGCATGCTTTTCAAGTGGAGATATTATTTTTGATTTGGAAAGATCAAAAGTCTACTTCCTTTTCTAGTTTGATTATGTTTGAGAAATTTTCCATGTATATTGAAGTGAGTAGATATGTTTTGATGTTGTGCTACATATCTAAGTCCAAGACAATGTAAGGTGGATTTAGAGTTTTCTCATCGAAGGAATTTGATTGGGCATTAAGACAATGTCCCTTGTATGATTACGTATGTTCCTCCTCTCGTTGGCAAGGATGATTTATGTATACTGAAGTGAGTAAATATGTTTTGATGTTATGTTAAATGTAACTGCTTAGTCTGAAACAATATTGTATTGATGTAAATAGTGAATAATCTATTACAAATGACACTGATTTGTTGTAAAGTTATCTTTGTAGCTGAAAATAGTCTTGCTCATTAAACTGTCTAGCTAGAATAACATTGAATAGACGTAAACAATGAGTGTTCTTTAAGAAACGACCTATTTTAGAACTGTTTAGTAGGAAACAGTATTGGTTTTGTTTAAATGATGAATGTTTATATGTAAACAACAATGTTAGAGTATCACAGTTTTGTGAAAATGCAAAAGAAACAATAGTATGTGTGAAATTGTTAATATAGATTTGTTATGATTCTTTATTTTTGACAATAGGAACATCAAATGGAATATTATTTAATTATTGCAATTTGATTTAATGGTTTATCTCAGAACGTATGCATAAATTAAAAACTTAAGAAGGCACATATATGTGTATGCACATAGACTTCATCTATGTACACACACATACTTGTGACATACCTTCTTTTGTTCTTAGTTCATTTTAAAATGTATAATGCTTATAATGAAAAGTAAATGTGAGTCATGAGAATGATATGATTGATTATTGAATTACTTTATTGAATCATAAACCCGGTTTCTATTTAGAGAGTAAATTAGTAATCTGATTCTTCTTTTTGAAGACATATGTGAAAGAATATTCTAATACTCGAACGAAACAGTGATACCTAAGTAGACTAGGGCACCTCAGGATAGATGTTTCTAGAGGGTAGATGACTGTTATGAGATGTTGTAGAAAGTTACCTTTTGGGACATGTGCCAAAATTGAGTTCAAAGTGTATAGGTTTGTTTTACCAGAACCTATTATTTGTTGTTGTTGCAACACATTTAATATGTTTGGCCAAACAATTAGTTCATTTTATATTTAAGAACTCTGTGATATCACTCTTTGTCATTCCTAGCATAGATCTTGCATTTTATTCTCTAATTGATAGATAGAAATTGCATGTTGATGTATGGGAACACACCAGATTCCATCTTGTAGACTACTCTCTTGCTAAATTTTTTGTGCAAGGTCGGACATTCTTCAATTCAGAAGAATTTTGAGGAAGCATAAGCTTCGTGGTTGGGCAGTAAAGCGCTTCAACCATGTTCTCGTCCACCAGTGGAGGTGAGCGTCAAAGAAGAACCTTATTTGTTCACAAGAATATTAGTCTAAGATGTAACTTGATGTAATACTTTCATGTATTTGATGCAAAGTGTACAATGTAATGACTTTGAGGCCTTAGGAGCCAAGTTGAACCTGATATTGTAATTTGAATTTTGAAGTGAATATATGAATCATTGACTCATTTTAAATGGACATGTGTAGCTATGATTGACTTTAGCCACTAGTTATGTCTTTTTAATTTGGAATATATTCATGTGTCATTTACAATAATGTTAATTAAGTAATAATTTAGGATGGGCTATTACATTGCTTTGGGAATCCCCGAGCCTTTGGCTTGGATTTTCTTTGGATTTCCAACCCAAAGGCTTGGAGTGCCTTTCTAATGTCCAAAAACGTGTTTTTTTATATTCTACAAAATTTCACATAATCTCATTTGTGTTAACCATCAAGTTTGCACATGTTTCAAGGTCGAGTAAAAAAAACACCTGGGTAATGTTAAGCTCTCTCTTAGCTATTTAATGGTGTATTTTTTTTTCACATTTTGACAATGTTAAGGCTTTCATCTTTAATTTATTTTGTTTGTGTGTTCGAATTTTGTCAAAACTAATGCTTGGTATTTTTTACTTTATTTTTCAACAACTCATTGAAATTTCAAATAAAATACATCTTTATAAACTAGACTCCATTCTACAAATATTAACAAATTATTCTTGATTAGTTTTCAAAAATTATAGGGGTAACACGACCAAAGTTATATTTTTCAGGATGTCTCCACTTCTAAAATTAGTAAAAAATCATAAATTCATTAAAAAATTATCAAAAAAATTGGGTAGAAACTACATGTTGCTAGCTAATTTCTCACTGAAGCGATTTTAAAAATACTAAAAAAAATGTAACCTTTTGAGGGAGCCACAATAGACGCTATGTTATGTTTTTTGACAAAAACAACACTAATTTATGTGGCTCCCTTTCTTGAACCCCTTAATCTCTACCATTTTCAAATAAAATTAGTAGTTTAGAAAGCAGATTTAGAGCACTACAACCCTTGTTTTTGTTGCATCTTAAAATTTTGAGTTTAACTATCCTCAATTTCTCATCCAAGGTCAATATTTCCTGATTTTAAAAAAGAGTGGCCAATTTTGACCCTTTTTTGGCCCCTCATCTTTGTGCACTTACCCAAGGTTGTCTGTGGTCCTTGCTATCCCCTGGATAGGACCACATTGATGTTTTGTGGCTGAATTGTTGAGATTATTGTTTATCTTCTTCCTGGTTAACCTAATTGATGTTTTGAGGTCTTGCAGTGGATATAAATGCAAGAAAATTTTAGATGCAAGAACAAAGAAAGTGAGTGTGTGAGTGTGGAATGTATTGAATATCTCGTAGAAGAAGTGTGAAAGTATGTGGAAGAAAGATCAAGTTTTCTTTAATGCCTCAGTCAATAGAATGTTGTGTTGACAAATATTTTAATTTCTATAAACTTCTTGTATCCTACTCTGAGATAGTGAGTCTCATAAAATCTTTGTATCTTGCCCTAGACTTGTGTGCTTTAGTCTACAAGTCCTTTGTATCTTTCCCTAGAGTTGTGTGCTTCAGTATGCAAGTCCTTTCCATAAGGTTGTGCACCTTAGTCTACAAGTCTTTTGGCAGTGAGCCTTATTTTGTAAGAAGTGAGCTTCATATATTGTGAGTTAACTCTCACTGTGGTTTTTCCCTCATTGGCTTTTTCATGTAAATCTGGTGTAATCTTGTGCATGTGTGCTCCTTGTTTTACCTTTCATTGTTGTTCATCTGATTAAGGATTGAATTGTCGTGTCTTTCACTATTGTTGATCTAGTTAAGGGTTGTTGAACTTGTTAAAATATTAAATTGATATATCTTTCATTGTTGCTAATCAGTTTAAGGGTTTCTAGTTTGATTAAGAAGTTTGAATTATGTTGAAAGTCTTAAGTTCCAAAAGAGTTTGAGTTTTTGAAGATATTGATTCACCTCCCCTCTCAGTATTTGGTGTGTTCAACACTTTTGAATTGCAAAGTTGAAAATGACATCTTTGGGCCCCCTTAGGCCTATTTATAGAGCCCTAACCCTAATTTTCCCTCTGTACAAGTGGAAGATGCCCTCTCACCTAGCCAACATTTCTCATTTCTTGACCTATTTCCCTATTTCTTTCCACCTTTCTACTTCTTTTTTGTTCTTTAAAACATACATCTACTTCTTTTGAACCCGCCTTTTCGAGATACCTCCCAAAATTATTTTTTCTAATTTTTTTCGGTTGTTCTCTCAAGGGGGCATATGCAAGTCCTTTGTATCTTTCCCTATAGTTGTGTGCTTCATTCTACAAGTCCTTTTCATCTTTCCCTAAGGTTGTGCACCTTAGTCTACAAGTCTTTTGGCTGTGAGCCTTATTTTGTAAGCAATGAGCTTCATATATTGTAAGTTAACTCTCACCGCAGTTTTTCCCTCATTGGATTTTCCATGTAAATCTGGTGTCATCTTGTTCATGTGTGTTCCTTGTTTTAGCTTTAATTTTTGTTGATTTGATTAAGGATTGAATTGTCGTGTCTTTCTCTATTGTTGATCTAGTTAAGGGTTGTTAAACTTGTTAAAAGATTAAATAGCTATATCTTTCATCGTTGCTAATTAGTTTAAGGGTTTCTAGTTTTAAGAAATTTGAATTATGCTGAAAGTATTAAGTTCCAGAAGAGTTTAAGTTTTGAAGATACTGATTCACCTCCCCTCTCAATATTTGGTGTGTTTAACACTTCTGAATTGCAAAGTTGAAAATGACATCTTTGGGACCCCTTAGGCCTATTTACAAACCCCTAACCCTAATTTTCCCTCTGGAAAAGTGGAATATGCCCTCTCACCTAGCTGATCTTGCCCATTTCTTGAACTATTGCCCTATTTCTTTCCACCTTTCTACTTATTTTTTGTTCTTTAAAACATACATCTACTTCTTCTGACCCCGCTTTTTCGAGATACCGGCCAAAATTAATTTTTCTAAATTTTTCTAGTTGTTCTCTCAAGAGGACATCTGCAAGTCCTTTGTATCTTTCCCTAAAGTTGTGTGCTTCAGTATGCAAGTCCTTTGTATCTTTCCCTAAGGTTGTGCACCTTAATTTGCAAGTATTTTGGCTATGAGCCTTATTTTGTAAGTAGTGAGCTTCATATATTGTGAGTTAACTCTCACCGTGGTTTTTCCCCCATTGGCTTTTTCATATAAATATGGTGTCATCTTGTGCATGTGTGTTCCTTGTTTTACTTTTCATTGTTTCTGATCTGATTAAGGATTGAATTGTCATGTCCTTCACTGTTACTGATTTGGTTAAGGGTTGTTGAACTTGTTAAAAGATTAAATTGTAATATCTTTCATTGTTGCTAAATCAATTTAAGGGTTTTTGGTTTGATTATGAAGTTTGAATTATGCTAAAAGTCTTAAGTTCTAGAAGATTTTAAGTTTTTGAAGATATTGAGTTACCCCCCTCTTAGTATTCAGTGTGTTCAACGCTTCTGAATTGCAAAGTTGAAAATGACATCTTTGGCCCCCCTAGGCCTATTTATAGACCCCTAACCCTAATTTTCCCTTTGGACAAGTGGAAGATTCCCTCTCACCTAGCTGATCTTTCTCATTTCTTGAATTATCGCTCTATTTATTTTCACCTTTCTACTTCTTTTTTGTTCTTTTAAACATACATCTACTTCTTCTAAACTCGCCTTTTTGAGATACCGCCCAAAATTATTTTTTCTAAATTTTTCCGATTGTTCTCTCAAGGGGGCATTAGCTCTTATTTCATCTATCCCATTGAGGTAAATTTTAAATTCTTTTACTGAACACCACTTTGGGTGTTGCATCAAAGAGGGGTAAAATGTAGACACCCCAATTCTGATATTACAATTGTAAATTAATTAAAATTCTAAAATTTAATTAATCCCTACCATTATCCCATAATTAATTAAATATATACTATTTAATTAATTATTACATTCTTCTTCTAAATTAATTGAATATTTAATTTAAGAAATTTTCACTATTGTCTTATTCTTCTAAAAATGTTAAACTATTTATTTTATATAACATTAGTCATCACCATTCATTTCTTCTAAAAGCCACTAATTAATTAATCAAATCATCCTTCATTAATGCCCACTTAGCCTTTTTCTTTAATTTTAAATTCTTCATTTGCTAAATGTCATTTCCCTTCACATGATTGCTTCTCTATCCCTCCAATAAATTCTCACCTCCATCTCATTAAATCTACTAAAGACAAATGTCACTTTTTGAGTTGACTTTATATGGGGCCATTGTAGAAGTTGAGGAAATACAACTTCATAGTAGCCCAGTGACCTCTGCAAGCAAAGAATACCTGTTACAAGGAGAAGCAAAGAGAAGCAACAAAGAGAACAATGAAAAATGCTCAAAGATGTGGAGCTCTGTATTCACAAATGTGTGAAAAGAATCATAATACAAAAGAAATATTTCAACCACATATAGGTCAAAAAACCCTAAAAAGGAAAAACCTAGGCTTGCACATTAATAATTAATAAAATAATTAATTATTATGCACCTAATGTTAGCTTAAGTGTAAAAGAGATAAAGGGAACTTTAATTAATTAAACAAATATTATTTAATTAATCAAGTAAATAACCAATTACTGTAACACCCCCCCTTAAGCTAGACTTAGGGAGAAGCTAAAACCTAGAAGAAGCTACTGAAAGCAAACAACAATGGGTCTCGACAACAAAGCCAGATCAGGTACCCAAGTGCAAGGAAATCTCTATGAAACAGAGAAAAGGAGAAAACCTAGTGGGGAAAAACTCCTCTCCAAAAAGAGATAGAATAACTTGTTGAAAGAAACATGAAGGAAGGAAGGCCTCATAAAGACCCCCCAAGGACAACTTCCTTCACCCCAAGTATAGAGCACAACTGAAGATAGTGCGGTGATGCAAAAGGCTTCGTGAAGATGTCAGCAACCTGCTTGGCAATGGGAATATACTCCAAGATGAGAGAACCATCCTGAATCAACTATTTGATGAAATACATATGAAGCTCAATGTGCTTCGTCCGCTGATGCTCTACTGGGTTGTGAGATATGTGTATAGCACTCTGATTGTCACACTAAAGAATAGTGGGACTATCAGGAGGAAAACCAAACTCAGTCATCAATTGTCGAAGCCATAAAATCTCCTGACTAGCGAGCACAACGGCTCGATACTCAGCCTCTATAGATGATAATGCATGATCAGTCTGCTTCTTGCAAGACCATGTGATAGGACCAGAGCCAAGACATAAAAAAAAGCCAGAAGTAGACTTTCGATCATTGACATCACCAACCCAATCTGAGTCAGTGTAGCCAACAATGTGAGGATCCCTTGATGTGTAGTGAATGCCATAAGAACTGGTGCCCTGAATGTACCTCAAAATATGTTTGGCAGCTTGCCAATGACTCTCATGAGGATCATGGGAGAATCGAGAGACAAGGCCAACCGCAAAGGAAAGATCAGGACGAGTGTGAGTCAAGTACAACAAACTGCCAACCAACTGCCTGTAAAGTGTAGAATCTACTAAAGGAGTGGGGCAAGGAGTAGCCAAAACAACCCCTGACTGAAAAGGTGTGGGGGCATACTTGCAATCAAGCATTCCAAAGCATTGAAGCATATCAAGAGCATACTTCTGTTGGTAAATGGAGATCCCATGAGAACACTGAACCACCTAAAGACCAAGAAAATAGTGCATAAGACCGAGATCTATCATCTCAAACTACTCCATCAAAGCGTGTTGAGCATGCTGAATCATAGAGGATGAGATACCTTTGATGAGGAGATCATCAACATATAGCACAAGAATCAGGATCTCACCCTCAAGATTTTGAATATAGATGAAGGGATCAGAATGACAACATGTGAAACTAGTGGAGAGCAAAAAAGAGTCCATCTTCTCATACCAAGCCCGAGGGGCATATTTGAGACCATATAATGAACGTCGAAGTCTGCAAACCAAAGAAGAATCCTGCACAAACCTTGAGGTTGCTCCATATAGATCTCCTCCTGTAGGTCACCATGCAAGAAAGCACTCTTCACATCCATCTGAAAAATGGGCCATCCCCTAGAAGTTGCAAGTGATAGTACAAAGCGAATAGAATTCATCTTGGTGAGAGGGGCAAATGTCTCGGAGTAATCAATACCCTCAACCTGGGAGAAACCCTTCGCAACAAGACGTGCTTTATACTTATCAATAGAACCATCAACAACATACTTGGTGTGATACAACCATCGACATCGAACCATCTTTCTGCCCTTAAGAAGAGGACAAAGATCCCAAGTATTGTTCCTCATCAAAGAAGAATACTCCTCCTCCATAGCACTATCCCACTCAGGGTGACATGTCACCTCTGAAAACTTCTGAGGATCCTCTGAAAGAGTATGACTCAAAAGACTAGAACCCGCAGTATGAGAACAAGTGCGACGAGTGTCTGAAGGATCACCTACCATAGATCCTGCTGCCTTAATAGTAAAGCGAGCCCATTTGGGCATCTGAGGTGGAGAAAGTGGAGGTGGAGATGGGGGATCATCAATATCCTCATCAGAATCATCCTCAAAATAATCCTGAAGAGCTGCAGTAGGTAGTGAAGTAGACACTGGAGACAAGGTATCAACTGTAGGAAGGCGCTCATCAAACTGGACATCCCGTCAAAATAGGACCTCTCTAGAATCAGGATCAAACAACCTGTACGCCTTAACATCCTCACAGTAGCCAACAAAAATGAGGGGTCGAATCTTTCGCTCCATGGCTCTCCTATGAGCATCAGGAATAAATGCCCATACCTCACTACCAAATACTCGAAATGATGAAACATCAGGCTTGTCATGAGACCAAGCCTCCTCAGGAGTCATATGTCGAATTGCCTTGTGAGGCATCCAATTCTGAATATAGTTGGCACAATTAACTACCTTAGCCCAAAAAGATGAATCCATGGACCTAGACTGAATCATACAATTTTCCATCTCTCGTAAAGTCTTGTTCTTTCTCTCAGCGACACCATTCTGCTGAGGGGTGTAGGGAATAGTAAACTGATGCTGCAAACCATGCTCAGTGCAAAAATATCTGAAAGCCTGATTCACATACTCCCCCCCATTATGTGTACGTATCCGTCAAATAGAAAGGCCAGACTGCTTCTCTACAAATGTCTTGAAGATTCAAAAGGAATCAAAGACATCAGACTTGTACTTAAGAAAGAACACCCATGTGTGTCTCGAGAAGTCATCAATGAATGTGAGTACATACTTGGCCCCAAAAAAATGAGTGGGAAATGACATGAGGTCAGTATGAATCAACTCCAAGGGTGCCAAAGCACGAGTGGCGCTTCCCTTCAGAAAGGGATCCCTGTGATGCTTGCCAAGCACACAACCATGACAAATCAACACTCCCAGTAGCCACAACCAGATTAGAGTCATGGAGGTCCCGAATAACCACATCATGTGGTGAGAACTCAACTGTTTTACCAGAGCCAGAATGACAAATCTGATAAATGGACAGGAGGTTCGTCGAGATGTCAGGAACAACCAGAGTATCCTATAGAGTGCCCCCATCCAAAGAGACAGAACCTAAACCCAAGACTAAAAGTTGTGAAGAGTCACCCACTGCAATTTGTGAAGTACCATAACAGGCAAGAGAAGTGACCAACTGCTGAGTGTGAGTCATAAGGTGAGAAGCACCAGAATCTAAAATCCAAGTGGACCCATAGGTCGATGCTCGAGCATGGCCTTTTCCTATGGAAGAAGAAGATGACTGAGGTGAGGAGATGTTATGCTGCTGCATGGCTTCCTCTAAAGCCTCTAATCGTTTCCAACACCTGGAAACTGAATGTCCTTCCTTGCCACATAAGCTGCAAATGTCACCTGATTTCTGCTTAGTCTTGGAGGAAGACTCACCAGACTTCAAAGATTTCCCATGTTTTGAATTAAGTGGTGGTTTAGAATCAGACTTAGGAGGAGGTTTAGAGGAATGCTCACTGCCTGCAAAATCTTTCTTAGGCTTTGGTTTCTGCTTCTGTTTCTCCTTAGATGACTGAGCAACCAATGCTTTGTTCTTTGATCCTGAGAGCATATCCATCTAAGAAAGGTGTGACTGCTCACGAGACAAATGCTCACAAAATACATCAAAGGTAGGCATGGTAAAACTAGCACCTAGACCATCCATGGTGGAATAGAAGGAAGAAGAAAATATCTGAAATGGACCACAAAGCTTCGAAAGGATCAAGTAAATGCACTCTGTGTCTGACTTATTCTTGCCACAACCCTGTAAAATAGTGCAGATAGTTTTGAACTTGTTCAAAAAATCCTCAATAGTGGGAAATGATTCAGGTAACAGTGAAGTCATCTCTGCCTCAATTTGTAATGCTCGAAACTCATTAATGGCCCCAAAAAGTGTCTCAAACTTCAACCACATGGCTCGAGGAGTGAGCAAAGCATCAAGGTGAAACAAAAGACTGTTTGAAACGTGCATGGATTGCAAACCCATAGTTTCATCCATCTTGTTCCTGTGCTGCATAATCTCAAAAGGATGCTGCAACTGAGGTTGAACCTCATCTAAACAAGACCACAACCCTCGTGACCTAAGTAGCCTCATCATGCGAGACTTCCAGGTGTGATAGTTGTGTGATGTGAGTAACTCAATTGAAGAGTTTGCCATGAAACCCTGCACCTGTACCTGCTTGTGTTTTTTATTATTATGTGATCTTTCAAAATAGACAGAAGATGTAGAAGGGTTTGATTTTTTTGAGAGTTTTGGTGTTTTTATTTTCTGATATAAATGACAGAAAGCGAGAAAAAAAACACCCCCCCAACAAGAGATAAACCCAAACCCTAGTACAAATTGAGAAAAAGGAAGCAATGCATAAGCAAAAAATACTTCAAAACAAATTCTCATGTACCTGGTGAAAATTATGATAAAAAAGATCACATATCTGAATAGAGCATGCTGAGAGCTTTCCAACGCCTATTCATTTTTGAAAAACGAAGTCAGTTTGCACCTTCTATGGCCCCGAAAGTGAAGAAAAAATACCCCACTTTGACTGGAAAAATAATAATTAGACTGGTAAAATTTTGGAAAAAATCCTACACCATCATATCGGTGCCGAAATTAGCTTTCCAACGCCTATTAGCATTTGGAAATTCAAGCTAAAATGCCTGAGATATGCCCGTTTGAATGAGAGGTGCATAAAAGGGTGTTGGAGAAAAACAATAGCCCTAAAGGGCTCAAATCCGATGACCCCTGATCATATTGACGGACCAGGGGGTTGGCGCGTGAGCGGGGCACAGGCTGGCGGCACGACGGTTGCTGCTGGGCCGCAACCGACTGTTGCCGCCAGTGGCGGTGGCCGAGTGGCTCGCCGGTGGTGCGGCTGGTGTATGCAGGCAGCGCACAAAGAAAATAAAAAAACCTTAGGTTTTTTTTATTTTTGATTTATTTTTTGCGATTTTTTTTGCTACAGACATCGTGCCCTGGGGCCGTACGGTCTTAGGGCAATTTTTTTTTGCCTCCCTGATCGACTGTAACCAAAATCGATGAATGAATAGTCAATTTAGGGGTTTTGGGACACTACAAATCCAACGGTGAGGTGTGTTTGGACTCAAAGTGAACCCAAAAAATGTAGTATGCCAGATCCACAAAAAAAAAACTGAAACCCCAGACCTATTTCCAATGCAAAAAATTCTCAAAACAAGAACAAGTAGCTGCAGATCTGAAGCTCTGATACCATGTAGAAGTTGAGGAAATACAACTTCATAGTAGCCCAATGACCTCTGCAAGCGAAGAATACCTATTACAAGGAGAAGCAAAGAGAAGCAACAAAGAGAACAATGAAAAATGCTCAAAGATGTGGAGATCTATATTCACAAATGTGTGAAAAGAATCATAATACAAAAGAAAGATTTCAACCACATATAGGTCAAAAAACCCTAAAAAGGAAAAACCTAGGCTTGCACATTAATAATTAATAAAATAATTAATTATTATGCACCTAATGTTAGCTTAAGCGTAAAAGAGATAAAGGGAACTTTAATTAATTAAACAAATATTGTTTAATTAATCAAGTAAATAACCAATTACTCTAACAACCATCTCTCTCCTCTCCATAAAATTAATTTTAATTTCTATCTCTATCTCTATCCAATCCAATTATTCTCTTCCAAGGGCCTCCATCCTCCCTTAGCCCTCACATGACACTTGTCCTCTTCATCTTGCTTGAGAACACCTCTCAACATGAACCATTGATCTTATGGCAAGATCTTAGCCCTACATCCATTTGAGCCTCCTTCTATAAATACAAGCTCTCACTATCTATTTTTATCAAGTATTTGGCTATAACTAGATTATGTTGAAATATCTTTAGAGCAATTCACATAACAATTTGAGAGCATATCAATAAGCTTTTGGGTGCAAGCTTGTTCAACCCAATCTTGAAGATGAAGATGCTTTGAGGTATAATTGTTTGTTTGTTCATGAATTGTGTTTGTTGTTTGCTTGTTTATGCTTCAATCCATTTTCTTGACTTCAAAATCTTTGCTAAAAAGATCTATAATATGCTTGCTAACAAGAGGTAAATTATTTACAAAGTTAATGATAATTGGAATATGCACTGGTTTGATGAGAAATGGTCTTGTATTTTGAATGTGTGGTCTTGTATGGTCGAGCCAAAAAATATTGCTTTTGATGGTTGTTTATTCTTAAGAATCTTGTTGTTAATTTGGAGTTGGTCTCCGTAGGCATTTATATTGGAACTCGTAGTTTGTGTAACATGATTTAATCTTTTGAACATCTCTTTTTTATTGTACATATGCTTTTAATTTATGGTATTGTTTTCTTGGGTATGACAATAGGTGGGATGTCGAGGAAGGATTTACTTGGCATAAAATTATCTTTGGTTATGTCAATAGCTTTTTTAAAGATCTTAATAAGTTTTAGTTGGTCTTGACTAATGAAATTTTATGGCATATCTAGAAAGTCAGGAATGAAGAGGTCTTTTAGGGAAAAATAAGATGCCTTATTGAGCCACACAATTAGGTCATGCTTCTTTATATTGTGTTACAAGTCTCCATGAATTTCAAAGTTTCAAAAGATATGTTTGTGATATTGTTGGAGGGACTCACCCTTGTGTACAATTAGGAGATTAATATGGCTTACGTTTGGCCCCTTGAGAGAGGTAAACTAAATGAGAAGGAACTGGAAAAGCAAAGGGAATATATGAAAGAACATAATATCAACATGCTTGAGAAATAAGTGAAGACAAAATCTACTATTAATGTTAGATATGAGCAGATTGTGAAGGATCTTGATCTAGAAGATGTTGATGCCCCGATTGGCCCTTATGAATTTGATACATATTCTAGTACAATAATAATAATAAATGTTGCTAGGAATAGATTGATGTTAGTATTTTTTGATACATTTTAGTTTTGGTTTTTGGTCCTAGCATGTTATTGTATTATATAGTTTGCTATTTCAATGAATTGTAAGTTTATGTTTTGTGTATTTGGGCTAAACTTTAAACATATTTGTTGGAACTATGGTCATGTTTCACCTTAATTGTACTTGTCTTTTGTTTATGATCTCTAATACAAGAATTTTGATTACTTTTGCAAGTTTCAAAATGGTGTTCTTATTGAAAGGAGACTATATTGAAGAGATCTTTATTTGTAACATTTTGAATGCAAAATATTTAAGTTTCATGTTGGCTTCTTACTTTAATTTGACATCCATCTTCATAGCACGTCAAATACACGTCAAAGTGAGGGAAAATTATAATTGTGAAAATTGAATAATTGTATTTTTTTCATTATATTTGGAATTACTTTGAGTGCCTTGGCCTTTATCAAATGACTAGTGTACAAGTGATATATTTTTACACTAAGAGTTGACACATTCCCTAAACCTAGCTTCATTCTACCTCCACACATCCCCATGAATTGGTTTTGATCCTTAATTTACTCGAACACCTACACAAGTTGATTATTTCAAACAAAATTGAACCTAGTTTAGTTTTATAGCATGAAATTGACCCTTGCCTTTTTAAAATTCAATTCATGTCATCCCCCTCCAACTAGTCATTATGCACGCCAACTTGAAATGTGAAACATTTAACTTTTATTCTTGGGTGTTTTATAAGAGGACAAACCTTAATTCATTTGGATCATATGATATTACTGAGACTTCTTATTCTTACTTGTATTATCATTCAAGAAACATAATTGAGCATTCATTATGGCATTAAAATTTGTATACTTAGTGATAAATAAACATATTGCATGTTTTCTTCTTGTCTTTAGTCATTGTTCACAAGACATTAAATCAGTTTGATTGAGGATAACATGGCCCTCACTTAAGCAAACTCTCCGAAGGTATTTATAAACACTCCATATCATTTTATTGTAAATTCAAAAATTTGAAGATGAGGCGAACAAATTCTTGGGTTGTAGAACTTATCAGGGAATTTCACATAGTATAGATTGATTTCGTGCACAAAGATCCACCATGCATTGCATAATTGGACTAGATCAATTTTGCAATATGATTTTGTTCCCAATTGAAGCAAACTTTAGTTCATTGACTATCAAAGCATCACCATAATGTTATTTTGGATCATATAACAATTTGTAGTCCAATACCATCAAGTTGTATATAGAGATAATAGCCCTTATCCATCTTTGTAATTGTGAAAATCATGCTTGTCTATCTTTAATTTATTGTTACAACTCCATATCGTAAAATAAATCTAATTATCACTTGATTTATTTATTTACCCTAAGAGATATATTTTTTATTTTTTATTTTTATGAATAAGTATTTATTTATATTACTTAAAAAAAAATCTATTACACTAATTAAAAAACGAAGAAGAAGAGACCGGAATGAAATCACAACCCTAGGTAAATGTTTAAGCAAGATGAACAGAAGCAAAACGGAAAAAGGCAGGCAAGCTGCCAAGCTGCAAGAGCTATAATAGCAAATCCCTTTTTCAATAAAAAAACAGAGTATTTCCAATGAAAACATTGTACCTCCGTTGCATCTGCTATATTAAGTTTTAACAATGAATGTCTCTTAAATGCTAACAACATCAAGCCAAGCGTCATCCAGCAAACTTGCAGACCAAGGGTTATGTGGTGAAGAAGCATTTCAAGGATGTTAGGATCAGATGAGGAGAGAATCATAATACTGTTCCACCTGAGGGCATTGCGAATGATATTTTATTGAAAATCTATCTTCTCTGCTTCCAGAGCTTGGTAAAGTAAATTTTCCTCTTTTTATTACATGTCCCTTGAAAGCATCTGCATCAACAGCTCCACAGTTTGTAAATCTCTTTGCCATTTTTATCCATAAACTCCCTGCAAATTGCAAATAAATAAATATCTGTATCAGAAATCTTATACATTGAGCATTCTCCAGAACTAGGATTGAACAGTATGTGTAGAGTGCTTGGAATCACAAGACTGAGTCATTTAGTTATATCTCTCTTGCCAGAAAGCTAGACAAGGTTGTAATAATATTTCCCCAATCCAGTTTGACTTGGGGGATTTATCTTGTTTTGCTATCATAGCCAAAAGAATCCCCTGTATACAACTCCTTCCCTTTGATAAGAAGATTAAAAAAAAAAGACTTGCTCGCAGCTTTTACCCAAATAATGGTTGTCTGAGATTCCAATTCACAATTTGTTTAAAAGATCCCAGTTCTTGGCAGAGTTAGAAATTTCCGTTGCTATCTTTTCTTTCAGATATTCAATGCTTAGCCTTTGTAAGTCAATGAGTAGATATCACATGTATGAAAAGGCTCCTGGAATGGCTTAAGCAAGATCTAAGATACTGCAGTGGAACTGTTTGGATTCCACTGGCTGTTAAGCCCTGGACTCTTTTTAATACAGAAACCTACTTTTCCATTACCACTACAATGCCTTGACAATTTCAAAGAAATCAAATGATTAGAGTCTCTGCGATTAAGTGGTGGAATTAAACATGTGTTTTAATGCAATATTCTATGAACTTTCAGTAAACCCTTCATAACCTGAGTCATACACTGTGCTTTTAGAGTGCAAAGGAAACTGAACCCTGCCAATATTCTTTGCCAGTGATGGCAGAAGTTCTGAAACCAAATTTTACATATAAACCAAAATTTTCTACACACATAACATGATGGCATATGAGAAAATAACCCTAAAACATTTAAACTTGAAGTAAATTAAAGAAAGTGGCAGGGAATGATCTTACTGTTCAAGAATGAGATATGAAAGAATGCCCAGGCAAGATAAAAGTTGTCAGTCAACAATTCAAATTTTTACAAGACATGTGAAATTTAAATTTCTCACACCGTCAGTTCTGACAATAACGAATATGCTTCCATTAAAAAAAAACTGCAGGAAGTTGAGGCTGCTTAATCGAGCAGGTGAGTTGGGATTTACACATAGAAAGCTCTCAGCTGCAGAGGAGGTCAGGTCTAGCTAATAGGTTTGTACAACAGTCAAAACTGAGGGGAAGCTCCACTTTGAGCCACTCTCTCTTTGTATGGATACAACCGGGTTGCATAGAAATGGGTATCTCTGCCCTTAAGTAGCTGATTATCACATGCTGAATTAGTGTACATTTATGCCAGAAGTTTCCTTCAGTTAGGATGCCACAACAGGAGGATCCATTTTGTCAAAGTCATAAGGATCTAACTTGGCTCTCACTGCAGCAGATTTGTATCTTGGTGGATGACATGATACACAGATTTGTATCTTGGTGGATGGCATGATATACCCATCGTCTTCACCAATTGAGCTAGGGGTTGTACCGCCGTGAGACTGTTTGAATGGCTATTTAATTATTTTACCCTATTGAGATAAACATTCAGCGCTTCAGTAAATAAATTGTTCATTTCAACTCTATCCAATCACAGTAGGTGGCAATGCTGAAAACTCCTTTAAGCCTTTCATGACTAGCACGGCTTGGTTCATGGTAGGTTGCACTGCTGGATACCTGGAGAAACACCACAAGGCAAGCTTCACCCATCTCATTGCCTCCCCTTTATCCACCTTTCCCTGCAACTCTCTGTCTAACAAGCGTGAGAGGAATTCAGATCCTTCAGTTTTGATGGAATTATGAATAGAACTCAATGAATATTGCATATTCTCCCATTTACAACCAGACAACAGCTCTAGCAGAATTACTCCGAAATCTTTTACATTTCTAAATTCTTCAAGTTGTAGTGCGAGTTCCAATTGTTTCACTTGAGAATTGCTATTGTTTATATATATTGCCGATTCAAAGCCACAATACTTAGGAGTAAATCGTTCATCCAGATATATGTTATTTGAACTGATATGTAAATCCAGAAGTCTCTTTCTCCTTTTCCCATAGTTATCATGAATATAAGCAATGAAGTGTGCTATGCCCAAGCCAATTTTTTTCCTTAAATTCCAGTTAAGAATGCTCTTGGGACGAAAAAGCAGTGCACTGAGCGAACCCATTACCATTTGATCGTATACTAAAAAGGTCTTACACTGTTGTGGACTAGAAGGCCAAGAAATTGCTGAAACACCACGCAAGCGGACAATATTTGGATGATGCAATCGACACAATATATTTATCTCGCCCATTGAAATTTCTAATTTAACTTGTTCTTTCACAGCAACGTGTGTTCCATCTTGTAGAATACCTTTCCACATTACACGGGAAGCTCCTGAAACATTCCTAGAAAAACAATCAGTAGCCCACACAATTTCCTCGCAAGGATACTGTTGAACGTAATCAGGAAGGTTACCAAAAACTTCAACTCTAGGACTTAAAGGTCGGGCCATTTGATGTGAAAGAGGGTGGGGAAAGAAAAAGCCAGGGAAATCTCCATCAAGGGCTCTGATTATAAACCTTTCTTCCTCTAAATAGGCTGGTCTTTCATCTAATCCACCTCCTTCACCACCACACTTGAAAAGTTCATGTTTATCAAAACCCTTGCAAATAACAGATAAGGAATCCCAATCACAAGATTCACTTGTTCTCATGATCAATAACTTCATGTACCTCAAAAAATTTGAAACTTGGGCAAAACAAGGACGACGGCGTGGATCTGTGTCCCAACATTTTCTTATGTAGTCTGCTAATACCAGCGGACAGGACGAAGGCAAACTTGGCCTTTCACCTTGAACTATTTTTCTGAAGACATGTTTGGGTAGAACATCTTCGAAGGGTTGCTTGTCTGTAAGAATCTCATAACAAGTCATGCCAAAGCTGTAAACATCTGCTTTGTAGGTATACTCCTTTAGAGGCTCCGTCTCTATTTCCAAACCTTTTTGGGGATACTCAAAGACTTCAGGTGCCCTCCAGTGAGAAGTTCCTTTTGCCCAATCTGAACAACGAAAACTGTGTAGTCTCAAACTAGAATGCCCAAAATCACAAAGCTTAACTCGTCCATACCCTTGATATCTGAATTCTGGCACTGCTGAAGGTTGTATGAGGACATTAGCTGCTTTGAGATCCATGTGCATGACTTTTTGGCTATGGAGATACTCCATTCCCCGTGATATTTGAAGCATCATGTCCACTGCAACTGGAAGTGGCAAAGATGGCTTGTTTCTTTCCAACCTCTCTTTAAGAATTGTATCCAAGCTGGAGCTCACCAATTCCATCACAAGATAACAAAGTTTCTCTGTAACACAGACACCTATCAATTGAACAATAAAAGGGTTATACAGCTTTGCATGAACAGCAACTTCCACTTGCATTTCCTCATCCATTGTATAATTATTTATATCAAATACCTTTAATGCAACCTTCACTCCGAGCCATGAACCCTCGTATACAGCTCCACCTGATCCCTCTCCTATTAATTTATGGCCGATAATCAAATCTTTGATATCGATCTGCAGCCATGGAGATAAATAACCGCCTTTAATTGCAGGTTCATTTCGAATGGATGCTTGGAGCTTTGCTGCAATGAATTTAGAAATGGCTGCCTTTCTTTCCTCTTCAACATTCATTTTGAGACTCGATCCCTCAGCCAACTGTTGGCGAGCCTCTAAAAATTGTTCGAAGCTGAAAATCAACCCTCTTTTATCTTGGTACTCGTCGTGAACTCGATTTAAGTTGGACATCTCTGCACGGAAATCACCCATCTTTGTGCAGGCTGCTTCACTGTACCTCTCGTCTGTGTACATCAGCAGGCCACTCTGTACATCTAAGCAGTGGATGTATGAATCATCAATTTTCTTGGGTTTAGTATCAAAGACTGAATGGTACCGCCTGAAATGGAAATCACTCTTAGAATAAAGAAAATTTCGAGTTCCTGGGAACATATATGCACTAGGATATTTGTGTATTGTTGCTCTGCATGCAGGGTCAATCAAATCAGAATTGTAACAACTTGCTGCATCTCCACGTAATTGCAAGAGTTCAGACTCCTTTTCAAGTTCAAGAAATAAGACATTGAGATCCAGGCAAACAAGCGACCAAACAAGGTCGTGTAAATGGATCGCATAAGCCTCCCCTGTGCTGGACAGAGTAAGAGAATTGATCCCCCAATTCTCCTCTGAGCAAAAATCAAGATACGTTTCTGCTTCTTTCACCACACGATACACCTCCTCCCAAGCTTTCTGCATGATTTTACTTCCTCGGTACCCCATTTCTGGCATACTGATAACCCATGCATTATTTTTAAAGCAGAGGTCGTTCCCGGGTCTCGAGATTTGCCACCTACTTAAAAAATATGTAGAAAGCTTAGCAATGAAAGCATAACATAAATTACTGCATTGGGCTGAATTGAAACTGAAAGCTGCACGGTTGTAAAAGGAGTTAGCTAAACAGTGGCCAACAATCCCTTGAAAATCCCTCTCCATCGCACTGCCTTGAATGTTAAGTGTGCTGAATAAAATATCTGGATCTTTCGCAGAAGAAATCTCAATTGGGAAATAAGAACATATAGAGATATAAGATCAAATTGATTGGAATAAATTTGTACTGTCCCATGCTTCTCTGGTGAAAATGCCCGACTCTTTCAATGAAGAACGAAAAGTGCCCAAGTTGGTTCGAATGACAAATCAGTAGAAAAAACCAGGTGGGTAGTGAATAAAGAATGGCACTTAACGTGTGGAGTCGCGGAATCCATCGTGATAAGTTTACTTTTGGAACATTCTCTTAGAAATTGTTTGAAATTTGGATGTTTCGTTGAAAAAAGTGCTCTTGCACAAGTGTGGATATTTCGTAAAGTCAACGCCTGAGGCAGCTCTGCTTAGAGTTAACGGCTGGAGGCAGGCCTGCAATTTGACGGTCACCTCTACCTGTCATATGACGGTTTGGTTATTTAAACTTTTCTTAATAGATGTTTTAAGAAATAAAAATAATAATGCAGTTAATAAAATACACTTACATAATTTGATCTTTTATAATGTAATAAAATAAAAATATATTTGACTGAAATTTTCAGTAGATATATATCAATGTAAAAATTTTAAAAAAGATTTTAATCATTTTAATCATTTTTCTTTGAAAAAATTAAAATTTTAAGTTTAAATTTTAGGGCGGTCTTTATTTTTTTAATAAATATTTAAGAAAACAAATAATTAAAATTTTAAATTGTAGTTTTAATAATAATCATATAATTTTTTTTTTGAAAAATATTCTTATGAAAAATAAAATTAGTGAAAAATAAATGAATAATCAATCACTCACAAATTTATAAATATACAAAAAAATTATTAAATAGATATTACACATAAAAATAATAAATTACCTAAAAAAATAATTACAAATTATAAGTTACAAAATAGTCTTTAAGTTGAGAGACACTAATAATGACAAGAGAAGAATCACATGTAGTGGTGAAAGAAAGTGAAATAAAAATTACTTGAAACTTGAATTTATTTATTTAATATACTTTTCAAAGTAAATGTAAATATGTAAACAAAAATTAATGATTAAACAAATTTGATTAAAAAAATATTCACTTTATTAGTGATTTATTGTTAGAGCAATCAAGATTGCTTAAAAGAAGGCAAAATCTTTCACAAAGTTGAATTGCACATATAATAATTCAAATAACTATCATAAAATGATAAAAAATGTGAAGTAGATAAAAGCACAATAAAGACCTTGCATATAAAGACAAGGATGAGGAGGTGAGATGGTAGGACTGAAATTCTGACTACCCCTCCAACATGTGATACATGTGGATTCACTTAGACAATTGTGAAGGCAAATGTTATACATATTTATATGAGGTGAGACAAAAGTCTAAATAACCTTTAAAAAAACTTAAATGTAATACAAATATGTCAACTATGAAAAAGTTAATTAGTTTGTTAAAGTACCTTTTCACACCAACACCCCCTCTTAAGTGATACTTAGGAAGCAAGTTAATCACTAAAAAGATGAATCCCAACAATACTTTACAAGATACTCATATACAAATAAAGATCTCTCATAAACAAAGAAAGTGAGAAAATCCACTAGGAACAAAGATCCTCTCCAAAACAAAGAAAGAGAAGGAAATAAACCTTCTCAGAAGATGTCCCATGAAGATCATGTAGAAGTTGTAAATATTACCAAAGGAAAAGTTAATTAGATTGTTAAAGTATCTTTTCACACTAACATCCCCCCTTAAGTGATACTTGGCGAGTAAACTAATCATTGGAAGATAAACCCCAACAACAAGACCTGATAAGGTACTCGGGCGGGTGCAAAAAGATGGGGGGCCAAATTGTGGCCAAATTTTTTAAAAACTTATGATAGGCTATAACGCGAGCACGTTATAGGTCATTAAAACAAACTGAATTCATTTTTATTGATTGTTGTTTTTGTTGCTCGTGGCTGAAAACCCTTTTTCTTGCGCGCTCGCGTTTTGGAAAGAGTTTTTTTTGCATTTTTGTCATCAATTTGTTGCAATTTCGTCGCTAGGATGCCGCCATGTCGACGGGGAGGTCGAATAAGTAAGGATTGTTTGTTTTTTGTTGTGAATTTGTTAGTTTCAGGTTGTTTTTTATATTCATTTGTTTAATTTGTAGGAAATGATGATGATCTTGAAAATCCTCAACAACCAAAGCAACAAGAACATGAACAAAATCCTCAACAACCACAACAACAATCTCCTCCACCAATCCCTCAACATCCTCCTGACACTCAACAAAATTAAATAGGGGTAATTGAAAACAATAAAAAACATATTGAGGAGTTAATCACGAGGTTGAACGATCCAGTAAGTTCAACCATGGAAAGAAGAACACTTGCAAGTTCACTTAAAGAAATGTTAAAACATAAAGATGCAATCAACAAAAAAATTAAGTGGTTGACAAGATAGGAGATAGGCGGCTAGGAATTTTTATGCAGACAAATTATCATATAAAAAAGTAAAAGATGAAAAAATTATAAAATTACATTTGTGCTCATTATTCACCGACCCATGCACAAATCAAAATCTTGACCTTAATGCGAAGAGGTTTCCTATCCATTGGTGCCACCACCAAGGGATTAGGAACAATTTTTGGGATAGGTGGTACATGGTTTTTGACTACCTACCATGAAACAATTGCGAAGTCCCACAATATTTTCTAAGGAAACTCTACCGTGAGTTCATCCTGAACAAAATCCTCAATTATTTTGATATGAGGGACTTCTAGGGGAGAGGTGGGGGGTCAGCTCAAGATAGAGCCTGTGCACGACAGGATCCTAGGCGGCAAGCAAGACAAGATCTCGCTAGGCCGGATCATGAGCACATCTTTATCCCTTTCATCATGAAGGAGAGTGTTGAGGTAGACACTTTGTAGGCTATCAACTCTTTGACCCAAAGTGTCATTTAACATGCCAGTCCTATAGTACAACGCCATCCAGGGGAGTCTTTGAGTGGTAGGATTCCACCCCATTCGTTTCAAGTTTGTGGGGTGATTTGTTAGTATGACCCCACAGAGACTCAGGAGGCTGCTACACAAGATACGTCTACAACTACAAAGATGGCAAGGGCAAGTGAAATTTTGAATGAAGCTTATGACATCAATACTCAGGTAAATGTTAGCATGTTCATTGAATTTAATTTATTAAATTTCATTTTTGAAATGCAAGATTAACTATTTAGTTTTATGATTGGGTGATCCCACAATACTAGTTTACAATTTTTGGGCAAACTAGACACTGAACTATTTTTTTTTAACTAAATCTTCACTTTCGGGCTCCTATAGCAACTAAACCGTGAGGAATTTGAAGATGATGCAAACTAGTGATTTGTGAAGTTTTGTCTATAGATTCTAAATATATTTTTTTTCAAAAATTTTGGAATCAAATTGCACTTTTTTTTCCATCTCCTTTGAAAACTAGTTTTTTTTAGCAAACAACATTTTTAAGGAGTGACGCTCACCGTATACAACATAAATTTTTTTTATGAAGGATAAAATTCTAATTCTTTTGAATTTAGATTTGTAACTACGATATTTAGCCCTTTCATTTGGTTTCATAGTGTTTTATTGAATATTTTTTCCTTAATCAAGTTCAAAGTCAAACCAATTACAATTCAGGCATAGGCGGACCGTATACACCATAACTTTTTCTGTATGTATCGAAAATCAATTTTTTTTTTAATGGATCAAGGACATCAATACATAGCCTGAACATATTTTTCAATTTTTTTTTGGATAATCTTCTATTTTTCCATATGTGCAGAACATAGAGCTTGATTTTCGGTGAAAAACGTATGTTTAATAAAACTAAAAAAACAAATACATAATAAAACCAAAACATATTAAAATTATATTTGTTGGATAGCTCGTTCTGAGGACTACATCTTCTGGTTGGGTATGTGAAATCTCCTCCATTTCCATCCTCAACCCGAGCTTCGAAGGGCAAAAATATGGAGTTTTTTTATGTCGAAGGGCAGGAAGGTGGGAAAAGGGGGGTTCGAGCGAACCATGGTTCAAGTGAACCCCCTTTCCACAATGGGAAAATGAGGGTTCCCACATTTAAGGGGTTTGCTTGAACTTAGAGTTCGTTCGAACCCCCCAAAATGATTTTTTTTTTGAATGGGGTCAATTTTTGGAAGTTTTCCTTCCTCACTCCAATTGTAAACCACTTTTGTGGGTTCACCTGATTGTAATAAAATTTCAGGGTCATAGTGTTGATACTGGATACACCGGCCCTCCACATGTTTATTACCCCACTGCATCTACTGTCAAGGTATGTAATTAGTAAACAATTATAAATTTATTACATGTGAATAACATTGTTATATGAATGGTATTCTAATATTTGATTTTGGATGTTGAATAGGCTAATATTGGAGGTTTTGTGGGAACACCTCCCACTTCCAGTGGAGCTAGACAAACCTACATGTAGGTAATAAAATAAAGAGTTTAACTAATGAATTGTACTTAATAGATCTGTGTAGTTTATATTCATATCGTTGATTACATTGCATTGCACATCTTTCAAACTCAAATCATTACTTCACATTCCATAACTAATAACTAGATGTTGATAGATGACAAAATTTCAACAACAATATAGTTCTTTATAAATTCAACATAAGCAATGATGCAATTACTTCACATAACATAAGTAATAACTAGGAGCAGCTGCCAATTGCATTTGCTTGTAATGGCATTCCATGAGACCACTTATTACTGAGGCATCTTTTCAAACAATTCATTGCCTTGTCTATGCTATGTATGCTTGGAAGAAATATATGAAAGAATAATAGTAAGCAATAGCATAGACAAGGCAATGAGCTGTTTGACAAAATGCCTCAAAGAAATGTGGTCTCATGGTGATGTCCATCACCATGAGACCCAATTTATTTGAGGCATTTTTTCAAATAACTCATCGCCTTTTCTATGCTACCACATTTTTCATACATGTCTACCAAAGCATTTTATCAAATAGTTCACTTCCTTGCTACTATGGCTAAAAGCCTAAAAAAGGTGCTTTCCATCAAACTATGGATTCTTGGAGAAAAATCTATCAAAGAATAATAGTAAGCAATAGCATAGAAAAGGAAGTGAGTAGTTTGAAAAAATGCCTCAAAGAAATGTGGTCTCATGGTGATGGAATGCCATTCCATCACCATGAGACCACATTTCTTAGAGGCATTTTTTAAACAACTCACCGCCTTTTCTATGCTACCACATTTTTCATACATGTCTACCAAAGCATTTTATCAAACAATTCACTTCCTTGCTGCTATGGCTAAAAGCCTAAAAAAAGGTGATTTCCAACAAACTATGGATTCTTGGAAAAAAATATATCAAAGAATAATAATAAGCAATAACATAGACAAGGTAGTGAGTAGTTTGAAAAAATTCCTCGAAGAAATGTGGTCTCATGGTGATGGAATGCCATTCCATCACCATGAGACCACATTTCTTTGAGGCATTTTTTCAAAAATTTCACATCCTTTTCTATGCTACCACATTTTCCATACATGTCTACCAAAGCAATTTATCAAACTACATGAACTTCCTTGTTGCTATGGCTAAAAGCCTAAAAAAGGTGCTTTCCAAAAAACTATGGATGCTTGGAAAAAATCTATCAAAGCATAATAGTAAGCAATAGCATAGACAAGGCAATGAGTAGTTTGAAAAAAATACCTCGAAGAAATGCGGTCTCATGGTGATGGAATGCTATTGCATCACCATGAGACCACATTTCTTTGAAGCATTTTTTCAAATAGATCATTGCTTTTTCTATGCTACCACATTTTCCATACATGTCTGCCAAAGTATTTTATCAAACTACTCAGTTCCTTGCTGCTATGGCTAAAAGCCTAAAATAGGTGCTTTCCAACAAACTATGGATGCTTGGAAAAAATCTATCAAAATATAATAGTTAGCAATATGATAGTCAAGGAAGTGAGTAGTTTAAAAAAATGCCTTGAATAAATGTGGTCTCATGGTGATGGAATGTCATTCCATCACCATGAGACCACATTTCTTTGAGGTTTTTTTCAAACAACTCATTGCCTTAAGAATAGAAACCAAGCCTTTAGCCAAAATTCCACTCCAAATTATTTTCAAGGTCCTCATCCTCATCCTCAATTTACCAATCCATGGAACCTTCCACCTTTTATTCCACTTGTTCATATCCCCACCCCTCCCTCTTCATGTCATGATCACCCTCCATCTCATAACCAAGACCAAACTATACAATCCACCCCATCCCAACATAATACAATAGAGAAGGCAATGTTCTGTTTGAAAAACAACAGGTCAAAGAAATGTGGTCTCGTGGTGATGGAATTCCATGATACATTTGTTTGTAATGGCGTTCCCCATGAGACCGCATTTCTTTGAGACATTTTTTCAAATAGCTCATTGCCTTCTCCATGCTACCATAGTTCTCGTACGTGTCTACCAAAGCATTTTATCAAACGGTTCACTATCTTGCAACTATAGATAAAAGCTTAAAATAGGTGCTTTCAAACAAGCTATGGATAGGGAAAATAGTAAGCATGATAGTCAAAAATATATAGTTCAATAAGTATTCAAAATTTTGTTCATGATCTCATACATTATAAGCCATGATGTGCATCACTATTGTAGTTTCCATGATTGAATAATTTTTTGTTTTATTTTTAGATGTTGGAAGCAGATACACCTCAAAATGTTCATAGGGCTATGGAGATTGGTGTTTCTTTTGCTATTGACTCCTCGATGCCTCTCACGGAGGTATGAGGCAAATTACTAAATTTCAATTTAATTTCTTTGTTATAGCTATTAGTTAGTGAAAAATCAAACCATTATTGATTCGTAGTTTAATTTCTCTTTGGATGGTTTCTATAGGGATTCAACACACCGCAACATGGGCATTTGAATATTTCCCTCGAGGAGAGTGATCATCAGATGGCGGTAAGTGATTATTTTGTTAAATATATCATTTTTTATAATGTAATTTCTATATATTAATGTCTTTACATGCTATTGTAACAGATAAGGCTTGACCAAGAACTAAACCCTAGGAGGAGCACCATGAGCACTCCTTGACCTTAGAATAAATGAGTGACAGACCTATCGCCATTCGGTCAACAAGCAAAGGGAAAGATGTTATTTCAACAACATGGAGAGTAATGACTTTTGATTCCAGAGCCCTTTGTTGTATGCCTATATGGCATTTTTGTACATATTTTGTATTGCATATATTTGACATTGTATGCCTATATGGTATTCTCGTAAGCCTATATGGCTATTTTGTATAAATTTTATACTTATATTGACATATATTGATGTATGTCTACATGACTATTTGGTTAATATAAATCTTTTTTTATCGATGGTGTCCATATTTGCATTATAAATCCATGGTTCAATAGATATGAGTTACTTGTATTCAAGTGTATACTTTACAATTACATGTATACAAATTGTGAATTATGTGTATTCCAATGTATACTCTGTGACTTATTTGTTTTTATGTGTATACCTTGTATTCATGCATATATTTTGTATTAATGCATATACTATGTATTCATGTGTATACTTCAAGGCTTACGTGTATTTGATTACTTGTGCTTCACCTATTCACATGCATGCTTGACTTATTCATGTGTATACTTATTAATTGGTTAGCCCTAGCATTGCTCATTGTTGTCCTTCATGGTTTGTTTTGAATATTTATTGATAGATGCTAAACAACTTTATTAGTTGATGCTAAACAACTTTAATATTTCCAATAATACTAGTAGAGTTAAAAATTACAAAATTGCACAAATTGAAAAGAAAAGATTAACTATAAATAAATGCATTGATTATTAACTTGATAATTGCTTAAGAATGAGTATAATATATATATCAAGAGATGAGCCTTCTAGAATGGCAGCTGCCAACTAGAAAATAGGCATGCAACTCCATGCAAGATTGCACAACTAAGCAATCATTATCCTAAAAATCTAACAACTAGCAAACATATCTAAAGGAATATTTTAGGCATAATATTCAACACTAACATTTTCATAATTAATGGCTTGTTTCCATGCTCGCTCCCCAACTGTCAACCAAACTTTGTTAAGAAACCCCTTTGATATATTTATATGTACATCATATCAATGTATATAAATCTACCCAAAGCATTCCCAATACTTTGAAAGCAATAATCCACCCAAAAATGCAACGAAAGATAAAGAAAATGAACCCACATAGGCGTAATTGAATAAAGAACACTTCACCCTTCACAACTTGGTGAAACCATTGCCAAACTTAGAAGATCTTAAAGATAAAGAAGAATTATGATCTATATAATATAGAATTAATACCCACTTTGATCACTACAAAATTTTCAACCATGGGCTTATCATACTTTTTCAAATTTGGTAAGAAATCTTATTTAAGATCTTTGAGCAATGTATTTCCTAGTGCTCCCTTGTTCTTACATATATCAATTTAGTTTAATTCAAAGAGTTCCATCAAATGCTTTATCTAAAAATAAAAAAAAAACGTTTTCAATTGGTATTCCATGAGATGTTTCATAAAAATATTTCAGTATGTTTAATCTTTTTATTGGAACAACTCAATTAAGAAAATGATACATAATCTTCACAACACTTACAAAATGTAATATTCATAGTAGATCATAAGGGATCGAGCCTCAAACTTCTCAATTGTCGTGTGAATGTTTCTCTTTTCGATTGTTTTGCATGTCATCATAAGGGATCGAGTCGGTTGAACGTAGCTCAGAGTGATTCAGTGTGTTTGGATGTGAAAGAGGACCATGCCTAGCATAAACGTACCCATCTAGATGTATTGGAACAGTTCGTTTGGTCACACAAGTTGCAGAACGAAAGTTGCATCACTTTGCAACTTTACACTACTTGCATTTGACACTTTTTCCATCAAGTGAAAACTAGGCCCTAGAGAAAAACGACTCTGAGATAACAAAAACCGAGAGAGATTATTGTAGAGGGCCCCAACATGATCCCGTAGGCTCAAATAGAGAGTTTGTAAGCCTCACAGTTTTCGAGTAACACGTCAAATATTGCTACCCTTTTGTAATTTGGACCCTTAAGGGATCGAGCCGGTTGAACGTAGCTCAGAGTGATTTGGTGTGTTTGGGTGTGAAAGAGGACCATGTTTAACATAAATGTACCCATCTAGACATGTTGGAACAATTCATTCAGTCACACAAATTGCAAAACGAAAGTTGCACCACTTTGCAAGTTTACACTGCTTGCATTTGCCACTTTTTCCATCAAGTGAAAAATGGACACCATGGGAAAATGACTCCGAGATAACAAAAATTGAGAGAGGCTATTGTAGAGGGGCTTAATGCGATCTTGCAGGCTTAGATGAATAGTTTGTAAGTGTCACGGTTTCTGAATAACAAGTCATCAAAGATTGTTGCCCTTTTGCAATTTGGACCCTTAAGAGATCGATCTGGTTAAACGGAGCTCGAAGTGATTCGACGTGTTTGGGTGCAAAAAAAGATGATTCTTAACACAAACGTACCCATTTGGACATGCTGGAATAGTTCGTTTGGTTACATGAGTTACATACCGAAAGTTGCACCACTTAACTTTACACTGCTTGCATTTGACACTTTTTCCATCAAGTGAAAACTAGACACCACGGGAAAATGACTCCGAGAAAACAAAAACTGAGAGAGGTTATTGTAGAGAGGACCAACACAATCTCGTAGGCTCAGTTGAAAAGTTCGTAATCGTTATGATTTTCGAGTAACAAGCTGTCAAAGATTGTTGCCCTTTTGCAATTTGGACCCTTAAGGGATCGAGTCGGTTGAACGTAGATAAGAGTGATTTGGCATGGTTGGCTTCAAAAGAGGACCATGCCTAGCATAAACGTACCCATCTGGACATGTTGGAATAGTTCGTTTGGTCACATGAGTTGCAGAACGAAATTTGCACCACTTTGCAACTTTACACTACTTGCATTTGACACTTTTCCCATCAAGTGAAAATTGGACACCACGAAAAAACAACTCTAGCATAACAAAAACCAAGAGATTTTATTGTAGAGGGGCCCAACATGATCCTATAGGCTCAGATGAAGAGTTTGTAAGCATCACTGTTTCTAAGTAACATGCCATCAAATATTGTTGCCCTTTTACAATTTGGACCCTTAAGGGATTGAGTCGATTGAACGTAGCTCAAAGTGATTCAACATGTTTGGGTGTAAAAGAGGACCATGCCTAGCATAAACGTACCCATCTAGACATATTGGAATAATCCGTTTGGTCACACGAGTTAAAACAAAAGTTGCACCACTTTGCAACTTTACACTACTTGCAATTGACACTTTTTTCATCAAATGAAAATTGGACACCACGGGAAAACAACTTCGAGATAACAAAAACCAAGAGAGATTATTGTAGAGGTGCCCTATGTGATCCCGATGCTTTAGAAAAAAATGCTCGTAACTGAAATGGTCTCGAGGTAACAGGCCGCCAAAGATTGCTACCCTTTTACAATTTGGGCCTTTAAGGGATCAATTCGGTTGAATGTAGCTCAGAGTGATTTGACATGTTTGAGTGTGAAAGAGGGAAATGCCTAGCGTAAATGTACCCATTTGGATGCGTTGGAACAATCCGTTTGGTTACACGAGTTGCAGAACGAAAGTTGCACCACTTTGCAACTTTACACTGCTTATAATTGACACTTTTTCGAGCAAGTGAAAACTGGACATCACGGGAAAACAACTCTGAGATAAAAAAACTGAGAGAGGTTATTGTAGAGGTTCTCTACGTGATCTTGACGCCTCAGACAGAATGCTTGTAACTGACACGGTCTTCGAGTAACAAACCGTCAAAGATTGCCGCCCTTTTGCAATTTAGACAGTTAAGGGATTATGCTGCATGAATTACAAATATTCGAGGGCAACAATAAATTTCAAAAATTAATTAAATATCATTACAAATTGTTATGTGAATAGATGGTATGCTATATTGATATTGATATATAATCATTATGTTGATTTATTTTAATAAATGAAGTTTTTATAATAAGTTAGTCAATTGGTGCTAGTTATAATAAGGAGAGAATAAAAGAAGAAAAATAATGATTGGTAACTATCAATGGTTATTACACTCACTATATTAATAATATGATGTTTACAATAAAATGAGATTTATTTGGCAGTCCCAATTCTTATGTTTGTGCTACAATTGTCTAATATGCTTCATACACCATTCTGAAACCCAAGTGCTTGTACTTGTAGGCACAATGCTTTCTCAAAACTATCAAGTGGTAATAAAAAATCACGAGAAAAAAATCAAACTATATGAATTCCAACACCCCACTTAAATCAAATATTGAATCAATGTGCCCCATTTTCATGCACACAAACTTAGCTTATAAGATTCTCTCAAAATAATCAAAATAAGGATTCAAGGATGCCTTAGGTACTCCATTCTCATAGATATTTTACAATGTCACTCATACATTCAAGATGCTTTTATAATGTCTACATCATAGGTGCTCATGATGAGGTTAACTTCAAATGAATAACTTGAAATTCCCTCACCAAGCTTCACACACACTTTTATAATGACTTAAAATCAAAATTGAGATTTGTAAAGATCATCAAAATAAGGATGTTGTATTGATTTTTTGGTTGAAATTCTCTTGGATGGCTCATAAATCAACATTTTATGCAAGAAGACACCAATCAATTTTTAGTAGTTTTTTTACAAATAGGCAAAGTAAAAGAAGATAAAGAAAGAGCATCCAAAATGGAAATGAAATGAAAATAGATGGAAGACACTTACAAACAACAAATCCACACCATTTGGTTCCAAGTCAGGAACAACATGGCTTAAATATTGATACTTCCATTGAGGATAGGCATGCCAATCTCTCAACTTAGTCACCCTGGCCATACATCTTCATTAGGAGTTCCGAGATACCTATTGCACACAACAACCTGCCATGAATAGAACATGAATAAAACGTAACCAAACTAAATTAATTTCCAAACTTTTGGAAACTTGTAACCTATTATAAAAACGAAACAATTTAATCATCCACCTAGTTTACTAATGGATAGAGAATATCCTACATCACTTTTTTTGCATATTTTTGAGAAAAAATAAAATACCATTGAACTTCGTATCCTTTGCCACAGTTCTAAACATAAAGTGTGCTACATTTGCAAGTCTGATAACTTCATCAATCACCTACATACATGATATAAACATTAGATGATAGCATTAGCATCATACAAATTAATGTGCATACTTACAAATTAATGAGAACCAATTTGCATACTTACAAATTAATCCAACAAATCATTCGAGTCTACTCTACTTTTTATTGTGTCAAGTATTGCCTCATGGTTAGAGTCACACACCTTCCACGAGGTCTTGTTCAAAGGTCTACCCCCATATTTGGTCAAATGAACATTGGATTCCATGACAAGATTTGAGTAATGAAGAATCTTCTGATGTGTGTGAAAGTCCTGAAACAACCAAAATTTAACACTCTTATATAGGTACCTTTTAAGCCATGTTCCAGTAACCATAACTGAGCCTGTAGGGTTTTCGATGTTTTCTCCACCTATAAATGGGGACTCCAATTTATTTTTGGCCTCAACACAATGACACAAGTAATAATCCATTCCTTCTTTGTTGTCTTCATCTGCAATAACTGCATAAACATGCCCTACATTGATATGTGCAACAAATTAGATGAAATTAGTCAAAATTACAAATACACCACAAATTAATATAACAATAGGAATTTCAAAAACTATGCAAGTAGATATATTACCTGGTTGAACTAGATCTGATATGTGGTCAAAGTCAACTCATGATTCCATCTGTGTTAGTTTCAATGTCGTCGAAGGGCGACGCTTGTGAAGTGGGCTAAGATAGCTTAACAACCATTTCTCAACTCACTCCTTTGACTCACAATCATCCTAGGCTTGCATTGTACATGAAGAATAAAAACATGCCATCTTCTGTGTATGGATACTCCATGAACTTGTAGTTGAGCTAAGGAAAAAGTGTAGCTCACTCGATCCTATCAGTGTACAACAATCCTGATATGGTGCAATGTTAGTGTCATCCATTAACCAAAAAACTCTATGAACTGAAGACGTACCTTCATTACCTGGACCCATTGAAGCATTGCACCACTTGATGATTGATTTTTCATTTTTCAACTTTACATTGTATTTATACTTTAACTCGTCTTGTGCTAATGCTCTTTTGACACATGCTCCTACACCATCATCCTCCCCTTTTCCATGCTCGACCTCACAAAAGTTCCACATATGATGAATACCTGTAATGACATACATCCTACTCAACCAATAGAACATGAGTGAGTTCTTGAACTATGCTACACAGTTATCCGACCTTATTATATGTTGACCGTATGATATGCCCCTCTGAGCCAAATCACTGTAGAACAACTGGAAGGAACCTTGCACGAAATTTGGAGAATGTGTGCGATCATCACTAATATAAAAAGTGATACTCCCTCAATACCTTCCTTTAGTCCTCTATACTATCAGTTGCATGAATGAATGCTATGTGCATAAATATCAAAACCTGTGTGGAGTTGTAATATTTTGACTGCACCTCATGCTGTGGCTGTAGAGTGTAGTTTTCTACAAAGTTGACCACTAAAACTATGCTTCCAACTGGAAATGTGTCCTTGCATAACTTGAATTGCGTGTCCAACCATCAACCTCTATGGGTATGCCTTGCATACTTATACACTATACTATCATGAAATAACAACATAAACTGATATAATGGAATCTTTTGAATAACAAAATCACACATTTTTTCTTGATTACCATCTTTTGTAACGTATGCCATTGTTTTATACTTCCTGAACTCTACTAGTTGCTTTCCCACCTCATGTGCTTTCCATATGTTGACATACTGGCATATGTAGATCAAGCCATCACAACACTGACATGAACCATCCTAGCATGGTTTCCTATAGAATATTTGGCCATCTTCTATTTCACATAATTTTTTTGATAAGAACTCTCTTGAAGATGTTGGTGGGGCCTGCATGCCACAATCCTACAAAACATCATTAGTATGCAAATCTAAACATATAGAATGATAAACATCATAATGGTTAGAGAATTCAATATGTAGTTTACAACAAGTAGTGCGTGTGTGATTTATCTTGACATAAAAATGTTTAAGCATTTCAAAATATCTTTGAAAATTTTGAATTTGAGGATAATCCTATTGAAATTTACCAAAAACTTAGGTTTGAGTTGTATCAAAAAAATGCTTTGGATGTGGGTCACGATTCTGATTACCAGTTCTCCTTCTTACCACATCCCTTTGATTCATAGATGGCCTTGTGTTATTTTCCAATAGTATTCAATTATTGTTCTCAATACTTCAACAACTGGTTTATCTTTTCATGGGAGTCTCCCCGATAATGCCCATAATTCATTTGAATCAGTGCCCTCAATTATTTTCCACCTTTGAATGACTTGATAAAGTTTTTCTATTAATTCTCAATTGTTCACTCATCTTTCTAATGAGACAAGATCTCTTTATTTGACTACTTACCAAATTCAATGTAATGACACGTTAGGTGAAATTACTATCCTTTGAGCATGAGGTCTTACCCACACTCTCATAAGAATCCATTAGATTCTTCACAATAGTGTTTCACTTGAAGCATTCGATGTTCTCAACCCAAGAATCTTCATAATGTTTCTATACTTTATACCCCACATCATTTCGATTAATAGTTGACATCTTGCAATCTCATTTAGCCTTTCAAAGAATAATTTTCAAATCTTATTAGCATATCTTCTACAAGTGCATGCTGAAATCTTACCTTCCATGTGCTGTAAAATATCCTCATCAATGTTAATCAAATACTTTGGCTTTCTACGTAAAATTATAGGTAGTGTTCTCCTAGGTACATACATCTCAACATTAGGAATTTCATCAATATTTAAGTGAGGTGGGCTAGATCACATACCTTCGATCAAGGGTGGAATAGATGACATACCTTTAGATTGACATGGGGATGATGGAGTACCTTCTTCATCAAATCCAAGTGACGATGTACTCTCAACTTGAGATGTGGTGGATTGTGTCCCTTCATATTCACCTGCGGTAGATGGTGTCCTTCCATATTCACTTGTGGTAGATGGTTTCCCTCCATATTCACTTGCGGTAGATGGTGTCCCTCCATATTCACTTGTGCTTAATGGCGTCCCTTCGTATTCACTTGTAGTAGAGGGTGTGTCTCCAACTACGGTATTCGAATATGTCTTAGCATGATGATTTTGCATTTGTTCCTTTTGTGCCGCAAATTCCTTTTCTCTTTTTGATGGTTGAGGTTCCTCTTCAATTGGCTTGTTTTTCTCAACCATATCCAATTTCTTCTTCTAATGATATTCCCTCATCCATTCTCTATTTTTTTCATTATTAGTTCATACTCTTTGTCTATTTGTTTATTCCTTCTTCATTTCCTTGACATGACAAATAATTTTTCATGTAGCATGGTAATGAGATACATATTAGTTCCTAAAAAATGAATCCATACAAATAAATTAAATATATGTCATTCAAGGCTTCATACAAAATACTTATAATCATCCTGTAGAAGAGTATTTATAGCATAAACAAAGGTCACATGATTTTTTTGGATGGAATGCCTTATAGAAATGTGGTCATGTGGCATGCCATGATTGCAAGATAGGCTCAAAATGGAAGCATGGACAAGGTATGTGAATTGTTTGACTATAATTTTTTTGTAGACATGTATGTAGAATATGGAAGCATTAACAAGATAGTGAGCTCACTAGCTTGCCAATGCGGTAGGGTTGACAAGGTAGGGGAATGCCTCATAGAAATGGGGTCTCACGGTGATGTTACATCACCATGAGACCCCATTTCTATGATTCATTTTTTTCATGCTGCCCCCACCTTGACAACCCTACCACATTGCGTGAGACCCCATTTCTATGATGCATTTTTTCACGCCACCCCCACCTTGTCAACCCTACCGCATTGGAAAGCTAGTGAGCTCTCTAGCTTCTCAATGCTATCACATTTTTCATACATGTCTATGAAAACATTAGTGTCAAACAATTCACATGCCTTGTCCATGCTTCCATTTTGATCCTATCTTGCAATCATGGCATGCCACAAGACCACATTTATTTAAGGCATTGGATCCAAAAAATCATGTGAGTATTGAGAAGCTAGTGAGCTCACTAGCTTGCCAATGCTCTCATGATTTTTTGGATCCAACTCCTTAAAGAAATGTGGTCATGTGGCATGCCATGATTGCAAGATAGGCTCAAAATGGAAGCATGGACAAGGCATGTGAATTGTTTGAATAATGTTTTCATAGACATGTATGCAAAATGTGGTAGCATTGACAAGCTAGTGAGCTCACTACCTTGCCAATGTGGTAGGGCTGACAAGGTAGGCACATCATAGAAATCACCATGAGACCCCATTTCTACGATGCATTTTTCACATTGCCCCTACCTTGTCAACCCTATCGCATTGGCAAGCTAGTGAGCTCACTAGCTTCTCAATACTCACATGAATTTTTGGATCCAATGCCTTAAAGAAATGTGGTCTTGTGGCATGCCATGATTGCAAGATAGCTTGCACCTTTCCCCATGTTGCTAACTTAGCCTTGAATAAAAAGTCTTCAAACAATGAAGAGAAGGGTTAAAATCCCTTGTAGGTATATTAATCAAGGAAACATAAAAAATATATCACAACATTAGTGATGAGGTAAGTTTGGTGATGAGGTAAATTTAGAAATAGAGATGAAAACCAAAATAGATTCAAAGATCTATCAATTGTGGAGGAGTATATTCCAATTTTGTAGAGACATGTATGGAAAATATGGTACCATAGACAATGCAATCAACTGTTTGAAAATTGCACATCACCATGAGACCCCATTTCTTTGAGGTATTTCTTCAAATAGTTGATTGCCTTGTCTATGTTGTTTGATAAAATGCTTTGGTAGAGATGTATAGAAAATTTGGTAGTGTAAATAAGGCAATCAATTGATTGGTATAACTGTTTGACAAAATACCTCAATGGGATATGCCCTCATGGACTAGAATGATTGTAGGATATGAACAAAATAGATTTATTGAAAAGGCTTTAGAAAATTTCAAGCATATGCAATTTCTAGGTGTAAAACCAAATTCCACTACATTTTCCAACACCCCCCATGCCTATACCAAAATGAAAGCTTTGGAGAGGGGTATGCACATCCATAGTAAAGGATTGAGAAATGATATATTATTAAACTTACTTATAACTTCTATCATATATATGGGTATACAAAATGTGGAAGCATACACAAGGTAAGTCAATTGTTTACCAAAATGCCTCAAAGAGATGTGGTTTAAAAATGTAAATGACAAGTGTAAAGAATTGTGTATTTTAAAATGTGCATTGACAAGATAAGGTTATAATGACAAACAAACAATGATCAACATGGAATATGCAACATACAAAAATCAAAGCAAACTAAAACATAATGAAAGAAAATGTGTAAAGACTTCACATACCTAAAAAAATAGAGTTTAGAATGGAAGAGTTCTACCCAATTATGTAGCCTTTGCTTCTTATTTCTTCAAACTCCTCAACAATTTGACTTTTTCAAAAGCTTGTTCCCCTCAAAACTTTAATTGTATATCACTCTTGAATGGAATTCAGACTTAAATTGATATTATATGCCTTTCAATGTGAAATATTTTCTATTTCATGCAAAGGTGGTGGAAAGATCATGAAAATGGTGGTGGAATCTAAAAAACTTGCATGCACACTTCACAAAATCATCAAAAAGTTTTTTTTTTGTTGCAACACGCGCATAACTAGGAGAATATGCAGAATGTGGGCCTTCATATCATGGGTGTAATGAGTTTTAAACCATTTTTAGAGCAAGAAAAAACACGCTCATGTTTTAATGCGAGCGCATTATGTCTTGCTAAACAAACAACCATATCTCTACTACTTCAAAACGCACTCGCATTATGAGAAAGTTAATTTTTAATAGGTTTCTTTTCTCTCTCTTTCTCTTTATCCTCTACCATTAAACCCTCTACTCTATATCTCTCTCCCAATTCCCCCCTCTCTCTCTTTCAAGTCTCTCCCTCCTACCCCCTCTCCCTCTCCCTCACTAACTCACTCCTATCTCTATCCCCTCTAACATCTACCCTTAACCCTCTACCCCCTCTCTCTCTCACTCACTCACTCCTTATATATCTCTCCCCTCTACCCTTAACCCTTAACCCTTAAACCTTTAAACCCTCTACCCTCTACCCTTTATCTCTCTCCCACTCCTCCCTCTCTCTCTCTCTCAGTTTGTCCCTCCTACCCCCTCTCCCTCTCTCAAGTCTCTCACTCAAAATCACTCACTCTTATCTCTCTCCCCTCTACCTTTAACCCTTAAAACCTCTACCCTCTACCCTCTATCTCTCTCCCACTCCCCCTCTCTATCTCTCTCTCAAGTCTCTCCTTCCTACCCCCTTTCCTCTCTCTCTAAGCTCTCTTCTCTCCCACTCCTATTTCTATCCTCTACTCCTTTAACCCTTAACCTTGTAATTTCTATTCCTCTCTTTCTCTCACTAATCACTCACTATTCTTTATCTTCTATCCCCTACCATTAACCCTAAACCCTCTAATTCCTAATTCTTTATCTCTCTCCACTCCTCCTCCTTCCCTCCTCTCTCTCTCTCTCTTTTCTCTCTCTCTCTCTCTCCCTCCACTTAACCTCTACTCCTACTCCTTAAAACCTTAAACTTAAACCTCTCAATTCTCTATCTCTTCCCCACTCCATCCCTCTCTCTCTCAAGTCTCTCTCCCACTCTCCTCTCTTCAAGTCTCTCTCTCACTCCTATTCTCTCCCCACCCTCCACCTCTAATTCTCTATCCTAACCCTTAAACCTTTTAAAATCTAATTCTCTACCCCTCCATCTCTCTCCCATTCTCCCTCTCTCTCTCAAGTCTCTTCCTCCTACCCTCCTCTCTCTCAAGTCTCTTCTCTCACACACACTCCACTCACCCCATTCTCCCCCTCTACTCCTCTATCTCTCTCCCACTCCTCCCTCCCTCTCTCTCCCTCATGCCTCCTCATACCCTCCCTCTCCTTCAAGCATCTCCCTGTCTCACTCTACACTTTGGATTAAACAATGTAGGCCTTATTTGAAAAAATGGGTCCAAGAAATAGGGTCTCCCGGTGTCTGAAAAAATGGTTCCAAGAAATGGGGTCTCCTGATAATGTAAATCACCAAGAGACCCCATTTTTTGGACCCACTTTTTTAAACAGGCCACTACATTTCCAATTTCACCGAATTGGAAAGCTATTGGGCCCACTAGCTTGACAATTCAGTGAAATTGGAAATGTAGTGGCCTGTTTGAAAAATGGGTCCAAGAAATGGGGTCTCCCAATGATTTACATCATCAGGAGACCCCATTTCTTGGACCCAATTTTTCAAACAAGCCAAGTTAAGTTGCCAATTTCACCGAATTGCCAAGCTAGTGGGCCCTCAACCCTTAATCCCTCAACCCTCGAACCTCAACCCTCAAACCATCAAACTCTATACCCTCTACTTATACATTGGACCCTCAACCCTAATCCTTCAACCATATACCCTCAAATCTATACCCTAAGCCCTCTACCCTTAACCCTCAACCCTAAACCCTTAAACCTTCTACCCTCTACCTTCAACCCTAATACCTAAACCATCAACCCTATAGGTCCTCAACATTATACCCTCAATTCTCAATCCTCTACCCTATACATTGGTTTCTCAACCCTCATATATCTATGTCCCTCCCTCCTCTTCTCTCCTCTTTATCTCACTTCTCCCTCCATCTCTCCTCCCTCCATCCCTCCCTCTACCCTAATCCCTTAACCCTATGCCCTATACATTTAACCCTCAACCGTCAATTCTCAACCCTCAACCCTTAAACCCTAAACCCTCAACCCCTATACCCTCAACCCTATACATTGGACCCTCAACCCTAATCCTTCAACCATATACCCTCAAACCTATACCCTCAATTGTTAACCCTAAACCTATAACATAAACCCTCTACCCTCAACCCTAAACCCTTAAACCTTCTACCCTCTACCCTCAACCCAATACCCTAAACCATTAACCCTATAGTTCCTCAACATTACACCCTTAATTCTCAAACCCTCTACCTTATACATTGGATCCTCAACCCTCATATATCTCTGTCCCTCTCTCCTCTTCTCTCCTTCTCTCTATCTCACTTATCCCTCCATCTCTCCATCCCTCCTTCTCTACCCTAATCCCTCAACCCTATACCCTCAACCCTTAAACCCTTAAACATTCAACCCTAAACCCTAAAACCTCAACCCTTAGCCCTTAAACCCTAAACCCTTAAGCCCTCTACCCTCTACCCTTAACCCTAATACCCTTAAACCCAAGTAAAATCTCTACCCTAATCCCTCAACCCTAAAACCTAAACCCTCAACCCTTAAACCCTCTACCCTCTATGCTCAACCTAATACCTTCTACCCTCAACCCTAATACCATTTAACCCAAGTAAACTCTCTACCCTAATCCCTCAACCCTTAAACCCTCTACCCTCTACCCTCTACCCTTAACCATTAAACCCTAATCCCTCAACCCCTATACCCTCTACCTTATACATTGGACCCTCAACCCTAATCCTTCAACCATATACCTTCAAACCTATACCCTAAACCTTCTACCCTCAACCATTAACCCTCAACCCTAAACCCTTAAACCTCTACCCTCTACACTCAACCCTAATCCCTCAACCCTATATCCTCAACCCAATACCCTAAACTATCAACCCTATAGGACCTCAACCCTATACCCTCAATTCTCAACCCTCTAACCTGTACATTGGATCCTCAACCCTCATATATCTCTATCCCTCCCTCCTCTTCTCTCTTCTCTATCTCACTTCTTCATCCATCCCTCCCTCTCTACCCTAATCCCTCAAACCTATACCCTCAACCCTTAAACCCTTAAACACTTAACCCTAAACCCTAAAATCTCAACCCTCGGCCCTTAAAACCTAAACCCTTAAACCCTCTACCCTCTACCTTCAACCCAATACCCTCTACTCTCAACCCTAATCCATAAACCCTTAAACCCTTACACCCAAGTAATCTCTCTACCATAATCCCTCAACCCTTAAACCCTCTACCCTCTACCCTCTACCCTCTACCCTTAAACTCTAATCCCTCAACCCCTATACCCTCTACCCTATACATTGGACCCTCAACCATAATCCCTCAATCCTCTACCTTCAACCTTAAACCCTCAATCCTCAACCCTTAAACCCTAAACCCTTAAACCCTCTACCCTCTACCCTTTACCCTATACATTAAACCCTCAACCCTCAATTCTCAACCCTCAACCCTTAATCCCTCAACCCTTAAAACCTAAACCCTCAACCCCTCTACCCTCAACTTTAAACTCTCAACCCTAAACCCTTTAACCCTAAAACCTTAAACCTTCTACCCTCTACCCTCAACTCTAATCCCTCAACCCTATACCCACAACCCAATATGCTATTCCATCAACCCTATAGGTCCTCCACACTAATCCTTCAACCCTATACCCTCAACTCCTATCCCTTTCTCTTTATTTATACATCTCACCTCTCTCCCTCCCTCTCTCCTACCCTCTCTAATTGTCTCTATCTAGCCTCTCCCTCTTTCTGCGTACCTCTCACTCAATCATTTCCTACCACTCTCTCTCTCACTCCCTCTATCTCTCTCTCTCTCTCTCTCCCACTTCCTCTCCATCACTCCCTCTCTCTCCCACTCCATCTCTCTCTCAGGTCTCTCCCTCTAGCACCCTACCTAGGTAACTCTCTCTCTCTGTCTCTCCCTCCCACCCTACCTAGATAAGTCCCTCTCACTCAACCCCCCCTCTCTCTCCCTCTCTCTCAGGTCACTCCCTCCCACACCTTCTCCCTCTCTCAGGTCTCTCACTCTCACAATCCCTCTCTCTCTCTCCCACTCCATCTCACTACCTATCTCTCAAGTCTCTCCCTCTCACCCCCCCTCACACTCTCAAGTCTCTCTCTCTAGCACCCTACCTACATAACTCTCTCTCTCTCTCTCTCTCTCTCTCTCTCTCTCTCTCTCTCAATTATCCCTCTCCCACCTCCCCCTCTCTCCCCCCCTCTATCCCTCCCACCCTACCTATCTAAGTCCCTCTCACTCCAACCCCTTCTCTCCCACTCCCTCTATCTTAGTCTCTCCCTTCCACCCCCTCTCCCTCTCTCTCTCTCTCTCTCCCTCCCACCCTACCTAGACAACTCTCTCTCTTAAAATTTTCCCTCCCTCTAAAGACATACATAACTACAAACATAATTAAATAGATACAAGAATAATACATATATACACACAATCCTACATACATACACACATACATGTACATATGTACATATAATCTTACATACATACATACAAGCATACATACATACATACATACATACATACAAGAATGCATGCATACATAGAAGAATACATGTACATACAGACATACAAATATATAAACATACATTCAATAGAGTAGTATTTAACATAAAGAAAGACATAACACAAGCGCGTTATAACGTGCTCGGGTTATGTCTTGCTAGACATGTCCCACACAAACACAAAAACAATGTCAAAACTAAGATATAGTGCGAGCGCGTTAGAACACGCTCATGTTATATCTTTCTTTGGGAATCCCCAAGCCTTGGTCTTGGTATTTGCCTTGGAATACTAACCCAAAGGCTTGGAGGGCCTTCCCAATGACCAAAGATGTGTTTTTGCAAATTCTACAATATTTTGCATAATCGGGTTCGTGCTCATCATCAAGATTGCATGTGTTTCAATGTCAAACAAATCGAACACCTGGGTAATGTTAGGATCTCTCTTAGCTATCCAACGATGTAATTTTTTTCACTTTTTGACAATGTTAAGCCTTTGATCTATAATTTCTTTTGTTTGTGTGTCTCTTTTTTGGCAAAAAATAGTGTTTGATGTTTTTTTCATTATAAATTAACCGTTCATCAAAATTTCAAATAAATTACGTTTTTAGAAACTAGACTCCATTCTAAAAATATTAAAAAAAAATTAATTAGTTTCCAAAATTTGTAGGGGTAGCACGACCAAAATTCTATTTTTCAGGAAGTGTCCACTTTGAAAATTAGTAAAAAATCAAATATTCATTAAAAAATTATCAGAAAAAATTGTGCATCAACTACATACTGTTAGCTAATTTCTCACTGAAGCGATTTTAAAAATACTAAAAAATGTTTACCGTACTACGTTCCCACAAAAGTTGCTATGTTATGTTTTTCTGACAAAAACAACACCAATTTTTGTGGGTTTGTCTTTTGAACCCCTTAATCTCAACCATTTTCAAAATAAACTAGTAGTTTAGAAAGTAGACTCGAAGCACAACAATCCTTATTTTTGTTGCATCTCAAAATTTTGAGTGTAACTATCCTCAATTTCACATCCAAGGTCAGTATTTCCTCATTTCAAAAAAAAAAAGTGACCACTTAAGCCCCCTTTTTGGCCCCCCATCAATTCATAACAAAACTCCTCTCTAAAAGAGAGAAAAGAGAATCAAATAATCTTTCTCAAAATTCTCAAAAGATGTCCCATGAAGGTAGGAAAATGCAAATCATGTAGAAGTTGTAAAAACTGTCAAAGATGAAGTGATTATGTCTATTGAAGTGAACAAACCTCCAATGACTATAGATCAAGATAAGAGATACAAAACACTATGTTGGATCCCAAAATTGTTGCCCCATTTATAATGAAATCTCGCTCACAAGGTTAGGGTTATCATCATGCAAGTGAAATTAACTCATCAACAAACTGTGATGGGTTAAAGGCCAACTCTACGAAAGTAGGTTTCGTCTCTTTCTCTTTGAGCTTAGCTTAGACTTATGAAGGTGTTCTCAAGGGTATACCTTCATGTATTTTAATATAAAAAATGAGCAACCAAACGTGTTGATAGCCAAACACAACTTGTTGATTTGGCACCAAAAGTCATCACTAAACCAAATACAACTAGTTATCCAAAACTTTAATTTGAATAATCCTCTTGAAGATAAATTCTTGATTATATTATAAGGTCATGTATACACAAGCCTACTCCTACTCCTACACTACTAATTTATGTTTCAATTTGAATGATGAGAGATTATTATGTGGTCATAGACTAGTGCCTATCAATTGGGAAATATAATCATAACACATTGAGAAGAAAATAAACTAGAATAAAATAATATAGAGTGATGTATTTGCATACAAAAATGATCATGAAATTTTTTGATAAAGCATACCTATTAATCCATAACATAATTACATATATTCATTACATAAAATGAGAGATCATTACAATATTTGCAATGTTTTTAGAATTTTGTTATCATTCATCTAACTTACATTATAGTCATGCCAACAAATGTGGCAAAGGAAAATCTCTATTTGTGACTAAGAAACCTTCCTGAATACATAATACCATGAAGACACTCTACAACAAAATCCACTTACAATACTAATACTTTTTTATTCTACATGTTTGTAATGTCTTAGTGAACTAGACTTAACATCTATGATTGCCTTGCAACTTTTTTGGTGTATGGAGATCATTGTCAAACCAACCTCCTTTCAAAATGAACCAAATAATCAATAAAATTGTAGTAAGGTGAAACCCTAATTTGTAGCACTACCACATCAATGGAATAAGATCATTTGTATCCAAAATGGGCACCATAGATTGAAATAAGAGTCAAACAATAAATTTTGGTAGGTTGAGTGTTGATTTTTGGTAGTTGGGAGACCATTATGCAATAATGGTTGGTAGTTAGGAGTAAAATTAGGTTTGAAGTTTTGGTGTCCAAACATATTTCAAAATCATGCCATTTAAGTACACGATTGGTATAAGATGCATTAATGACATCTCAAATTCATAGGAGAGTAGGTAAGAAGTGCATTCCAAGCATCACCATAAAATTTTGGACACTCTAGCATTGTTGATAACCTTTTGCATGTTAGAATAAAGCCACGTGGAATTCAAAAGTACAACCAAACCTACGTGGGAGATCATCACTAAATCAGACTTATAGAGACCCGAACTTAACCTATAGGGAATTCCAATTGAAACATCCAAATTCACAAAGTTTTGGTGTCTAGTTCAAATGATTTTTTTTGATGATGATGTTAGCAAAGGTCATGATGACATCATCATGGAATGGAATGGTTTTGGATGGATGACGTTATTTAGTTGGGATGATGCCTGCAAAGGACATGGTGATATCAACAATGTACAATTTACAAAAAAATACAAATGGATTGGTTTTATGGGGAAGTCCAACTAAACTAGATAATAATGTGGCTTTTAAAAGGTTCAATTTAGTTGGCTTTGAAATTCTCTCAAAAGGGGTGATGATGCAAAGGTGATGGAATGATGATGTCATGAAGGTGTGGTATGCAAAACTTTCAAAGTGAACTAGACAAATGAATATGTTTAAACAATCAAGTTTAGATGAATGCTAGACTTTCACAAACATTTAATTTTGACTTATGAATTATTGAAAATGGGAAAACTCAAGTGAACTAGTTCTCAAAATTTTAAAAGGTGTAGTTCAAATGGATGTCAAGAATTTGCAAAAAGGACTTAATGATGTGAGAATCATAGAGGGAAATAGTCATATGAGAAAAAAGGTATCTAAATTGGACTCGGCAGTTTTAAAAGGGGAAGTTCACTTGGAATTCAAGTTCCCATAAAAAGTTAACTTAGTTATTTTCTTCATTTTTTCTCCATTTTGGGGACTTCCAATCGTCAGAACCTTGTGGGGAAAACAAAGTAAACTAAACATGGTTTTGATGGATAGGAAAAACACACAAGCAATTTTTTGACTAGTTTTAACTCATTTTAATAAGATTTTTGAACATTTTTCGATACAAACAAAATAAAGAAACCCATTCCCTCAAGTTTTTGCAAAAATCCCAATAGTGGCTCTTGTAGGGGATATCTGCCTCTTGCAGGTAATACCAAAATGGGGGAAAAGGGGGATAAGGACAAACACACAAAGGAAAACAAAAATATATACATGACAAACCAACTGGCATGACAACACATGGACAACAAAAGAATGGTCATGAAACAAAATTTTAACACAATGTAGGCCAACCCTGTAGAGGAAGGATAAAGCTATTTTCCTCTTTCAAACACCATCCTATTGAAGGAATTGACTTCCCTCAACCTGAAGCTATCTCCTTCACACAATTATAACAAATGTGGTCCATTTCTCATGTATACAAACTTGTGATTTCCTTTGAGAGAGTGAAGACCAAATCCACTGTTAATCTTGCCATTACATAACAACCAAAAAATATAAGCCATCACACTGTCTTGTATTGCACTATTTTTTCTATAGTAGTTAGTGACACAACTTGAAAAATTAGATCAACCCCAAAAGAAATTATGATATTTTCATACTTTTTAACCTTCTTTGGTGAATCGAGGAAAAAAGAAAACACCTCCAATTCACATTGTTAAAAAAATATACCTCATTATTTTTTTGATCTATACAAGGAAATTCATCATCTAATAGCTCAAACTAAAAAAATTGAAGCCCAGGTATATAAGAAAGTTGAGTAGTTGATTGATCATCAACCTAGAATAGATGTTGCTACTCAGTATTATTGCAAGCTATATGATGGGGCCAAGTGAAACCTTCCAACTCAAGCACATTGCCATCCACACTAAATGAAGAAACACCTTCATTGTGAGGGAACACTTTTTGTCTGCAAGGAAAATATACTTAATGTGAATGAAAATTACAATAAAAACATAAAACATAAAATACAATGCAACAATTAGATTAGGCCTTACAAAGCTCAAACTTTCATGGAATTCTTGATGAAATCCACATATATCAAAACCCTCTTTGTGTAGATTACCCCAAGATTTTCGGTTTTGATGTATGCTCACTTGATTTTGACAACATAATAACTCTTTTTTTCTCAAGGTTGTATGATGATAAAAAATGGTTGTGTTGGATAATATGAGTAGACAAGAGATGAAATGGAGGGCTTAAATTTGATCTTAGAAGATCAATGGATCAAAATGAATGATATATCTCATCTTATGAGATGTTGCCGAATGGCATCATGAGGAGATATGTGAGGGAGATGATCTCTCAAGCCTCAAGATTGTGACAAGTGTCACAATGAGAGAGCTTGAGAGGGAGGTTGGTACTTGCGAGGTACCTTGGGAGATGGGGGAGTTCTTTGTCATAAAGGTCTTCATTGTCCAACCTTCCTAAGGTATGGGATGAAAAAGAATATAATTTAATTCCTTTTGGGTACTTTTGGAAGGAAGACCCATGTAGGGGTCCCTTCCAAAAGGGGAAAGATTTATGAGGGCAAGTATAAGGTGGATGGGTAGTTAATGGAAAGGGGATTAGGCCTTTTCTAATCACTAGGTTAGGAAAGTGAAAAAAATTGGGAAATGATTGGGTGGGGATTAGGACTAGGATTAGTGCAAGTGGGAAAAGTTGGAGGATGGGACATAAGGTGAGAAAAATAAGAATTAAATTATTAAATTAAATTCCTATTTAAAGAAAAGAGGGATTTTGGAGTTAAATTAAATAAGAGTACTTATTTAATTTAGAGGATAAAGGTGGATGGGTGAATGTGGTAAGTAATTAAATTAATTAATTACTTTAGGGTTTAGGAAGAATTAGGAGTGCACGAATAGTAATTAAATAATTGAATATTATTTAATTAATATAGGCAATGGGGAAATTAGATAAAAATAAGAGATATTAATTAAATAACAAAGTGTTATTTAATTAATATATGTGATAGAACTTAGTCAAAATAAGGATACATTAACCAAATGAAAGTGGTCAATTTTAGGTGTCTACAGTTAGTATTCCATCATGATGGATATAAAAAATTTCAATTGTAGCTTATGAGATATTGTGACTAATAATGAATCATTAAGAATCTTTTATGAAATTAATTTAACTATATTGTTTAAAATCATTAAGAAACTTACATTTCATTTAAATTTAAAACTTAATAATATTGAATATATTCCCATAGGACGAATGCATAAATCTTATAGTCTTAAGTTGGTCAATATTTTTTAAATAAATAAATATCCTTTTTGTAATAGATGTGTTTTAGATCTATTGGTTACTATTAGGAATATAAAAAAATATCTAAAGAAGATAATTTTGAAATTATTTTATGCATGCTTGTAGGTTTATAATTTACAACCATGTGTAAGGTTCTTTAGTTGTAATAAAATAAATACCAACAATACGAGTTGTTTGTTACAAAAAAAATTAGATTCCTTTGTTGCCATTTAAGGTTTAAATTTTGTTCATAGCAAGTTAAGAATGACTATATGTATTGTCATATTTGAAGGGAAAACCCTCCCAAGTTCATCATAGTTTTAAGTGTAGAAGAGATTGTACCTAAACTATCTATACTCATCACTTGCTTATTTATCCTAGCTCTATACCCCAGGCTCAAAAGTTTTCGTAAGTGCATTTTTTACAAATACAAGAAACTAATTGGAGTAGCAATAATGCTAATACTTAAAAGTACATGACAAGAGATGGTTGAGAATATTTTGAATCATGTATCTTATAGAAAACCTAAAATAACACATCATCATACTCTTCCTTATTGACACTCTTAATTTGGAATAACTAGTTTTCAACACATTTATGTACTTCAAATTTATATTCTATCATAGTTAAAATATAACTATTTAACCCCTTTTCTTTAATTTATTGAGGTATTAACCTAGTAGGTGAAGAAAATGATGGTGCAAGGCATTGATATGATATTTGTTGTTTATCAATGCCTACATCTTGTTGGACATGAATCTTTCTCCTTCCCAATATGCCACAATAATATTATAATATATATTAAATAGTTTAAACACACGTACCTCATCTTATGTGTGGTCCTTACATCCACCAAGAAACAAGTTATTGTATATTGTAGCTTCACTAATTGGATGTAGTAATTATTTTTCATAGTATTGCTAGAGCACATCTACAACTCTGTAAAAATTGACTAGGTGATAGTAAGAGTACTCTTTTTTATTTTGAGCACATAGCCATTGATACCAAACAAATTTCTTAGGCTATAGATATAACAAAGATATTATAATATTATTCCCTCATGGGATATGATGTACATAAAAATTCACTTAATCTATCTAGTTGGATGCTTTCCATCAACCTTATGCATATCCACCTTCAATAGAAAATTTTAAGACATGGAATATGTGCTAGCCATGGGCTGAGGTTATGCAACATTTAGATAAATATTGAGTTGTCTTGTAGATCTACCCCAATATTAAAAAGTCCATTGTAAATCAAATAGCTCATTGATGGAGTTTGAGGCAACAACCAAAAAATTCTTAGATATGTGATCTAGATGACCTTGTTTGGCCCTTTTAGACTTGATAGATGTAGATATCCTGTTTTGGATATTTTAGAATTAAAATTTTGTATATTCTCATCAATGGGTGTATGTTGTCATCTAACAAAGAAAATAGTATGTCTAAAGTCCCACTTGATCCAAAATTGATTGTGTCTCATCTTTGACAATTTTTGGTTAGGCTAGAAAAATTATATGAACTTAGTACTAGAGAGATTCAACATAATAAGTTATAAATTATTATTTGGTCATATTTTGATGTGAACCAAATTATCTATAAAATGGTTTCTAACTACACCTAGTGAGATGAAGGACAAGGCTTTAGTAATGTTAGTGTTGTTGAGAGCTTGAAGTATGCTATAGTTTATGCTAGAATAGATACTACTTAAATAATAGGAGTCTTGAGCTTCTTTATGGCTATAATCCTATACAAGATAATTAGGATGGAATTAAGAGGGTCTTTAGATATTTTCAAGGTATCTCTAATTAATCTAATTTTTTATCATGGCAATTCTACAATGGATCAAGACTCAGTGGATATTGAATGTATTTGTGGGTTTAGATTGGGCAACATATGTTGATAACAGAAGATTGACTAGTGAACATGTTTAGTTTATTTGGGGGTACTATTATTTGTATGAGTAAATGATAGGTTGTCGTCAAATTTTCCACTACATAAGATTAATACATGGTATTTATTCATGCTTATGAGGAGGCCATTTGGATTAAGATATTATGTTTAGATGTGGGGTTGGGTCAAAGAGCTATTAGAGTTCTTGAGATAGTTGAAATGCCATATGTCTAGTAAAGAATCTAACCCTTCATGTTGGGATGAAGCATATTGATGCCAATACAAATTTTAAATGAAATGGTAGAGTATGAAAAGGTGATGCTAATTTTATTGACACTTTTTTAAATATTATAAATGCATTTTTATTAATATCCAATAGAAATTAATTTTTCTATGTTCAAAAGAGAGCTTAGCCAATGCTCTCATTCCCAATAGCCCCAAAAAGAGCCAATTATCAAAATGGGGGACAACCCAGGATATCCTACATAAAAATAGTTCACAAAATTGCCTCACATATCTAAAAGCAAACACAAAATGATTATGCCAAAATTGATACACTTAAAATTATTCAATAGAATTCTCCTGCATATAGATTATGAAATCACCAAACCAGGCAAAATCTTGAACTGGTTCCATATGCACCCACTTCTTCAAAAACCTCACCCCCTCCAATTTCCATGTACAGTGAAGTAGCAAGTCATCACCTTTGACATCCATCAAGAAGGAGTAGAGCTTGACCACCACATCAACACATTAAGTAGGCCCAAATCTCATGGCCTTGGAATTCTAGCACCTATTTACATAATAACCACTACCTCCTCGAGGTCTCCCATCAATTTTGGTTTCACTAGCTTCCTTGTTATTTGCAAAACCTCATTCTTTGGTAGTTGGAGATCCAAAAACCCTACAAAAGAGGGGAAGATATGTCCGTGTCCACCCATTATCTTTCATCTTTCACTAGGAACTCATGTCCCATAATCAACTTCACTACACCGAGCAACATGAAATCACTCTCAAGCACAATCCTCCTCAACCTAAGCTCTGAGACTTCACCCAAACAATCCATTTTATGATGAGAATGTACCAACCTTATAGGGGTTTCCATTACTCTATCCATAAATACTCCATACATATTGAATGTTTGGCCTCCAAGTTCATCCTTTAAAGGTTGGTTCACTCATGCTGAAGCTTGGCAATTAAAAGTTTGCCAAGGTTATAATTTGTTCGTGCAATTTTTTCGGATTATGAGATCCTCCCTAAGTCTTTTCGCATGGATGGGATCTTGACATAATAAAATATTTTCCATAACTCCCAGAGCTTGCCCTCGTGTTAAGAAACTTAAGTTAGCTAGAGTTATAAGACATCCTAATTAATCCATTTTGTATGTCAAATCAACTTGAGTGAAGGAGTTGAAACATTATTTTATCATTAAATTTAGGCCCTAGCATGGAGAACCTCTAAAATTGATAGACCCAACAAAATACGCTAGATGAATGTTTCTAAATGGAAGCATGCAAGTCACAACCAAAACATTCACTTAGGGCCGAGGCACCACATGTATATGTCCCAGCTCTAGTCATGCCACTTGTCATCCTAGTGCACCTTCCCACAACAAAGCTAATAGATAACGCTCGAGAGAGCGGTTAGACACCACATGCTCTTACATCAAGTAGGCCAAAAACCTTGCGAGATTTAAATCCAAGGAAAGCACCTAGGAGCCACATGTATAAAACCCACTATGAGCTCTGCCACCTGTTAGCCCAATGCGCCTTCTTGCAGTAAAGGCTCAAGAAAAGCACAAAAATGAGAGAAAGGGCGCCACATGCACAGGATCTAATCACTCGACCCAGAGTGATTTTTCACGAACCAATAGTGTGGAATCTCGCCTCTTTCTTGGATTGAGCCAAGTATCCGAAGAGGCACCATATGCTAGTCTAGCTGCTTAGGCCACACTCCCCCTGTAGCCAACTCCAACAACCTTGTTGCCATTGAGATTTACCACATGAATTCGCATGCAACCACCATTAATCCCTTTGAGAAAGGGGATACAATTATTTCTTAAGAATCCCATCCGCACCAAGATTTACCGATTTATCCACCTTAAAGTTGGATTATTTGTTTGTGTGTTTCACCACATAGTGTTCAAACTCCCCCAACAGATCCATAGCTCTCTCCGCTAGCCCTTGCAATTTTCAATTCAAAATATTGCCTTCCACAAATTGCCTTCCACTTTGACTCTTTTGATCCTAAGCTCTTGGCAGAACTATAGACATTGTATCACCACTTTTAGTTATGTTGCATTATTTGTCCCATCTAGAAGAGGGGTCAAAAGTTCCCTCACTACCAATTACGAATTATGTAACTTGCACTCCACCTTCCTAGGTTTCCTCTTGATGCCCCATCAAAGTTTAGTTTGACCCATGACTGAGTTAGAGGCTTCCATATCACCTTGGCACATAGTTATTACTATTCCACTACCCTTTAACTGCAAACTTTTGTGATCTCAAGACCAAACCACCCAAGTCTCAGTTTTGCATCCCATTATGTGAATTCCAAATTTTGAGATTTTTTCTTGAAACCCTACTATTCACAACCTCAATTATGGCTGCATGCACCTTGTTTTGAAAGGATGGCATATTCATTTCCTTGCCATGTAATATTCTCCTATTCTACTCTTTCAAAATCTCCTAGATTAGGATAAATGGGCAAATTAACCAAATATACGAATACATCGCTTTCCTTTTTAATAGGAGCCATGATTTGAAAAGGGACAAAATGTCATTCGAAAGGGAACCTAACCAACCCAATTTCACACATAGCCACTTCCAACACCTCTAGGAAAAGGGGCAACCAAGCAATAGATTATTTGATTCTTCCTCACTTGGTTTGCACATTACACACCACGATGGGCCGCAATAGCCCATCCAGCTAAACCTATCTGCAATCAAGATCCTTTATTGGATTGTGGTATAGGAAAAGGCCCCTAATTTCTAAAGGCATCTATTATCCCAACATAATTTACACAAAAGTGAGATCCTCCCATCCTACTTCCCCAACATTTTGAACCCATCCTTAGTGTTGTACTACCATGAACTAGTAGTAGTACAAACCAACTAATCCTTGCCCTCTTGGATAAATATGGTTGTGACCTTAAGCATCGAATGAAGCTGCATGATTTTAGTGGTTTGAAGATTGAGCTTGTTGAAGTACTTTGATTACCATCTACTGATTTGATCAACAAGAATGGTCTCCAAGTAATCTCTCACATTATTTCCCCAAAGTTGCATGAGTAGATATTTTATATGTTACAATTTTGGTAAACTATCAATAATAGGGTACCCCCCACAAGTCCTCTCAAAATAGAGCAGAGATGTTGTCATGAATGTCCTAGGATAAGAAATATGTTATTAGTGACTTACACTTTGCCATGAAATTCAAAACTCTTGAATCTTTTGGAATTGAGGTGTTAGTGAAGATACTACATTCAATCTCGTTCCCCAAGTATTTGTTCTGAAGAATCCAAATCCATTTAGATTTGCTCTTTGTGTAAATTTTCCATAACAACTTCCCCCCCAATGATTTGTTTTTCCTAAAAAGATCACGTATTCGTGTTCTACCAACCTCCTTCACTTTGTAGATCTTGTCCCATGCAGTTAATGTGAAATTTTTCTTGTCTACATTTCCTTTCTAGAATAAATTCCTCATACTTTGGTTTAAAGTTTGATATGTCCCCTTGGGGAAATCCATACATGATAGTAAATAAATAGGGATCATTTAAATAACAACTTTTAACATAACTAACCTATTGGCCCATGATAGCCACCACCCCTTTCATGATGACATCTGACTGTTTACCTTATTTACCAGGGCTTCCCATAACTTGCCACTGCCCACTCCCTTTGCTAAAGGAAAATCAAGGTATGTACATGGTAATTGGCCTTTCTTAAATCTCAATACTCTAAGGATCTCTTGATCTTTGTGTGGGTGAGTATGAAAAAAATAGACTTCCAGTTTTGTTTCACTTACCTCTTGACTAGAAGCCTATGAATAGAGATCCAAAATTTCCTTCATCTTTTGAGCTTCATAACATTTTGCTACCCTAAAAAGTATAGAATCATTTGCGAACTGCTAATGGGTTACATTAGGCACACTTTTCGTTAATTCAATTCTCTATAGTCTCCCAACACTTGTTGTGGTGATAATTGCCCTTCCTAGCACCTTAGCCATGATAATGAACAAAAACGGTGAGAGAGGATCTCCTTGTCTAATTCCTCTAAATGCCTCAAAAAAACCCTCCAGAGTATCGTTCACAATAATTGGAAATTTGAGACTAGCAATACAATTGGAAAACTAATTTACCTAGTTTTTAGCAAACCCAAAGGCCAACAACACCTTGCACATAAATCTCCAATCCACTCGATCATATGTTTTCTTGATATCTAGTTTCCATAGCATACTCTATTTTTTAGTTCTTTGAATGGAGTGAATTGATTCTTGCGCAATAATGACCCCCTCTAAAATTGACTTCCCAAGTACAAATCATGATTGCTCCTTAAAGATTATCTCTTGATTTTTTTTTTAAAGTCTATTTGTTACTACTTTTGCCCTAACTTTGTACAAAGTATTGCAGAGGGATATGGTTCTGAACTCATCTAAAGAAGATGGCTTATCCTTTAAAGGGATCAAATCTATGAAGGTGTTATTCATCTCCCTTAGGGCCACTCTCAAGCTCCTTGAGTCCTCTATGGCCGCAACCACTTCACTACCCACGATGCTCCAACATTTTTAAAAAATGAGTCAAAAACCCATCTAGTCTAGGTGCTTTATTTAGATGAAGCCGAAAGGCTGCAACCTTGATTTCCTTTGGCGTAAATCCACTCATCAACATCTTATTTCGACCTTCATAAAACAACCTTTGGATAGCCTCCAAGAGCTTATTTTGTGATATACAAGACTTGATCCTCCTATGTTATTTAATAAATATTCAAAATAAGTGATTGCTTCCTTGATAATGCCCTCAGGGGACTCAACAATTGAACCATCAATACTCCATAGACCTGTGATTCTATTGACTTCTCTTTGGGTTTTCATGTTGTTATGGAAGTATTTGGTATTCTTATCCTCCTCTGACATCCAAATCTCCTTGGATTTCTACCGCCAGTATACTTCCTCTTTTTCTTGTACCTCCTCATATCATTCAAGAAACTGCTTTTCCTTTAGGTACTTTTCATTGTCCATTCCTAAAGATAATATTGGCTCATTCAACACTGATAACTGTTCTTCCAGCCTACATTTGGATTCAAAAATATTTTTGAAATGGGTCATGTTCCATTCCTTTAGTTGTTGCTTGAAAAACATATTGGTACCCTCGACTTTCCATCCATTCCACCAAGTGTCAATTAGTCCTAGAAGATTTTGATCCTCGAACCACATGTTCTCAAATTTAAAGGGACACCTCATGGGTCTATTTTTGCCCATTATTTCCTATTTAATGGGATAGTGATCTAACCCTGATTAGGGTAAAATTCTACCTTCAAAGGTAAATGGAAATGCTCCCAACTCTCCTTTAAACAAAAATCTATCCTATTTTCCTACAATATGGTTGAAGCCCAACCTCCTATTCGTCCACGCGTATTTTCTATTTGCCAACTAAATTTCAAAAAAAAATTCCGCTTACAAAATTCTCAAAATCTAGTTGGGATTGGTACTTTCGTTCAATACCCCCCATTTTATCCTCACTATAAAGGATCACATTGAAATCTCCCCCTCAAATGCAACACTCAGGGGATACCTTACTGCAAAAAACACTAAGCTCTGACCATAATTCCATAATTTTGATGCAACTTGATGGGCCATAAATATTGATTAATGTGAAGAACAAATTTGATGAAAAACTTCTCACTTTGTAGGCTAACCAATTACTATTTCCCACTATCTTTTCTAGATAGGCAACCTTAGGTCTCCACACTATAAGAAAACCCCGAGAGACTCCTACAACCTCCTCTTGCTCAACACTCCAAGTTTTTCATTTCTTCTTGAACATTTCCAGTTATATATTGCTTAATTTTAACTCTTGGATCATGAGGACATGAGCCTTTAATGTCTCTATGGAGTGCCTTAGAAGGTGCTTTTTGTTAGGGGCGTTTCATCCCCTAACATTCCATGATATGATCCTCATTGCTCCTTGAGAAGGGCATCACCCTTCCTTGATCTTAGCATCATGGTGAGTTTCTACTGGCCTTCTGCATCGCCATCCATAGCTCCCTTTTCTATGTCTGACAACCTACCTTTCCTCCTTCCTTCCTCGCAATCTAGTGACTTCCTGGCCTTGTTCTTGATTTTAATCCCATTTCCCTTGTCTCTAGGGCGGCTAGGGGATTTGCATTACCCTTTGACAAAGCTACCTTTTCTTCGAGCTCTCGTACCCCGCATTCTTCTAGAGGGCCACTATCCTTTAAAGCTTGACCCTCTAGGATGCTACCATTGTCTTCTCCCATATTTGAATTCACTTCTTCCTCTACGAGAGCTACATTACTTATCAGTTTGCATCCAAATTCCATAATTTCCTCCAGACCTACAACTTCCTCCCTAGTCCCCTCTTCTTCTTGTGGGTTTAGGGACTATCCCGAGACCCCTTCTACATTCTCTACTACAGCTAAAGCTTCTTCCTTTGCAATATCATATCCACCATTCACTTGATGAGTAGCCAACTTTATCTTCGAGCCACACCTTCCCCCATCCATTAGCACTACCTTGCTATTCATAGTTCCACTTCTTGAATCATTTGAGCAACCCCCATTGGGTTTTGATACCCTATTCATGAAGTTCAACTTTGGGAAAGTGGGGAACTTTCTAGTTGCGAGATCCCATTCTATTTCTTGGTGCAACTTGCCCTCTGTGATAATTTTTCGCTCATCCAAGTGTGAACCACATGGGCTAATTTCTATGCAAAATTTCACCCAGATCTTCATTTCTCCATGAAGTAAGGTTTTATCCACCCCAATATAAGTGACAATTTGATTTCCTATCAGACTTAAGATCTCCTCATCCTAAATATTTTGAGGGAAGGTTATATAGGTTTACCCATGCTTTCATTCTATCCAATTCATTTTTGTGAGGATTGAGATTTGATTCACACTCTTAATGTAAAACCCTATTCCATCCTTTTGCAAGAGTTTTACAAAGATGATGCTTTGATTCAATTATGACATTAGGCATATAACAAGGAAAATTTGTAGGCTAATAATTTGATACATACCTCTTTGTCCCATTGGTCTCTCCACCAATCCACCATTTCCTTTGTAGAACAATCACCTCCTCCCCACTTTGCCAAGAAAGCACACTCCTTCAGCATGTCCATAGAGTTTTTTAGGGTTTCATTAGGGATGATCATCGCTAAGTACCATTCCTTCTAGGCTCATTGATAACTATCCCTTTGCCAACAACAACTAGATCTCTCCTTGCTTTAGATTTATCCTGCACATCTTGATATCGCTCCACATGATCTCCGTTCCTTAGATTCCAAACTCGGTTCAAGCTATTTGTATTCACTTCAAGCAAAATGGGAAAATTGCTTGCCTAGGCCACTGTCCCGTGGGTGCTTCCCTGAGTTCCATTTCAAGGGTTTTCCCTTCCAACTGTTAGGTTGAGCTGATGCTATCTTTCCATTGCTTTACCTCAGCCGCCCATTGTACCCCCCTTAGCAGACTCCTTGATTGGAGGCCTAGAGTAACTCATTGGCTTCATAGGGGGAGGCCTTCGAACGTGTCGATACTAGGGTGAAAGATGTGCTCTCCTGCGATTTGCATTGGGGTGATTCTAAAATCCTCCCCCTAATCTTGCTCCCCAAGCTCCGCCCCATTTGTTAGAGTGAAACCAAAGCCTTCTAGAGGTATCTGTCTAGACATCTACTGGCTCTGATGCTCAAGAACTGATCTACCTAACAGGATGGAATTAGATCCAGTGGCATGGCGACAACTCGAAAAGCCTTGATTCTGCTGTCCTAATTATTTGTGCATCACTTTACTAATTATTAGTTGATTAAAGGTATTGAATTAATAAATGTAAAATACCATTAACTAATATTAATGAAAATTATAAATGTATTGATGAAACTAGTTTGCATAAGAAAATTTAGGTGGTGTTGTGAATCTGTGGGCTTCTCACCTCTAGCAATCAGTCGATAATGTTGGCGCTCCCTTATTTCTTGTAAGGTGCTTGGAATGTGGGATAATTTTAAAAAAGGTATTTTAAACATTCATATTAATGTTAATAACACAAAAATATAATTTTTGGCCTATAGATTTAAAAACTCAAATTTTGGTCTATAGAGGCCATTTTTTGCCTTAATTTTTTAAAATGGGTTGTAATTGTTTCTCTAATTATAAGAAATAGATCTCTTTTAGTTCTATAATTAAAAAAAAGGGAGCTGAAAAAAATTTCTAGATCAAAAGTTATGGGCTCTAAAAGTTGGGTCACATACATTGAAAATCTAAGAGCATCTATGATGCATAAGAGAGCTAAAAGAGGGAGTTACACTCATTGACCAAGTTATACTATATGTTATGAAATCTTATAATATACCCATAAATGAAGATAATGGAGCCACTATGTAACATCCAAGTTGGTTTGTGGATTATTATGAGCTTATGTCAAGTAGAAGGAATGTGTTATTTATAGCCCATGGACTCATCTTGAAATTTGAGAACTAGCTTTTTAAATAGGGATTTTGGTGCCACTTTTTGGATGGTTAAAGCTCAAGCGGTTTTCTAATTATCATTTGTGGTTTTAATGTATTGGCTTTTCTATTTACTTTCGGTGCTTGAGATGAAGGTTAAATAGTGATTTTTTGTACGTATTTTTATGCTATTGGAATTAATCTAGATCTCTTGTTGGTGATACTCCCATAAAGGCTTAGACTTTGCAAGTGTATTGTAACCATTGATTACTAAATGGTACATTGAGCTACTTTGGAGTATGAAATTTTTCTCCTGAAAGAGTTTTTTTTACACATAAATCATTGTGTCATAGTTTATTATTTTTGTGTTTATTTCCTTGTAACATTATGATAAGTTTAATTTTAGCACATACCTTCTCCTATAAATTAGTGTAAGAAGCATATTCCACACTTACTTTCCTTCAAATTATGTTTCTCATAAACATTATCTCTATCATTCCTACAACTAAATACTTAATTTCTCTCATATAATTATCACATTTATTTTTATTCATTTATTATATCAAGTCTAAGTTAAATCTAAGTTAATTGTGTGTTGACTAAATTAACTTAAATTTATAGATGTAAATGATGATATGCTAACTTTTAGATTTAACTATATTTATTTATTTTGCATCAATATTTCAAACTGCACCAATAATCTATCATAAAGATTAAGAAGTGAAATTATTTTATTTTATTACAACTAACTCAAGACATATAAATTATTAATTGCATTTAATTGCCCTATTATTTTAATAAACTAAAATAACTTTTATATTTTTATTTAATCCCATAATCTCTTTAATATCAAGATAAGGTCATTCATGAATGGAAGCTTCTTGTTCTAGGTATATATATTTAATGGAAGCTTTCTGTTCTAGGTGTATATATGGGTGCTTCTCTATGTGAAGATGGCTTCTACTTCAAGATATTCAGTACAAATCCTTTAATCAAATCTTTATGTTCACACCCCCAAATATAGGAGTTAGGCAAGCATATTCATGGATCTTTTTTAAATGAATAAATGTATATTGAAAGTGACATAGGAATCCTTACAAAACAGATCATGGAAGGTGCCCTTCAAGAAAATCCAACAGACCATGGAAGTTTGTTTGTCCCTTACCAATTGTTTTTTTCTTCAACCTGTGGGTTGTGATGAACAGATCAGTTTTTGTCTTCTTGTTATGATTTCTATATGAGATAGCTTTGTATTCTCACCTACACTGCAGGAAATCTAGTTATTAGAAATCCAATGATCAGATTTCTTCCTGAGTTTGTGTCTTTTTAAGACTTTGTTGCTTCTGCCTACTTACGACGTGGGTGTTGCTTTTTCATATTGTCAGAACTCTTTAACACTGAAACTTCCGTGATTGTGATAATCAGGAGAACTAGAGAAGAGAAAATGAGATACAGTACAAAAATCCCAACTAACATGAAGAGATAATGTGCTTCCAGAAGGGATAGAATTGCTTGTGCAGCAAGCAATCTGGTTGTAATATGGAAATGGATAGCTTTTGGTAGTTGGGTAGGGCCCAATTGTTGGAATAGTACTGAGAGCAACTGCTATCCAGTATATTGGATGAACTTATAATATATGTATATCATTTTGTGATAGTTGCATGCACGTCAGATTTGTCAGAACTCTTTACCACTGAAACTTCCGGGATCGTGATAATCAGGAGAATGAGCAAAGAGGAAAAAAGAGATTGTCTAAGAAAAATCCTAACAGTCAATCGTGCGATGGAAAAGAATTGCGTGTGAAGGAAGCAATCCTATGAATCATTCGGAGATAGTTGCAATGTGGAAACGGATCAAGATTTGGTAGATTATCTACCATTATGCAGCTAAGTTCTTAGAATGTTAAATGAGGAGCACATTTGTTTGTTTTGTAAATGGCTAATGGTTTTACTTTTTCAATTGGATTGGAATTTTTTTATGAGTTCTTTGATGAATAAGTGTTGTATATTACTATTATAAAAGAGCATATTATACATATTTAAAAATAAAAGATGGGTGGGAGAAGTCACACATCAATTTTTTAAGAAGTCAAGTTTAAATTGACAAATCAAAAGAGACAAGGTGAAGTTCTTAAGTGGCGTAGTTTATACCACTAGATGATGGATGGAGTCATGGTCATCTAGTTTTCTCCATGCATCAATGAGGTATGTGCCATCAAGAACAAGCTCCTAGTCAGTAATGATATCCTTTTCATTTTCTTCATATGTACGTGGTTGAGTATTAGGAATGAGAGAAATGATCAATGTAGACTAAAGGTTCAATTTGTAAAAATAAAATGAAATGCTTCTTCTAATTATAAATTACGAGAGGTAAAAATTAGTAACTTGTAATATAATTTTTTTCTTGAGAAGGAGAAATTTACCATTTCTAATTTATTTATATGTTTTTAGTCTCCAATGTTTGAAAATAAATATAAGAACTTATAAATATTTAGGTAGTAGATCCTTTTGTAGATGTCAAAAAATTACAAGAAAGGCATGTCTTAATACAATCAATGGTTGGTTGCCTTGGCATGCCAAACCTATATAGCTTTCACTATGTTGTAGAGTTGCATTTTGAGGCTAGAGATCATCTAATTGATGATTTTATCATCTATAAAATGGTAAATTGGATGTTTGTGTTGGATTTTCTAATTTTGTCATGTAGAATTCAAGTACAATTAGAGTGGTCTAATCTCAAATAAAATGAGGAAAATAATGTGCCTTTCTTTGCTAATAAATTTGGCCCCTTTTAAAATTTAAGCCCCTTTTGGAATCCAAGGCATTTAACTTTTACATATGTAAATACTAGAGCCTTTCTATGGATTTCTCTTTTTCTTTTGTTTCTATTTTTCATATGTGAAACAAAAAATCTATATAGCTAGGGTATGTTTTTATTCTTTCGAGGTTGCATTCAAGTCCATTCAATCAAGTCTTATTTTTCTTAATCAAAGCATGTAGGTATTTTGTACATCAAGTTTGTTTTCTTATTGTTGGAGTACGCGAGTCAGTGAGAGGGGGGGTGAATTACTGTCTAGACAAATTAATTCAATTTGTTGACTTCTAAACCTTTTTAAACCTTTTGAGAACAATATGAATTATGTTTCAAGAGTTAACATTCACGTACCAATTTGATTTGTTGATTTCTAATCACATTAATGTAAGTGCAAAAATGTATAACTATGAAATAGTAAGATCACAAATGAAACTAAATAAAGAACCATAACACAGTGAATTTCCTGAGTGGAAAACCCTCTTGGGGTAGAAAAACCATCACCTCACTTGCTTAATGAACCTTACTGGTTACAAAATGCCTCACTGGCAATGTGTCTCATTGACATTAAATATGCCTCACTGGCAATGTGTCTCATTGACATTAAATATGCCTCACTAGCAAGTGCCTCACTAGCTAATGCAATCTGCCTCATATCACCATAGTTCTGATACAAATACAAAGTATCATCTTTGTTTCACTTTCACAGCTTCTTCTGATCTTACATCACTTGAGATTCAGAAGCATAAGTCCAAATACAATATACTATTGTGTATATGTCTGGTATACATAGTAGTATATAGTATTACTGCAGAAGGATATACAATCTTGCTTAGATAAACATTTCATGAAATGAAACTGACAACAATGTATTTTTACATCACTGAGAAAAATGACTCTTAGTAGAGTATAAGTCAATAATCAAAATGATGTTTCTTTCTCATCAACATTTTTGAATGTCTTTAATATCATATATATACTGTTCATTGTCTTTAAACTGAAAACAAACTTTCAACTCCATAACTGTTCTGCAACAACAAAATGATAATCAACTGTAGTTTCATTTACCATAACAATTAATGACATAATGCTCTGTTGTAAGCAGTCTTAAGGGTAAAGAAAGCAAATTTAACACAACTCATAACATAATGCTAACCACAGAGAAACCAAATAGTCTTTAACATAATTCACATAAAAAAACCATAACAAAATGTTGACCCGAACAGGTAAAGGAACCCACATATAACAGAAGGTCAAAGAAATACACAAGCTGATGACTAAAAAAAAATGAAAGAATGTTACCAAAAATGTCGGCCAAACTGAGACCATAAACTTCTACCAGAAACCTCCTCATAGTCACTAAGCTTTTGCCTGAAACCGTTACCTCTTTCCTCCCTGCCGCCATACCACTTCTACCAAGCTTCACAACTTTCTTCCAAACCCTAACTATTCTGTTGTGCCCTAGCTCGAGAGAGCTCTTTCAAATAAAATAAATCAATAAAATGAATAATGAAATAAGCTCGACCACCCTTTGTTCTATCTTTTATGTCATATGTCTTTCAAATATTATGACCTTGAAATGGAATATATTTCTCTTTTTATTTCCAATGCCTTAGGGAATATTAATGCCCAAAACTTTAACATTTTGTCCTCATGTAATGTCACAACCTTTGCACTAAGCATTAAGGAGTCTTTCTCAAGGATCTCATATAAATGTGACCTCAATATCAAAACAATGTTAATATACGAAACCAATATATATATATATATATATATATATATCATTGAACAATGAATTTTTTAATGAATATGATATCAATTGAAGATTGAAGATATACCAAATCCTTATACCATTGTCCCCATGAATGAATACCAAATCTTTATAACCTTTGAATGTAGTGCAATCAAACTGAAACATAAGATATACCTGAGTGTGCAGAATGTAAGTATCACCTTGTACCTCTTGATATCACCTTGTACCTCTTGACTTCATTGACTTCATGTAATCCTTTAATTTCAATGACAACACAACCTTTGACATCAACGACAAACCTGCATGCCAACACTTTTCATAAAAGACAATTGGACAAATTAATGATTTACAATTAGATTAAATGTTGTAGGATAGAAGGCTACCAAATATGAGTTGAGAAGAAATGGGCTATGAACAAATCTATGTATTGTTTCATGTTTGAAGGACTTGTAAAAGTATGGTTTATTTTGTCCATATTCTATGTATGATTATATGCACTACATATCTATAAAATAGTATGAGTTTTTTTTTCTTGTTAAAAGTGTTGCACACATTTGTTAGATGCATTTTTGAAAATTATAGACTATTTTGGGATGCAATCACATAGTTATGTCATGATCTACATTGGAGGCTTATGTTGTTGCTCCCTTGCACATGCCTTTAAATACTTAGTGGTTCCACAAACATGTAAGGATTTTTATTAGAAACCATCAACTCATCAAGATAAAAATTTATGTTTTTGGTTGTACTTGAAATATCCTTCTAGAAGATCTAATAAGTTGCTTTTCAATTTATCATTTAGTGCATATACTCTATAATAGAAAATATAATTTCTTGACTTACATTTACATTCCTTGAGTTTATCATATTCTGCTCATTATTTGTGTACATATGTTATGTACATACCCTTACCCGCCACTCAAAAACTTTGATATGCCTAGTTGTATTCTCCTGAAAAGAAAAACCCACAAAATAATAATAATAATTGTTTTTTAAAACAAGGTAAAATAAGAACTGAAACTCATCATGAAAGACTATAGGTCAAAATAATTCAATTAAAACCCCAAATTATTGTTGTGAAGGTTAATATCACTACTTAGAGGTTTTACTTGATGATTTTGGGATTTAAAGCTATTGGCAGGCTACTTGTTATGTGACTTGATATTTAGCCTTGTATTTATTAAGATATGACCTTTTCATGGAGATAAACTCATTTTTTGTATGCCATTCCAGCACCTCATGTAGGAATTTGAGCCAATGTACATTCTACATGATATTGGTGAAGGAGATACTTACAGAAATAAAGCTCAAAGATATGCAATTGTTTATCTTTTGGAGTTCAAACAAGATTATTTCCTAAAATTCTGTTGTAATATATTTCTCTTATCAATTATTCTATATTTGTCTTTGTAGTGTAGGCAATTGTATACCTTTACAATTTCACACTATGTTTGGGTCCCTTAATTAATTTGACTTAATTAAGCTTCTAATTTTCCAAATTATGCATTCCAAAGCCTTATTTTCCCCATTTTTTGAAAGGGAAACATTTAATTAATGCAATTATTATTTTAATCACCCTTAAATAAATGTTTCATGGAATTTTGGGCCAGGACCCATTCACCTGAAGGCAATGGATCCTCCTTAGGTCCTAGGTCCCAAATTTTAATATGTTTTTGGTGGTATTTTAATAATTAAAATTTTTATATACATTTGTCAACTTTTGAAATCTATTTTTTGGGAAATTAGATAAAGACTTATAAATACAGTCTTTTTATCAATTCAAATCTAACACACTTTTTGGGGATTTCATATAAGAAAATATTATTGTCAAGAGCATTCAAGAGTAGGCTTTTTAATCATTTGTTGCAACATTCAAGATCCTATCATCATGTTCAAACTTATGCGTGTTCATGTCATCTTGTGAACGCTAGTATGCATTGTTGATCCTAAAGCATCCAAGCATTCAAATATCCAACAAATCAAGCAAAGCAAGATTTGATTCCTTGGAGTGATGTGTTTGACTTCAGTCCTCTATGGGAAGCCATTAAAGGTTTGGTGATTTTTAGCAAGAAAGTTTTCATTCATCATTCCTTCCATTTATCAATTGTCATTATCATTCTATCAAGGTTTAATTACCAAACATGGGGTTTGACTAAGGAAAACCCCCATTAAAAACATTTTTTTTCCTCTCTTTGCATTTGCATATTATAGGTGAAAGAAGGATTCAAAGGATCTCAAAGAGCAATTTTGTAACATTGCATAAGTTGTCACCATTGTTGTCAAGCCACATAAACTTAATTGCAGAATTTATTTTTGACTTTACGACAGTGGGACCTATGTCAAATTGAAGCTAAGATCCAACATCAAAGGACTGCCATAGATTTTTTTGGATACCCTATTCAGGACCCATTCACCCTAGGGATAACTTGTCCTTCAACAGTGCTCAGAACCAAATTTTAATGGCAGGTATATCTGTCTAGACCCTTCTTAGATCTACCTGCAAACTGTGATTTCTATTTTTGTATCTTCAATATCTTGTATTTTATCATCTAGGTCTTGTTGTTCATTAGGTCTAGTTGCATCAAATCATTTCCACTTAATTCCAAATCCCACTATCCTAAAGAAACTAGAGATTCAGATATGATTGGCTCACCTTAGGGTTGAAATTCAATCTCTACACCTTGCAATCTCTTAGTTTAAATGGAATTTGGGAAGAGGGACAATATTAGTTCCTAATTTCTTTGTATGAATGACCATTCCCCCTTTTCTGAACTTTTTATCTTGGTGAATATGACATTGTACATCATCTTTTCTGATTTGGAGATCATTGAAACTCAGATCTAGATTTTGCATTATCTAGTTTTGCATTGCATTTAGGGTTACATATTGCATACTTGCATCATTTAAATTCATAAAAATCCAAAAATATTGCATAAATTAGGCATATTAGATTGCATAAAATTTTGTTTCAATCATTTAGATCAAAATCACATAAAAAATTGCATTAAAAAAAGTTATCATTTTTCTCATACATTGTACCAAAATTGCATTTTCATTTCATATCAATGTTTGGAAATTATGTCATTGAAGAATCTATCTGTAGTTAGGAACAATGATCTTAAATATCAAAGTAAGCAATCCCATAATTTGATTTCTCAGACCCCTATCCAAGGACTCATTCACCCTAGGGTGAACTTGTCCTTGTATAGGTAATTTTCTAAATTTCTGCACATTTATTAGTGTTTGTTTGCTTTACTTTGTTGTACCTACAAATCTCTATTTTAGTTTCAAAAAATGCATTTTTTTTGTAATTGTTTGCATCTAGTTCACTTAGTGAGAAAAAGTGCATTGTTTAAAATCAAAATTGGCATTTCAAAATAATAATTTTCAATTCCTTGCATTTAAAATTGGTAAATCATCATTTCCAAATCTAAAAATTATATTTGACATTTAAACCTTTCACCATGGATGTGTTTTGGTCAAATGTGGATATCTTTTAAATCTTTGGTTGATGTTCAAGTTGTATGTTTGGTGATGATCCTAATGCAATTGAAAAAATTCATGAATCTTCACCTCTTAATGAATGTCTTTGTGAGATGGATATCTTAGGCCAAGATGAAGATAGAATGCAATAATTTATATAGAATTGCTTGTGTAACCTTGATAACAATGCATCCTTTTATCTCTCCATGTAGCAACCGACACCACCTATCATCCCATCACTTGATATGTTCAACCTTTTGCATCCCAAAGTTGAATCACAAATCAAGCATCAACCATCAATTAGAAAGGATGAAAACATTGGTACTCTTCTATCCTATGCCCATCAAGTTACTAATACACCCATCAACTTAGAAGAGAGCTATGGTCAAGGATTTAGAATCTTAAAAAAACAAGGATGTGACATAACCAATGAGCATGGAATCCATCAATTGCTAGAGCGACAACCATCATAAGATACCAATGGATTAGGATACCAAGATCCCCCCCCTCCACATCAACCAATTTCCCAATCAAGTAAGAAACCCAAGACCTATAAACTCAAGAAGTTACCATTTTTACATACTATAACTGAGACTGAATGAAAAATGGATAAACTTCTCCATCTAGGATTGATTACATTACCACCTATTTGAGAAAACAAAAAAGGAAAAAGTACAAACACATCTTATTGTGCATATCATAGAACTCTTGGGAATCTTACTGATGAGTTTCATGCTTTAATAGAAGGTGATACATGAAAATGATATTGTCGATATAATTGGATAGCATGCAAACATTTTGCTCCTTGCCATGTGATAGTTGTAGAATCATAGCATACTCACTATTACATATATTGCACTTTATGTAAATCATTTTTCCATATTGCAAGGAGCACCTTCTCACCACTTATCTTGGCTCATCCTTGTCCTAAATTTGGGGTGTAAGGAGGTTTTATAGCGTTGTCCTAGTATGGCACTTGTCGTTGATCCTTTGCCTAGTTATCTACCTTCTGGATATGATGAACAAGGTTGGGATATGGAAGAATTGATTTAGGTTGGCTTGCATGTGTTGTACTAGCTTTGTTATTTCTATGTTCTTTGTGATTGCATGTGCATAATGTGATCCCCCATATTGTGCTACTTGGAATGTCTTTATGTTTGTGAGATTTCTTTGGATGACCATTGTTACTTTGTTGGTGCAAGGATACAAAAGAAGTGAATCCATTATGATATTGTTTTATTTGTATCTACATTCTTCTATCTGTCGTAACCATTGTCTTTTCAATTGTCTCATATTTTTCTTTTGGGGACGATGCAAAGCATTGAGACATTTAGGTATCTTCCATGTTGACCCAAAAGAAATTTTTGTCTTGTATCTCTCTATTTTACATTCCTCCTTTGTGTTTTTTGTTCCACGCTCGGTATTTTGGGAATGATGATGGCTCCAAGCTCTATTATATTGTAAGGAATCTAAGGTTGCATAACAACTTCCTACACTAATCTTGAGAGGAGAATAATGAAATTTTTTTATAGATCTTTAATAGTTATAGAAACTTAAACAAAAATAAACATAAATATCATGCATACCACAACACAGTGATTTATGTGGGGAAAACCCTTTCGGGAGAAAAACCCCACACTCCAAAAGTTGCCCAATGTATTATTTAGAAATCACAAAGATTACAATATACTTGTAGAGCAAGCTTCTCATAGGAGTATCACCAACCAACGATTCAGAGGTAACACAACCGCTATCAGACTCTCAAAATAGGTCACAATACACAACCGTAATATAATTAACTCTTAAAATAGGGTTACCTTCTAAGGCAAGTCAAGCTAATAAATTATCAATCGTCAGATCTAAGACCTAATGATGAATGGTTCGAATTTACAATAATAAAATATAAACAAATTTTTCCTTTTAGGGGTGCTGCCCTCAAGCCCTTGTCGGGGCACACTGCCCTTGGATCCCCAATCGTGGGATGATCCCTCTGGACCCCTCATGGGGAACCCAGATCATAGACATATCAACAATACTTTATATAATTGCTAGGTTGAGACACATTTTCCCAACAAATATCCCACTTGTCAAACACCTTGCAATGCAACGAGAGGGTGTATAAACATCATCTCTTAATTAATCGGGGCCGAAAGGCCCATTGAGTCTGAACACCATCTGAATTTCTTTGTGCTCACAAGCTTAGTTAAAGAATCAACAACATTCATCAAATTCTCTACCTTAACTAGCTTCACCCTGCCATCTTCGACCATATCTCTAACAAAATGATATTATACATCAATGTGTGTGGTCCTAGCATAAAATGTCAGGCTCTTAGCTCTAGGAATATCACACTCTGATTGTTGCAATAAATTATCATTGCACCTTGTTTTATTCCAATATCTGAACACAACCTCTTAAGCTAAATAACTTCTTCACAAGCATGAGTATCTGCCATATACTCAACTTTAGTAGTGGACAAAGAAACCACAACCTGTCGCTTACTCATCCAACTAATTGCACCACTAAATAAAGTAAACACATAAGCATTGATGGAACATCTTCTATTAACTTCACCTGCCTAGTCTGAATCCACATAACCATGAATATTAAGGGAAATCTCATCTTCAGTCATATTACTATGATAACACAAGGAATAATCTGAGGTACTGCATAAATATCTAAAAACTCTTTTAATTGTATCCCAATGAACTCTACCAAGATTAGACATATATCTGGAAATAACTCCTAGTTCTTGGGAAATGTTTGGTGTTGTACAAACCATAGCATACATCAAGTTTCCAACTACACTCTAGTAAGGCACTCTACTCATGTCTTCCATCTCTAATGGGGATGTTGGATAATTTAAAATAGATAACTTTTTTCTAGCTGAAATAGGAACACACAATGATCTACAATCTTGCATATCAAACTTCTGTAAAATTGAATTGACATACTTACTTTGGCTAAGACATAACTTTTTGTTCACTCTATGTCTTTTAATTTCCATCCCAAGAATGTGTTTAGCTACACCAAGATCTTTCATTTCAAATTTAGCAGCAAGTTGAGATTTTAGTTCTGAAATCATACCTTTCCCTTTACCAATAAATAACATATCATCAAAATATAATGCAATAAACAAGAAACTATCGCCATCAGATTTATAATAAACACAATGATCTGATTTAGAATGATCAAATCCCAAGCTCAAAAAATATGTATCAAATTTCTAGTACCACATCCTAGGACTCTGCTTTAAGCCATATAAATATTTCTTCAATTTGCAAACCAATTTACTTTTACCTTTCACCACATAGTGCTCTGGCTGTGTCATATAAATATCTTCCTTCAAGTCACCATGAAGGAAAACAGTTTTCACATCCATTTTATCAACCTCTAAATTATAAGAAGCAACAATAGAAAGAAAAAATCTAATGGATGTCATTTTTGCACAAGAGAAAATATCTCACCATAATCAACACCCTCAACTTGAGAGTAACCTTTTGTAACCAACCTCGCTTTGTACTTCTCAATACCTCCATATAAACCAATCTTTTTCTTGAACACCCATTTGCAACCAACAGGTTTCCGTCCTTTAGGAAATGGTACAAGATCCTATGTATCATTCTTTTTCAAAGCTACCATTTCTTCATCCATAGCAATCTTCTAGGATTCTGCATCATTCATACCTAATGCCTCTTTTGTTGATCTAGGTTCATCCATGCTAGTATTCAAAGAAAAAAAATATCTCCAATCATTAGGTGAGTGTCTTTCAGGTGGTTGTCTATGCCTTGTAGATCTATGAACAAGTTGAGTTGGAGGTTCTTCCTCCTCTTTTGAAGGTTCAGAGCTAGATGAGCTCTCCTCAACTTCTTGTCTACCCATGGGCTTCAATTCAACTTCTTGTCTACCCATGGGCCTCAATTCAACTTTCTTAGGTGTAGAAGGAAATTGAATCACATCTTCCTATTTACTTTGTTTTGTCTGTAATGTCAATAGAAGAAGGCTTAATTTCTCTAAAAATAACACTTCTACTATATATTACCTTCTATGTAATAGGATCCCAAAGCTTGTATACTTTCACACCATAATTGTATCCGATGGCGACACATTTCACAACCTTGTTCTCCAACTTTGTTCGCTTCTCCTTTGGCACATGTGCATATACCTCACAACCAAAATCTCTAAGATATCTTAATGAAGGCTTGTGGCTCGACCATTCCTCTATAGGTGTCTTATCAACAAGAGCTGATGTAGGAGATCTATTAATCAGGTAATAAGTAGTGGCAACAACTTCAACCCAAAACTTTTATTCTAGATCAGTACCAATCAACATACTCCTAGCCTTCTCCATTAGTGCCCTGTTCATTCTTTCTATAACTCCATTCTGTTGTGGAGAATACAAATTTGTATTTTATCTATGAATACCACAATCTTTAGAGAATCTATCAAAATCATTAGAGCAAAATTCACCACCATTATTAGTCCTAAAACATTTTATTTTATTTTTAGTCTAAAACTCAACCATTGCTTTAAATTCTTTAAATCAACTGAAAACTTTAGATTTACTCTTTAGAAAATACATCCATTTTCTTCTACTATAATCAACAATAAATGAAACATAATATGTGTATTTTCCAATTGAAGGAACATCTACAGGACCAAACACATCACAATGAATAAGATCCAATATACCACAAGATTTATGAGAACTCAAGTAAAACTGAACATGCTTTTGTTTCCATAAATGCAATGCTCATAGATATGAAATTCAAGATTACAATTAGATAACCCTTCAACAAGGTTTTTATTTTTCAAGGTCCTTAGACCCTTTTCTCCAGTGTGGCCAAGTCTCTAGTGCCATACCATAGTTTTCTCTATAGGTAAATTTGATTCAGAAGAAAGAGTACCCTTGGGTACCAAGAATCCATGACCATTTGTTGAAGGTGAAACCCTCACCTCTTCCACAAACTTTCTTTTCACAGAAGTACTATTGCACTCAACAGTGCATGCCTGAAGCTTATACAATGTGTCATATCTGACACATCTAGCAATCACCATATCACCTCTAACCATCATGCATCTTGCATCAAAAAATACTACCTACACACCTGCATCTATTATTTTGTTCACAAATAACAAATTTCATGCTAATCCAGGGATGTGAAACACACCATTAATCCTTTTTATTCTACCATCAGGAAACCTGATTCTAATTTTACCATGACTAACAATATTTAAATAAGAATCATCACCCAAGTACACCTTACCTCCATCAAGTTCTTCATATTCAAAAAACCAATCTCTATTAAAGGTCATATTAAAAGATGCACTTGATTCAATTAACCATGCATCATTACTTGCACGAGTTGTCAAAGTTGCAATGAGTGCATCACCATATTCCTTCTCTGACTCAAAATCAAAATCAAATTTCTTCTTTTTCTTCTTCTTTTCTTTTTTGATGTCCTTATGAATGTGTCCAGGTTTACCATAGTTCTAGCAAATAACTTTGGACTTTCCAAGAGATTTGGATCTCCCTTTGGACTTGGATTTATCACGCTTCTCATTCTTCTTGCCTTTTTCCTTATGTCTTCCATGAACATTTAGGGTCTCCTTGGCACTAATGGATACCTTCCTCCTCATCTCTTCAAAAGAAAAGAACCCATGACATCTTCAGTATTCAATATAATAGAAGTAATCCCAGTAGCCATAACAAGATAATCCCATGAATCAGGCAAAGAACAAAGCAAAATCTGATATTTCTCCTCCTCGTCCATTTTGACACCAATTGATGCCAAATAAGCCACCAACATATTGAATGCTTCCAAGTGGTATGTAATTCATCCACCTCTTCCATTCTCAAGGAATACAATTTCTTCCTCAAGATAATATTGTTCACTAAATATTTGGCTTGATACATCTCACCAAGCTTCTTCCATAATTTCTATGTAGAGGTCTCTTCATGAACATTGATTAAAATAGAGTCTGCCAAGCACAATCTGATTAGACCTTTGGGTTTATGGTCCATAACATCATATTGAGCAACTTGAATAGGATTTGTAGGCCTTTAAACTTTCTCATCAATAACATCCCACAGATCTCGATCTATCAACAGATCCTCCATCTTCAACTTCCACATTTCAAAATTATTTCCAAAAAAATTATCCACCTCTATTCTCCCTGATGAACTTGCCATCTGAAAATTCCCACAACAAGATCACAAAGTGTCTTCTGCACAAGATCCCACTCAAATCTGGATTAGTTAAAAAAACCCAACAACCCACAATTGAAACCAAAGGTGATTAGGCTCTGATGCCACTTGTAAGGAAGCTAAGGTAGCATAACAACTTCCTACACTAATCTTGAGAGCAGAATAATGTAATTTTTTTATAGATCTTTAATAGTTACATAAACTTAAATAGAAATAAACATAAATACCATGCATACCCCAACATTGTGATTTACGTGGGGAAAATCCTTTCAGGGGAAAACCCCACACTCCAAAATCCGCTCAATATATTATTCAGAAATCACAAATATTACAATATATTTGCAAAGCAAGCTTCTCATAGGAGTATCACCAATCAGAGATCCAAAGGCAACACGACCACTATTAGACTCTCAAAATATATCACAATACACAGTCATAATACAATGCCCTCTTAAAATAGGGTTTCCTTCTAGGGCAAGTCAAGCTAAGAAAATATTGGTCGTCATATCTAAGACATAATGATGAACGGTCTAGATTTATAATAATAAAATATAAATAAAATTTTCCTTTCAGGGGCGTTGTCCCCAGACCCCTCGCAAGGGGAAACCCCCCGTACCGCTTGTCATAGACATATCAAAAATACTTTATATAATTGCAAGGTTGAGACACATTTTCCCAACATATATCACTGTACCAAATACATACGTTGACCCTGAATCTGTAGATCCCTTATGTGTTATCTTTGGATTGTATGTGGTGGCAACCTCCTTTTCATGATGCAACTTTATTTGGAAACATATGATTGGCATAGGGATTTCCAAATAAGCTCTCATTTCTCTTTTATCAATTGGCATTTATCATTTTCTACTTTAAATTAATTGCTCACAGTATGGTGTTTAGCAATTACTTTAAAGTGGGGGCATATATTGGCATTATTCCATGGGCAATATAATTGGCATTTCTTGCTTCAATTTTTTCACAGAGGTTGCGTAATTTCCCTTGCTACAAATTAAATCAGATTTAATACTTCTCCAAACAACTATATCAGAATCGCAAATATGATCAAACCAAGAAATTGAGTATTCAAATAATTGCTTCAAAAACACCATTAAATAACCAAAAACCTAATGCAACCAAAAGAGAAGGTATTTTACTGATTTTTAATATGGGAATACATTATTATTGTTGTCACATATAGTTTCTAATAGTAATATACATTTTCTGCAACTATGCTCAAAACATGGAGCAAATATGAAGTCCGAATACACACTAAACTATGACCAACTTGCAAGGAAGCTCTCCAAACTCCACACCAAGGTTTATTATGATAAAATAGCATCAAATAATATGAAATATTAGTAAATCCATGTCCATAAATCTGTCTTTAACATTTGCAACAAATAAATCACTCAAACCCCAATATCACACTTCCACTTGCAAATAAAGTACAAAATTTTGAAATAAACTTCAACTGTTTAGCACATTGGAAATTCTTGTGTGAAATTTCGCTTGGAGACTATTAGAACTACTACCTTCAAGCTCTAATCTCCTTGGTTTATAATCAGCCTCAAATATTTTTTCTTCTTTGGTTTCCCAGCTTTAGAAGAATACAAACCCGTGAAGGTAAAATATGCAAGAATGGAACCAAAAATCAACAAACAACAATAAATACACCAAAAATTTGTGACCAGTAACTTGGGCGCCCAAATCCTAACATCCTAGGAAAAGATGCTTGCATGCAAAGTGTGTAGCTCCCACTACCAATTGTAAAAGAAAAAATCAAATGTACCTAAGGGAAATAATGAAATATTTCCATTTCCTGCACCACTTCATAAGCCAATAAAAATCCATTTTTCCTTTTTCCAAAAAAGCCACGCCCAACTTGGCCTAGTAAAATAGTTAAACCTTTGATAATTAACCTCCCAAAATCTTAATTAATTCACCTTGAGAAAACAACTTTCTCGGTTCCACTGCAGGCCCTAACTTTCTATTTTGGAAACCCGACTTACTAAAACTATTAATTTGCTATTTTTAGAAAATTCAAGAAAAGAGACATTACAAGTCCTCCCTTCCAAAATAATTTTGTCCTCAAGCAATTTCAACAATAATTCTCCAAAATAATGATTCCCAAAATGATATATCATGTCAAATTGCATATGAAGCCCTTTTCCCATACCTGTGAAGAGTTGCACCCTTGGCCAAAGAACATGCCAAAATGAGGACTCACACTCCTTAATTCCATTGCTATGAATCCAACAAAAACTTTTGTATACCGAGCTCTTGGATGTGTAAGTGATTGATGCATTCAATCTCATACTGTAACTGAAACACATCTTCCCACATTTAATAAACTTTCCAAAAGCACTAGCATGTGATGAGTCAAACTTGTAACTTTTCAATATTCTCCCATTGATAAAAATATGATTTTTTCTACTTGTAGGTTTAATACATGATTTAATATACTCACCAATATAGAAAAAATGACATTAGGAAATAGACACTTCTCTTACCCCCCCAATACTGAAATATTCAATTTAGGAATGTGTGGCACAAATCTCATACTTTACCTCCACTTGAGAGATATTACTTTCAGCTTCATGGACTGATCTAAGGAAGAAAAAGTATCGTAGAAGAGTGGAAAATAGAATCATACAACAATATTATGCATAACACAATTCTCCCAAGTCTGAATTTAAAAGAAACAACCCATATGTGTTGAAGTTGTTCTTCCCGAGACTATATGCAAGCATAAACTTATCACCCCACTTCTGTGACTCATCACCCTAAATATTTTTCCAAGGAATAACATAAATTTTTAGATACATCCAAGCAAGCAAGATGTTGTAAGTCCCAATACATATAAATCCCATAAAATACTTACAGAATCCCCAAATCACACAATTTGGCCAACTTTGGTCGACTCCAAATTGAAAAACTAAAACCATGACTTCTAGAGATGATTTGAATTGGGAAATTAAAAATATGAAATGACTTACAATAGCTTGAAAATATTCTACCCAAGAAGAAAATTCCCCAATACACAAGACCCACAAAACTTCACACAACTTCATCGAAAACCTATAGATAACACATTCTATTTGCACAAGATGTGCATGTCTCTGAATGATCCCATGTCCTTTTGAATTTCTAGGACAAAGTCACTTTCTATAGGGGTTCTACTATTTGAAATTAATAACTCAAACAAAAAGAGATAACCATAACTATAGGGAACCAAAAATGGAGACATACCAAAGGAAATATGATGACAATACTCCCCTAATCACCAACATTTCTCTTGAACACCATGATAATGTGCCATTGATGATCCACCAAACTCAAAGTGAACTCTTCTCTCTTGGAATCCAAAAAGGAAGACACCATCCAACTCACATCTGGAATTATTGAGAGGACTAAAATCAATTACATAAAACATACCCTTGTCTCTAAAATTCACCAACCAAGAAATGATTTTGTTGTCATTGTCTTGAATCATGGCATCAACACTTAAACTCCAAGTGTCCAATGGAAATACCTGAGCACACCCCAATAACCAATTCAATGCAATAATTAAACTATTTGTAATCATGTGTGTCATATCCATAAAGTAACTACAATGACCATTGCTCACCAAAGTGGAAGCAATGAAAGAACGAGTTGTGTCCAAGAAATTACTCACAACCAACTACCCAAAATTTTGCCTATGCTCAACAACAAACTACTCATGAAATAATATATCCACAACAAACCAAATGATGTAAGGGAAAAAACACCAAATTGAAATCCAACTAAAAACATGGGAGATATGTATAGGGTAGTAACAATAGAATCATCCCCTATAGTCAAAATGTCTCTACCAACCAACCTTACCCAAGAACTATTATGTTGTAGGGTTGAATAGTCCATCCAACTCATTTGAAAATAAATATTTGGAGTCATGTACAAGGTGATCTGAAAGTGGGCAACATTACTAGCACTGGAGGTTGACCCACTACTCCAATCTTGAGATAACATCTCATGGTAAGAAATTGCACCCGGGTCTCGAGTCTTGCACTCAAGTTCAATCTCATCACTGCAATTGGATAGATCTTCATTATACAACTCAAACAAAGGTTTATCATGAGTTAGATTAGCATCTATCTCAAATAAAGGATTAGCAACAAGATGAATATTACATCCATCCTCTTGTTGTTCCAAACTCCAACTATCTGAATGTGCCAAGTCATGCTTCTCCTGGATGCAATCTAACTCCTCCATTACTTATTTTTCCTGCTTGGTCCTTTACCTAAATTGTTGAGCCTCATAGAGTTGACCACTTTCCTCTAAAAGTGCCTCTTGGACACTTTCCAAAGTAAGCTTACCAGTAAGCTCCCCAACTTCTTTCCTTGATTTCTCAGACATGAATAGGGTCTCATCTACAAACTTGTTTTCCATATCTCTATCAGGTAACATTTGAAAGTAAGCTATTTTGATTTCTCCCATTGTGTTCTTCATTATTTGTAAATCAATATAAGTAAAATCAATCTCATTTTGAATTCTTGGTGCATTTTGAATGATTTTTTCTACATGCATAAGTGCACTATCGAATCTAGATAAAACTTGCACTTTATTTTTAAAGGACTCCAAAAATTGATTACTAAAACTTTCCTCATGCATATCAAGTTTTTGAAAACTATGATGCATGCCAAAATTAAAATCTTCCTCATACCTATCACCATCCACACCATGGTTATCCCAAACCTCATAATCCTCTTCTTTTCCAATTTAATGAAAATGTGTAGGATTGGGTTGAGGATCCAAATCAACAACGCTACTATGTCGTAGCTCATAGTCTAGGCTTCCTTTTTTGTATCAAAATTAAGGTTGCTATATCTTTGCGCAAAATCAACACCAAGTGATAACAAATCAGATGTGTATTCAATATCATCAACATACCTTTCAGCCTTTTCTTGTTTAAAGACATCTTCCCTGCATGTCTCCAAAGATGAATCTAAAGCAACATTGAAATGAAAGGTAAATTAATCCCAAGATAGATCCTCACCATGCTTAGATACTGGCAACCTGGATCCCAAGTGAAAGTGGGTTGATTGCTTTGATAAAAACATAAGTATTCATTGTGCTCCCCATGAGTGGTAGCCTCTTTGGTGTTGGGAAAATATGTCTCAACCTTTCAATTATATAAGGTTAACTGTTGATAGGATGTATTTAATATATATATATATATATATACATCATAGTTACACCAATAGGTGTATACATTGGAAGCATGGGAGAGAAATTTGAATGTGTTAACAAAAACTCTTAAATGACCGACATACATTATTTATAAATGATATATTTTAATCTAGACTTTTAATTATTAGGTTTTAGATCTAATGTTAGATATATTGTTGGCTTGTCTTGCCCTAGAAGGTAACCCTATTTTATGAGGGCGTTATACTACGAATGTGGGTGGTGTTGTAATGCATTTTGAGAATCTAATAACGGTTGTTTCATATTTGAATATCTGGTGGTGATACTCCTATGAGAAGCTTGCTCTACAAGAATATTGTAATCTTTGTAATTTTTGAATAACATATTGGGCGGCTTTTGGAGTGTGGAGTTTTTCTCCTGAAAGAGTTTTCCCCACATAAATCACTGTGTTGTGGTATGCATGATATTTATGTTTATTTTTGTTTAGGTTTTTGTAACTGTTATAAAGATCTATAAATTTTTGCATTATTCTCCTCTCAAGATTAGTGTAGGAAGTTGTTCTACTACCTTAGCTTCCTTACAATGGTATCAAAGACTGATACCCTTTGGTTTTAGTTGTGGGTTGTTGGGTTTTTTGAACTAATCCATATTTGAGTGGGATCTTGTGCATAAGACACTTTGTGATCTTGTTGCAAGAATTTTCATATGACAAGTTCATCAAGGAGAATAGAGGTGGATACTTTTTTTGGAAATAATTTTGAAATTTCGAAGTTGAAGATGGAGGATCTAATCTATTGATAGATTGAGATCAATGGGATATTATTAATGAGAATGTTTCAAGGCCTGTAGATCCTACTCAGGTTGCTCAATATGATGTTATAGACCTTATAGCCAAGGGTCTAATTAGATTATTCTTGGAAGACTCATTTTTAATCAATTTCCATGAAGAGACTTTTGCACATAAAATATGGAAGAATCTTGGTGAGATGTATCAAGCCGAATCTTTAGTGAACAAGATTATCTTAAGGAAGAAATTGCATTCCTTGAAAATGGAAGAGGGTGGATGAATTAAAGACCACCTAGAAGCATTCAATATGCTGGTGGCTTAGATAGCATCAGTTGGTGTCTAAATGGATGCGGAGGAGAAATGTTAGATCCTACTTTGTTCTTTGCCCGATTTGTGGGATTCTCTTGTTATGGCTATTGTAGTACTTATGTTATATTGAGTGTTGAAGATTTGGTCAGTTCTTGGCTTTCTGAATAGATGAAGAGGAAGGTATCCATCAGTGCCAAGGAGGCCCTAAATGTTCATAGAAGACCTAAGGAAAAATGCAAGAAGAATGAGAAGCATGATAAATCCAAGTCTAAGGGGAGATCCAAATCTCCTAGAAAGTCCAAAGTTGTTTGTTGGAACTACGGTAAGCCTGGATATATTCGTAAGGATTGCAATGAAGAAAAAAAGAAGAAATTTGATTTTGATTATGAGTTTGAGAAGAAATATGGTGATGAATTCATTATAGCTTTGGAAACTCGTGCAAGTAATGATGCATGGTTAATTGAATCAGGTGCATATTTCCATATGACCTTTAATAGAGATTGGTTTTTTGAATGTGAAGAATTTGATGGAGGTAAGGTGTACTTGGATGATGATTCTTATTTAAATATTGTTGTTCATGGTAAAGTTTAAATTAGGTTTCCTGATGGTAGAATAAAAATGATTAATGGTGTGTTGCATATCCCTGGATTAGCATGAAATCTATTATCTATGAGCAAACTGATCAATGCAGGTGTGTAGGTAGTATTTTTTGATGCAGGATGTAAGATGGTTAGAGGTGCTATGGTGATTGCTAGAGGTGTTAGATATGGCACATTGTATAAGCTTGATACATGCATTATTGAGTGCAATAGTAATTTTGTAAAAAGAAAGCTTGTGGAAGAGGCGAGGGTTTCATTTTCAACAGATGGTCATGGATTTTGGGTACCCAAGGTTGCTCTTTCTTTTGAAGAAAAGTTACTTGCAGAGAACATTATGTTATGGCACCAAAGACTTGGCCACATTGGAGAAAAGGGTCTATGGACCTTGAAAAATAAAAACATTTTTGAAGGTTTGTCTAATTGTAATCTTGAATTTGATTTTTGGGAGCATTGCATTTATGGAAAACAAAACCACATTAAATTTTATTCAAGTTCTCATAAATCTTATTGTGTATTGGATCTTATTCATTCTGATGTGTTTGGTCCTATAGAAATTCCTTCAATTGTTGCATTTATTAATGATTATAGTAGAAGGACACATGGGTATATTTTATAAAGAGTAAATCTAAAGTTTTTGACTGATTTAAAGAATTTAAAGCAATGGTTGAGTTATAGTCTAGAAAGAAAATAAAATGTTTGAGGATTGATAGTGGCGGTGAATTTTTCTCTAATGATTTTAATAGATCTGTAAATATTTTTGTATTCATAGATAGAAGACAACTCTGTATTCTCAACAATAGAATGGAGTTGCAAAAAGAATGAATAGGACACTGATGGACAAGGCTAGGATTATGTTGAGTGGTGTTGTCCTAGAACAAAGGTTTTGAGCTAAAGATGTTGCCACTACCTGTTACCTGATTAACAAGTCTCCTACATTAGCTCTTGTTGATAAGATGCCTATAGAGGAATGATCGGGCCGTAATCCTTCATTAAGGCATCTTAGAGTTTTTGGTTGTGAGGTATATGCACTTGTGCCAAAGGAGAAGTGAAAAAGAATAGTTATGAAATGTATCTTCATCGAATATAGTTATAGTGTGAAAGGATACAAGATTTGGGATCCTGTTGCATAAAAGGTAATATATACTAGAAGTATTATTTTTAGAGAAACTAAGCCTTCTTATATTATATTGCAACCAGAACAAAGTAAACAGGAAAGATGTGATTCAATTTCCCTCTACACATGAGAAAGTTAAATCGAGGCCCATGGATAGACAAGAAGTTGAGGAGAACTCATCTAGCTTTGAATCTTCAGAAGAGGAGGAAGAACCTCCAACTCAACTTGTTTGTAGGTCTACAAGGCATAGACAACCACCTAAAAGGTATTCACCTGATGATTGGAGATGTATTTTTTCTTTGAGTACTAACATGGATGAACCCAAATATGTAGAAGAGGCATTAGGTATGAATGATGTAGAATCCTAGAAGATTTCTATGGATGAAGAAATGGAATCTTTGAAAAAGAACGATACATGGGATCTTGTACCATTTCTCGAAGGACCAAAATATATTGGTTGCAAATGGGTGTTCAAGAAAAATATGGGTCCAAATGGAGGTATTGAGAAGTATAAAGCAAGGTTGGTTGTGAAAGGTTACTCTCAAGTTGAGGGTGTTGATTATGGTGAGATATTTTCTCCTTTTGCAAAAATGAAATCCATTATATTTTTTCTTTCTATTGTTGTTGCTTATGATTTAGAAGTTGAGCAAATGGATGTGAAAATTAATTTCCTTCATGGTGACTTGAAGGAGGATATTTATATGACAGCCTGGACACTATGTGGTGAAAGGTAAAAGTAATTTTGGTTTACATATTGAAGAAATATTTGTATGGCCTAAAACATAGCCTAGGATGTGGTACCATAAATTTGATATATATGTGTTGAGTTTTGGATTTGAGCGTCTAAATCGGATCATTGTGTTTATTAAAAAATTGATGGTGATAATTTCTTGTTTATTGAATTATATTTTGATATAGTGTAGGAAAAAGTATCCCTTTTTCACACTTAATTTTAGAAATAATTAATAATAAAATGAACCTAATGTTGCCTTAATTTAGTGTTGTAATATATCTTTCATATTCACATTAAGTTTAGGTCCCTTTTAATTAAATGGAATTAATTGTGCCTTATTTAGGGTGTTGTAAGGTGTATCTTTACACTTTCATACTAATCTAGGGCTTTATTAATTAATTGAGGTTAATTCACCTTAATTGGCCCCTTTAGTTCAAATCCAAGCCTAATTAAATGCAAATTTTGAGGGATAAAACCCGACATTCATAAATGCCATTTCACAACACTCAACTTTAGAAGATGTGTGTCATAGGTAAGTGACCTAGGACCCATTTTCCATAGGGTGAATGGGTCCTCACTTAGTCCTATGACCCTAATTTTACATAATATTTCACCTTGTCCGATGTGTGTCCTAGGTAAGTGGCCTAGGATCCATTCACCATATGGAAAATGAGTCCTCACTTAGACCTAGGACCCCCCTTTAAAATATGTTTTTGGTGGTATTTTAATATTTTCAAATCTATATTTCAATGTCGGCTTGTGAAATTTGAATTAAAGATAAGTTACTATAAATACAAGGTTATTTTATCAAATTAATAGTAGATTTTCAAGACCACAATTGAGAGATCAATTACAAGAGTCAAGATAATTATCAAGAGTTTTCAAGGGAAAATTTCTTCATCATTTGTTGTAGCATTCAAGATCCAAGCATTATGTCAAAGTTATGTGGAGTCATGCATATTTTTGGAGCTAGATTGTTGATGTATGTGTCATGATTCAATCAAGCATTCAAAGTATCATTTCAAGAAAAGATTCAAATTCAAGATCCACATCCATTAAAGCCATTTCATGCAAGTTGTAGACCCCCATTATCAAGGTTCAAATAAGTGTTTGGTGAGTTGTGGCATAGAGTTGTTCATTCATCATTCCTTCATGTTTCATTGTTTCATTTCAAGGTTTAATTACCAAAACGGGGTTTGACCAAGGAAAACCCCCATTCACCTAACAAACAAATTTTCTCTCTCTTTGATGTGTGATTGTAGATTTTAGGTTGAAGATCCTTTGAAGATTTTTTTTTTCAAAATTGTCACCATTCTTGCAATATCACATAAACTCTTCTATGAAATTTATTTTCAACTGTCCAATAGTGAAAATGAGGAATCTGGGAGTGCAAAAACAGGAGAACAAAACCCAAAAAATATTTTCTAGAAACCCTAGCCAAGACCCATTTGCCATAGGGAAAATGAGTCCTTAGTGAGCCATGAAAAAATACTTTCTACAAAAGGTACACAACATTTATCCCTTCCAAACTCTCCCTAAAGTCTGTAGGTTCCATTAGTATTATGTTTAAGCCTCTAAATACACTTTATAGCTTGTAATTTGGAGTTTATTTGACAGTCTTATTCTTTCTCCCCAAAGTGCTATTTAGCTTAGACTCCCATCCTAACAAAAAGGGAAATCAGTAGATTCACATCTTGGGTTGACTCACCTAAGGGTTGATTGTTAATTCTTGGTGTGGATCTCATTTCCTAATTAATTGAGGAAGAATAGGACCCCTTTATCTCTCTTTGGATCTACTTTTCCATTTTGGGACACCCCATCCTATTTTTCTTTGTTTTAGTTGATGATATGTTATTTATTGGCAAATGGAAAGGTATTATTTCAGTACTGAAGTCTCAACTTGCTGCTAAATTTGAAATGAAAGATCTTAGTGCAACTAGACGCATTATTGGGATGCAAATTAGAAGAGATAAAGAGAACAAAAAGCTATGGCTTGGCTAAAGTAAGTATTTCAATTCAATTTTATAAAGGTTTAACATGTAATATTGTAGACCATTGTATGTTCCCTTTTCAATTGGAACAAAGTTATCTATTTCATATTGTCCAACATCTCCATCAGAGATGAAAGAGATGAGAAGAGTACCTTACCAGAGGGTAGTTGGAAGTTTGATGTATGTTGTAGTTTGTACTAGACTAGTCATTACCCAAGCAATGAAAGTTCTTTCCAAATATATGTCTAATCATGGAGAGTTCATTGAGATACAATTAAAAGAGTCTTTAGACATTTGCATGGTACCTCAAAGTATTCCTTTTGTTATCATAGTAATTTGACTGAAGACAATGTTTCCCTTGATAATCATGGTTATGTGGATTCAAACTAGGTAGGTGATATTGATAGCAAGCGATCTGCCAATGCTTATGTGTTTACTTTATTTGGTGGTGCAATTAGTTGGATGAGTAAGAAATAGGTTGTGTTTGCTTTGTCCACTACTGAAGTTGAGTATATGGTAGGTACTCATTCTTGTAAATAAGCCATTTGGCTTAAGAGACCGTGTTCAAAAATTGGAATAAAACATCGGGCAATGACAATTTATTGTGACAATAAGAGTGTGATATGTCTAGCTAAGAACCTGACATTTCATGCCAGAACCAAGCACATTAATGTACAATATCATTTTGTTAGAGATATGGTCGAAGATGGCAAGGTGAAGTTGGTTAAGGTGGAGACTTTGATGAATGTTGTTGATTCTTTAATTAATCTCGTGAGCACAGAGAAGTTGAGATGGTGTTAAGAGACTATGGGCCTTTTGGCCCCTAGAAATTAAGAGACGATGTTTACTCCCTCTCGTTACTCTTGCAAGGTGTTCGGCAAGTGGGAGATTAGTTTGGAAAATATGTCTCAACCTTGCAATTATATAAGGTTTATTTTTAATAGGATGTATTTAATATATATATCCTAATTACATCGATAGGTGTATACATTGGAATCATGGGAGAGAAATGTGAGCGTGTTAACAAAAACACCTAAATGGTCAACATACATTAAATAAATGATATATTATAAATTTGGACTATTAATTATTAGGTTTTAGATCTAATGGTGGATATTTTGTTGGTACGTCTTGCCCTAGAAGGTAACCCTATTTTACGAGGGAATTGTACTACGAATGTGGATTTTGTTATAATGTATTTTGAGAGTTTGATAGAGGTTATGTCATCTTTGAATCTCTAGTGGTGATAATCCTATGAGAAGCTTGCTCTAAAAGTATATTTTAATCTTTCTGATTTTTGAATAATATATTGGGCGAATTTTGGAGTGTGGGGTTTTTCTCCCGAAAGGGATTTCCCCGTGTAAATCACTATGTTGTGGTATGCATGATATTTATGTTTATTTTTGTTTAAGTTTTTATAGCTTTTATAAAGATCTGTAAAGTTTTGCATTATTCTCCCCTCAAGATTAGTGTAGGAAGTTATTCCGCTACATTAGCTTCCTTAAATTTGAAAGTTCCAAAATCAAAGCCACCTATAATCTCATCAATGAAATGGTATGAGTGAACATTAAAAACTAAATTGGAGATATCATCACCTTTTTCTCTTTCATGTCCAATTTTTGGAAGAACCTCAAAAAACCCATCATTAGTTTCATCCCCATAAAATACATCAAGTTTGATATTTTTAGAGTTTTCAACAAATGAATCCAAATTAGGATTCAACGATTCTATATTTTGAATTGGTGTCACAAGTTTTTCTATCACTTCTTTGGTTCTTCGTGCATTACATTACCCATAGCAATTTCATGCATGATGAAAGAATCATCAAAGGGGACACATTATTATTGTGAGATCTCATTTACTCAAATATCTTCTTCAATTAAAAATTTATTACCTTCAATCTTTGACTCAGATTCTTCATCTTTTTGCAAAGACATTTCCTTTACTTCATGATCTTTGATCTCCCCCTCTTTATTTTTCTCACTCAAAGTTGGGTGTGATTTATAACCTTTCAGTCATCATACCTTGCATGTGAATTAAAAAAAATATAGAGGATTGCATTCTTGAAACCCTCATCCATATTTTTATATGTATCCCTCATAGAAGCTAGATCCATAACCAATTCTTCCATGGGGTTGGAAGAGTGAGTGAGTGTAAAGTGACCACCTTTAGGAAAAGAATATTATTTAGAAACCCACAAGATGGAAATATCATAGCTTTTATACCACTGTAATGTCCCTTGCTACAAATTAAATCAAATTTAATACTTCTCCAAACAACTATATCAGAATTGCAAATATGATCAAACCAAGAAATCAGGTATTTAAATAATTGCTTCAAAATAACCATTAAATAACCAGAAACTTTATGCAACCAAAAGAGAAGGTATTTTACTGATTTTTAATATGGTAATACATTATTATTGTTGTCACATACATTTTCTAATAGTAATATACATCTGCTGCAACTATGCTCAAAAGAAGGAACAAATATGAAGCTCAAACACACGCTAAAATATGACCAACTTGCAAGGAAACTCTCCAAAATCCACACCAAGGTTTATTATGATAAAATAGCATCAAATACTATAAAATATCAATAAACCCATGTCCATAAATCTGTCATTAACATCTGCAACAAATAAATCACTCAAACCCCAAATATCACACTTCCACCTACAAACAAAATACAAAATTCACAAATAAACTCAATTGTTCAGCACATTGGCAATTCCTGTGTGAAAATTCTCTTGGAGACTATCAAAACCACTACGTTTAAGCCTCAATCTCCTTGGTTTACCAGCCTCATAAATTCTTTCTTCTTTGGTTTCCCAGCCTCAAAAGAATACAAACTTATGAAGGAAAAATATGCAAGAATGGATTCAAAAAGCAACATACAACAATAAATTCACCAAAAATCTATAACCACCAGCTTGGGCACCCAAATCCCAACATCGTAGGAAAATATGCTTGCATGAAAAGTGTGTTACTCCCATTGCCAATTTTAAAATAAAAAATCAAATATACCCAAGGGAAATAATAAAATATTTTCATTTCCTACACCACTTCATAAGCCAATAAAAATCCATTTTTCCTCTTTCCAAAAAATCCACGCCTAACTTGGCTCAATTAAATATTCATAAACCTTTGATAATTAACATCCAAAATTATCTTAATTAATTCACCTTGAGAAAACATCTTTCTTGGTTCCACTATAGGACATGACTTGCTATTTTTGGAAACCCGGCTTACTAAAAATAGTAATTTTCTATTTTTAGAAAATTCAAGAAAAGGGACATTACAGGTTGAACTAAGTGTAGAATAGGTATAGCATCTTGATCATGTTGTGGCACCTTATCAAATTTATCAGGGAGTATAACTTTTGGTATATTTGACGTATGGAAGGCCTGTAGACCTAGTGCGTCTTTTCCATTTGCCACCTTTTTATGAGTTCACACCTTATAGACCTAGTGTGTGCTTCTCATCTAGCCTTGGGGGCTCGCCTAGTGTATACCGAAATGTGATAACCCTTGTGAGAATATTTTAATGGCCACTGAGCATAACACAACTCTCTCCAATGGAGCCATGTGAGCATATTTTGATGGGCATGGCATAATGTAACTTGCTAGTCCATCCCTCTTTTGTATTAGCTTTAACATTGAATGTGTGTGTATCTTGTCTTGTTGCACGTATCTTACACTTCTTATGTGTCCCTTTGTCCTTATGTTGGTTTTCCATAGGATCTTAGATCCTAGGGGCTTGATCACTCTCTTTGATCTTTGTCATCCTATCTTTCTAAATTTTTTACACTTGGATCTCTCTTGACACATATTTGTCTACTTTAGTATGAGTTTGAGTGTAAGCTCATACTCTCACTAAAGTGGGGGTTAAATGTAGTGTAAGAAATTGTATACCTTTACAATTTCACACTATGTTTGGGTCCCTTAATTAATTGGACTTAATTAAGCTTCTAATTCGCCAAATTATGCATTCCAAAGCCTTATTTTTTTCTTTTTCCGAAAGAGAAACCTATATTTAATTAATGCAATTAATATTTTAGTCACCTCGAAATGAATGTGTCATAGAATTTTGGGCTAGGACCCATTCACCCAAGGGCGAATGGGTCCACCTTAGGTCATAGGTCCCAAATTTTAATATGTTCTTGGTGGTATTTTAATGATTCAAATTTCATATGCAATTGTCAGCTTTTGGAATCTAATTTTTGAGAAATTAGATAAACACCTATAAATACATAGTCTTTTTATCAATTCAAATCAAACACACTTTTTGGAGATTTCACATAAGCAAATATTATTGTCAAAAGCATTCAAGAGCAGATTTTTTAGTCATTTGTTGTAACATTCAAGATCCTATCATCATTTTCAAGCTTATGTGTGTTCATGTCATCTTGTGAAGGCTAATATCCATTGTTGATCCTAAAGCATCCAAGCATTCAAGTATCCAAAAAATAAAGAAAAGAAATATCTAATTCCTTGGAGTGATGCGTTTGACTTTAGTCCTCTAAGGGGAGCCATTAAAGGTTTGGTGAGTTGTAGCAAGAAAGTGTTCATTCATCATTCTTTCCATTTATCAATTGTCATTATCATTTGATCAAGGTTTAATTACCAAACATGGGGTTTGAATAAGGCAAACCCCCATTCAAAACAAACAATTTTTCCTCTATTTGCATGTGTAGATTATAGGTGAAAGAAGGACTGAAAGGATCTCAAAGAGCAATTTTGCAACATTGCATAAGTTGTCACCATTGTTGTCAAGCCACAAAAACTCAATTACAAATTTTATTTCCGACTTTATGATAGTGGGACCTATGCCAAACTAAAGCTAATATCTAGCATCAAAGGATTGTCAAAGCCTTTTTTGGACACCCTATTCAGGACCCATTCAGCCTAGGGTGAACCTATCCTTCATCAGTGCTCAAAATGAAATTTCAGTGCCAGGTACATGTGTCTAGACCCTTCTCATTTTTTCCTTCAAACTGTGACTTCTATTTCTATATCTTCGGGATCTTGCATTTTATCATCTTGGTCTTATTGTTCATTAGGTATAGTTGCATCAAATCATTTCCACTTAATTCCAAATCATACCGGTCTAAAGAAACTAAAGATTTGGGTTTGATTAGCTCACCTTAGGGTTAAAGTCAATCTCTACACCTTGTAATCTCTTAGTTTCAATGAAATTTGGGAAGAGGGACACCATTAATTCCTAAGTTTTTTGTATGAAGGACCTAGGACACCCCATTTAAATCATTCCCCTTTTTCCCAACTTTTCAGTCTTTTTTTTTTTTAAAGTTAAATAGTCACCATTTTAGATCAAGGGCATTTTTGGAAGTGCTGATATATAAGAAAGTAATCATAGTTTATATAATTATTGATTATTTTATTATTTATCTATTTTAGGAGTCAAGGTTTAACATAAGGGATGCAAGTTATTTATGTTTCCTTTTCTTTTCTATCAATTTTGTTTATATTTCCACAAAATTATTGTCTAATTTTTATGAATGGATATGTTGTATTATTATGTCTTTTGCTACATATTTCTCTTGAAATAGTCTCATTGGATTTCAAATACCACATAAAAACCTATTATATCGAATTTTTACAATAATTAATCTTGTGCAATATTCTTTTCTAAATTCTAAACAATGCAAGCCTAGTGAATAATGCAAGATGTCCTAACTTCTCAAATTTGTTGATTTTGTTGGTAGAATTTGTTTCCAAACATACCAACACTAGTAATTTATAAAATTTATTTGTTACATTTGCCCTTAGGTATAGTTTGAAAATATAATTAGACACGTTGAGATATAAACATATAATAGTAAGTCTCTAATCATTTTTTAGCCTTTAGGAAGGAGTTGAATTGGAATGCAACCCTTGTTTGATGAATGCCACCATAGCCAGGACACTAGTGTGGGGTACTAGGGTCCAAGCATAATTCTATTTGTGAAGGCCCAATAAATAATGATTTAATCAAGTTTCAAAAAAATATAGAAAATAGGTACATCACTAGTATAATTAGGCACATGTGCCAAAGAGGGTGCCAAATCTAGCATGAAATTATGAGCAAAAACAATTCATGACACTACACTTAATACTTAGCTCTATCATATTCCTCTTGTAATGGATCTTAGACTTTTTCCCTAAATGTAGTTGTGTAATTTGAAGCACTTAATAGAAGTTATTTGTGACATAGACTAACTATTAGCATAATATTTTATGAGGATGTTCAATATGAATGTAATATTAGATTTCTCACCTCTTACACTTTTGTCAAATTGTTTTATTTTATTTTAAGAATATTTATAAGATCAAACTATTCTCATGCATTCCATGGATTTTATTTTTAAACTTTTAACACTCAAAACTTCTCATTGTCATAGTTTGACTATGATGCATGAAAGAAACAATTAAAAACATGAACAATTTCTAGCACATCTATTTGAACTATTTTATAAAGAACTACAAGAAACTTATGAATTTTCCCCACTTTAAGGAATTTAATACCAAGACCTAGTGAAATCTTGGGAACCTAGTCAAGAGGAGTTATAGATTCATACAAGTCTTGTCCCATATATTTTAAATCTCCTTATTAAGTAGAAATAATGGCTTATGAAATGGATTTAACAATATCCACTATGAAATATAATATAAGTGAAGATGTTACTAAAATTACTCAATTATCATATGAATAAGGAGATCTTAATCGTTGTCAATAGGATTTTGACTTCTAGAATTGGAGCCTATTCTTTATCTCCTATATTAAAATTTACTTTTCCATAGGTACTATCGCTCTTCTTAGAAATATAATGACAACTCAAATAATTGAAGCCTTTACAAAAATGTATAGGAAGGGAATGATCCTTCTATATTAGCATTAAAGGAACAACCATCATTTACAAGAGGTTATCATTTCACTAATAGCATTGACCAAATATAATGTGTTCTATACATGTGCATTTCATCACTACATAGATCATAATGCTACACTTAGCAATTTAATTCCCACATCATTCAAAGGAAATGTATTATAGTGGTTTATTATAAATTTAGCACCTACAATGGTTACAATTTGGGATGAGCTTGGTAATTTTTATTACATCTAGTTAAAGGAAAATAGAAACATCTTATCATTGGTGGAGAAACTCACTAAAACCATGAGGGATCCCATGGATCTATTCCAAAATAAATAATATTATACTAAATAAAACTTGGGAAATAATTTTTTAAAATAATTATGCCCTCTTCTTGGCATGAATTTTATATATTTCATTGGAGCCTTCAACCTTAAGATATCCATGATGATTCAACTAATGATTTGTAGAGATATTTCTAATCTTGTGATCTCATAATTATAGAGGTAGATAATATATCTATCCAACTTGACACTTTCTCTTGGACTTATATGTCCCCTTTTCTAAAATATCAAAATTTATAGAAACTTTGGCATATTTTTAACTCTTAGTGATTAACTAAGCCTAGAATATTCCCTACTATAGTGGATATCACTCATCAACAAGGCTATTTATATCAACAACTCACACTTCCAAGTTCTATTGAACTTAATGAAATAAAAATAGATGTGAGAATTATGTAATAGGCTAGGGCTAAACAATATTATGTACATTATCCCTTTGTTCCATGGTCATCTTGTACAAAGGAAATGTGGGAGTATAAAATTTATGAATATAAGGTAGGAAATAATAATGATTATATATGAATATTAATAGATTCTATTAATCCATTAGGGGTATATTATGGTGGAGAAAACTAGGGCATGGACCACAAGCTACATGAGATGCGACTAAATAATTCAAAACCTATATATTCTAGCTATTTGACTATTCCTATAGCCTCCAAATAGATGAAAAAAGTGTTCAATATTTTAAATCATCAGTTAATTATAAATAAACATTCATAAATATTAACAAAGCAATGAAAAATATGAAACAAAAATAACATTTACTAGACAATGACTAAAACACAATATTTTGGTCTAGAGAAATCCTAGAAGGGAGAAAACTCCAATTTTGGTGGGTAAAAGAACTCTCTAACTCCAATATAAATGATAAACTATAATCTAATACGATGAATGTAGGTATGAAAACAACCAATAAAAAAATATTACAAGTTACAAAAGCTAAAAATATTCATTTATATGTTGTTATACTCCATTCCCTTTCTCCAACAGGACTAAGAATGAATTGATTTGAAGCTAAATTAAAGAGCAAACCTTGTGGAGGAAAAAAACATGATTAAGTGTCCATACATTCCTTAAGGTTGGAGTCATGAAAACCAAACTTTGGAAGTGGAAATGAGCAACCAAATCCTCGCAAATTACATGTTCAACATGTGCATAAATAATTTTGTTGGTTCTTAGTATATTGTTTTCTAATTTTGGATGAGTTCATCTATAGGGTTTAGGAATTCACCATGGTGAACTATATGTTTGTTATGGTGATTTTTTTTCACTTGTATAAGTGGTGAACTTTCCAAAGGTGGTAAATCTAAAGTCTTGTAGAACTACATGCAAGCCATCTCCTTCCCCAAGTTTCTTTAGATATCATGAACAAACTTGCATGGGTAATCGCATGGAAATAGGGACAAAATGGGAGTCAAAGTGGCCACACTTTTCCTCAAATCAGCTAAAACTAAACTTCTATGAGTAATTCAATATACTTACAATAAAATTTTGAAGATGTGATAAGAATGAGAATTGTAGTACTCTAAATATAGTTTCTAAATTAATAACCTACTTTCCAAATATGGTTAAGATTATGAGTGTAAAATATTGAGCACACACAAAAGTGTTCTTATTTTTATCACAAAAGTAAAATATATCCTTTAGTGTGTGCCCCCAAATTTTTGTTGCATTTAATAGTTTTCAAAATTAGTTGATGGAAAGATAACTAAGAGCTAATACTACAAGTTTTATATTTTTTATTAATTTGTTTAGTTATTTTTGAAGTGGATGGATCCCAAAAATATATCATTGAGCATGCATGCCAAATAACTTCCAAAAAAATTGAAAATGTTTTTTTTTTTTTAATGTGTATAGAATGAAACATAGAACAATCCTATTCATTTTTCAGATTTAGATAAATAGATTAAAATTTACATTTAGGACTATCAACCTTTGAACATAGAATTTCCAAATGAATCCATCCTTCACATTGAAGAATCCAAACCATGGACATTCTAATTTTATGGATCATTAAAATCACATGGATTGGGTATTGGTATCCTTTTCATCACCCCCAAGGTGATTTCATTCCAAATGCATTCCATATTGGCTTTCCTTGTACAAACAACATAGAAAAATATGAGACATTGATCTCTGGTTGAAAACTAGTAGTATAATGGGACATTCACCACTTACAAGTCTTTGTAGATTCATAGTTGGTAATCAAACATTTCAATGATGAGTTCCTTAGGATGAAAAAATTGTTTCCTATAAACACATAGTTGATATTTTCAAAGAATAATTCTTGGATATATATTTTGAGCAAGTTTCTTGTATCAATAACACAGTTTTTGATGTAATGACCACTATTATATTTCTTCTAAATATTCACGATGAAGCTCATGAGTATCATTTCCTTGTAGAATAACTCCTTATAGCTACTTATTATCTTCCATATTCTTACATGATATGTGAAATTGTTTGTCCCAACACTCCTTGGTATAGTGATATTTTTTCCTTTCTCCAAAACCAAACCATCTCTCTTGACATATCATCCACCAAATGTAAATCCCTTATCCAACATGCATCTCATTGTACAGTCCTTGGTGGAATTCTCTATCATAGGGGTTATGAATGCTTTTTTTTAAAATGTCTCAACTCAAATGAGGATAACCTTGCACTTTAGGAATTCCATAATGGTATTTGTGGTGTTCATACAAATGATATGATCTTATCCAAGAAGCTCCTTTACATGGGATACTATTGGCCTACCAAGGAATCTAATGCATGTCAATATGTAAAGAAATTTATTGCTTATCAAAAACATGGAGACCTTATTCATGCACCCTCACAAGCCCTCTAGCCTATTACTACTCCATGGCCCTTCTCTACATGTGCATCGATCTCATCGACAAGATTAAACTCACTTCCTCCAACATCCACAACTTCATTATTACCACTACTAAATATTTCACTAAGTGGTTCAAATCAATCCCACTCACTTTCACTATTAGCATCCAAAATTCCAAAATTATCATTAACCATCGTATTTCTCATTTTAGCATATCATCCACCATCATCACATACAATGGAAAATCCTTTAAAAACCATGAAGTGCAATCCTCATGTGAGAAATTCCATCTTAAGCATAAATGTTCCACCCACTATTACTCGCAAGGAAATGGTCAAGTTGAGGCATCCAACAAAACCATCATCAAAATCCTTAAGAAAATTTCCAATGGCATTAGCTATGACTGTCACCTTGAACTTAATCCCAACCCTTTGTGCCTACCACAACAACATTCACACTCACATATATGCCAATCCATATTAAATTTTTTATGGTGCTAAAGAAATCTTTCCAAAATAGGTTGAGCTAGCCTCATTGTGTGTTTATTTTGTAATCTCATCTCATAAGAGGACTACTGAACAACACACTTACATGACCTAGAACTCCTTGAGGAAAATCATATCATTGCTCTCAATCACTTTAAATCATATCAATATAGGTTGTGTTGTGACTATAAAAAATGCCTCTGCACTAGAGAGCTTTAGTTTGGAGACCTTGTCCTTAAGGAAAACCAATACCACCCAGGGTAGAGAGTAGAAAGGGAAATTTGAGCCAAACTATTTGGGTCCCTATGTCATTACTACCAAGTTGAATCCAAAGCCTACAAGCTATCCATTCTTGAAGGCCATGAGCTAGATGAGACCATGAACATTTTCCATCTCAAGTTCTTATATGCTTAATCCATTTAGCACTCGTTTTTCAAAAATACAAAAAATAAATAGAAAAATTAAAAATCCAAAAAAATAAAATCTTGAAAATAATAAAGAGAAATAAATTCGCCCATTGGTGAAAACCACACCTTGTGGCACCTTGGGAAATTACCATAATTAAAACATGGTAAACATGTGTCATGTGTTTCAAGAAACCATTGCTAGTATATGAGCATGTGTCCTATATTATTCCCACCATCATATTTTATTCATCCCATTATATCCCTTTCTTCAAATTTTCTGCTTAAGTCCCTTACCCATCCATCACATTCCATCCATTTTCGTTATCCCCTCCACATACATCCTCCTTTTTCAAATTTCTCAATCAACCAACACTCCTCCATCCATTCATTTTCCTTTCCTCCATCCTTTTATTTCACCTTATTCCATATCCATTCCATACCTTTTCCTTGATTTTGCACTTTAATGGGGGCACCCCCTTGCTAACATTTCCTCTGGAATAGTTACCACATATATATCCACTGGGGCATGACATTTTCATCACCCTCCATCATCTCATCTCTCCATGATTCATTCCTTGTTTGGAATCTACCCATCGACCCCCCATCCCCCATTCATCCATCCCACCCACCCATGGCTCTAAAGTTTCATTAGATACCAACTCATGTTTTTTGCATTCTTTTTATTGATTGATTGATTGTCCTTGTTTGTGTCTATTACTTCTTTTTTCCATCATTATTTTTGAATTTTTTCTTATTTGTTTCATTTATTCCTAGTGTTCCATATATCACACAATCATGGTCATCTTCATCTTGTTGAACACAAAGATGTGCTAAGAGGGGAGGGTGAATCAACATATATTGGAACTTAACTAACTTCATTTACAAATTAACAACACATCACATTAATTGAAAGGAATAAAAGAGAACACATGCATCACATTTAAAGACACCAAGATTTTATGTGGAAAACCCAATGAGGGAAAAACCACGGTGAGGATTAACTCACAATATATGTAGCTCACTACTAACAAGAATTACAAAGTTTGAGGCTCACTGCCTATGGACTTACAGACTAAGGTATATTTCCTTAGAGCAAGATACAATGGACCTGATGAGACTCACTATCTCAGAGAAGGATGCATGAAATTTTAGAGTATGAAAATGGTTATGAACTACTTTGAAGAAGCATCTAACACATGTTGATGATGCCGTCACTATTTTGCACAATTAGCCCTTTACGTTGACTTCAAACACTTCATCCTTTTCATTCTTCTTTTTCACTCTACATTCATAATAATTATTTCATGAATGAATTTGATCTTTTATATATATCCTCCATAATAACACAAAACTCCAACTAAGTCAGCTCCAAGTTGACCATTGGATGAAACAATTGATATTGCAAGGGTCGGTTCCAAAAAACATACAAAATAAAAGAGAATTAGTTGCAAATCATCATACAATATGTTGGGGCCCAAATGCATCAGAACATTTTCTTCGAGGCAAGATTAATTGATCAGGATGAACCATAAAGAATGAACCAAGTAATGTCGGCCCAAGTAGTATCAATACCATCAACAATGTCATTGTTTGACTTCACATAGCCAAGGAGATACCAAAATCACTATGCAGACTAATATGTAGGCTTTGTAGATCATGCACAATATTCATCCAACCTTTTCCTAAAGAATCTTATCATAATATGTTGGTGCAAGAGGAGAAACCCACTAAAAGTATAGGAATGGAGCATTCAGGACAGGCTGTAGCTAACTACTATTCAAAAATTGTACTTGCAGACCACTCCATCACTTGATACTAATAAGTAGTATGATTTTATCATTTTAGAACATATTTACAAAACCACATGACTATCCCTTCACTTCCAAAGGAATGCAAATCATCCCAATAATCCTTAATCAACATATTATTCTACCAGAGCACATACCATAATACTGTTACATCTAAATTTCATTGTAGAGGGTGTGATGAATTGATTTCTTGGATATATCACCTTCATAGTTCAACCATCCTTTTTCCCAAATCGCAAGAGTAAATATTGCTTAGTGGAAGAATGCAGATAAAAAAATAATGAATTTTCCTTAGAGTTTGCCCTGTGAGTGCCTTAGCAAAAATTTGTAACATATCTTTGTATGTGGTACATCAAACTGAGATTTTATCAATGTAAACATATTATGGACATATCAAAACATGAGTATTATCCTACGCATCACTTAGATATCATACAAATCATTAATCTTCCTTATGCAGTTCTGTAGACTTGCTCCAACTGATATCACATCATAACAACTATTGCCAAAGAAGGTACATACTCCAACATCACATCTGGCATCAATGATAACCCATATTTAGGTTGAAATCAATGAAAAAACTCATTCCCAACAATCTCCCCCTTTGTCATTAATGGCAACACACATATGCTTCTCTCCCCCTTTGACATCAAGGGAAAAAGGCATGCTATCTTTTATTTACAACATCCCAAAATTGTATAAACTCTCCCTTACTATATACTCCTCCTGAGATGAAGATGCTTCAAAAAATAGATGTTATGTACAAAAATATTTTCAACAAGATACTACACTTCACCGCAAAAAAATATACAATGGAAAAACTATCTTAACTTACTCCTTTACTCCTTTTCAATATCTTTATAAGGTAGGATATTCCTGTAAATTACCTTTAGTTGCTTCAGAGTTGCAACCAAATTTTTTTTCATTGAGGTGAGAATATGACTTTGACATTCAAATTCCATGCATAATTTTAAACAACCTCATTTATTTTTCTAGGAGCTTTCATTTTCCGACCCACCTACACTGATTTGATCAACACATTGGATAATGATGCTAGCCACACATTGACTTCTTCTCTTAACAAACTGAATTATTTCTTTAGCTGGTTTCTCTGGTCTAGAATCAAAGTCAATTGTACATGAAGATTCTCAATTTGTGCCCTAGTGGATCCATCCATATCTCTCGATAGATCATAAGTTTTAGCCAATTATGTAATCTATGACTCAATAGATTTAATATGACTTTTGATATCTTTGGTGGAGCTTGTCCATTTCAAGAAAATTTGATAGAGTGGTTACTTCATTTACATAATCCTTAAACATTTGTATGTTTTCTTGCAATTTATTGTGTACATGAGCACACCGGTCTAAAGCTTCACGCATTCTCTTGTCTTTTATCATTCTCAAGACCTCTTGTTCTATCTTTTACTGTAAGTGAGAGTAGTGGTCGTTGAAAGAATCCATTAAGAGCTTTATATTATGTTCCAGAGGTAGGGAGACATCAATGTTTACTTCTGGTAGACCTTCTTGAATAATCTTGACTTCCTCATCAACTAATTCACTATCCTTTGCATGTTCTTGTAGTATTTCTTTTCTTGTGAAGGCTTGCAAAGCATCACCAAGTTGTATCTTATGGAGGGGAGAGATTTTTTCCAAGTCAATTTGTCCCTCATGTGATGGAATTTGTAGAATTTGAGGTACCACCATAGGTTGAAACTGTATCTACATCCTTAGCAGATCTTTGAAAGAGTCTGTAGATGAAGAACCCTGACCTCTATCCATAGAAGCATCTGTATTCTTAGTTGTTTTTACTTCTACATCTTGAACTTTATTTTTCTCAATATTTTATTTTTCCTCTTCTTCCCCTTCTTCTTTTTCTATCTCCATATCAAAGACTTATTGCACCTTGTGTACATTGAAAACATCTTTTCCTTCTTTCTTCCATTTCTTTATCATCTTTCTCCAAGGGAGACACATTATGTTCTTTGTCAAATTTAGTGTTCACTAGAGGTGAGACACTCATTTTACTTGGATCCTCTGCACTTTGTACATTTTTATTCTCCATAGGAGCAATCTCATTCAAATTGACAATTTTAACTGCCACATCATCTTTAGTCTTATTATCCTCAAAAGATGATGTAGACACATTAGGTATATATGAAGTATTTGGAGGACCTTGATCACAAATGATTTTAGCATTCTTTAATCCTTCCAAAAAAATTGTTGTCTTTTCATCAGTTTCATTCTCCATCCTTTCTATTTCTTCTTTATCATCCCCCATAAGAACATTTATTCTTTGTTTGATTTTAAATTCTTGTGCTTGAAATTGAGATAATTTGAACCTTTCTTCATGAGAGATGGATACTCCAAACTTTTCCAATGCATGTTGCCTCATCCTTACTTCTTCTACATTAGCTTCATTCCTTTTGTTACTTAGAACATCTTTCAGGCTTGTCATAAATTGATTAAAATGATTTCATTTTGAGCCATATTGAAGCTACTCATATACATACTTATTGCTTTCTCAATTGTAGCCTTGTTAGCAAGGGCCATTTCATCATTAAGTGTAGTGACCTATGTTAGTGCATCATGCTCTATAATTGCATTGATATTAGCCCCAAGCTATAGAGACTCATGTTTAGATGTTTTTGGAGGAGACTTCATTATTTATTCATTGATTTATTTCTCCATGGATATCTCTTATCCTTCTTCTTTTGTACTTTTCTTCCTCCTCTTCAATATATAGGATTTCAATTCTTCTTATTTATCTTCCTCATCATCATCCACAATTACTGGAGTAAAATTTTCCCTTGTTTCTTTCTGCTTAGTTTTTGGCTTCTTTCTTTCGATAGTCTTGGATTTTTCTAAAACAATATTAGGGGTAGATCTTCTTGTTCTCCTTGGTCCATGTGGAGTGGTGGTGGAGGCTTGTGATACATCCAAAAAACCCTTGGAAATTACAATTACCCTCTTTAACTCTAAAATAATCTTTCCTACTTTCTTTTTTGCATTTTCTTCTACATTCTTTTTCACTTTCTTTTACCAAATCTCTCAACTATGGTATCCTTAGGTTTGCCGAAAAAAAATCAGCATATACAATCCAGTTTTCTTTGGAAAGCTCATAGGGCAACCTTGTAATCTAGGAAGTCCTTAGTTCAACCGCTTCCATGTAAAAATTATCTTTATCAGACATGAAAGTGATCACATCCTTGTACCTTTCTATAACTTGAGAGGGTATCATGTCCCTTTTACATTTCACTCTAGAAGTTTTTAAAGAAACTCCAAAACATAGTATTGCATTGATTAGTATCTGAAAACTTATGCATTTATTCCCTAATCTGATGTGAGATAGGAATATCCCTTTTCCAGACCACATTCTTCATACTTGATAATTTATTCATGAAGTAAAACATAAGGAAAATGGTCAAAGACCCATACCAAAAGTTGTACCTTGTTTCCTTTGTTTTGTGCAGGTTTTCCAACAACTATTGCCACATAAGCTCAAGTAAATCAAAGATTTTTTCCTTTCTTCACCATCAGATGTGTTGTATGAATTATGGTGGAGATAGAAGAGCCTTATGTATTTGAGTAGTATATCTTGTATTCAATGTCCATTGTTGCATAATAGACTCCTAGGTCTGCTATGTCAACCATAGTGAGTGTCCTTTTATCAAATTTAGCTTCGGTGAGCCTCATAACTTCTTCATTCTTGATAGACTTCAATGTAGGAATAGGTCCGAAGGAGCATAAACCAATCACAACCTTGATAGCTTCCTTTGTGATTAGATAGGGTTGATCAAGCCAAAAGATATCCTTGTGAATTCAACTTAAAGAAATTATAACCTATTCATCTTCATAACAAAAGTTTGGAAAACCCTTCCACACATCTAATCCTTTTAGTCACACATTCGCATATTTAGGCTTCAGCTAAAAATCATCACCTAGGAGATGATTGAATCTGAACTCTTCCATATTTAAAGGGTTATAGTCATCCAACTTTAAATGAATGTAGATGTGGACATCATTAGAATGTAGTACATTGGTAGGAACATGGGAGAACACTCCATCCTTGTTGGTTTCCATGGACTTGTATGAATGTTTCTTGAATTTTGGTCTTGGCCTTTCAACAAAATTTGACAATTGGTGTAGCCATGATATCGTTAGGGTTTTTTCACGCAAACTAGAGAAATACCTATGAATTTTGCTTGTTAGGGTTTGCACGAACACCTTCACTTCCTTTGCTTTAGCACACACTTGATATCTTTTGAACAAAATCAATTGTGATTAACTTGAGATTAAATATGCTTCACACCAACATTTAATATTTGACATTAAATGCCCTTCTTGGTTCTTGATATTAGCATCTTTTTACTATCTTTGAAATCATAGAACTGCACAATATTTCAAGACACTTCTGTAGAAGATGTATTTTCTCTAGAACCATGACCAACCGAATTCATATCACTATTCACCATTATGCTAAATATTTCAACATCCCATACATTTTAGGGGTTTGATAGCATCTACAATTACAACTCCCCTTGTATCAATGCTCTTTCTTCTTTAATTACCAGAAGACTCATCTATACCATGTCGAGGTAAAAAATCATTCTTTATTTCACACTCTTCCTTCTTCTGCTAAAATTTGTTCATCTCCTTATTTTGTTGATTAATGTGTTGGGTGAAAATTATGTAATCAACTTTTCAATAGATTACAAAACCTATATTTCAACCACAGTTGTGTGAGAAATAATATCTCCTCTCAGAAAGGGGAGGCACCCTTCTTACTGCTTTCAGAAGCTAAATAAAACTAACTAAATATTCACAAAATGTACACTACAACTACGAAATGGGGGGTGTGTGTTACATTCATTCTTCTCTCTTTTTTCAAAGAAGATGTTTTACAATGCTTCATAGTTGATAATTCTAATTCAAAGTAACCTAAAACTAAAAATAAGAAATAATGTCAATACCTCTATCTTGTCAAAGAAAAGCATAGAGATACCAGGTATGATTATAATAAACAATAAAAATGGAAAAGGAAATCTCACGAAGGCAAAAAGTCATTTTGTAGCTTTTTCACAAATGGGTGTAGGAGTGATGTACCGTTTATCATATTAGAAGCACAAAGTCTTCTAGATACAAAAATTCTACGAACAATATGAAAAATTACAAGCACAAAGTCTTGTAGATCATTCAACAATAGTTAACCAAATGTAAACATAAATTCAAATAAAGAATGCAACACAAAGTTTACATAAATTTATTTGAATCCCTTCAGATCTCATCTACTAATCACCACCAATCGTATTCAAACCAAAAGATAATTAATTCCAACACAAAGTCTGGTATGCAACTTCCTTCTTTATTGATCATATTTAGATTCACAAAATTGAACAAAAAGTCTCAATGTTTGTTTCTCAAAAGGGCAACACTTCGTTGCAAAATACTAAAGGTAAAGATTACAATAGAAATCCCTATTATTTATAGAAAGGAGGGAAGAGCTAATCTAGGAAATCAGTTGAGTAAAAATAGGAAACCCTATCTTTGACTAAGACAACATGTAATCCATCTTTGTGAAATTACATCTCATATTTTCAATGCAATTACATTTGACAAAAAGAAATTTAAGATGTCAAAAAATGTTTACAAGATGCATAAAGGGAAGCATCAAAAAGTTCAATGCTGGAGATCAAGAGTCTTCATGGTTCCTTGCTTTGGGCGCGGAAGTTTTCATACTTCTTCTTGGTCTCTTGTATGAACACATCATCTAGGCCGACTATGTAATCCACAAGGGTGTGAATTCTTGTGATTGACCTTCTGGCGGATGAATGGATTTTCCTTCACCTGTGAAGATGCGTGTTAATATTATCAATGGTCAGTCGTATATCACAAATTACATGTATGGAGGCTTTGAAAAACTGGCATCCTCCACTTGTTGCATAATGACTTCCTTGTAGATCTTGGAAAGTTAACTGGTTGGAAGGAAAATCCGGTTTTCTTCAAGAAGGTTTCCTGGCAGCTCCTTGATTCCCTTCTCCAGAATAGAACAATGTCCTTCAACATCTTCGTGTACATGGTGAAGATCTTCGATAGGAGATTTGATCACATGGATACAATGTTGGAGTGATTCTCTTATCTCTACATATTTCTCCTTGTCGGGAATTACCCCGACTTGCACCAATTTGTTAAGCTTTACCTATTTCATCTATGACCAAAATGAGGCATTTTTCCATCTCTTTTTGCTCTTGAATAAGAACACCTTACTCCTTATCGAGCTCGAATTTGAGCTAGGCTATTTGTGTAGCCTTCTCATCAGTAGCAACTATACCTATGAACCGTCTTGTATTAATTCATCCATGAAATCATACAATGCTTTACCTTTGGAGGCAAGCTTTTCAGCCTTCTGTACTGCTAGTTCTTACAGGTTTTCAATAGCCATGGGTTGAATATTTCCTGAAGAGTTTGCAAGTCTCCTCAAAATAGCTGCATATTGTTTGGACTTTTGCTTGTACATGTCTCGGGCTTGCTCCATTTTATCAATCCTTCCTGCCAATGCATCCAAGACTACGTGTGCATCTGCCTTTTCACTTTCATTTGTCACCTTTCCAAGCCAAAATCTTGTTACAGTGTAATATTCCATGGTCACATCTCCTTCTTCTTGAGGTGGTATTCCAATCTCTACAAACTTTTGACCAGATTTGTCAACCTAGAGCTTGGAATGTACCTTTTCCTTTTTCTTCCCCTTGGCTTTTAGAGGGGCTATCTCTTCAAGATCAAGTTCCTCTGGAGAGATCATTTGCTTTTTCCTCTTTGATACTTGAGATACCAACCAAGGGGGAAGAGAAAAAAGTATGATCTTCTTGGCTGACTGTCAAATCTTCCATTACGGTTGCTACTGTAGGAACAACTAGTATGGTGACAATTGGAATAGTGTTAGTCATGACCGCACCAGTAGATTGCACTCCAAGTTGACTATGTAAAGATTCCTACATGAACCTATTGAATTTAGACTCAAAAGTAATTTAATAGGAAGGAGATGACAAGTTGGGGATGGATGATGGAGTACTTATCAAAATGTGAACTGTTTGTATATTTGAAACTGATGGAGGAGTATCAACTACGATTGACGTTGCAGGAGGAATGGGTACGTTCAATGCATGTATGGTTGATGTAGGAAGATGTGATGTAGGAAAAGGTGGTGGAGGAGTGTTTGGATTAGGAGGTGTGGGAGGAACATTTGAAGTTATGGGTGGTGATGTGTGCTGTAGATCCTCAACAACATTATCATGTGGAGAAAGGATTTTCTCTTCGTCATACCCGAGTTCATGTTTATCACCTTCTAGTTCATCTTCTTGGCCCTAGACTCTTGTTCATGTGGGGAAACTTCTTCATCATTAGAGTCTTCTTCTTGAGAATCTTCTTCTTCTAAAGATTCTTTACTTGAATTTTCTTCTTCTTCTGAATCAATCTCTTCGGAAACGGGCCTTTTTCCTTTTGGGTGAGATGTTTCAAATTCCATGGCTTTTGCTTCTTGAAATACCCGCATATCCTTATTTCCAACAGTGAAATTTATTCTAGGGCCTCTTCAGTAAGAAGAGGGAATAACCGCCTGCTTATCTTTCGTGTGGAGTTCCTGTTGTGGGTTGATTTATGCTCTGGGTATTTCTCCTTCTGACTCTGTCTTGAAGGATTTTATCTGGAAACCATGTTTTTGTAACCACTCTGCAATGTTAGCTAATATGGGAGCAAGTCTCTCCTTGATAGAAACACACTCCTTCTTGTTGGATGTTGTGGTTGTGTTGTTGATATGTGGTTTTTATTAATGTCAACACTATTAGCATTGATGTTTTGAAGGTTGTATATGTCGAGGATATTGAGAAAATTAAATTAAATATGTTGGAAGCTGCCTGTGAAGCTGTGAAGTTTAGTATGGTGAAAAGTTCAGTATGTTGCTATTCAAAATTTGTCCTTTAAAGGGTTTATTTCTGATCCTATCTAGTTTATACTCTAGAAGTTTCAAAGGTGCGCATCAAGATTTGTGCAAGTTGTTAGTCTTTGTGTTCTTGTAGTTATTCTGTTATTGTAGTTGATGTTTCTAGAAGAATAGAATGTAATTCTTGTAATTCTAGTTGTTGTGTATTCTCTTGCGATGTTCGTTGATGTTTCTAGATCATTCTCTATCCTTGTTGCATGTTTGCGTTAATTGGTGTTATCGTGATCAAAGATTTTTCCTTTGTGTGTTCGGGTTTTCATGTTCTTGATTAACACGGTGGTTGTAGCATGTTGCAGATCCTCGTGGATTAATCTTTTAATGTTTGGCATGTTCGAGGATATTTTTTTAGGTCTTCATTATGTTGTGACAGACATCGGTTGGTGCGCATTGTGATTTGTTCATGAATTTGGCTAACAGTTTGTAATTCATTTATTCTTTTATTTTTGGCCGAAAAAGTTGTTGATATAATTCCATGAAGTAGATATATAAGAGCAATTTTTTCTTCATTTTGAAGTGTGTGTGATGTATATGTGAGAAGTGTGAATGCAAAATGTGAGAATAGAGATCAAATCATTCGATTGCAGAGTAGAGTGTGAAGAATTTTGAGCGAAGTGTGAAGAAGTATTTTTGTGCCTAACCGAAACTATCATCGGGATTTTGAAGAAGCTGATTATCAGTTCAACCTCTTCAGATGGATTTAATCTGAATTTTTTATGTAAGACAATGAGTCTTCTTTGAGCAGTGAGCTCTAGGTAGTGTGCCTGAATGCATGTGCATTCCTTATTCATTTTCTTTATACTTTTAACAAGGTATAACTTGTGGATTAACCTCCATCGTGGTTTTTCCCCTAACATGGTTTCCAAACAAAAATATTGGTGTTATGTGTGCTTCTGATGTGTTGTTGATTCATGCTTTCACTATTATTTCTTAGATTTAAGATTAAAGGTTAATAAGGTTAAATAAGTGTTAAATTTTGTGACAGCTGATTCACCCCCCCTCAGTTGTCTATTCCCTTTTTGCCAACAATTGGTATCAGAGCAGGTTCCTCTAAAGAATTTTAATAGCTTGAGGTGATCTGAGATGGCATCATACAAGAGGGATAGTCCAATATTCGATGGAACAAACTACTCTCTGTGGAAGGCTAGAATGGAGTGTCATTTTAAGTGCATTGGTGATCCCTTCTAGAAGATTACAAAGAACAAATATGTTATTCCTCGGAATGGTCCCTCTACTCCTGATGAGATCAAAGAAACTGAAACAAATATCAGGGCTATATAAGCATTATTGAGTGCTCTGATTGATTCTGAGATGAAAAATGTAATGGGTCTCAAAACAACGTATGAGATCTGTAAGAAGCTGGAAACATTGTATGAAGGAGATGCACAAGTGAAAGTTGCTAAGCTACAAAGTCTAAAAGGAAAGTGGGAAAAATTGAAAATGAGCGAAGATGAAAACATTATTTCTTTCATGCAAAAAGTAAATGAACTAGTGATGGGTATTAGATGTGTCAGTGGAATCTTGGATGAAGAAGAGATTGTGGCTAAAGTACTCAGATAATTACCTACTTCTTAAAAAATGAAAGCTCATGCTATTGAAGAATTCAGGACAATAAAAAATGTGATAAGAGATATGCTAATTGGTAAGCTTGTTGCCTTTGAATTGAGTGAATTTGGTGATTTAACCCCTAAGACAAAATCTTCGTTTAAGGCTACTATGTCTAGAAGAAACCAATAGAGATATGATCTGGGAGAAAGTTCTAAAAAGACATTCAAGTATGAAGATGAAGAAAGAGAGTTAGAAGAGTTGAAAGCATTGATTGTTAAAAGAGAACTTAAAGGACAAGGTAAATATAAAGGAAAGTTTCCTATTAAATGTTTCTCTTGCAATAAGATAGGTCATTTTGCATCAAGGCGTCCTGAAAGAGTTCCAAGTTTCAAACCTGATAAGCCTAGATTTCAAAAGAAATGTTATTATGATGAAGAAGGTGTTACTGATGATGAATATGATAAAGAAAATGGAAATGAAGATGGATGGGTATTCATTGCTATCAAGGAAAATGGTATGGTGTCCACTGAATCTGCTAGTTTTATGAATATTGAGAAAGCTCTTATAGCCAAAATTGAAGAAAAGGATGAATGGGTGATTGACATCGGATGCTCACATCATATGACTGGTGACAAAATCAAGTTTATAAGCTTGGATAAATATGATGGCAGTGTAAGATTTGGAGATAACAATGCTGGTGTGATTTGAGGCAGAGGCACTATTTCTCTTGGTGGTAAATATAATACTTATGACATCCTTTATGTTGAAGGATTGAAGCATAACCTGTTGAGTGTTGGACAGATGGTTGATAAGGGATACAATCTTCAGTTCAAAGATGGTAAATGTAGGATACTGGGAAGTTTTGGAAATGTAATTACTTCAAGTACAAAGACAAGAGGTAATATTTTCACCTGAGTGCTGCTAGTGAAAGTTGTTTAATTGCTCAATTTGATGTAAGTTGGTTATGGCATAGAAGGTTGTGTCATGTGAATTTTGATAACATTGTCAAAGTAAGATCCACTCAAGCAGTTAGAGATCTTCTTGGAGTTGGTGCATACTGATCTATATGGTCCCTCCAAAATCAGAAGTCTACAAGGAGAAAGGTACTTTATGTTGCTTATTGATGATTAATCTAGGATGATATGGGTTGCTTTCTTGAGATAAAAACATAAAGCATTAGAAAACTTCAAAAGTTTCAAAGCTATGGAAGAGAATGAGATAGGTTTAAAGATTAAATGCTTAAGGTCAGACAGAGGTGGTGAGTTCACTTCCCGGGAGTTCAATTCTTTTTATGAAGAGCATGGAATCAAAAGACAGTTATCTGCTCCCCAGACCCTTCAACAGAATGGAATTATTGAGAGAAAGAACAAAACAATTCTAGATGCTGCTAGAATTATGATGTTGGAAGGTAATGTACCTCATATCTATTGGAGAGAAGTTGTAAGCACTGTTGTATACACTATCAACTGGGTAAATGTCAATGGTAATTCTGGTAAGACTCCTTTTGAACTGTGGTTTGGTTATAAACCTACTGTTAAATATTTCAAAATCTTTGGAAGTAGATGTTATATCAAGAGAGATGAAGATATTGGCAAGTTTGATGCTAGGAGTGATGAAGGAATTTTTTTGGGTTACTCTAATAAGAGCAATGCCTATCGGTGCTATAATAGAAGATTACTGAAAATGGTTGAAAGTGCAAATGTCAGAGTTGATGAAGACATTGCTATATCATCCAGATATTGTGGATATGATTAAGATGAACAACATGATAGTACTGATAATGGAAAGAATTCTTAGACATAGAATCAATTTCAAATTGTTTTGGTGAATCAAGAGAATCAAGAAGGAGAAGCTAGTGGAAGTGCAAAAGAAAGAATAGAAGAACCAGAAGTTCAAGAGAATCCTAAATTTTTGAGGTATGTAAAGCTAAATCATTCTAAAAATCAGATTATAGGAGATAAGAAGAAAGGTGTGTAGACTAGAAGAAGAATTGCAGAAGAGTATTGTCTGATTTCCAAGACTGAGCCCAACAATTTCAATGAAGCATGTAAAGATGAATATTGGATGGAAGAAATGAAGGAATCTCATGTGACTGATGTGAAGAGAAGTTTTAGATACTTGAAAGGGATAGTTGACTTTGGTCTTTGGTATCCTAAAGATGAGGATCTTACCTTGAGCGCCTTTACTGATGCAGATTGGGGAGGAGATGTGGATGATAGAAAAAGTACTAGTGGTGGTGCCTTCTTCTGAGGGAAGAAGTTGGTGTCTTGGTTAAGTAAAAAGCAGAATTCAATTTCCTTATCTATTGTTGAGGCAGAATATGTTGTTGCTGCAACCAACTGTATTCAAGTAATATGGATGAAGAAGATGTTGAGAGATATCATAATTGAGTATGATGAGCATGTTGCTATATTTTGTGATAATTCTAGTACGATAACATTTCTAAGAATCTGGTGCTGCATTCAAAGACAAAACATATATCTATCAAATATCACTTCTTGAGAGTCAAAGTGAGTGATAAAGAAGTCAGACTGGAGTATGTGCCTACTAAAGAACATATTGCAAACATCTTTACCAAGCCATTGCCTAAGGATACTTTTGAGTATCTCAGAGGGAAGTTAGGGGTGATTTCCCCTCCTAATTAGAACTAAGATACAAGTATTTGCATCGCTTTGTGCATTTACAGTCATATCTTATTCCGGATTGATGTTGTGGTGGATGCTACTCAGGGGGAGTAGTAAGATGATTTAGATATGTGGTTCAGAGCTTGTGTACCTTTTCCATTGATGTCAAATGGGGAGAAGAGCAATGTGAAAAAATTTGTAAAAACTAAGGGGGAGAAGAGTCATGGGGAGAAGAACAATATGAGAAGAGCAATGTGTAAAGAGTTAGTTGTGTTGATGGTATTTTTCAAAACATGTGTTGCCATCAATGCCAAAGGGGGAGATTGTTGGATGTTGTGGTTGTGTTGTTGATATGTGGTTGTCATTGATGTCAACACTATTAGCATTGATGTTTTGAAGGTTTTATATGTCGAGGATATTGAGAAAATTATATTAAATATGTTGGAAGCTACCTGTGAAGCTGTGAAGTTGACTATGGTGAAAATTTTAGTATGTTGCTATTTAGAAGTTACACTTTAAAGGGTTTGTTGCTGAGCCTATCTAGTTTATACTCTAGAAGTTTCAAAGGTGCGTATCAAGATTTGTGCAAGTTGTGAGTCTCTGTGTTCCTGTAGTTATTTTGTTACTGTAGCTAATGTTTATGGAAGAAGAGAATGCAATTCTGGTAATTCTAGTTGTTGTGTATGCTCCTGCGATGTTCGTTGATGTTTCTAGATCATGCTCTATCCTTGTTGCATGTCCGTGTTGATCAGTACGATCGTGATCCGAGATTTTTCCTTTGTGTGTTCGGGTTTTCATGTTCTTAGCTGACATGGTGGTTGTAGTGTGTTGCGGATCCTCATGGAATAATATTTTAATGTTTGGCATGTTCGAGGATATTCTTTTAGGTATTTATTATGTTATGACCGACTTCGGTTGGTGTGCATTGATATTTTTTCATGAATTGGGCCGACAGTTTGTAATTCATTTATTCTTTTATTTTTGGCCGACAAAGTTATTGATGTAATTCCATGAAGCGGATATATAAGAGCAATTTTTTCTTTATTTTGAAGTGTGTATGATGTATATGTGAGAAGTGTGAATGTGAAATGTGTGAATAGAGATCAGAGCATTTGGTTGCAGAGGAGAGTGTGAAGAAGTTTGAGCGAAGTTTGAAGAAGTGTTTATGTGCCTAACCGGAAATGTCATCAGGCTTTTGAAGAAGCTAATTTCTTAGTTCAACCGCTTCAGATGGATTTAATCTGAAAGTTTTATGTAAGACAGTGAGACTTCTTTGAGCAGTGAGCTCTAGGCAGTGTGCCCAAATGCATGTACATTCCTTATTCATTTTCTTTATGCTTTTAATAGGATATAACTTGTGGATTAACCTCCATCGTGGTTTTTCCCCTAACAGGGTTTCCACGTAAAAATATTAGTGTTATGTGTGCTTCTGATGTGTTGTTGATTCATGCTTTCACTGTTATTTATCAGATATGAGATTAAAGGTTAATAAGGTTAAATAAGTGTTAAATTCTATGACAACTAATTCACCCCCCCTCTCAGTTGTCTATTCTTGTTTTGCCAACACTTCTTTGACCACTGTACTGTAGGAAAGAGATTCCTACAAATATCATCTTCGTTATAGGAACCATTCATGATGTCACCAGGATCCGTGAAATCCTCTAGTAGATCAGGAACACCAAGAACCATGATCTGTTGCATGGTTAGCCTGCAATAATCCATTCTACGAATATCCTCTTCATCTCTGTAATCAGCCCAGGTGTCTTCGAAGCGGTATTTGTGCCTGTGATCCTTTTTCAACCTCTTTTTACATTCCAAAAATCAAATTCAAATATGGATTTATAAGTCCTTATGGTCATGACCTACATTTTTGCATAGACTGTTTGGATTTTTGCACACTACTGATGGTATACCTGCCAATCGTTAGTGGAAAATTGAATCTCAAATTGTGGATCCTCATGCATTCTTTGTGAACTGAGATTAGTTGTTGGAATAACTCCATGAGCACCCACTTATCAGAGGGATCTTTGGGCAACATGTAGGGGCACCCAATGTAGCATCCTACCCTCATGTAAGTGGAAGTTGGAAATTGGAAGAATATGCACCCAACCTTGCTTACCACTTTATAGGCCTCATCTGACACTCTCTTCTTTTTGAGTGCTGGATCAAAGTTGTATAATAGAGGTGTGAAGAAAGCATCTGTGACCCTTCTGAAATGGTGAAGACTCTCCTTTAGCTCCAATTGATAGAAGAACTTGTACACTGGTACAAAGTGTCGGCTCCCTTGTGTAGAAAGTCCTGGGAACTATTTTATGGTAGCTGTGGCATAAACCAAATAAGAAGTCATATAGAACTTCAAAGTGGTTAGCACATTAATCAGTTGCTCATGGATTTCATCACTGATTTATGTTCCCCAATCAATATGAGCATTCTTCCTTCGTATGATTTGAATGTATTTATGCATCCATTCATGGAAATGAGATGATTTTGGAAAACCTTTGACCTTGCTTAGGAGAGTGATCATGTCCCTGACATCCTCCTTGAAGTTAGTTTGTGGAAGTCCTTTCGGCCATCTTGAGATAGTATGCCTAGGTTTTTTCAACCACTAATTATTTATCAAGTTATTAGCTTTATTGGGATCTGATTCATAGACTTCCTGTGCATGCTGAATAGACATCTCTATGTATTGTTCCATGTGTGGAACTCTGAAAACAATATCAAAGAAATTGGGATCAAGTCTCATTACCACATGTCCAAAGGAATCTATCACACTTCTGCTTTCCTTGATGTAGTGGGATGCAACTTGGAGGACAAACTTTGTGTTGTCTTGAGAAGTCAGGAACATAGACACCAGATGTAGATTGCTATGTATGATGGCTCTCAAAGAGTCTTCAAGAGTATTTTTCTCAATCCTTTTCATGAATTCTTCAAGGTCCTGATGACCAATCTCAGTGTCTTTTATTTCATCTACCTTGGAGAGAACCACTGTAGGTGGGAAAACACCTTGATACTTGTATTTCATCATGTTCTCTTTTTTGGAAGATGAAGGAGGAGTCTTTGCAGTCATCTAGAAACAACTGGCTCAAAGAGGTCACCTTGTGGATCACTTCACGATAGTTGGGAATAAGTTGCAAAGATGGTGAATCAACAAGCATTAGCATAACAAGTAGCATTAGAAAGCGTGAAGCAAGAAAACGATGTTGAGCAAGCATGAACAGAGAAACTAGGCATGTTAAACAATGTGGGAGTGGAGAAACAGGGTTCAGAGCGAAAACAGACTAGTTTGAAGTTGTTTAAGGCAAAAACTGCCAAAAGTGTAGGAGCGTTGAAAATCAGTGCTCCTACACTTGGAAAGGTGAATTTTAGGAGTAAGGGCGCTAAAACTAAGTGCCCTTACATGTCAAACATGTAAGCTCAGTGAAAAGTGTCAAGGTGTTGAAAATCAGCACCCTGACACTTGGCTTTAGACTTACTGAAACTTTGAAAAGTTGTGGAGTGTAATGGTGAGATTTTTCAGCGCTAGTGCACTTAGAGGAAAAATAAATCAATGTAGGAGTGCTAATTTTCAGCGCTCCTGCATTTGGACTTAAAGTTTGTTTAAAAATGTCAAGTGTAGAAGTGTCAAAAATCATCGCTTTAGCCTTAACGATTGGAAATTATGTCCATTTGAAGAATGCGTAGATGGAGAGTTTCACCGCTTTGAAAGGGCACGTTTGAAGAAAGAGAATCACACATAGGGGGAAAACAATGAAGGAAAAATACAAACATTTTAACTCCAAAAACCTCAATGCATCGAATGAGGAAAGAACATGCAAAGAACCAAATGAAAAAAAAGACAAAGAGGAGAAAACAAGGTGTGACTTAGACTTAGCATTGTGAAAATAACATATAAAGAAACTTGAAACAAAACCTTAGAAAAAATTGAAAAGAGATTTATGAAGCATTGCTAAAAATGAAAGTCAAGAAGAGAGACATGGTGAACAATAAAATGGCATACCTGGAAAACACGCAAACCCTAGCTCGAATTTGAGAGGAAAACTTCAAAAACGCGTTTTGGAGGAAGAGAAATCGCCCAGCATGAGGAGGAGGAGATAAAGTCAAATGAAATGAGTTAGATTGGCCCAAAATGACTTTAAAGTCACTTAGAAGGTGTCATAAACGAAACTCAAGTCACGCACTAATTAAGGCACTTTTCATGGAAAAACTGGGAAACATGTAATCAGGTCAAAAATCACTACTCAGGCACTTTTTGACTAAGTCATGATAAAAAGTGCACAAGCACTAAAAATCAGCGATTGTGCACCAAAAACCGACTTTTGAAAAAGGTGCACAAGTGCTGATTTTTATCACTTGTGCACTTGACACTTAGTCAAAATTTCATCAAAGTGTAGGAGCACTATTTTTTGGCACTCCTGAACTTTTCACAATTTTCACTAAGTACTGACATCTAAACCTTGTGAAGGTACTCGTTTAGAGGGTCTTTGATAGGCGAATGCGGATGGATGCTCAAACAAACAGTTTGAATCTTTGGAATGCACTTCGAGGTAGATTGAAAATTGCCTTGTTTTGCATGCTTGAACATCACGAATCCTATGAAACAGACAAGTTTCATAGGGGGGTTATTCATGGATAGAGCGCTACTAGATTCCATGATAACAGTTGGCTCCTACTGGGGATCTTCCTTCAATCGTTCTTTGAAATGAATGAAGGGAGAAGAAATCCATAATTCAAGTGCCTTTATCCATCCATTGGGCTTGGAGTCAGGCAAAAATGACAAAAGACTTAAAACAAAAAGACACAAGGACTAAAAGTAAAAGATATTTACATTTGAATGCCTACCATTTTACTTTGTAAAATGCTTGAGATGTTGCCCGCTGTGAGGTAGGGAAAATGGCATTCCATCTTCGTATGCCAATAGGAAACTATTTTCACCATGTAGCTGATGAACCTTGAAAGGTCTCATCCACAATGAATCAAACTTCCCATGCATACCCTTTGGTTCTCTTCACTTGTCCCATAGTAGAACAAGATCACCAATTTGAAAATCTCAAGACTTGGCCTTCTTGTTGAAAAGCTTCTTGACCTGGTCCTAATGTTCTACAATGCGATTGGCCACCTAAACTCAATTCTCCTCCAATTCAGAGAGATACATAATGCACTTATCAACAAATTTATCAAAAGTCTCGTCCTCAATGGCCTTATCCAAGTTGAGGGCTGGAAGTTCCAACGTTATAGGAATCTCGGCGTTCAACCCGTACAAGAGTTGAAAGGGAGACATACCGATGGACCACTTTAGAGTTATTTTGTCTGTCCATAATGCATCATACAGAGCTTTGTGCCACAAACGTTGATTCTCGTCCACCGGCTTGCGGATGATTGTTACCAAGTTTTTGTTGCTTGAATCAGCCTAACCATTAACTTGCGGGTAATAGTCAGAGGAGTGTGAAAAATTTATGCCGTGTTCAAAATAGAGCTCAGTGATGTGATTTGACGAGAAGGAATAAGCATTGTCAACAAAAAAGTTGTTGGGCACACCGAACCTAGAAATGATATTCTCTTTCAAGAAATTACACACCACTACAGAAGTAGCGCGCTTAGTCAAAATTGCTTCCACCCACTTGGTGAAATAATCAATTGCATTCAGGACATAGATGTGTCCAACACTTGATGATGGATTTACTGCATTGATGAAGTCAATCCACCATTGTTGTAAGGGCTCTTCGATAACAATTGGTTTTAGGGGTAAAGCCGCCAACTTCGGCTTGCCCACAAACTACTGACATAGCTTGCACTTATGCACCCAAGAGTACGCATCCTGAAAAAGTGTGGGACAGTAATACTTTGCTCTCAAAATTTTGTGAGCAGTCTCTAGTGCTGAAAAATTCCCTCTGCATGCTAATTCATGATATGACTTTAGCAATCTTTCTTGTTGTTCATGATCAACACATCGCAAAAAGGTCCCATCCAGAGCATGCTTGTACAAACCATTGTCCCATAAGATGAAGTTTGCTTATTTTAACTTGATGGTTGTTTTCTTATTTGGACTTAGATGATCAAGACATTCCCCATAAGTGAGGAAATGAGTGATGTTAGAATAACATTCGTTGGTGGTGTTGACGAACAACACTGTGGGAAGTTCACCTGAATCTACTTCTTCCTTTTTTGAAGCTTCTTCATTTTCTAAAACTTCTTCATTAGGATTATTTTCAGCAATAAGCTAATACAATCCATGTCCCCGTATCAACTCGGTGAGTTTTATTTCTATGTCATATTCCTAGATCTTGGCAATCCAATTGCCTCTTTTCATTCCAAACTCCTATTGTGTTAAAATGGACTTAACAGTTGAATCTGGGACTAGAAATTTGACATGACTATTTAGAATGTAGAACCAAAAGTGTTTAACAACCTTGACCACAGTGAAGGCATTTTTTCCATCTGGGAGTATTTCAGCTCATAATTCTTTAGAGGGCATCTCATGAATGCAATCAATGATTCAAAACCCTCATTATTTTCCTGCACCAGAATCACCGAAAGTGTATGCTTGGAAGCATAACTGTACATGATGAATTCTTTGGTGTAGTTAGGACACACCAAAAATAGAGCATGAGCAATGGCCTCCTTAATGTCATTGAACACAACCTTCCCTTTTGTTGTCCAGTGAAAATTAGTATTTCCTTCCATCATATTAACAATATGACGAGTCTTCTCTACAAATTCTAGAAGGAACCTTCGTAGAAAGTTCACCTTGCCAAAGAAGGAGTGGACAACCTTCTTGCTTGACAATAGGGTAAGAGATTTGATACCATTGACTCTTTCTTAGTCAATCTTGATTCCCTCTATGGACACTACGTGACCAAAAAGTTTGCCTTATGTGACTCCAAAAAATGACCTTTTGGGGTTCAGGGAAATACCATGATGTAGGCATCTCTCCAAGATTTTCCTTAGATGGTAGCAGTGTTCGTGACACTTTTTGGAAAACACCGTGAGATCATCGAGATACACCACAATAAACTTACCCATCACATCACGAAAAGCCAAGTTCATATCTTGTTGGAATGTGGTGCCTAAATTTATCAGGAAAAAAGGCATTATGTGGTACGCAAAGGTACCCCATGGGTTGTGAAGGTTGTCTTGTGTTGATCACTTGAAGTAACTTCAATCTGGTTATAACTAGAGAACCCATCCAGCATGGAGAGCATCTAAGATCTGGTCACATTTTGTAGAACTTGGTCCATCACAGGGAGAGGATAATTATCCTTGAGTGACAGTTGGTTGAGGTTTCTAAAATCCACACAAATATGGACCTCACCATTTTTCTTACGAACGGGAATGATATTTTCTATCCTTGTTGAATGATGGATAGGGAATATTATCCACACATTCAACATTTCTTGGACTTCCGCAAGGATTATCCCAGAAATATTTGGATTGTATTGCCTTTATTTTTGCTTAAAAGGCAATGCTCCAAACTTAAGGGGAATGTCATGTTGCACCTCTTTCCGCTGGAAGGATTTTAGATCTTCATACGAATATGCTAATACATCCATATATTCTTGCAATAACCTAGTGAACTACTTCCTTTCTTCGACAGTGCAACATTTCCCAATGTTCACCATCTTAGGATCACTTTCAGTTCCCAAGTTGATTTGTTCCACCTCATTGGATGAATCGAAGTCTGCGAGTTGTTTCTTGACGTAGCGATCATGCTTGTCAAAAAGTTTCTCTGGAGACCAATCCTTTAGGAATTTTGTTCCCTTTGAGTTGAAAGAATTCTTCACCCGTGAATAAATCCACATTAGACAGATTCTCGAGGAGGAGAATCGCTTCCTTCAAAGTACAACTCATTGAAAATTTCTGCCTTTTCTAAGAAGGCCACAATTTGATGATCGTTGTTGAAGATCTGCCAATTCTCTGAATTATCAGGAACACTTGGGCAGAAAACCAAATCGATGGTGTAGGTAGAACCTTGAAAGTATTTATGTGATATCAAGAGAGTGGTTGAGACTGCTAAGGAATCAACCCTATCATTGTATTCCCTTGGAACCACAGATATATCAAAGGCCTCAAATTCTTCAATGCAATCCCAAACGAGATTGCAATAATGTCTAAGCCTGTCATTTTTAGTCTGATAAAGTTTCCTTACCTGACATACTATTAGCTCAACATCACCTTGTGCATGATGATTTTTTATACCCTTCTTGCACACAACTTGCATTCCTAACAACAAGGCTTCATACTCAGCAGTGTTATTAATGTTGTCAAATTGTAGCTTGAAAGAAAAAGGGAAAAAATTTCCATTGGGATAAATGAAAACCATTCCCACTCCAGAACCAATTGAAGAAAAACTATCGTCAAACTCTAATAACCAAATGTTGTTCAGATCACCGAGGCTGACAGTGTCAAAATCTATAGCCTCATCATCTGATGAAGCTTCAGGATTTGATGTTGATGAATCATCTGGCAATGAATCATTTGTTATCGAAAGAGATTCGACACTTTGAAACTCATGTTTTGTTGAAGATTCACCAACCTCTTCTATTTGTAGATAGTAAGTTCCCACGCCTGATCATCTGATTGGGTTACTGAAAACTTTGCTTCCTTTTTAGGAATCAACTTTTGCATCATGTCTTTCACTAGTATTCTGGCTTTAGACATGTCCATGCTTAGTTCTCCCCCAACATCCTTGCAAAAATTGCATCCGAGGAGGATTTCATAAGATGCTGGTAAGTCAGCTACAAGAACTGTCATCTTTATATTTTTCTTTGGGTACGCAACAAATGCATACTGTGCATTCTTGATTTGACCGATCAAAGGCACTTTTTTATTTTCCATGGAGAAACAATGGCTGAAAGTTTTGGTCATATGTAAACCTAACACGGTAGCTACCTTGGCGGGCATCACATTATCAGACGCACCAGAATCTATAACATAGTTACTTAGTTTAAAACCGTTGACGAGTAAAGAGATGAAAAATAGATCAATGCATCCAGAGGCTTTTGGAGGATTTGACACAAGATTTCTCTGTGGCGTTTTAGGCTTAGGAGCAACAAGAACATCAGGAGGTGAATCCTGACTTGGGGTAATTCCTTGATCTTTGATGAATTTGATGAGCTTCTCAAATTGGTCGGGATTGGATTTGAGGTATTCAGCCTCAAACATCTAGACCTTGGTTTTCTTAGCATGGTCGATGATGTCGAAAGCCTAGAAATAATTTTGTAAACTAGAAGTAGTAACTTCACTGATTGGTTTGATAAAAGGCATATTGTTCTTTGGAACAGGAGGATTGGCTTTAGGAACAGTAGGATTTGATGAAGAGGGACGAGGTGCACTTATGGATTTGTTAATTTCTTGGGTTTCCAAGGGAGAGGAGACCCTCTTTTGGAAATTGTGACTGACAACTTCTCTTTTTCAGGTGGAGCAACAACTTGATCTTTTTCAAGCTAATTTTGTTGGTGTCATGTGAAAACAACATACGTATCCATCACTAAGTCATCTTCATCATCTCCTTCTGCTATCTGTAAGTAGCCAATCTTGGAGTCGCCAGTCGATTCTACTTCTTCGTCTTGGAAGAGGTCAACATTTTCTTCCTCGGGATAATTTGGTTGTGTATAGTCTTCTTGTTTAGGCTCATAGTATCCTGCGGCAATGTTGTTAGGTGAAGCTTCAAGTGCAAGTCTACCTTGTGGTGTCAGAAGGCGGTTTTGATTCCTATTTCCGATATAGTTGGGGAAGGTCCTTCTTGGGACGTCCTTGTAGGTGTTTTTGTTATTAGAGACTTTCTTTTTCAAAGCTAAGACTTCATTTTCCAACCTTTGAACCATGAGATCTGCAACTGGTGTTAGGAGTATTGGCATTAGATGGTGAAGATCCTAATGCTTGCATCCTTTTGTTGGTGTTGTTGTTGGTCCTTATCTCTCTAGCCAGGATCATATTGTCTTCAAGATTGGTGGCCAATTATTGTGTTGTTTCAACGTTGGCAGTATTTTCCCTACGTAAGAAGAAACTTACTTTGGGCAATTATGTGTTGATGAAAAAACACTTTAAATTATGATCCGTCGGTTTGGCATCATGTGGGATCCGTGTTACCAACTTGTTGAAATTAGCCACGAACTCGCGCATGGGTTCATGAGCCTCCTTCCACAAGGTTGTGAGTTGTTCCAACAAAGTGTGTGCATCCTCGGTAGGTTTGAATCTTTCCTCAAACTTTGTTCGAAGAGTGACCGAGTTGGTGATTGAGGCATTTGGAAGAGTATAGAACCATTCAACAGAAACCCCTTGGAGGGATTCAATGAACAATCTTACATAAACATCTTCATGCTCTATGCCAAGAACGCCACAAACAATATAGAAGACAGCGATGTGCTCATCGGGATGTCGTTTGTCATCACCCAAAAACTTTGGGAGATGCTTCCTCGAAACACGTGAAAGCTCATGCAGAGGTGCGACCAAATGTAGGGAACCAAAATCATTTCCCCACGATCCTGTAGGTGGTGTGGCTATGACTGGTTGCACAACATATACCTGAGTTGGACGCCTATGCTAGACAGACCAAACAGATGGAAGAGGAGATCTTTATTTTTGGGGAGGATAGCTCATAGTACGTTGCAATAGTGACCTTACTCATGAAGGAGTAAATGGAAAGTTATGTTGCAACAACTCTTCAAAAAGTCGATTTGTAACTCCTTGAGCCCTCGATCCTCGTGTATAACTTTGGTCCACCAGAATGTAGATCTAAATAGGGTGAAGATATAAAAGTAATAATATACAAGATACAATAAGAAATTGGAAAGCTTATTCACTTCAATCGAGAGCATGAGGCTTAGATTGCGTGATTCATTTCCCAACGGAGTCGCCAAAAAATTGTTGAGTGAAAATTATGTGATCAACTTTTCAACAAATTACACAACCTAGATTTCAACCACAATTGTGTGAGATATAATCTCTCCTCTCAGAAAGGGGAGGTGCCCTTCTTACTGCTTTCAAAAGCTAAATAAAACTAACTAAATATTCACAAGATGTACACTACAACTACAAAATGGGGGGGGTGTGTTACATTCATGCTTCTCTCTTTTTTCAGAGAAGATGCCTTACAATGATTCACAATTGATAATTCTAATTCAAAGTAACCTTAAACTAAAAACAAGCAGTAATGGCAATACCTCTATCTTGTCAAAGCAAAGCGTAGAGATACCAGGTATGATTATAATTAACAATAAAAATGGAAAACGAAAGCTCACGAAGGAACAAATTCATTCCGTAGCTTTTTCATCAATGGATTTGGGAGTGATGTACCATTTGTCATATTAGAAGAATAAATTCTTCTAGATACAACAATTCCACGAACAACATGAACAATTACATGCAAAAATTCTTGTAGATCATTCAATAATAGTTAACCAAACGTAAACGTAAATTCAAATAAAGAATGCAACACAAAGTTTACATAAATTTATTTGAATCCCTTCAGATCTCATCTACTAATCACCACCAATATTATTCAAACCAAAAGAGAATTGATTCCAACACAAATTCTGGTATGCAACTTCCTTCTTTATTGATCATATTTAGATTCACAAAATTGAACACAAAGTCTCAATGTTTGTTTCTCAAAAGGGCAGCACTTCATTGCAAAATACTAAAGGTAAATATTACAATAGAAATCCCTCTTATTTATAGAAAGGAGGGAAGAACTAATCTAGGAAATTAGATGAGTAAAAATAGGAAACCCTAACTTTGACTAAGTCAACATGTAATCCATCTCTGTGAAATTACATCTCATATTTTCAGTGTAATTACATTTGACAAAAAGACATTTAAGATGTCAAAAACTATTTACAAGATGCATAAAGGGAAGCATAAAAATTTTCAACACTAGAGATCAAGAATCTTCATGGTTCCTTTCTTTGGGCACAAAATTCTTCATACTTCTTCTTGGTCTCCTATATGAATGCATCATCTGGGCCGACTGTGTAATCAAGGGTGTGAATTCTTGTTATTGACCTTCTGGGGGATGAATGGATTTTCTTGCACCTGTGAAGATGCGTGTTAATATTAACAATGGTTAGTCATATATCAAAAATGACATGTATGTAGGCTTTGGAAAAACTGGCATCCTACACTTGTTGCATAACAGCTTCCTTGTAGATCCTGGAAAGTTCACTAGCTAGAAGGAAAATCTGGTTTTCTTCAAGAAGGTTGCCTGGTAGCTCCTTGATTCCCTTCTCCAGAATAGCATGATGTCCTTTGACATCTTCTTATACATGATGAAGATATTCAATAAGAGATTTGATCACATGGATATGGTGCTTGAGTGATTCTCTTACCTCTACATATTTCTCCTTGTCAAGAATTACCCCTGCTTGCACCAATTTGCTGAGCTTTTCTTGTTTCATATGTGACCAAAATTATAGGCATTTTTCCATCTCTTTTTTCTCTTGAATAAGAACACCTTCCTCCTTATCAAGCTCTAATTTGAGCTGGGCTATTTGTGTAGCCTTCTCAATAGTAGAAACTATTACCTGTGAACCGTCTTGTATTAATTCATCCATGAAATCATACAATGCTTTACCTTTGGAGGCAATCTTTTCAGCCTTCTGTATTGCTGGTTCTTCCAGGTTTTCAATAGCCATGGGTTGCATATTTCCTAAAGATTTTGCAAGTCTCCTTCAAAACAACTACATATTGTTCGACCTTTTTCTTGTACATGTCTCGGGCTTGCTCCATTTTATCAAGCTTTCTTGCCAATGCATCCAAGACTACTTGTGCATCTGCCTTTGCACTTTCATTCATAACCTTTCCAAGCCAAACTCTTGTTATAGTGTAATCTTCCATGTTCACATCTCCTTCTTCTTGAGGTGGTATTCCAATCTCTACAAACTTTTGACTAGATTTGTCAACCTGGAGCCTGGAATGTACCCTTTGCCTTTTTCTTCCCCTTGGCTTTTGGAGGGGCTATCTCTTCAAGATCGAGTTCCTCTGGAGAGATCATTTTCAGTTTACTCTTTGATACTTGAGATACCAACCAAGGGGGAAGAGAGGGAGTATAAGCTTCTTGGTTTACTGTCAACTCTTCTGTTACAGTTGCTACTATAGGAACAACTGGTATGGTGACAATCAAAATAGTGTTCATCATGACTGCACCAGTAGATTGCATTCCAAGTTGACCATGTAAATATTCTTGCATGAACCTATTGAATTCAGCCTCAGAAGTAAAGTCAATGGAAGGAGATGACAAGTTGGGGATGGATGATGGAGGACTTGTCAAAATGTCAACCGTTTGTGTATTTGAAACTAATGGAGGAGTATCAAGTACGGTTGATGTTGCAAGAGGAATGGGGACGTTCACTGCATGTATGGTTGATGTAGGAAAAGGTGGCAGAGGAGTGTTTGGATTAGGAGGTGTGGGAGGAACATTTGAAGTTACAGATGGTGATGTGTGAGGTAGATCCTCAACAATATTATCATGTGGAGAAAGGATTTCTCTTCTCCATACCCAGGTTCCTATTTATCACCTTCTTGTTCTTTAGACTTTGCTTCACCTTCTAGCTCACCTTGTTGGTCCTCAAACTCTTCTTCATGTGGGGAAACTTCTTCCTCGTCAGAGTCTTATTCTTGAGAATCTTCTTCTTCTGAACATTCTTCGCTTGAATTTTCTTCTTCTTCTAAATCAATCTCTTTGGAAATGGGTCTTTTTTCCTTTTGGGTGAGATGTTTCAAATTTCGTGGCTTCTGCTTCTTCAGCTACCTACATATCCTTCTTTCCAACAGTGAACTTTATTCTAGGGCCTCTTCAGGAAGAAGAGGGAATAACCACCTACTTATCTTTCATGCGAAGTTCTTGATGCGGGTTGATTTCTGCTTTGGGTATTTCTCATTTTGACTCTATCTTGAAGGATTTTAACTGGAAATCATGTTTGTGTAACCACTCTGCAGTGTTAGCTAATATGGGAGCAAGTCTCTCCCTAATAGAAACACACTCCTTCTTTGACCATTGTACTGCAGACAAGGGTTTCCTAGAAATATCGTCTTCGTCATAGGCAACATTCATGATGTCACCAGGATCCATGAAATCCTATGGTAGATCAGCAACACCAAGATCCCTGATCTATTGTAGGGTTAGTCTACAATGATCCATTTTATGGATATCCTCTTCATCTTTGCAATCAACCCAGATGTCTTCAAAGTGGTATTTATGCCTGTGATCCTTTTTCAACCTCTTTTTTACATTCTGGAAATCAAATTCAAATCTAGATTTATATGTCCTTATGGTCATGACCTGCATTTCTGCATAGACTGATTTGGATTTTTGAGCACTATTGATGGTATACCTACCAATTGTTAGAGCAAACTTGAATCCTAGTTTGTGGATCCTCATGCATTCTTTGTGAACTGAAATTAGTTGTTTTTTATAACTCCATGAGCACCCACTTATCAGAGGGATATATGGGCAACATGTAGGGGCACCTAGTGTAGCATCCTACCCTCATGTAAGTGAAAGTTAGAAATTGGAAGAATATGCACCCAACCTTGCATACCACTTTATAGGCTTCATCTGACACTCTCTTCTTTTTGAGCACTGGATCAAAGTTGTATAACAGAGGTGTGAAGAAAGCATCTATGACCCTTCTGAAATGGTGAAGACTCTCCTTTAGCTCCAATTGATAGAATAACTTGTACATTGGTACAAAGTGTTGGCTCCCTTTTGTAGAAAGTCCTGGGAACTTTTTTATTGCAACTGTGACATAAACCAAATAAGAAGTCATATAGAACTTCAAAGTGGTCAGCACATTAATCAGTTTATCATGGATTTCATCACTGATTTGTGTTCCCCAATCAATATGAGCCTTCTTCCTTCGTATGATCTGAATCTATTCATACATCCATTCATGGAAATGAGATTATTCTGGAAAACCTTTGACCCTGGTTAGGAGAGTGATCATGTCCCTAACATCCTCCTTGAAGTCACTTAATGGAAGTCCTTTCGACCATCTCGAGATAGTATGCCTAGGTTCTTTCAACCACTGACTATTTATCAGGTTCTTAGCTTTATTGGGATCCAATTCATAGACTTCTTGTGCATGCTGAATAGACATCTCTATGTATTATTACATGTGTGGAACTCTGAAAACAATATCAAAGAAATCGGGATCAAGTCTCATTACCACCTGTCTAGAGGAGTCTATCACACTTCTGCTTCCCCTGATGTAGTGGGATGCAACTTGGAGGATAGACTTTGTGTTGTGTGCAGAATTCAGGAATGTAGACACCAGATGTAGATTGCTATGTATGATGGCTCTCAGGGAGTCTTCAAGAGGCTTTTTTTGTCTTTTTCACAAAGTCTTCAAGGTCCTTATGACTGATCTCAGTGTCTTTTATTTCATCTACCTTGGAGAGCACCACTCTAGGTGGGAAAACACCTTGATACTTGTATTTCATCCTGTGCTCTTTTTTGGAAGACGAAGGAGGAGTCTTTGCAGTTATTTAGAAACAACTGGCTCAAAGAGGTCACCTTGTGGATCACTTCACGATATTTGGGAAGAAGCTGCAAAGATGGTGAATCAACAAGTGTTAGTAGACCAAGTAGCATTAGGAAGCATGAAGTGAGCAAACGATGTTGAGCAAGCATGAACATAGCAACTAGGCATGTTAAACAATGCGGGAGCGAAGAAACAGGGTTCAAAGCAAAAACGAAGTAGTTTGAAGTTGTTTAAGGTAAAAACTTCCAAAAGTGTAGGAGCGTTGAAAATCAGTGCTCCTACACTTGGAGAGGTGACTTTCAGGTGTAAGCGCACTAGAAATTAGCACCCTTACATGTCAAACGTGTAAGCTTAGTGAAAAGTGTCAAGGCAATGAAATCCAACACCCTGGCACTTGGCTTCAAACTTAGTGAAACTTTGAAAATTTGTGGAGTGCAATGGTGGGATTTTTTAGCGCCAGTGCACTTAGAGGAAAAAGAACTCCATGTAGGAGCGCTGATTTTTAGTGCTCCTTCATTTGGACTTAAAGTTTTTTTAAAAATGTCAGGTGTAGAAGTGTCAAAAATCAACGCTTTAGCCTTAGCGATTGGAAATTATGTCATTTTGAAGAATGTGTAGATGGAGAGTTTCACTGCTTTGAAAGGGCACATTTGAAGAAAGAGAATCACGCATAGGGGGAAAACAATGAAGGAAAAATAAAAACGTTTTCTCCAAAAAATTCAAGGCATCAAATGAGGAAAGAACATGCAAAGAACCAAATGAAAAATAAGACAAAGAGGAGAAAACAAGGCACGACTTAGACTTAGTATTATGAAAATAACGCATAAAGAAACTCGAAACAAAACCTTAGATAAAAACGAAAAGAGATTTATGAAGCATTGCTAAAAATGAAAGTCAAGAAGAGAGACATGGCGAACAAGAAAATGAAATACCTGAAGAACACGCAAACCCTAGCTCGAATTTGAGAGGAAAACTTCAAAAATGCATTTTGGAGGAGAAGATAAATCGCCCAGCACGAGGAGGAGGAGAGAAATTTGAATGAAATGAGTTACATTGATCTAAAATGACTTTAAGGCACTTTTCATGGCGAAACTGGGAAAAGTGTAATCGGGTCAAAAATCACCACTCAGGCACTTTTTGACTAAGTCATGATAAAAAGTGTAGAAGTGCTAAAAATCAGAGCTTGTGCACCAAAAACTGACTTTTGAAAAAAGGTGGACGAGTGCTAATTTTTAGTGCTTGTGCACTTAACACTTAGTCAAAATTTCATCAAAGTGTAGGAGCGTTGTTTTTTGGCACTCCTGCACTTTTCACAATTTTCACTAAGTACTGACATCTAGACCTTGCGAAGGTACTCGTTTCAAAGGTCTTTGATAGGTGAACGCGGAGGGATACTCAAACAAACATTTTGAGACTTTGGAACACACTTTGAGGTAGATTGAAAATCACCTCATTTTGCGTGGTTGAACATCACGAATCCTATGAAATAGACAAGTTTCGTAGGGGGGTTATCCATGATAACATAATGACAAGCTTATTTTGAGGAGCAGAAGATCTTACACTCTTTCCCTTGCAGAATCTAGCAATGTGGCCCAGTTTATTGTCGGTGTAGCAAATGATTCTGGTTTGTGGAGAAAAAATATTTCTTCTCACATTAGATCTATAATTAGTAGCCTTATGACCAAACTTTTTGCATGTGTAGTAGTAGCCATAGAAGCCAGTTTATTGTCATTGTAGTAGATGATACTAGTTTGTGGAGAAAAATTGTTTCTTCTCACATTAGATCTATATTTAGTAGCCTTATGAGCAAAATTTTTGCATGTGTAGTAGTAGCCATGAAGGATTGAGAGGTCATAGCATCGTTCCTTGTCACTTTACTTTTGCATTCATTAGCCTCATGGCCGAAATTGTTGCAATCATAACACTAACCATAAAAAAGATTAAATGTTCATAGAATTATACCTTGAAGGCCTAAAGGAGTTCTGACTCATTTTACTTCTGCATTCAACTTCCTTATGACAAAGCTTATTAAAACCATAACAATTACCATTGAATCTAGTAGGAGCAATTTGTTTGGGGGCAACCTTTTTGTAGTTCTTCTTTTTGCTTCAGAAGGGGTGAATCCACCTTATTTCTTGTTGTCATGATTTACCATTGTATCTCTAGAAGATGTTTCCTTGAAATTTTTTGTGCACTCTTTCTCCTTCCTTGTTTCAAGTTGTCCTTCTACTTTGAAGTTACCATACAAATTTCTAGATGCATTTATCAAGGGTCTTTTCCCTTTTTCAAAACCTAATTTGGATTTCTCTTTTGAGGGTTTTTGGGAGTTAATTAACTCAACATGAATTTTAGAGCCCCCTCTTAGTTTTAGACCTTTTTCAATTTGGTCTTTGTCTTTTTCAAATTCTTTTCTCAACTATACAATTTCTTCCTCCAGCTTTAGACACTCAACAATTTGGTCATTGAGTTTGATATTTAAGCAATCCTCAATCCTGTTGTCTTCTTCAAATTTTATTTTAAATTTGAGATCATCTCTTCATATTCTCTGGTTTTTATTTTACATCCATTACCACCTTCTATTTGAGTTTTCAATTTGCTAATTTCTTCTTTTAATTTTTTAGCTTTTTCCTTCAATTTATCTATTGTCTCTTTTGATTTTTCCCTCATGCACTCATATTTAAAATTTTGCAACCTTGCTTCATATAGATCTTCAAGAGAAGACTGGAGTTCTCCTTCAAAATATACTTCACAATCTTTTGGATTGATATCCCAACCTTTAGGTTTCGTTGATTCTAGATCTGGTTTTGGAATAAACATATCATTGATTTTTGCAACAAACCCCATGTGTTCAAGATCAGGATCAACCTTAGTTGTTAAGCTTCTTAAGGCACTTGGATTTGATCCAATTTTTGAACACAAAGATGTGTTGAGAGGAGGGTGAATCAACATATATTAAAAATTAACTAACTCCATTTATAGATTATCAACACATTACATTAATTGAAAGGAACAAAAGAGAACACATGCATCACATAGAGACACCAATATTTTACATGGAAAACCTAATGAGGGAAAAACCACAATGAGGATTAACTCACAATATATGTAGCTCACTGCTAACAAGAATTACAATGTTTGAGGCTCACTTCCTATGGACTTGTAGACTAAGGTATAGTTCCTTAGAGCAAGATATAATGGAACTGATGAGACTCACTATCTCAGAGTAGGATACATAAAATTTTAGAGAGAAAATTATTATGAACTGCTTTGAAGAAGCATCTAACACATGTTGATGATGCAATCACTATTTTACATAATTAGCCCTTTACACTAACTTCATACACTTCATCTTTTTCATTCTTATTTTTCACTCTACATTCACAATCATCATTTCACAAATGAATTTGATCTTCTTTATATATTCTCAGCAATAACACAAAACTCCAATCAAGTCGGCTCTAAGATGACCTGTGGATGAAACAATTGATGTTGTAAGGGTTGGCTCCAAAACAAATCCAAAATAAAAGATAATTAGTTGTGGTTCATCATACACTATGTCGAAACCCAAATGCATCACAACATATTCTTAAGGCAAGATTAATTAATCGAGATCAACTACAAAGAATGAACTAAGTCATGTCGGCCCAAGTAGTATCAATACCATCAACACTATCACTGTTTGACTTCACATAGTTGGGGAGATACCAAAATTATTATGTGGACTGAGATGTAGGCATTATAGATCATGGACAATATTCATCCAATCTTTCCAGGTGAAGAATCTGATCATACTATTCTAGTGAAAGAGGAGAAACCCACTAAAAGTACAGGAATAGAGCATTCAAGACAAACTATAGCTAACTGTTATTCAAAAACTATACTTTCAAACCACTTCATCACTTGATACTGCTAAATAGTATGATTTTATCATTTCAGAACATATTTACAAAACCGCATGATCATCCCTTCACTTCTAGAGGAATGCAGAGCATTCTAGTAAGCCTTCATCAATAGTATTCTGCCAGAGCACAGACCAAAATACGATTACATGTAACTTTCATTGTAGAAGGTGTGATGACTTGATTTCTTGGATATAGCACCTTCATAGCTCAACCATCCTTTTTCCAGAACTGTAAGACTAAATCTTGCTCAATGGAAGAATGTGGATCAACAAATCATGACTCTACCTTAGAGTATGCCTTATGAGTGCCTTAGCAAAAAATTTGCAACATATCTCTATATGCGATACATCAAATTGATATTTTATCAATGTAAACATATTATGGACATATCAAGACATGAGTATTATCCTCCACATCACACTTAGATATCATAAAAATTACTATTCTTCCTTATGTAGTTTTGCAGACTTGCTTCAGCTGATATCACATCATAACAACTATTTTCGAAGAAGGTACATACTCCAACGTCACATTTCAGCATCACATATAACATAAATGACAACACTTATTGCCAACACATCCTTCTATGATGGCATGCCTATGACAACGTGTTTCTTGGGGGTGAAAGCACGAAGTTGGGTCCATGAAACGTGGAAGTTTTTGCCTTAGCCGAAAAAACGAAATCGGCTAAGCAAAAATGGGATCCCGATTTTTAAAAACAGGATTCCAAGTTATAAAAATCAGGATCCCATTATGGTTCGGGATCCCATTTTCTAGAGGGTCCCTAATCGGCGGATCAGAAATGGTGTCATGGTTTGTACATAACGGGATCTCGATTTGTAAGAATCGGGATCCCGTTATTTACAAACCGGGATCCCATTTCCGATCCGCTGGTTCGGGACCCTCTAGAAAATGGGATCTCGCTTTTTTAAGAAATGGGATCCTGTTTGCTAGAAGGTCCCGAACCAGCGGATCGAAAACAGGATCTCGGTTTGTAAATAATAGGATCCTGATTCTTACAAATCGGGATCTCGTTTCCTTGCACTATTTATTTTTTTAAAAATGAAGAAAACTTCATTTTCGTCTGTGCGCACAGGATCCCGATTTGTGAGCGACAGTGACTGCCAGAAGACCTCCAGGTACACGCATTCTTCCATTTTTTTTGCGTTTTTATATTCCAAATTGAAATGGTTGTTAAATTTACTGTTTCTAGCATGTTTATTTCAATTTTATGCATTTTATTTCATGTTATTTTTGAAATAAGAAATATTAGAAATAGATTAGTAAATACGTCAAATTGTGAAAAATTTCAATAGAAAAAAAAAAACTTGAATTGTAGTTTAGAAACAAAATTTTACTTTTAAACTTGAATTATTTGATGTCAAAACCCTAATTGAAACAAAACAAAAAAATTGCATTTCAAAACCCTAGAAATTGAAACGAAACAAAAAAATTGCATTTCAAAACCCTAATTGAAACGAAACAAAAAAAATTGCATTTCAAAACCCTAGAAATTGAAACGAAACAAAAAAATTGCATTTCAAAACCCTAGAAATTGAAATAAACTAAAAATTTGCCATCAACTATTTTAATTCTTTTGCATTGCTTAAATGTTTTAAATTTGATTTGCATTGTATGGATAAAATGATATGTTAAATTTTAGTTTCAATGTCAAATTATAATTAGATTAGAAAAACTTTCCATTTTTTGTGAAATGAGTTAATTATTGCTATATGAATTTTCATTTAGAACCTTCTTTTATATGAATTTTGATAATTAATTTTAGGTCAAATAATCAGTCTATTCTAAATCTAACTTCATCTAAGGTCTATTCAAAACCTTAAGTGAGGATTAAATTGAAAATCTAGCTTCATCTAGGGATCTAGGGTTCTTGAATTGAAGTTGAACTACTTAAGAAGAAATGTAGTATTTCGATGAAACCTTTTGTGAATAATGATCAAGTGTAATTAAATGATAAAATAAAGACAATTGAATGCCTTCGAATACTAAGCAAGTTCAGTTGGCTCATAATGTTTTAGTAAATGTGTAAGGGATCAAAAATTTTGAATTTAAATTTTAAAATTTTAATGATTAAATCCATGGTTTAGGATTTACCATATGTACTTAGAGTATTGGTCTAGGATTTAAATTTCTGAACTAGTTATCTAGACACTAAATAATATAAATATTTTTGTTTTCTAAGTTCTTTTAGGTTCTTTCAATTACAAACAATCTAAAATAAAATACTTTCAATTCAACATTAACTAATTTTATATTATACATGTTTTATATCATAAAATTCATTTAAGTGAGTTCAATATTGATGAAAAAAATATTAAATAAAATAATCTTATATTCAATAAAAAAAACATCCAGTTAAAATATACATTGAAAACTCAATCTTAATCACACATAATTATGTGTTTCTATTACGGAAATAGTCAATCTGTTCATAAAATAAAAATATATTCATAAACTAGGCACTAACTTGCAAGTCCATTATTCCAAGGGCCACCCAAACTTCACCCTAAGTTCGTTAAACCCTAAGCCCTGAACTCTAAAATCTAAACCCTCAACACTAAAGCATCCATTTTGTCTTAGGACCTTATAATCAAATTTGGTTGCCTTAGGCAACTCCACCAAATTAGATTCCCTTAAGCCATGTCATTTTGTCATAGAACCTTAGTACAAAGATCCCCTTAAGCCAAATTTGATTCCCTTAAGCTATGTCATTTTGTAGTAGAACCTTACTACAAAGATCCCCTTAAGCCATCCTATTACCGTAAACCCTAAACTCAAAACTATAAACCCTAAATAGGCTAAAGAAATCATTTTTTCACCAAATTTTATTCACTTGAGCCATGTCATTTTGTCCTAGGACCTCACTAGACATAGATCTCTTTGAGCCATCCTATCACCCTAAATCGTAAATCAATGTCTTAAGGGGTCCTAATATGACATTTCTTAATGGGATGAAAGAAGTTTTTAAAATTTGGTGAGCTTGCCCAAGGCAACCAAATTTAAGAATAACAAGATTGTGCAAGATTATAATATGGATGATATTTGAAACAAGACCTATCTCAATCAATTGTTCCACAAGAAAATGTTCTTCACTAAAGCATTCATTTTTTCTTAGGACCTTAAAATCAAATTTGGTTGCCTTAGGCAACTCCACCAAATTTGATTCCCTTAAGCCATGTTATTTTGTCCTAGGACCTCACTAGACATAGATCCCCTTAAGCCATCCCATCACCCTAGATCGTAAATCGATGTCTTAAAGGGTCCTAATATGACATTTCTTAATGGGATCAAATAATTTCTTAGAATTTGGTGAAGTTGCCCAAGGCAACCAAATTTAACAATAACAAGATTGTGCAAGATTATAATATGAATGATATTTCACGATCTAGGTTGGTGAGTTGAAACAAGACCTATCTCAATCAACTGTTCCACAAGAAAATGTTCTTCACTAAAGCATTCATTTTGTCTAAGTTCTTTTAGGTTCTTTCAATTACAAACAATATAAAATAAAATACTTTCAATTCAACATTAACTAATTTTATATTATACATGTTTTATATCATAAAATTCATTTAAGTGAGTTCAATATTAATGAAAAAAATATTAAATAAAATAATCTTATATTCAATTAAAAAAACATCCAGTTAAAATATACATCAAACTCAATCTTAATCACACATAATTATGTGATTCTATTACGGAAATAGTCAATCTATTCATAAAATAAAAATATATTCATAAACTAGGCAACCAAATTTAACAATAACAAGATTGTGCAAGATTATAATATGAATGATATTTGAAACAAGACCTATCTCAATCAATTGTTCCACAAGAAAATGTTCTTCACTAAAGCATTTGAATTTTGTCTTAGGACCTTAAAATCAAATTTGGTTGCCTTAGGCAACTCCACCAAATTTGATTCCCTTAAGCCATGTTATTTTTTCATGATCTAGGTTGATTAATTTACGATTTAGGGTGGTAGGATGGCTTAAGGGGATCTATGTTAAACTCTAAACTGTAAACCCTATATTATCTAATATTAATAGTTAATTTTATTTTCATTCAAGTAACTTGCCTTAGACAAAAAATGAGGCTTAGAAGTTTATTTTATCATATGTATTCAATTAGGCCATTTATATTGAATGGTTTAAGGGTATAAATCCTAAATATGTATCTTACATTTTGAAACTACAAATCTAATGCAGGTTCACTCATATCTTCTAGATATCACATGGATTGATTCAATAATATCCGTAATCAACCTCCATGCCCTACATCTCCACCACCTTCACCTCCACCTCCACCCACTCCACCTCATAACCCCCCACCTCCACCACTTGAAATCGATGGTGCTCGTTTGCAAGCACGAATCAATTCCAATGTTAGAACCATCCAAGATCAAATTAACATTATTCAAAATGAAGAATTTGTCGTACCACCTGTGAAGATGATTGCATCTAGGATGCAAACCATTGTTGATGCTATCAGGGCTATAGATGGGATCTTAGATGAGCATCGACAATGGCTAGAGGAGAGGAGAACTTCTGATTCTGAAAAGGAAAAACGCAAATAAATGAAGAGATGCAGTAGAAAGCCACAATAGTTTTTAAATTAAGACAATGATCTTAAATAGTTATGAATTTGGTGAACGATGGATATTTTGTGTGATGTGAATTTATGATTTTGGTTCTAGATGGATATTTTTAGATGGATGGTTCTAGATGGATATATATACATCCGTTAGACATAAAATGAGCTTTTTGTGAATGTTTCAATTTTATTGTTTACTATGTACACATGTATTAAAATTGCACATATAGTTGTTAAATTTTGAAATTTGTATGTACATAGTTTACTTTAATGATGTATGCATGCAAATTATGCATGGTATTTTTTATTTTAAATGTATGTATGTTAAATGCATGGTATTTTTTTATTTTAAATGTATGTACATAGTTTACTTGATCAAGTTCAATCAATGTATATGTGTGTTTCAATTTTATATGATCTTAATATATGTATGCATGTATCATATTTAAACAAATTTGCATGTGTGTTTCAAATTTAACTATTTCTTGTAATTTTTTAAGTTTGTATGTTAATTTAGTATAATTTAATGCAGGTGCACACTTATATCTCATATTATGGATGATTTTAATATTGATGATATCATCAATCCACCAGCTCAGCCATCTTCACCTCCCCCTCCCCCTCCCCCTCCCCCTCCCCCTCCACCTCCATCTCCACCTCCACCTCCACAACCTATTGCATCTGATGAGGCTCGCTTACGAGCACACATAAATGATCAGGTTGGATCAATACATAATCAAATCAATGCTATGCAGAGTCAAGCATTGATTCCACCCCATGTTAGACGTTTTGCATCTGCAATGCAAAACGTTGTGGATGCCATCAAGACCATTGATTCTGATCTAGATAGGCATAGACGAGACAGAGAATAAATGAGACAATTTTATGCTGATGGTCTCTCTTAGAAAGAAATATTAGACCTTAAAATAATGAAAGCCGACCTAGCCCCCTACTTTCTCGACCCCATTACTCGAGAACCCATTCCTACCAACAAATCTAGAATATCCATGAGGTGGTGCATACATCCATAGATGAGTGCACATTTTTGGGATCGATGGTATATGGTTTTTGATAGTCCCGCACATGCTAATTGGGAGTGCCCATTGTATTTTTTGAGGAAATTATATGTAGAGTTTGTTATGGGGCACAAGCCCAATTATTTTGATTTTAAATCATTTCAGGGTGTTGGTGGCGGCATGCCACAACAGAGGTTAGGGGCAAGGGTTGATCCCCAATGCCCTGTGCATTCACAACCCCTTGTTGTTGCTCCTGGTCCTCCTGTTCCTGCACCTATGCATCATCGATCTATGGTCTTAACATTAGGTTCCCTTAGTACACTCGCAGGAGACCTTGATCAGCATGCTTTTGCGATAGCGGGTGGGGAGCATAGATATGATGATGAAGGAGTGTTCTATGGAGCTGGTCCGAGTACCACTCCAGGAGTGTCGAGGCTCGTCCCACATGTATGTACCAATTGCCATCAACTATGCTATGGACCTAATCAGGCCACACCTAGTTCGGGTGGACGTGGAGATTCTGGTGGTTCATTTGGTCACATCAATTCATTTGTAGATTTTCTTACAAGAGGCGAACATCCTGAGGACATCGGTACACAGGTATAAATATGCATCTACACATTCATTTTATAAGAATTTTGATGAATGTATATATCAAAGTAAAGTTTGCAATACATTTTAACAATCAAACTATTTGGTGTACAGACTATAGTAACGATGGGGCAATCATTCGTTCCACGAGTACATACATCGACACCAGCCCTAATCGGCAACCCTTATGGGGTATTTTGATTTCAATTTTTTAAATTATAAATGAAATAATTTTTAACTTGAGTTTTAAATTTATAATAGAATAACATATATGTTTGAAATATTAATGTTGGTTTAGGCGAGTCAATCGGCTTCCACGTCGATTCCACCCGAGGGATTGTCGAACACTCCTCCACTATCGATCGTCATAGACCAGGGGCAGGTACATTTATATTGTAAATTGTTTAACTTACATTAGTATAGTTACAATTATGAATTTTTAATTCACTATATATATGAAATGTGCATGTACACTTGAAAATATTATAAGCTTGTGTTACATGTGTCTACATGTCTATCTAGGTTGATACCACAATCAGAATGGGCATCGGGCAAACATTAGATTTTGCGGTTACTCGTGAGGCCTCTGATTTTCAGGTTGTTTAAATAAATTTCTACAAAAAATGTGCAAACTTGAATATATATATATTTATATATTTACCTAATTCAAGTATGTACATGCTTTAACTTTGATCTTGTAGGACTTTGTTAGTGCGACTTTCAACCCTGACCTAGACATAGTTACACCTCCAGGAGGGCATGTGGAGCAAGCTCCAGATCAAATGGTAATTTAAAAATTTTATTATATTTAAATTCAATTATAAATTATATATTGTGAATATATAACTAAATAATTTTAAATTTCAAATTGAATATTAATATAATTTGAGCTAATAAATGTTTTAAATTCTTTTTCTTTTATAGCATGTGACACATCTAGTAGTTGAGAATGTACAAACATGTCCTACAGAAGAGGGTGCACAACCTATGGATATGGTACAATTAAAATATGATAAATTATAAATTAATTTCAATTAAATCATTTTTAATTGTAGACTTGTGCATCTAATTTCAACATTTTTTGTTTTGTTTGTGTAGATTGATTCAGAGAATGTAGAGGTTGCTTCAGGTGCAGTAGAGCATCCAAACCCAGATATGACGGTAATTTAATTTTAATATGATGAATTATAAATTAAATTGTCATTAAATTGTTTTTCATTGTCTTACATATGATTTCATCTTTCTCTTGTATAGAGTGTTTCAGGTCATCTGCATAGTCCGCATGGCACGAAGAGGTCTCTTGATTATGGAGACAATACATGACCTAGAAACATGATTTTGTGGGTTATATTTGTTTATTTTGTGGACTATATTTTTGGTTTGTCACGTACTCTATTGGACTTTATAATTCATGGTTCTTGAGTATTTAGTTGGACTTTAGTTCATGGGTTGTACTATGATGGACTTTTTTTCATGCACTTAATATATTTACATAAATTATGGACTTTATTATTGTTTGAAATTTTAATTTACACATATACATTTATGCATTTTATGTTCATAGGCAAGATATTAATATAGGACATTAATGTGAAATTAAATATAAATATGAAATTAAAGTTGAAATTAATAGGACATTTTAATATTTATAGTTTACAAATTTAGTGATCTCATACATGATATGTACATTCAATAATTAGCTATAATTAGTCAATGAACTTATTCAATTCACGTCAATCAATAATTAGTCAATAAATCATAATTTACGACGTCTTTAGGGGATGTCTTAAGGGTTCATAATAGAACGCCTTAAAAGGATGTCTTAAGGGTTCATAATAGATTGTATAAAGGGTTCACAATACAATGTATTAATGGTTCAAAATATAATGTCTCAAGGGGATGCCCTAAGGGGTCATAATACAATGTCTTAAGGGGATGTCTTAAGGGGTCATAATACAATGTCTTAAGGGGTCACAATACAATGTCTTAAAGGAATGTCTTAAGGGGTCATAATACAACATCTTAAAGATATAATTGATTTAACAATAATGTATGCATGAAATTTAGTGATTTGAAGACATACAAGTATATGTCATCTCAAAACAATGTTTACAAAATTTGGATATGCCATCTCAAGAACATCTCAAACTCATGCCCAGAATGTACTAGGTCTTCACACCACCTAATATCAAAAAGGTACAAGCAATATCAATAAAATCATCAAAATATACATAATTTAATTTATATAAAATTAACTATATGTACACAACTCAAGTACCTGCATTTAAAAGTATTCTACACGTGTGTAGGTTGAATCCATGCATCCTCTCCTTTTTGTTTCAAAGTATGAGATCAATGCAATGATGGCTTAAGGATAGAAAAAAAGGATAATAAATCAATTTAAACTATTAATGTACAAGCAATATCAATATGTAATCAAAACATGTATTTAAATATATTTTTACTAATAATTACCTCTATTTAAAAAGACAATATAAAACTTAAACTATATTTACCTGTATTTACTTATTCCATTGTACCATCTGCATCCTCTCTTTTTTGCAATGCATCTATGATTGTCTCATGCTCTTCCATAGAAATTGTCCATAACACTTTATTTGCAGGTCTTCTGCGATACCGGTCTAGTTTTATATTTGTTGCCACCACCAAATGTGAATAATGTATAATTTTTTTATGCGGTTCATAATCTTTGAATGTAGGTAGACCATTCTTCCTTGCTAGGTATTTTCGTAGCCAAGTGCCAACAACCACAACCGATCCTATTGGAAAATATGAAAACAATCATCATATAAGTTCTCAAATATTTCTTAATGAGATGAAAAACTTGTTCTAAAATATTGTTTAAGGGAATCAAAAAAATTGTTATCAAAATTTGCTTAAGGGGATGTCTTAAGGGGATCATGGTACCTATTGGATAATGATAGCCATCATCATCTTCTCGAGGTGATATTAACTTATGTTTACTCTCCACACAACGAGCCAACCAATATTCTATTTGCTCTTCATTCCCCTCAGGTGCAACAACAACATACACATGTCCTGCAAACAAAATTTGATTTAATAACTTGTGCATAGCAATATAAAAAAATTAGTATTACAAAATAACTTAATAAAGAGAAATTAAATGAAATAAATTGACTTAAATTACCTTCTTGTACAAGGTCTGAAACACGATCATAGTCTTCAGATGCAAACACTTGATCATTTTCTTCAATAGTTCTTTCATATTGATCATGTGCTTGTGAAGGTGTCAACGATCTTTGTTCCCACTTTTCAACCCATTATGTATTTTCACATGCTTCCCAATCTCCTGAAATGCAAAACTATCAAAAACATGCAAGCTCCCTTGTCCAGATAGTCCATGTGCTTGCTGTCGAACTCCTAAACGAATGCCATTTTGTAGATCCACTAATTGTCTCATAGTCAACTCTAGGTACAATGTTATCTTCTTCAACCAACCAAAAGAATCAATGAACTCTAGAGTACTCACTCAAACTAGGTGTAGATAATATTGTATTACACCAATTGACAATCCCATGTGCATCTTTAAATTTTACTGCATCTTCAAATTTTAATTGTTCTCTAGCAAGAATTCTTTTGACACACGCACCAGCTCCATCATGTTCTCCTTTACCATGCCCAGCTTCAAAAAAACTCCATATATGTTGGACATTAAGTTCTTTGTGAATCCTACTTAACCAATAGAACATTCAAGCATTTTTGAACTGCCTCGTACAATTATCTGACCATATGAGGTGTTCTTTCATATGGATTCCTCTTTCTCTTAATTTTTTGTAAAATATACTGAAACAATATTGAACAAACTCTGATGAGTGTAATCAGTTGTCACTCAAATAAAAATGATACTCCCTCAGAACTTTTCTATCATCCTCAGTGCTATTATTTGCATGTCTATAAACAATATGGACAAACATAGCTACTTGCACTGAATTAGAATACTGTGATTGAATTTCCTTTTGCGGAGCTAGAGTATAATTTTCTGCAAAATCAACCATTAAAAGTATAGTACCAATTGGAAATGTGTTTCTACATGCACGAAATTGGCCATCAAGCCATCGAGCATGTTGAGAGTGCATGATATATTTTGGTACCATCTTATTCTTAAATTCACTCATGAATGCATGCACACTAACTTTTTTTGTAGCTAAATCACAACGCTTTCCTATTTTTCCATCTTTTAAATAATAGTGAACATTCTTAAATCTTTTAACTTCTACTAATTGTTGTCCAAAATCATTATCAACACTTTCATGCATACAAATTCCTAAGAATGAAAGGTTTCCACAGTCAATGCATTGTCTAGAAATACAAGAACTTAAATAAAACAATTTACCATTAGATCTTTCACAAAACAAACTTGAAATAAATTCCCTTATTGCTTCAGGTGGCATATTAATACCGCATTCTTGTATAATCACGTTAGTATGCAAGGTACAATGTATATATCGAAAAACATCATAAAAATAACGAAATTGAACATGTGTTTTACAACAACAAGATATTCGTTGCTTATTAATTTTTACATACCACGGTTTACATTTTTCAAAAGACCTTTGACTTATTTTAATATTACCAGGTAACACTAAATCACCACAAAATTTTCTATAAAATTCAGTTTGTGTTGTATCTAATAAGTGTTTTGGGTGAGGATCGCGAACTTTGGACCCCACCCTTAATTTTAAAACATCTCTAGCATTAGATGAAACCCTAGTATTTTCATGCCAATATTTTTCAATCAAAGATTTAATTTCAACATTCAATTTCATATCAGACCTCGGGAGTCGACCACTGAAACTCCAACATTGGTTGATAGGATCATTTTCTATAATTATTCTTCTTTTTTCTGCTCTTAGCAATGTTTTAGGATGTATTTTTAAAACTTCACTAATATTTCTTACCATTCTTTTATTCAAAGTTGCTTTATTAACTATAGCAATTGTTATAGCTCTTCTTGCTGCATTTTTATCTTTAGATCGACTATGTTTTCCAATCGATTGAATGGCACTAGCAACAGTACACATAGCATGTTTCAATGATTGATCTTTTCTTTTTGGTTTAACAAAAAAGCCTAACCTTTTCATTATTTTCCTCATTTTTTGCATTCTCATCAATTGCATCATTAGTTGACATTGAATTGTAAGTTTTTTACGATAAAAGAATTCATTGTATATTTTATTTGCATGTGTTCTTATCTACCTCCAAGAAATTTGACCAGGAAGATTATCAAAAACACCACTTTCAATTTTAAAAAAAAGTATTTTCATTAAATTCAACATCACATTCTAGATTTTCATCTTCATCTTCATTTTCATCTTCAATTTCATTTTCATTTTCAACTTCAAAACGATTTACATTTTCATCTTCAATTTCATTTTCATTTTCATTTTCATCTTCATTTTCATCAACAAAACGGTTTTCATTTTCATTTACATCAACAAAACGGTTTTCATTTTCATTTACATCAACAAAACGGTTTTTGTTTTCATTTTCAAAAACAGGATTATTCTCAATTTCATTTTCAACAAAAGGATCATTCTCACTATCATTTTCAACAAATTCTATAAAAGTTTCATCTCTCTGAATATTATCAATGTCAACATCGTTAATTCCAGCATCTTGTAAAATTTCTACATACGAATTTACAAATTCACTAACATGTGGATTTGAAGACGTGCCTGGATTTCTGCATATTGAAACATTATCCATAGCATTGAAAGAGGGATTTGAAGACATAGTAGGACTTGATTGTATAATCATATTCCTCTCCAAATTGACTTCTTGCAAATTCACTTCATCTACAACCATGGTCTTCTCTATGTTTGCATCTTCAATAGTTGTGGAATTGGATGCTCCCCCATCATTCATCGATTTAATTCTCATTCTTCTTTCTCTTTGTCTCTGTCTCTCCTTTTCTTTGTTTGCTTCAATTTCTTCAGGAGTCAATGTCTTCCTCCTCTTATTACGAAATTTATTTCCCATGATTATAAAATTCTCAAGCACAAATGAATGTAAATAGTGAAATTCTTCAAAAAATCCAATTCAAATTGGAAGTTGAAGACCTAAAATGACTAAATATTTCCTCTTGTGTTCCTCAAAACAAGTAGAAAACTAGCACAATTCTACTTTAAAACTAATTTCTTCATGCCTTTGTTGAAAAAATTTATCAAAAAAACAAGTCACCACCTGTAAAAAGAATGCTCAATGAAAAAAATAGAGCAATTTTATTGTTCTTGGTCGTACATGTGAAGTTGCAGACTTCACAATAAAAATTGACAGTATTTAAAAAAACACAGTTGATAGAGAAACGAGATCCCGAGTTTAAAACGGGATCCTGTTTCGCTGTCAACCCTCACCGGATTTAATCATAGGAAATGGGATCCCGAGTTTGAAACGGGATCCTATATCTTTAAATACGGGATCCCGATTACAAATCGAGATCCCGTTTTGTTTAATTTGAATTTTTGTTAGCCTTGTGGTCGGGTTTTTGCTTTGGATTTTGGTTCGGGAAAAGCGTTGAGAGTCTGAACCTAGGCCTTCAAGCTGGTTTGACCTGCAACTTGAAGGTTCTAACAATGTTAGGGAAAAAAATCAAGTTTGGACATATGGCTGACGACTTTTTTTGCAGAATTTTTAACAAAATTAAAACCCATTTTAGATGAGACAATGCAGATTTCAAATATGTAATTTTTTTTACAATCGAATTATTTTTTCTATTTTTCAATTAATTTATGATGAAATTGGTCCATAAAATTTAAATATCAATGTTTTTTACTATTTTAATAACTTTTGATCAACATAACATTTTGACGAATGGATTGCACAAGGGCAAACTTCAGACAATTCTTTTCAATTTTAAAAAAAAAAATGCAAAAAATGATAAATTTAGGTCATCTTATGCGTGTCGTACACGACGATTATTCTAAACGTCAAATATGCCTGATAAAAAATTAACAAAAAAAAAAATATTCAATAAAAAATTACAAAATAATATCCGGCACATGCTTCAGTGAGTTACAAGTCTTTTCCCAAAAGGATTTAGAAAAATATGATAATTTAAGTCAAAATATCGATGTCATACACGTGCATGGTATGGTTAAAAAAAATGACTTTTTAATAGTGGTTTTTATAAAAGCCTATTGAAACTCAATTTGTACAATGTGGGTATTGAAATAAATTACATATTTGAAAACTAGACTCCGAATACTAGATTTTATTATTACTGACTTGTTTGAAGATTTCATCTCTAAGTGCTTCAGATTTTAAGGTCAAATGTGTCAAACTCTGAAAATCAGAGAAAACACTTCCACTTTTTAAAAAGTGGACTCAACTTCTTGCCAGCACCCTTGGCTCATTAAACTATATACCCTTTCTTTGCTTTCTTGTCTTTCATTTTCAATTTTTGTTTTTTTGTTTATTATAGTCTTAGTGCTTCATCTATCACATCATCATAATCAACCTCATCCTTCATATGATGGCATACCTATTACAATGTGTCTATTGGATCAATATACTATTTGCAACTTCTTTGTTTGTGTGTAAATCCATATGCCAATGGTGCATCATCATCATGATCCCTTATATTATGGTGCATGACACTAAGTACTACAACAAAATAAAAGGTTGCTCCTTACACATGAAGTTACTATGGTAGCATGCCTTCATCATCCATTTTTATCCTTTATCATTATCCTAACACTTATCCATACCTAAAATTATGTATCATTTGGTTGCATTACATCCTTATGAGATTTCATCATCCAATATGTAATTCCATGCAACCCAAAATCCAAAATCCAATCATCCAATCATCCTAGCAATATCAATTAATATGTCCAATCCCTATACATCATCATGTCTATATCCATGGCATGTTCATCATCCTAACATCATTTCTCTAAAGTCATAGTTTATCCTTTATGTCACATACTTTTATTATCTTTTGTCTTTTCATGAGACCTCTTGGGCTCCATTTCACCCAATAACTTTTTTGAGGGGGCATCACTTCCACCATCATCCCTAAGAAATCAAGGCAACCTATCGCTGAAGCTTCACTTCAATTCATCCTACTTTTTATTCTTATTTGACACAATTCCACTTAGTTGTGACACTATATCAAAGAGGAGAAAAAGGTAGACTCTTAGAAATTTCCCTAACACACCTAGTCCCTATCACCTAGTCAATTCCTTCACCTAGTCCTAATCAACTAAACCTATCACCTAGGACAATTATCCTTCACCTAAAGTCTTCCACACATAATTAAATAATATTATTATTTAATTAATCCCCTTTCATGTCTCATCACAATAAATCAATAAATAATTACTATTTTTCTATCTATTATTTATCTCAAACATCACTAAACTAATTAAATAATAATATTATTTAATTATGCATATATTCCCTCAACACATTCCAAGAATAAAGGGAACCTAATAACACTTGTCCTTATGGTCCCATTATTCTTGCAACCCAACCCAAAAGTATAGCCTCACTAGATACAAAAATCCCTTATTTCCCTCATGGTCACGATCACTTATTAAATTTAGTAAGTTTATCCTAGTCATTCACAATCTAACAACCTCCATCTCCACCCTCCATTTTCTCCTTGATCCTAGGGAAATCTTCTCAATAATCCTCCACTATTGATCTCACCATCAGATCATGACCATCCTTTCCTCCTTCCAAAATTTTATAAACTCGGGCACTCTTTCCTTTATTCGAAAACATCATTACTTTATGCTAGGTACATGTTATCAAAAGAGGTATCTTCAAGCAAAGGAGCATCCACATATCACTATTCATTGGAGAAAAATCAAATCAAAATGGAGTTTATGGTAACTTTCAAGTTTATTTCTTATGTTATTGTCTTGTTTTGAATTCCATTATGAGCTCTATCTAGAGGTTTTACTTAGTTTTAAGTAGAAACTTGCATGCTAGTTTGTTTCTATATTTTAATTTTCAAATATTTAGCATTACAATAATTACATCATTTTTTTCTTTGATGACTACAAAAAAATGACCTAGATCTATTTTTTGAAATAAGATTATAAGCTTTCAAAAAAAAATTAAAAGTTTTGCACAATGGTTGAAAATGATGCACAATCTCATATTAGCACACTAAGGACCAACAATAGTGATGAATTTGTTGGAAATATGTTTGAAGGTCCTATCTCTTTAAAAATGGGATCAAGCATAATATCATAGTCCCTCACACTCCTCAACAAAATTGAGTAGTTGACAAGATGACCAAAATTGTGATGAATATGATTTGGGCAATGGTGCATTCCAAAGAAGTAGAATTGCATTTCTAGGTAGAAGGAACTCAAGCAATAGTTCATCTTCACAATAGGTCACCTTTAGCAACTCTTCAAGTGAAGACACTAATTTGGTGTGGCTCTCTTCTATTAGTGTGGCATCTTTGGATTTTCTAATCGATATGCTATACATTAATTCCCAAGGAGAAAATTCCAACAAGTTGAACCATAACAATAAAATAACATCTTTTGGGATATTCATAATCCTTAAAGGCCTATGGACTATTTGATGAGAAAAATAAGAAATTTCTCATTACACAAGATGTTATTTATGAAGCCACAAAGGACACAACCAACATTGATTGATAGTTGATTCAACTTGAAAATTTTATTAAATTTGATGTTTTCAAGGAGAATGATATGGAGATTCCAAAGATTAAGGAGGGATATGTAGTTTGGATTTTGTTTAATTTATTTTTCCTCTAATAATTGAAAAAGAAACTCCTATTGAGCAAGAAATTTAAAATTCATCAAAAGATGAATATATGTTTTCAAAGCAACAACGAGGAGATAAAAGGAGCTTTAGATCAAGAAAATAAGGCACTACTTATTTTGTGAGTAACATAAGATGCTAAAATGGGCTACACAAATATTAAAGATCTCAAAATTAATGAAGTTCTAAAAACATGCACTAGAAGGGAATACAAGGTAAGATAGTGAGAAGAAAAGTCCCTAGTTTTAGAGAGATTCAAAAAGAAAAAGCAAAAAACAACATTTCTTTTGATTTGAAACCAACTTCTTTCAAAAAAGTCAAAAAATTTGATGTGTGGAGAAAAGCAATAAAAATTGAATATGATGCCTTGGTCAAAATTAGCACTTGGGAGTTGGTTGATCCTCCACTCAATTGTAAATCAATTAGTTGCAAATGGGTCTTCAAAACAAATACAAAGCAAATGGCTCACTAGAAAAACACAAAGCAAGGCTTGTTGCAAAGGGATATGCTAAAAAAGAAGGGATAGAAATTGACAAGTCCTTTGCACCAATAGAGAAGTAGACCGCAATTTGTGTTTTGTTGGCTAAGTTGGAAACACAAAATGTATTAAAATTTTATTCAATGGACAAGAAAATTTATTTTCTAAATGGTGATATCAAAGAAAAAGTTTACATGGCTCAACTAGAAGGTTTTACAATTGAAGGTCAAGAACAAAAAGTGTACAAGATGGTATAATTATTGTATGGTTTGAAACAAGCCTCAAGATTTTGGTATGAAAATCTCATCAATCAGCTATGAGCATGAACTTCCGACATTTTGAATTTGAATATACAACTTTTTTTCTCAAGAGATTTGACAAAATAGTTGTATACTTGGTTGTATATATGAATCATCTACTCATAGCAAGAAATAATGAAAAGTACACTATACAAGTCAAAGTAGATTTAATGAAAGGTCTTAAAATGATAGATTTAGGTCATCTTAATTAGTATTTGGATATTGAAGTGATTCAAAACCAAGTATATTTTTATCACACAACAAAACTATATTAGTGAAATTTTGAGCAAATTTGAAATGAAAAATTACAAACCACTTACACCCATGGGACAAATTATGAAGTTGACATGAAAAGATATTGTAGAGCATAAAAGTGCAACTTAGTATAGACAACTCGTTAAAAGTTTGATCTATTTAACTATAGCTAGACTAGACGTTACTTTTGTTATTAAATTTCTCTCTAGATTCATGCAACAACTAAGAAAGCGACTAGGTAGTAGCGAATATAGTTCTTTGATATCTAAAGCGAATTCATAATTTTAGACTAGAATATTACAAGATAAAAGATTTCAAACTAGTTGGATATTCAAATTCAAACCATGTAGGTGATTTTGAAGATAAGAATCCTAGTTCAAGTTTCTTGATAAATTTAGGATCAACGGTCATCCCTTGGAAGTCAAAGAAGCAATCTATGCAGCTCTTTCTTTAGTAGAAGCAAAATATATGGCAGCTTTAAAGACAACTAGGGAATATTTTGGCTCAAAATAATTCTTGAGGATTTATAGGAAAAACAAGTTCCATCAACACTACTCATGGTTGACAACACTTTTGCAACAAAAGGCAAGACATCTAATATTTCATGACCAAACCGAGCACATCAACGGTAAATTCCATTTGATTAAATATTATGTGAAAGATGATAGTGCCAAATTGATATATTGTCCAATTGCAAAAATTGCCAATATTGTGACAAAAGCGTTGAAAGAGAGAAATTTGAATAATGTAAAGGCATGCTTGGTCTCACTATAACCCCTATGGATTAATGGGGGATGTAATATTATTATATAATCCTAGGGTATATAAAATATGTATAAATGTAACTCTTTTTTAGAATATGAGTAGTCATCTTGGAGATGAACTAAATAGTCGTGCTCTATCGATAAATATGTACTTCTCAACACATTTTGAATGAATACAATTTTTGTTTGCACTGTCATTTTCATCGCATATTTGTAGTCCATTTCTTAGCCTAATAGTAGTTGTCCCAAATCAACTTTGTTCACAACTTTGTCCTATATTGAAGTAGACTTCAATTATCTATCTATCAAAGCATCATAGAGCTATAGTTGATACTACTATGTCATTTTGGATCATAGAACAACAATTTACAATCCAACACCATTAAATTGTATATAGAGCTAAATAACCCTAATTCATCTTTACTGCTTCAAAATATATGCTTATCTATCTTCAATTTATTTTCTCTACTTGATAGAGTAGAGTAGATTTAATTATTCCTTAATTTATTTGTTTACCCTAAGATATTTTAAAAATATTATTAATTTCCTTTTCAAATAGAAACAAATCCCATTTTGGGATAAAATAACAACATAATTCCATAGAAAACATCATACCTCCATTCCATCTGCTACATTAAGTTTTAATGATGAATATCCATTGAATGCTAAGAACATCAAGCCAAGCATCATCCCGCGAACTTGTAGACCAGGAGTTATGTAGTGAACAAGAATTTCAAGGGTGTTAGAATCAGATGAAGAGAAAATCATAATATCATTTCACTTGAGGGCATTGTGAACACTATTTAATTGAAAATGTTATCTTCGTCAATGGGCCCTTGGTCTGCTGGTGAAGTTAAATGGTTCTAAATGAGCCCATCAGGGGACAAGCCTTGGTGAGTGCAAGGCCCCAACATCAGAAGGGATGAGGCTGGGATGTGCCCTGTGTGATTTGGCAGAATGGATACCCCTCAGTCCTTAGCTCTTAGCTGAAGAGGTTCAGCCTATGGCTCGTGCACCCATATCATATTGCAAAACGAATCTGGGTTTGATATAAAACCTTCTATTAAAAAAAGTGTTATCTTCTCTGCTTCCAGGGCTTGATAAAGTAAATTGTCATCTTTTAATGACGTGTCCCTTGAAAGCATCTGCATCAGCTGCTCCACAGTTTATAAATTTCTTTGCCATATTTACCCATAATCTCCCTGCAAATTGTAAATCAATAAACATCTGTATCAGAAATCTTATAAATGACCATTCTCCAGAAGTAGGATTCAACAGACTGTAGAATGGTTGGAATCAGAAGGCTGAGCCATTTAGTTATATCTCTCTTGTCAGAATGCTGGACAAAGTTTTAATAATAATTTCCCCAGTCCAGTTTGACGTGGGGGTTTTGCTGCAATTGCCAAAAGAATCCCGTGCTCCTTCATTCTTATACAATTCCTTCCCTTTGAGAGGAAGATTAAAAGGAGACTTGCTCGCTGCTCTTACCCAAGCAATGGTCGAGTTCCAGGTACCATGATTCACAATATATTTAAAAAAACCTAGCAAGAGTTTGAAATTTCTGCTACTATCTTTTCTTTGAGACGTTCGATGCTCATCCTTCTTAAGTCAATGGGAAGATATCACATTTATGAAAAGGCTCCTGGAATGGTTCAAGGAAAGAACTAAGCTACTGCAGTGGAATTGTTTGGGTTCCACTGGCTGTTAACCTCTGAACTCTCTTTGATATCAACTTGCTTTTCAATTAGCACAACGATGCCTGGAGAAATTCAAAGAAATCAAATGATTATAGCCTCTATGATTAAGCGGTAGAATTAAACATGTATTTTGATGCAATAGTCTATGAGTTTCCAGTACCCCCTTCATGACCCGAGTCACACACCGTTCTTTTAGGGTGCAAAGGAACTGAACCCTGCCAAAATCCTTTTCGCGTGTCAGTGATGGTTCAGGTTCTGAAACTAAATTTTACATACAGTCGAAATTTTCTACTCATAACATGATGGCCTGTAAGAAAATAACCCTAAAACATATCAATGAAGTAAATTATAGAATCCAGTGGCAGGAAATGGCCGTACTATTCAAATTTGATATATGAAAGAAGGCCTAGGCTCTGAAATTTAAATTTCTCGCACTGTCAGTTCTGATGAATATACCTCTATAAAAAAGACAGTGCAGGAATTTGAAGCTGCTTAATCGAGCAGGCGAGTTGGGATCCAGAAATGGAAAAATCTCAGTCGCAGAAGGGGGGTCAGGTCTAGCTGACAAGCTTGTAATGTCAGTCTGTCAAAGCTGAGGGGAAGCGCCGCTTTGAACCACTCTGTTTCTGTGGATACAACCGGATAGATATGGGCATTTCTGCTTTAAGTAATTGATTACAACATGCTGAGTAAGCGTACATGTATTTTAGCAGTCTCTTTCAGTTAAGATGCTACAACTTTAGGGAATATGTTCTGTCAAAATGATCAAGGAATCTAACTCGACCACTACATCAGCATCCTCACCAATTGAGCTGCAACCCCTTCAGTTGTTGAGCCACTTTGAGACTGTTTGAAGGGTAATTTAGCTATTTTACACTACGGAGATGAAAATTCAGTGCTTCATGTATGGTTCATTTCAACTCTATTCAATCACAGTAGGTGGCAATGCTGAAAACTCCTTTAAGCCTTTCATGACTAGCACAACTTGGTTCATGGTCGGTGGCACTGCTGGATACGGGGAGAAACACCATAAAGCAAGCTTCACCCATCCCATTGCCTCCCCTTCATCCACCTTCTCCTGCAACTCTCTGTCTAACAAGCGTGAGAGGAATTCAGATCCTTCTGTTTTGATGGAACTGTGAATAGAACTCGATGAAGATTGCATATTTTCCCATCTACAACCAGACAACAGCTCTAGCAGAATTACTCCAAAATCTTTTACATTTCTGACTTCTTCAAATTGTAGTGCCCGTTCCACTTCTTTCAATTGAGAATTGCTATTGTTTATATATATTGCCGATTCAAAGCCACAGAACTTGGGAGTGAATCGTTCATCCAGATATATGTTACTTGAACTGATCTGTAACTCCAGAAGCCTGTGTCTCCTTTTTCCATGGTTATCATGGATATAAGCAATGAAGTGTGCTATGCCCAAACCTATTTTTTTCCTTATATTCCAGTTAAGAATGCTTCTGCGACGAAAAAGCAGTGCGCTGAGCGAACCCATTACCATTTGATCATAGACTAAAAAGGTCGTCGACTGTTGTCGAGTAGGAGTCCGAGAAATTGCTGAAACGCCTCGCAAGCGGACAATATTTGGATGATGCAACCGACTTAATATATTTATCTCGCCTATGGAAATTTCTAACTTAACTTGTTTTTTCACAGCTACTTGTGTTCCATCTTGTAGAATACCCTTCCACATTACAGGGGAAGCTTCTGAAACTTCCCTAGAAAAACAATCAGTAGCCCACACAATTTCCTGACAAGTATACCGTTGAATATAAGAAGGAAGGTTACCAAAAACTTCAAGTCTAGGACTTAAAGGTTGGGCTATCTGATGCGAAAGAGGGTGGGGGCAGAAAAATCCGGGGAAATCTCCATCAAGGGCTCTGATTATAAATCTCTCTTCCTCTAAATAGGCTGGTCTTTCATCTAAATCACCTCCTTCTTCACCACACCGGACAAGTTTATGTTTATCAAAACCCTTGCAGATAGCAGATAAGGAATCCCACTCATAAGAATCGCTTGTTCTCATGATCAGTAACTTAATGTACCTCAAAAAAATTGAAACTTGGGCAAAACAAGGACGACGGCGTGGATCTGTGTCCCAACATTTTCTTATGTAGTCTGCTAATACCAGCGGACAGGACGAAGGCAAACTTGGCCTTTCACCTTGAACTATCTTTCTGAAGACATGTTTGGGTAGAACATCTTCAAAGGGTTGCTTGCCTGTTAGAATCTCATAACAAGTCATGCCAAAGCTGTAAACATCTGCTTTGTAGGTATACTCCTTTAGAGGCTCCGCCTCTGTTTCCAAACCTTGTTGGGGATACTCAAAGACTTCAGGTGCCCTCCAGTGAGAAGTTCCTTTTGCCCAATCTGAACAACGAAAACTGTGTAGTCTCAAACTGGAATGCCCAAAATCACAAAGCTTAACTCGTCCATACCCTTGATATCTGAATTCTGGCACTGCTGATGGTTGTACGAGGACATTAGCTGCTTTGAGATCCATGTGCATGACTTTTTGGCTATGAAGATACTCCATTCCCCGTGATATTTGAAGCATCATGTCCACTGCGACTGGAAGAGGCAAAGATAGTTCATTTCTTTCCAACCTCCTTTTGAGAATTGAATCCAAGCTGGAGCTCACCAATTCCATTACAAGATAACAAAGTGTCTCTGTAACACAGACACCTATCAATTGAACAATAAAAGGACTATACAGCTTTGCGTGAGCAGCAACTTCCACTTGCCTTTCCTCGTCCATTGTATAATTTACTATATGCAATATCTTCAACGCAACCTTCACTCCAAGCCATGAACCCTCGTACACAGCTCCATCTGATCCATTTCCTATTAATTTGTGGCTGACAATCAAATCTTTGATATCGATCTGCAGCCATGGAGATACATGACCGCCTATAATTGCAGGTTCATTTCGAATGGATGCTTGCAGCTTGGCTCCAGCAAATTTAGAAATCCCCGCCTTACTTTCGTCTTCAACATTCAGTCTGAGACTCGACCCCTGAACCGTCCGTTTGTGAGCATTTGAAAATTGTTTGAAGCTGAAATCAACCCTCTTTTATCTTGGTACTCGTCGTGAACTCGATTTAAGTTGGACATCTCTGCACAGAAATCGCCCATCTTCCTGGAGGCTGCTTCACTGTACCTCTCGTCCAGGAGGCATCGGCTGGATGGATCATCTACCTCCTTGGGTTTAGGGCTACAGGGGTATTCATTCTGTTGGATTTCTTCCCCCTTAAAAGTAAGGACTGAAGGATCATGCAAGCCACTTTCACCTTCTACATGAAGAAAACTTCGAGTTGCTGAAGTATATGGATTAGGAAATTTGTGCATTATTCCTCTGCCTGCAGGGTCGATTAAATCAGAATCGTCCGAATTTCCACCATCTCCACATAATTGCAAGAGTCCAGGCTCCTTTTCAAGTTCAAGAAATAGAACATTGAGATCCAGACAAACAAGCGACCAAGCAAGGTCGTGTAAATGTATCTCATAAGCCTCCCCTGTTATGGGCGAAGTAAGAGAATTGATCCCCCAATCCACATCTGAGCAAATATCAAGACAAACTTCGGCTTCTTTCACCACACGATACACTTCCTCCCAAGCTTGCTGTATAATTTTTCTTTCACGGGGCTCCATTTCCGGGATGCTGATAACCTCTGTATCATTATTTAAGCAGAAGTCGTGCCCGGGTCTCGAGATCTGCCCCTTACTTAAAAAATATGCAGAGAGCTTCGCAATGAAAGCATAGCATAAATTATTGCATTGGGATGAATTATACCTGAAAGCCGCACGGTTGTAAAAGGACTTAGTTAAACAGTGGCGAACAATCCTCTGAAAATCCCTCCCCATCGCACTGCCTTGAATGTCGAGTGTGCAGAAGAAAATGCCTGAATGGTTCGCAGAAGAAATCGAAGTGCTTAAATTTTCACAAATAATTGGATATAAGAATAAATTGATTGGAATAAATTTGTACCGCCCCGTGCTCCTCTGGCAAAAATCTCCGGCCCTTTCAATGAGGAAAGAAAAGTGCTTAAGGTTGCTCAAATGGCGAACTCCGGGAAAAACACAGGTCGATAGTTAGTGGTAATGGAGATAACGAATCGCAGCTGCCTTGTGTAGCAGCAGCGCCTATCATGATAAATTTATTATCCACAGTGACAGAAATTGATTGAAATTTGAATATCTCGTTAAATTAAAATACGGTTTAATGCCTGGATATTTCAAAGAGTGCTCGCAGTCAATGCCTGGATATTTCATGGAGTGCTCGCAGTCAATGCCTGGATGTTTCCTATTGCTGTTCTGTACAAGGATTGAAGAAATATTATATTTCCTGGTTCAGTTTTTCCATGTTTCATCATATTTGATTGGGCTTGGTTTTACGGTAACAGGCGTGTTTCCAAAAAAATAATAGACATTATTCATCAAAAAATATAAGTTAAGTTTGATGGCTATATAAGTATTTGTTCTCTAACTTTATGAGACGTCCTTCAAATTTATTTAGATCATTTGTTTATGAAATAAAACGTGTTCCATGTTTCATTTTATTGATTGGATTTGGTTTTACAACTAGCTTATTTATCTTAATATATATAGAGAGAGTACGTCAAGAGATATCATTTTCAAAACGTATATTTTTCTTTTTTCTTTTTTTGAATTTAAAAAATGCGTTTCAAAAATAATATCTCTGAGACATATATATATATATATTAAGATAGATAAGTTGGTAGCAATTGCGACGTGCATAACACATTGAATAAATTAATATATTTAGGGTTATGATTAGAGTTAGCATTTAGGATTAAGGTTTATATTACGGTTAGGGTTAGCATTAGGGTTAGGGTTTGGTTTAGATTTATTATTATGGTTATGGTTAGGGTTTGGATTATAATTATAACAAGTTTCAGGTTAGGAATAAGGCTTTGGTTAGTGTTGAGGGTAGGGTTGGAATTACTATTAAGGTTTGGATTAGAATTATAATTAGGGGTAGGGTAAGGATTTATATTTGGTCAGGGCTATGGTTTGGGTTAGGTTTAGGGTCAAGGTTAGGATTAAGGTTAAGATTAGCATTAGGGTTAGGATTTGGTTTACGATTATGGTTATGGTGATGATTATGGTTTAGACTTATGATTAGGGTTATAGTTACTGTTAGGGTTTAGTGTTAAGGTTTAGTATTATACATTGAATAAATTAATATAAGATATATCTCAGTGTAATTTATATAGATTAAATTTAAGATATATATGCTAGTAGCAGTCGCAACACAACACATAACATGAATTAATATATAATTATACAATATTATATTATTAGATAAATAATAATATTTTAATATAAAAAATTAATATAAGTTATGGTTAGGGGTCAAACATGGTTAGGTTCAAACTTTTATTAGGGTTGAGGTTCAAGTTTAATTAGGGTTAGATTAAAGGTTAAAATAGGGTTCAATTAGAGAAAAACTTGGGTTAGGGTTAGGGTTAGGGTTGAATTAGGAGAAATCTTTGAGTTAGTGTTAGGGTTAAACTATGGTTAACATTCAAATAATGTTAGGGTTAATGTTTAATTAGGGTTAGTCTTAGGGTTAAATTTTAAATAAGGTTGGGTTAGTCTTAAAATAAGATTATGAATTACAGAATATAGTTATGGTTAGTGTTATAAATAGAATTAGGGTTAGGGATATAATTAGATTTAAAAATATGGTTATGAGTAGGGTTAAAATAGGGTTGGGTTTCAATTAGGGTGAGTGTTCAATTATAGTAAGGGTTCAATTTGGTTATGGGTTTCAATTTGCACTTTTATTTTTGATTTTTTTTTAAAATAGATGCCTCGAGAAGGATATCTCTCGATGTTTCTATATATATATATGATAGTAGCATTCGCAGCGTGACATGGAAGACAAAATTATTAGTGTTATGGTTAGGGTTAGGATTAGAGACAATATTAGGATTAAGGATAGGGTTATAGTTATGGTTAGGCTTATAGATAGAATTAGGGTTAGTATTGGGGTTACTATTAGGGTTAGGGTTAAGGTTAGGGTTAGTGTTATAAATTAGGGGTTAGGGCTAGGATTAGGATTAGGAGTATGATTAAAGAGCTATTTTTAGGGTTAAAGATAGAATTATTGTTAAGGTCAAGGTTAGGATTAGGGTTAGGGTTAAGATTAAGGATAAGATTAGGGTTAGGGTTAGAGATGGAATTACGATTAAGGTGGGGTTAGTATTAGTATTAGGATTTAGGTTATAGTTAGGGTTAGGGTTGGAGATAGAATTAGGATTAAGGTTGGTATTAGAATTTGCATTAGGGTTGTAGTTAGTGTTAGTATTAGGATTAGGGTTAGTTTTATGTTTAGGATTAGGGTTAGGTTTATGTTTACACTAATCTTTTAAGGGTTTCGATCCTTAGTAAACCCTAACAAAAAATGAACACTTATTAAACTCTAACCCTAACCCTAATTAAACACTAACCATAAGTGGACTCTAAAAATATTTGTAATTACTCTAACCTTAATTTAACCTTAACCCTAGCCCTAATCCTAATTGAATTCTAACCCTAAATTTGAACACTATTTTAATTCTTACCCTAACAATAACCCTTATGCTAATTGAATCCTAACTATAACCCTGACTCTAATTGAATCTTAACCCTAATTGAACCCTAACTCTAACCTCAAATAAACCCTAAACCTAGCATAATCTTAGCCCTAACCTTAGTCAGACCTAACATTGACCCTTATTAAAACCTAACCTAAATTAAATCCTAATTGAATTGTAGCCTAACCCTAATTGAACATTGACCCTAATTAAACTCTAACCATAGCCCTAGTTAAATTAAAACTATGATTTCAACCATAACCCTAATTGAACCCTAATCCTAGCCCTAATTAAACTCTAACCATGATTGAACCATAACTGTAATTGACCCTTATCCCTAATTTAACTCTAACCCTAACTCTAAACCCTAATTCAACCCTAACCCTAGCAATAATTATATTACCCTAAGTGAACCCTTTTCCTAACCCTAAACCTAATTAAAACCTAATTTAATCCTAATCTTAATTGAACTTTGACCCTAACCTTATTTGAGTCCTAACCCTAATCCTAACCCAAAGTTTCATTGAATAACCCTAGCCCAAAGTGAGCACCAACCCTAACTTTAATTAAACCCCAATCATAATTGAACTTTGACCCGAATTGTAACCTTAATTGATACCTAATCCGAATTGTAACCTTATTAAGCCTTAACCCTAGTTTCAATTGATCCTAGCCCCAACCCTACACTTAACCCCAAGCCTTATCTTATAACTGTAACCATACCCCTAACACTAACCCTAATCCTAAATTAACGTTAACCGTAACCCTAGCCCTAATTGAACACTAACCTAACCTTAATCCTAACCCTGATTGAGCTTGAACCCTAACCCTAATTGTAACTCAAACCCTAACTTTATCCTTGACCTTAAGCTTTATCCTAGAATCCTAACACTAACCCTAACCCTATTTGAACCCCAACCTTAACCCTAATCCTAACATAGCCTTAATCCTAACCCTAACCCTAGTTGAAACCTAATTGAACCTTAATCTTAATCTAACCCTAATTAAACCCTAACCCTATAACCCTAATTAACCCCTAATTTAACCCTAACCTAAACTAACCATGGAAGACATTAATTAAATTTCATGGGTGACAAAATTGACAAACATGTAACCCTAAACCTAATGGAATCATAACCCCAACCCTAATCATAATCGTAACCCTAACCCTAACCCTAACCCTACTTGAACCCTATTTATGATCCTAATTTTAACACTAACCTTAATTCTAATGGTAACCTAATTCTAGTTCTATAACCTTGAACTCTAACCCTAACGTTGATTAAACCCTAACCCTAATCCCAACCTAACATTAATCCTAACCTTAATTGAACCTAACCCTAAACCTAATTGAACCCTAACCCTAACCTAACCTTAACCCTGACCATAACTCTAATTGTGCCCTAAGAAGTGAACAACTTTGTACTAATAAATGGCTTCATTATATGGACTTTATAGTTCTATCAATATTTAACTTCACAAATCCTAAATTGATTGTAATCAAATTAGCTTTTGATCATCCACTTACATAATTTAAAAAATAACTATGATTTAAGATAAAAGATGTGCATATTTTGTTTGATTGTCTTTTCAAAACAAAGTTTTCATAGACCTAGTAGTTGTCAAGTGATAGTAATATTTGAATTTTAGAATTAGCTTTGTTATAATGGACATTTTCCATTGTTACAATTATAACATGTGGATAATAGACTTTTAATAATATATTAATAAATTTGACATTTCTTAAAGTACACATACTTTTCATGTATCAACTTTAAAAATTAAACATATGTTAAATATAGATCTAAATTTGAAAATATGTTCTTATATACAAACCATATTAAAGATTAACTTTCATTAATTTTAAAATAGATAAATAGATTGTCAATGAAAGAATCACATCTAAAACATATAGTAGCAAGGTTGCTTCTTTTATTGACATGAAAATCAAGATCCATGAAAGGAAGAAATCTCTAAATTGGTAGTCTATATGTTCTTGTGGATGAGAGATGTAAATCTCATGTTCTCGAAACAATTAGTAAATTCGTTTGAGACTTTGTGCATCCAACAAGGAGTGAAAGAAGACAATGAGGAATAAGACTGAATTGTCGTTTCCTTCAACACATGAACTCCCTCGTAGCTTAATCAAAGGTGCAAAATCCAACCACAATACCAAATTAGAATATTATAAAAACCTTCTAAATAATTATATATTATTACTAAACTTTTTTAATTAAGTAATATATATATAATAAAATTATTAAAAATTAATTAATAGAAAAATAAAGATAAAAATTACAAAAGTACAAAATAAGAAATAATAGTCACAAATATTTTTTCATAATTGAATTATTGTAATAGTGAAAGATACTATTACACAATTTAGTAATTTTATAATTCATCCAATAAAAAGAGCCAGATCTCTTGTATAATTTTGTACTTTATAATTTCATTTTTTATTATATTTTTAATTTGTATATAGTTTAAATAATAGATCTTCTATAATTTTATAATTTTCATTGTATGAATATCATTGTTAATATGTATGTTTTTTATTATTTTTTAACTAAGAGATATTGTTAGACTATGTATAATGAATGTGATGATAGGTTCATTGGTATCTAACAGTTCATGGAAGATTAAGTATCCGATGTTTTTGGGATTTTCAAAAATAAAATGCAATACAAAATATTTCTAAAATTTATATTATGAATAATAATAATTGAATCAATAATGCTCATCATTATTCTCAAGTAATAGAGAAAAATCACTACACTTGTTCCCCATCAAACCATGAAGTTCATGGAAATAAATTATCTTTCTTTCTTCTTTTATACGAAGCCTTTAAACTTTTTCTAATTCTCAAATCAGATCAAATATTATAACGATGACATTAGCTCACAAGAAAACCTATAAATAGACCAAGACTAGCATAATATGGGGAAAATGATACTTATGCTACTTGAGATTTCATAATCTGCTATTTTGAATTTCATTATGACAAATGAGGTTAAAATTATTCACATGAAATTAAATAAAACACATTCTAACCTGGTGCAGAAAAAGTTATATTCGAACCTTGAGTGTCATCAGAAAGAATAAATAGAAAAGGAGGGTGCATAAAATAGAAACAGTGCACATACATTCCATTCCCACCATTGCGACGTAATGCATTGCAGAAGCATATATCCACGATAAACAGCCCTTACTAATAATTACACAGGCATCATTTTTGTGTAATCATCCTTCAAGCAACATTTGGTGCTGAATTTGGAAAAAGATTGTTATTTTCTTTTCAATTCCTAATTTTTCAATCGAATTTTCTCAAATTTCCTTTCAATACTATTGTATAGGATAATCATTTAGATTCACTCCAAAATAAATCAGCCTATTAAAAACTGACGAATTTCAAATCATACTCTGAAAAAATATATATATGAAAATTCATGCCAATGACAATACAGTGGATGATAGAAACATTATAAGTGAGTACCATTTTTATATCAATGATGATCGCATGCATTCTACAAATTTCATGCAAGTTTTCTTTCAGGTGTTCTACCATGATTTGGCTAGAAGGGGCATATCATTACGTTAGCATATCATATGGTCGGATAGTTGTGCATCATAATTTGAGAACTCATGGATGTTTTATTGGTTGAGAATGATGCATAATATTATAGGTGTTCAGCATATGTGGAACTTTTGTGAGGTTGAGAATGGAAAGGGGGAGCATGATGGTTCAGGAGCATGTATCAAAAGAGCCATAACATGAGAATAATTAAAGTATAAAGACAATGCGAAGTTTATAGATTTTTTTGGTTAATAGATGATACTAACATTGCACAATATGAGGATTTTTGTACACTATTAGGATCAAGTGAGCTACACTCTTTCAAAAGCTCTAATGCAAGTTCATGGAGTATACATACACGAAAGATGGAATGCTTTTGTTCTTCATGTACAATTCAAGCCTGGAATGAGTACGAGTCAAAGGAGTGGGTTAATGAATGGTGGTTAGATTTCTAAGCCCACTTGACATGTATTAGCTTCCAATGGTACTGGAACTAAAACAGATGGAATCATCGGTTGACTTTGATCACATATTAGATCTAGTTCAACAACGTAATATATCTACTTGCATAGTTTTTGAAATTCCTAATATTATCTTACTTTGTAGTGTTTTTGTAATGTTGACTAAATTTATCTAATTTGTTGCACATATCAATGCAGGGCATGTTTATGTAGTTATTGCAGATGAAGACAAGGAAGAGGGAACAAATTATTACTTGTTTCATTGTGTTGAGGCCAAAAATAAATTGGAGGCCCTAGTTACAAATGGAGAAAACATCAAATACCCTATAGTATTAATGGTTGCTACTGAAACATGGCCTAGAAGGTACCCACATAAGAGTGTTAATATTTGGTTGTTTCAAACTTCGACACACATCGAAAGATTCTTTATTACTCAAACCTTGTCATGGCATCCAATGTTCTTTTGACCAAATATGTGGGTAGACCTTTGCATAAGAACTTGTGGAAGGTGTGTGAGTCTGACCATAAGGTAATACTTGACACAATAAAGAGTAGAGTAGACTCAGATGGTTCATTGGATTAATTTGTAAGTATGCACATTGAATTTGTAAAGTAATATTATTGATATTAATGTATTGTAGTTGATAGTTAGACCTTTTGTTGTCACATTTCAAATTTACTTATGTTTTGGTTCCAAATTCCATATGACATAGGAAGGACTTACTGCCCCTCTTTAACTTAAAGTTTATCACTTCTTGTTGCTGCATTTTTACACATGTAAAGTGAATATTGGGTAGATTATATGCATATTTATGGTAGGTCTATTTAAAATGGCACATAATGAACCTTGTTGTGATAAAAATTACATTCACTGTCTTTTTTTGTGTTTCACTATCAATTCAAAATGACATGATGTGGTTCCCTTAGTGGTGGTAAATGGACCATCTTCTTAGGTGTAACAATTTGATATGAAATTTAATATGACCTTATAAATTTTTTTCAACTCTGTGTGGTAAGTATGATCTACACTCTAATACTAATGCAATAGCTTTGTACTCATGTGTGGGTGTGTAAGTGTTGTCAAGATCCATTTAGGTATAGTGATGAGTCTCTATATGAGTGTAGGTGGGTTTTTGTAATCTCAACATAAGAGTGTTAGTGATAATGCATTCCCCCTTCAATTGGTTGTATACAAAATGTGAAAAATTAGTGATGAAAAATAGTTTATGAAAACTACATGAAATCTAAAATTGAAAGCATGCAAGAAAATAAATCCTAAAAAGTAATGCAAAAAGCATCATTGCTAGCATCATGTAACAACAAATATATATTGAATGATAACTATGAAAATCATATAAACAATAGATAATCATCAAGACATAGAATATTTCTCCCAATAAGGGTAAACAAGTATGACATAATGTGTAGGTACATAGGAGATTAGCATCAAGGTACATTCACATTTTTTTTAAAGATGAATCATTTGCAATAACCGTATTATTATTTTTCTTCATTTTATTCTTGAAATTTTTAATCATGTGCTTCTATTTATTCAATTCCAGTTGTAAAGTTCATATTTAGTTTTTGGCCAAGTTGATTAGCAATAGTAGCACCTAGCGCTTGGGAATGACTAGTTGATAGTTATACCTTTTGCTATCACATTTCAACTTTACTTATGTTGAAAATCAAATCATATTTCTAAAATTTTATTTATAATGTCATGCTCTGAAAATTCCATTATGTTACTACCCTTACCCTACTATATAACATTCAAAAAACTATAAGTTTAAATGGTATCCTATCTGGAATCTACAAATCAAAACATGATCTTCAAAAACTAAGTCATTTAAGCTTTCATTTACAAAAACTAGTTAAAATTTGTAAACCCTAGATTTCAACATATTATTGGTGTGCATAGAAGAAATTTCATTAACTAATCATTCTTCCAAATCCTTCACCACTCTCCATACTCTTCGACTGGCTCAGAGATCCTATTTCACACCCCTGCATGTTGGAACGTTCTTGGGTACACTGCATCAATGATTTCTCTTAAGAGACCAACGTGCAAAAGGGAAGCAAAATTTGATGAGCTATTACTCAGAAACCATGTCACTTAGAAACATTTCATCTAAATTTATAGAGTCATGTAGGGTCCCTCTACAATAACCTCTCTTAGTTTTTCATACCTCCAAACCATTTTCCCACGGTGACAATTTTCAATCAATGGAAAAAGTGTTAGATACATGTAGTGTAAAGTTGCAAGGTGGTGTAGTTTTCATTTTTTCATTGTGCAACCAAACTGATAGTTCCAACATGTTCGTATGGGTAGGCTTACACTAGGAAAGCTCATGTTTCATACCCAGCATGTCAAAACATTCTGAGCTACATTTTACTGATAATTTCTCTTAAGAGACCAAAGTGCAAAAGGGAAGAAAACTTTGACGACCTGTTACTCAAAAACTGTGGCACTTAAAAAAATTCCATCTAAAGGTAAAGAATCATGTAGATCCCCTCTACAATAACCTCTATTGTTTTTTCATATATTTGGTCCATTTGTTTGTGGTGACAAGTTTTCAATCAATGGAAAAAGCATCAGATGCATGCAATGTAAAGTTGCAAGGTGGTGTAATTTTCGTTCTATTCATCATGTAACAAAATTTATAATTCCAAAATATCTAGATGGGTAGGTTTATGATAGGAAAGGTCTTGCTTTGCAACCTAGCATGGTGAAACATCCCAAGCTAAATTTCACCGGTGATATCTCTTAAGAGACCAAAGTGCAAAAGGGTAGCGAACTTTGATGAGTTGTTACTTGGAAACCATGGCACTTAGAAATATTTTTTCTAAAGGTTTAGGATCACGTAGGGCCCCTCTATAATAATATCTCCCATTTTTTCATATCTCTAATCCATTTTCCCGTGGTGACAAGTTTTCAATCGATGGAAAAAGCGTCAAATGCATGCAATGTAAAGTTGCAAGGTGGTGTAATTTTTATTTTGTTCGTCATGCAACCAAATCAATAGTTCCAACACATATAGATGGGTAGTTTTATGCTAGGCAAGGTCCTATTTTACACCCCAACATGTCGAAACATTTTGAGCTACATTGCATCAACAATATCTCTTAAGAGACCAAAGTGAAAAAGGGTAGCAAACTTTGACAAGCTATTACTCACAAATTGTGACACTTAGAAATATTTTTTCTAAAGGTACAAAATCATGTAAATCCACTCTACAATAAACTCTCTTTATTTTTCATATCTTTGATCCATTTTTCTGTGGTGACAAGTTTTCAGTCGATGGAAAAAGCGTCAAATGCATGCAATGTAAAGTTGCAAGTTGGTGTAATTTATTTTTTGTTCATCGTACGATAAAATCAATAGTTCCAACACATCCAGATGGTAGATTTATGCTAGGAAAGGTCTTGTTTCATACCTCAACATGTCAAAACATCTTGAGCTACACTACAGCGACGATTTCTCTTAAGAGGCCAAAGTGCAAAACGGTGGAAAACTTTGATTAGCTATTACTCAAAAATCATGGCACTTAGAAAAAATTTATATAAAGGTACATGATCACGTAGCTCCCCTCTACAAAAACCTCTCTCATTTTTTCATATATATGCTCCATTTGCTTGTGGTGAAGAGTTTTCAGTTGATGGAAAAAGCATCGGATGAATGCAGTGTAAAGTTGCAAGGTCATGTAATTTTTGTTCTATTTATCATGCGACAAAGATGACAGTTCCAACATGCCTGGATGGATAGGTTTATGCAAGGCAAGGTCCTATTTCATACCCCATCATGTCAAAATATTCTAAGCTACATTGCACTAACGATATCTCTTAAGAGACCAAAGTTGGTGGGTGCAAAAAGATGGGGGCAAAAAAGTGGCCACCCATCTTTCGAAAAGTAAAAATCCATAACGTGAGCATGTTATAGCGCACTCATGTTATGGGTTGGTGTGATCGAGCCTAAGGTTTGATCACACCAAAGCCATAATTTACTCATGTTATAACATGAGCGCATTATGTCATGTTAAAAGAAAAAAAAAAGCAAACTCATTTCATTTGTGACTATGTTATTTCCTCCATCTACGGCCTGCAAACACTTCCCAAGCATGCTCACATTATTGAGAGCTCAAACTTCATAGTTTCTTCACTGATTCTTTCACAATTCTTTTCCAAAATCCTACCACATCGACAGGGAGCTCGAAGGAGTAATTTTTTTTTTTTATTTTTTGTAACTTTTTATTGAATAGGTAGATTTAATATGTTTTTGATGTTAATTTCTTTAATTTTTAGGAGTGGGTAATTCACCTCCTTCTCCTCCTCAAATTCCTCCTTCACCTAATTCCCAAATACCTGTTGAAAAACAACCCCAACAAACACCTCCAATAATTCCTCAAACATCCCCCTAGAACTCAACAAAATTTAATGGGGGAAATTGAAAATAACAAAAAAACAAATTGAGGAGTTAATTACGAGGTTGAAAGATCTTGCAAGTTCAACCTCGCAAAGAACCATGCTTGTATAATCACTTTAACCTATGTTAACACATGCATATTCAATTAGAAAGCAATCAAGTGGTTGGGTGGAGAAGAGACAGGAGTATAGAGAATATTATGCAGATAAACTATCCTACAAACAAGTCAAAAATGAAAAAATTACAAAATTTGACTTGTGTTCCCTTTTCACAAACCCACAAACAAATCAAACTCTACACCCTACAAGAAAGAGGCTCCCTATCCATTGTTACAGCCACCAAGGAATAAAGAACCATTTTTGGTAGAGGTGGTGGATGGTTTTTGACCATCCTCCATGCAACAATAATGAGGTACCACAATATTTTTTGAGGAAAGTCTATTGCGAGTTTGTTCTCAATAAAGTGTCAAACTATTTTGATATGCGAAACTTCCAGGGTAGAGGTGGGGGGTCAGCATAGGATAGACCAAGGGAACGTCTTGACCCACAGTGACCAGTGAAACGAGAACTTGCCTGACTAGCCTATAAGCATGTGGCTATCCCTTTTGTTGTGAAGGAGAGTGTTGAGGTCAAGACACTGCAATCCATTAGTCCCTTGACCTAGAGAATCATAGAGCATTCTAGTCCTACAACACAACATGAGCCAGGGGAGACTTCGAGGAGTATGGTTCCACCTCATATTTATCAGGCTTGCAAGTTACCTTGTGGTTATAACCCCACGGATAGTAAGGACGTAGGTGCATAGGCTACATCTGCAACTCAACAGTTGGTGATGATAGATGCCCTCTTGAATGAGGCTTTCGGACTTGATACTCAGATAGATGTTAGCAAGTTCATTGAATTTAATTTATTAAATTTTATTTTTGAAATGAAAGATTAACTAATTTAGTTTAATTATTGTAATAAAATTTTAGGGTCATAGCATTCATTCAGTTTTCAACGATTCTCCATATCATTTTAATATGAATGGTATTCTAATATTTTATTTTGGATGTTGAATAGGTTATTCTTGTAGATTTCACGACACCACCTCCCAGTGGAGGTGGAGTTTGAAGCTTCACTCAAGTAATAAAATAAAGAGTTTGACTAATGAATTATACTTAGTAGATTTTTGTAGTTTATATTCATATCATTGATTACATTACATTGCACATCTTTCAAACTCAAATCATTACTTCACATTGCATAACTAATAACTAGATGTTGATAAATGACAAAATTTCAATTATAATATAGTTTTCTAGAAATTCAACATAAGCAGTTATGCAATTACTTCACATTGCATAACTAATAACTAGGAGCAGCTTCCAATTTCATTTTCTTGTCATGGAATTCCATGAGACCACATTTTATTGAGTCATTTTTCAAATAGTTCACTACCCTGTCTATGCTATGGATGCTTGGAAAAAATCTATCAAATCATTTTATCAAACAATTCACTTCCTTGTTGCTATGGCTAAAATCCTAAAATAGGCGCTTTCGAACAAACTATGGATGCTTGGAAAAAATCTATCAAAGCATAATAGTAATGTGGTAGCATAGACGAGGCAGTGAGCTATTTTAAAAAAATGCCTCAAATAAATGTGGCCTCATGGTGATGTACATCACCATGAGGCCACATTTCTTTGAGGCATTTTTTCAAACATCTCACTATCTTGTCTATGCTACCATTTTTTCAAACATCTCACTATCTTGTATATGCTACCATTTTTTCCATGCATGTATACCAAAGCATTTTATCAAAAAGTTCATTTCCTTGTTGCTATGGATAAAATCCTAAAATAGGTGATTTTGAAAAAACTATGGATGCTTGGAAAAATTATATCAAACCATAATAGTAAGCAATAGCATAGACAAGGCAATGAGTTGTTTGAAAAAATGCATAAAAGAAATGTGGTCTCATGGTGATGGACATCACCATGAGACCACATTTATTTAAGGTATTTTTTCAAATAGCTCACTGCCTTGTCTATGCTACCACATTTTCCATACATGTCTACCAAATAATTTTATCAAAAAGTTCACTTCCTTGCTACTATGGCTAAAATCATAAAACAAGTGCTTTCGAAAAAACTATGGATGCTTGGAAAAAATCTATCAACCATAATAGTAAGCAATAGCATAGACAAGACAATGAGTTGTTTGAAAATATGCCACAAAGAAATGTGGTCTCATGGTGGTGTCCATCACGATGAGACCACATTTCTTTGAGGCATTTTTTCAAACAGCTCACTGTCTTGTCTATGCTACTACATTTTCCATACATGTCTACCAAATAATTTTATCAAATAGTTCACTTCCTTGTTACTATGGCTAAAATCATAAAACAGGTTCTTTCAAACAAAATATGAATTCTTGGAAAAACTCTATTAAACCATAATAGTAATAGCATAGACAAGGCAATGAGTTGTTTGAAAAAATTCCTCAAAGAAATGTGGTCTCATGGTGATGTCCATCACCATGAGACCACATTTCTTTGAGGAATTTTTTCAAACAACTTACTGCCTTGTCTATGCTACCACATTTTCCATACATTTCTATCAAATCATTTTATCAAACAATTCACTTCCTTGTTGTTATGACTAAAATCCTAAAACAGGTGCTTTTGAACAAACAATGGATGCTTTAAAAAATCTATCAAAGAATAATACTAAGCAATAACATAGACAAGGTAGTGAGATGTTTGAAAAAATGCCTCAAAGAAATGTGGTCTCATGGTGATAGAAATCACCATGAGACCACATTTCTTTGAGGCATTTTTTCAAACAACTCACTGCCTTATCTATGCTACCACATTTTCCATACATTTCTACCAAATCTTTTTATCAAAATATTCACTTCCTTGTTGCTATGGCTAAAAGCCTAAAATAGGTGCTTTCAAACAAACTATGGGTACTTGGAAAAAATATATCAAACCATAATAGTAAGCAATACCATAGACTAAGAAATGAGCTATTTGAAAAAATGCCTCAAAGAAATGTGCTTTGAGTTATTTTTACAAACAACTCATTGCCTTGTCTATGCTACCACATTTTCCATACATGTCTACCAAAGCATTTTATTAAACAATTCACTTCCTTTTTGCTATGGCTAAAAGCATAAAACAAGTGCTTTTGAACAAACTATGGATGCTTGGATAAAACTATCAAAGCATAATAGTAAGCAATAACATATACAAGGCAGTGAGTTGTTTGAAAAAATGCTCAAAGAAATGTGGTCTCATGGTGATGTCCATCACCATGAGACCACATTTCTTTGAGGCATTTTTCAAACAGTTCACTGCCTTTTCTATGCTACCACATTTTCCATACATGTCTACCAAAGCATTTTTTCGAACAATACTCTCAAAAAAAATTCAAATAGTTCACTACCTTGTCTATGTTACCACATTTTCCATACACGTCTACCAAATTACTCAAAATTTTGTTGATTATCTCACATTATAAGTCATGACCTGCATCACTATTCTAGTTTTCATAATTGAATAATATTGTTTTTTTTTCAAATAATGTAGGTGGATACACCTCCTGATGTTCATATGGAAATGGAGCATGGCGTGTCTTCTACAATTGATAGCTACATGCCTTTGATGGGGGTATGAGGCAGATTAGTAAATTTCAAATTACATGCATTGTTATAGTTGTTTATTATTGAAAAATCAAATGATTATTGATTTGAAGTTTAATTTCTATCTAGATGGTTTTTATAGGACATTAGAATGACACAGATTGATCCTACTACTGTGGCAAACGAGGAGAGAGATCATTTGGAGGTGGTAAGTGATTATTTTGTTAAATATTTCATTTTTTATAGTGTAATTTTTATATATTAATGTCTATAATTTTATTGTAATAGCTAAGGCTCCACGATGGACTAAATAGGAGGAGCAACCCTCATATTTGAAGTAGACGACTCTCATATGTGTCTCCATAGCCTCAAAGATCAAAGGCCACCTGTGAAATATTTTCTTCCCCTAGAGGGGAATGAATTTTTATTGGGTTTCTTTATTGTATGCCCATATGGTATTTGTGGACATATATTTTGTATTTCATATAGTTGACATTGTATGCCTATATAGCATTCGTGTAAGCCTATATGGCTATTTTGTATATATTTTATACTTATATCGATAGATATTGATGTACACCTATATGGCTATTTGGTTAATACACATCTTTTTTTTTTATGGTGCCCATATTTGCATTATAAATCCACACTTCAATGAATATTTGTAGATGGTTTACTTCAAATATTTAAAGTTCGCTTGTATTACATGCACTCTTCCTTATATAATTGTAAATATATAAAGTTTGAACATTATTCTCCTCTAAGATTATTGAACATTAAATCAATCAAATGAATATAATAATACATGATGCAATCTAACACCTAGGTGTCTCTACCACTACACATCTAAGCCCATACTTTGTAGGATCATTGTAGCATGGTAAGGAAATTCATGTAATTATACAATGCCCTTTGAAGTATGCAACTAAAAATGAGCAAGACATTATTACATGTGACCTCATACCTCTAGAATTTTGTCATATAATTCTTGGAAGACATCTACCATTCCACATGTATGCTTCATGCTACCATTCACGTGTATGCTTCATGCTTCTTGTGTATACTTCATGTGTTCATGTGTATGATTCATGATTAATATGTATACTTCATTTTTTCACATGTATACTTCATGCTTCCTATGTAGACTTCATGTATTACATGTATTCACATGTATGCTTCATGCTTCCTGTGTGTATTTCACGTATTACTTGTATTTATGTGTATGCCTCATACTTCATGTATTACGTATATCTATTTTTTTGCTTCATGACCAGATGTATCTTGAACAAGATTACTTCATGTGTATTAAAAATGTTGTTTGTCGAAATTCTTTCTAGGTTGATGAGCACTAACATAAAAGGGAGAGAAATTTATCATTGAGAAAGACATCCATAACATTCTTGAAGAATACAATTAACAATACAACCTTAGGCAATATTATAAATAAATTAATTTAGGTTCCCATGAATAGTAATGATATGATTTAGGTTGTGGCATTTCAAAGGCAAAAATTTGTGACCCTTCAAATAGGAAAGACTATGATCCTTTTATAATGAAAGGTGGTGACCATGGCTAGTGTAGATGTGCCCAACTAGACGTGTTGGCATAATGGTTTGGCCCCACAAAGAGCAAAACAAAAAGTAGGCTACCTTGCAACTTTACACTACATGCATTTGACAACTTTTGGAGCATCAAAAAACTTTCACCACGGGAAAACACCTTAGAGATATAAAAAATGAGAGAGGTTATTGTAGAGGGTCCCTACATGATCCCACATCCTTAGATTTTTTCTAAATGTTAGGATCTAGGAAGATTGGAGAAATAAATATTAACAATTATATGCAGATTAAATACTCTAGAAATAACAATGAAGAATAACACAAAAGAGATCAACATAGAATTTTAATGTGGTACACCTAATATGGGCTACATCCATATAAACTCAGTCATCCAATGATTTTATTATACAATACAAAACATATTGCAATCTTACGAATACCATGCCACAACACATCCCAACCACTTATAACAAGCTTTTTGGAAGCTTCTAGAAATAGGTTTTTACAAAGTCATTTTTCATCTATCAGGCAAAAATGGGGAAAAACAATTAGGGGTTGCACCCTCGAACCCCAAAAAGGATACATAAAGAGTGTACAGTATTTTGATGATCAATCACCAAATACCAACAATCTCCCACTTGGAGACTGATCAAGCTCCACACCAAACAATCTCCCACTTGGAGACTGATCCTAAACAACATCGGTACACTTTTAGCTCCCACTAGATTATAGGTCTAGCTAGCTTCTTGTGTCCACCATTATCAGTCATGAAGGCCAACAAAAATTGATGATGAAATCAGTTTATCCTGTGTAACTACCTTTATGAACATATCTGCGGGATTCTCACTTGTGTGAATTTTCTCTAGCTTCAACTGTCCATCCTCCAAAACTGATCGGATGAAGTGGTATCTGAGATATAGGTGATTAGTTTTTGAATGAAGAGTTGAATTCTTAGCAAGATGAATGGCACTCTGGCTATCAGTGTACAAAGGGCTATCTTCTTGTCATTATCACAATTCCTCCAGAAAACGTTGTAACCAAATCATCTCCTTGCTAGCTTCCATAGCAGCAACATACTCAGCTTCAGTGGTCGAAAGCGCAACAACCTTTTGCAGCTTTGAAATCCAACTGACTGCAATACCTCCTATGGTAAAAAAATACCCTATAGTACTCCTCCTGCTATCAATATCACCCACTAGATCAGAGCCAACATATCCTTCTAGAGCATAATTTGTTCCTCCAAAACATAGTTTATTTGAAATAGTACCTCTCAAATATCAGAGAATCCATTTTACCACATTCTAATGTTCCATTCCTGGATTGCTCATATACCTACTCACAACTCCCACTACATGTACAATATTTGGCTTTGTGCATACCATTGCATACATCAAGCTACCAATTGTTGATGCTATCTTAGACATTTTGTCTTCCTCCTCTTGTTCCTTTGGACACATTTCCTTAGTCAACTTAAAATGACTAGGCAAAGGTGTACTAATTGCTTTTAAATTTTGTATGTTACACCTTTTCAACACCTTCTCTACATACTCACTTTGAGACAAAAATAATTTTATGTTTGTCTTGTCTCATGTGATCCTCATACCAAGGATTTTGTTTGCACCCAAATCCTTCATAGCAAATTAATTTTCTAATTTCTTCTTAAGTTCATTAATATGTTGCATGTTAGACCTAACAACAACCATGCCATCAATATAAACCAACGGGATAATATAGTTGCCATTACCCAATTTCTTAAAATAAACACAATAATCAAAATGATATCTTTTGTAACCTTGTTAAGCCATTAAACTATCAAATTTCAAATACCATTGTCAAGGTGCTTGCTTCAGGCCATACAAAATCTTCTTTAACCTGCACACAAATTCCTCCTTACACTTGACCTCATATCCTTGTGGTTTTTGCATGTATATTTCCTCTTCCAAATCCCCATGGCGAAATTTTGTTTTCACATCTACTTGTTCAAGATGCAAATATTTCGTAGTCAGAAGACTTAGAATAGTTAGTTCTAATAGAAGTCATCTTTACAATCGGAGAAAATATTTCATCAAAATTTATACCTTTTTTCTATGCAAAACCTTTTACCACGAGTCTAGCCTTATATCTTTTTTTTCCTCCATCTTCTTCCTTCAACCTGTAAACCCATTTATTTGGCAATGCTTTTTTACCTACAAGAAATTGGAATAAGTCCCAAGTGTGATTATGTAGCAAGGAATCCATTTCCTCTATCATGACTAGCTCCCACTGCTTTTTCGTATCTACCTACATTGCTTCTTCATAAGCTTCAGGCTCACCAGAATCAGTTAATAAGATAGAATATAATGATGGAGAAAATATTTCTGAAGTTCTAGATATCCTTGTAGAATGTCTAACACTTGTAGGAGTCTGTGGGATAGCTTGTTATTTTTTAGCATAAGGTACCACTAGCATTTTATTTTCTGGAATCTCATCCAACACCACATATTCGTTTTTGGAATGTTCATGCTTCTTTTCCTATAGATGATCCTTATACATGACCTTCTCATTGAATATAACATCTTTGATCCTAATGATTTTATGATTTTCATAATCACATAACCGATAACCAAATTCATCTACTCCATATCCAATGAAGGTACATTTTTTTTAGACATAGCCTCAAGCTTGGTTCTATTTTCAATATCAACATGGACAAAAGCTTCACAACCAAATTTTTTTAGAAATAAATAGTTTTCCTTTTTACCCATCCATGCCTCCTCTGAAATGCCACCATCCAAATGATTTGAAGGTCTCCTGTTTATTAAATAAATAGTGGTATGTACAACATCTACCCAAAAGTGTAAGGGTAGTCCAACATGCAATCTCATGCTCCTTACACACCCCATAATGGTCCTATTCATCCTCTCAGACACACCATTTTATTGTGGGGTTCCAAGAATCATTTTCTACCTATAGATTCCATTATATGAACAATAATTTTCAAATTCTCTACTGCAATACTCACCTTCATTATCAGATTTGAGACACTTCCAATTTTTTCATGTCTCATTCTCAACCAAAGTTTTCCACTTTTAAAAAGTTTCAAATACTTTTGATTTTTGTTTTAGGAAATACACCCATGTTTTTCTAGTTGCATCATCAATAAAAGTAACATAATAGCAAGAGCCACCAAGAGAAGACATCTGAGCTAGTCCCCATACATCTAAATGCACAAGCTCTAATTTCTCACTCTTCTTCTCTTTCCCAACTTTAAGAAATCAGACTCCTTTCTATTTTCCATAAACACAATTTTCACAGAACTCCAAGTTAATCTCCTTCAAAACTGGTAGCAACTTTCTGAGTGAAGGATCTTTATCCCTTTCTCACTCATGTGCCCAAGTCTATGGTGCCACAATTTTTTTTGTCCCTATAGAAAGTGTTATAACTATCTCACTAGCAACTATTTCTATAGTAGCTAAGGTAGAATAAGAATTACCAGTACACAAATACAATGTGCCTACCTTTTCACCTTTAGCTACTACTAATGCACCTTTAGTGACCTTCCAAATTTTATTTAAAAAGGTAACTATGTAGCCTTCACTACCCAATTGTCTTGTAGAAATTAAATTCCTTCTCAAATTTGGAACATGCCTTACCTCCTATAGAAACCATTCATTTCCATTCTGCAACTTAATTTTTATCTTTCCTTTTCTAACAATATGATAGGGTTCATCATCACCCCAATATACCTATCCAAAATCACCTTGAACATAATCTACAAAATATTTCCTATGGGGTGTGGCATGAAATGAAACCCCTCAATCTATTACCCGAGAATCATTAGCATTATCTAAACATAGAATTAAAGCATCCTACAATTTATTACTTGCAAGATTAACTTCCTTACTACCATCATGTTGTCCATCTCCTTTTTTTCCCTTTTGAGATCAATAATCCATCTTCAAGTGTCTTGGCTTTCCACAGTGCCAGCAATCCATTCTTCCTTTGGATTTAGATCTGCCTTTCTTCAACTTCCCTTGTGACTTCCCATGATTTCTTGAGATTTTTCCTCTCTCCTGTGTTCTTCCTCTATTCTCTACAGTCAAAGCATTACCAGATGTTGAACTCTCACCTTTGTTTTTCCATTGCATTTCCTCGCTAAGGATAACACCAACAACATCATCAAATTTCAATTTATTTGAACCAAAGACAAAGTTACTTACAACCATTACCAAGCTATTCCAACTTTGTGGAAAATAACATAAAACCAAGAGAGTCCTCACCTCTTCATCAAAATTTAATTTTACAGAAGTTAACTGACTGGTAATCTTATTAAACTCATTTAAATGATCTGTCACAGATCCACCTTCAATCACATTCATATTAAACAAATGCTTCATGAGAAATACGTTATTTTAGGCTGAGGGTTTTTCATAAAATTTAGCCAAATCTTCCATCAAATCCTCTATTGTCTTTGCTTCTGTTATATTGAATGCCACAAATGGTGTCAAGCACAATTGAATGGTTCCCAGTGCCTTTTTATCTAAAATCTTTATTCTTCATTGAACATCATAGCATCTTTCTTTACTTTTCCTTGCAATGGCCACCATAGATCCTTTTGATACAAATAATCTTCCATCTTCATCTTCTATAATTGATAATTGTAGTCGTTGATCTTCTCAACCTTGAATTTGCCTTCTTCCATTGCTCCCACTCAAATCTGGAGGTTTCCTTTCAATTGATCAAAATACATGTAGCTTTGATACCAGTTATTAGGATTCAAGTAGATTGG